>JAPYKE020000082.1:4225000-5425000 GCA_028554795.2 Sinohyriopsis cumingii
AATGTCTGACAAATAACCGTTTCTTCGTTTCGTCTCCTCACTTTGATTCAGGAGAGCTTCGATACGATCGATCTCTTGAGTGGTTAATGGTGGACAAGAATGTTCACGCAAGTTTTTATACCACTGGTGCAACACGACTTCGTCCGAGATGAGACTCCAGCATCGTCCAGATACTCGTCCAATTTTTCTTCTTGACTCAACATCAGGCATTTATCCTGTTGAATTTGACTGGGATGATCGTTTTGACATCCATAGCAATTTTTCTTGATCAATTCCGTTATTTTTTCGACCAAGTGTTTGGCAAAACAGGAGACTAAATGTGCTTCTTGTTCTGGCCATCTTGACTTCATCATGATCACTTCTTCTTCCACAGTCTCCTCACATTTCATCTCCAAAGTTTCTCCACTAGGTAAAGAGGGATAACAGTCTTCCATGGCTTCTAATAATCTAGAATGACTTCTCTCAAACTGTTGATTTCTACGGTATTATCGAATTCTGCATATAGGATGACGTTCACCGTTACATCATGGGCTGGGTCTGCAAACTGAAGTTCCACACGAATCTCGCCGGATTTTATAGGGTGGAAATCTCCCTCGTCACTGCCTTGGTCTGGAGTGAAATCGAAACCCCACAAAGCATAGCCTCCTGCGTAATCTTCGTACGTAATGCCGTGACTGGTGTTGGTTCCTAACTGACCGGTGGCTTCGTACAGGGACAAGTACGATCTCAAGTAATTCTTCTTCTGAAAGTCAGGTTCGAAAGGTCGGCTACACAAGGTCTTGCCATCGCGACTGACTTCGATCTTGGACACGCCAAAGTGATGAAAGTGGAAAGGATTTTTAGCCAAAAGTCCGTTCAAGACTGTATTCTCGACGATACCAACGATTAAACGTTTGGGTAACTGTCCTTGAAACAGATGATCTTCGATCATGGATCGCTGTCCAGCAGGAATGGTGAAGGTTTTCACTTCCACACGTCGTATGGGATACTTAGCGGTCGTTCTGCTCAACGTCTGACTGATGTCGTTTCCAACTTTAGGTAACACTTCCACGCGTCGTACGTAGAGCCTGGCTTCCTCGATGACAGTTTTGCAAGCGGTACTACCTATCAAATGGAAAGCGGTACTGCTACGATTCAGTCTCAGGCGAACATTCACCCCGTTCAGCAAATACTTCTCTTGCAACCACATGTCCAAATACAAACGATCCATCAGTTCTAAACTCTGTCCATCTTTGATTTTGTCTGCATCGTCAGCTTCCCATACCACACAGGCATTGAGATGAGTGTTCTTGGCGTCTATTCCGTAAGTCAAGAGATTGTTCAGGTAGGCACGATAAGGGTAAGCATCCATGCTGCTGCTGACTAGTTTGTTATTCAAGTATAAGTCCACTGAGCTGAACAAGGAATGCATGAAATTGTTGACGGGAACTATTACCTCATCGCCATCTAGGGGCGAATTGTCCTCATCGACAACTTTGACTTTCAAGTACAAGTAACTGCTATTCAGATCGATGTAATCTTCGGGCTGTTCTTTGATTTCAAACTCGATGGGAGCTGAGGCTGCCAAAGAGGAGACGGGGTGAAATTCCACCCACTGGGATTCTTGCATCGTCATTATCGTGGGGGGCATGGCAAACAGATCCAGTTCCGTCTTGGAGCAAGCGGAAGATTCTCAGTGCATCATTTTTTCTGTTTTTTTTTTGTTCTATCTCAATAATAGAAAACGTCTAAGTCTCGAACGGTTCCTCTTTTCTTGGCCTTTCTCGCTTTAGACGTGTGAAGTCTGGTGAAAGGGTGTTTTCTTCGTCTCTTTCTGCCTTGTCCTTGCTGAACGCCTGACTCGGTAGCGTGCGGGGCATTTATAGGTGTGTCTCGTTGGCCTAAAATGTCTTTGCCCGTTTGCAGCAAGACATTTTTGCCTGCCCTCATGAAGGCTTCTTTAGGGTTTTGTTTGTCGATGATGACATTTTGGAGAAATTCTTTGCCTTGCGTCAGTGCCGCATCCATCAAGGCGTGCAATCCGCGTGTCACCATCGGTTTCAACACCGGGGCCACCGAACGAAAAGCCGATTTTAACATATCTCCTAAACCGTGTCCTCGCTGTCGAGCAACCCCTCGGTACACTGGATACATGACTTACGAGTCGTGAGAGAACCGTTTCCGAAAATGGAGTTTCACCGTGACTTTTCCTTTGGTGAATGGAATATTTTGTCCCAAATCTCCTTTTATAGTAATATTGACCGTGTCCAAATACGACTTGCTGACAGGCAAATAGTGAGGATGTACAAATTCGCGGTGGACGTGGTAAGTGTTTCCACCTTCCTCGTTTGCGTTCGTGGCAAAATCCACTTTGAAAGGAATGACACGCAGTAACGGCACGGAGGTGTGTCCCACCACATTGTACTCCACCACATCGGAGTACACGAACATCAAATTCAGTCCTTGGTTCAGTTCTACCGGGGTACGAAATAACTTGCTAAAAGAATCGTTGTCGGAAATGATTGGTAATTCGATTTTGTTGATCATGGTCATTCTCATGTTCATGTCTCCGCCCAACATGTCAAACAATTCAGGACAAAATAAAATGGACAGGGTTTTACGCCCCTCAGGAAATTTCATCAGGAAGCGACGAGCTGTTTTGTGGTACTCCAGGGTGACACTTTTATTGGCATTCTCCAAAGCTTTCAGAAACACGCCATTAAACCTGGTGGCTATGGTGTTGACCAAATGTTGACCATTAAAATAATAGCCTGGGGGAATGAACAAGTGATAGGTGTACTTTTTGATTTTGTGTACGGGTTTTCTTGACATATTTGACGTTCTCATCCAAGTAGCGTTGCACTTGCTCGTCATGAACTTCCACATCAAATTTATTTTGATTGGGAAGGACATTGAGGACTTGGGTCGGGTGAATGATTTCCACTAAAGCCACTTCCCAATGGGCTTCGTGATCTAAGGGGATGGCCTGAGGTAATTTGGCCGTGTAACAGCACAGCGTGTTGTTGGGAAACACCTCCATGGAACTGTCACTGGGTAAGGTTAAGTAAAATTGGTTTTGGTGACTCATAATTCCAGAGTTCTGTGGCTGTCCGAGGGGTTACTGGACGTCAGAGGCGTGTCTCCGCAAAACATAGGGTTCTGGTTGTGGTTGTTGTTGGAGTGGTGACCGGCACTGGCACTGGACACAAGGTTCCCGTGGTTCCCCTTCGAGGAGAATTTCAGGGAGGGATTGGGAAGCAGGTAACCGATGCAACTGCTCAATAAAATGGTCCACAATTGTTTGTCTCCTTGTTGCAAACTCAAATTGGCAATGGCTGCCCCGATGACACAATACACCACGAAGATTTGGCAGAAAAAGACGATTTGCGTTTTAGGCACACGTTCTCCACACCACACCCACAAGGGTTGTTTTTGTAAATCTTGCACAGAAGAACTAGGTGAAGGAGTGGTCGACGTAGCTGCGTCTGTGTGAAAGGGCATGATGGTCACTTCTTTTTATAGTCGATGACTTGCGAAGCGTCGATCCAAGAATCAAAACTGGGTGGATATCCTTTCCAAAGTAATTTGACTTCTTTGACACGTCGTTTGGCCACTTTACGGGTTCTGCGTTCGAGAATGCTTTCGATGTCGTACACGTCGTCTTCTTTTTTGGTCACACGTTGTAACTCGGGCAAATAAAACGTTCCTTTGAGCACTTCTCCGTTCATATCTTCCAATTTATAGACGGCAGGATGACGACCATGCACTCGTCCAGTGACGCGAAACAATTCGGTCGTCCAGTTAGGTAAGTAACCTTTGTCGAAAGTGCGTTTGGTTTTGCCAATGCGCACCCAAACTCCTACGGCCAACATTCCACCTTTCTTGGGGACAGCCCTCGTCGGGGACGTACCAAACAGGTGCTCAAACACCAACACTTCGTTCTCGGGAGTTACTTTTTGCGGGGCACGTCCGATGCTTCGATGGTAAGATTGGTTGTACGCTTGCACCAGGTGCGGTAAGATGTCGATGTACTTCAGAGTGTGGTGATGCGTAAAATATTTCCACATGCGTTCTTTCAAAGTGCGTTGAAAACGTTCCACGATGCTGGCTTTGGTTTCGGGATTCTCGGTGGTAAAAAAATGAATGTCACGTTTCTTTAGTTCTTTTTGGAAAGCTTGGTTCAGAAATTCGGTGCCTTTGTCCGTTTGCCATCGAAGAGGGTGACGACCGCTTTGTTTCAACACCCGTTGCAGGGCTCGCACTAACTCGCTACTCGATTTGGAAGTCAAGGGCACGACCCAGGCAAATTTCGAAAAGACGTCGATGACACAAAACAAATATTTGTAGCCACGATTGTAGCTGGCCAAATGAGAGACATCGGCTAAATCGGCTTTCTATTGATGATCGATGCCTTCCACTCGGGTGCGACTTCTGGCAAACTTGCGTCGAATGGGTTTGTGTAAAGTGTAGGTAGTTTGTTCTTGTAACCATCGTTGCACTTGAGGTAAACGGAGACTTTTCAGTCGAGTTTTGGCAGCACGATACAATTTTTGAACTCCTGCGTAACCTGCAGGATGCGAGGGATCGTAGTAAATGCTGGCTAAGACTTTTTCCATTTTTTTTTGGTGTGTTAATAAGTCACCCACTCTTCGGTGATGCTACTTTGGGTGGGTCGAAAGGGTGGTTTGGAAACGGATTTACGTGTCCGATGGGCTACGGGAGTAGAAGTCGAAGGTAGTGGTGGTGGAGGTGGCAATGGAATGGCTTTGGTCTTCTTTTCTTTTTTCACTTCTGGCTTCCCTTCATTCTTTTTCACTTCTGTCGAAGGAGGAGTGGACATCATCTTTTTAACCCAAGCTTTCATTTGTTCTCGTTGGGGTGTGGGGGACGGTGTCAACAAGGATGCTGCAATCTTACTCGAAATGGGTGCTGCTGATGGTGTTTGAAACACTCCTCGCATCTCTTCTTCCTCAGGTCTTCGTGGGGTAGCATCTCTGGTGACCCCTGGGGATGGTAGTAGTGGTGGTGGTGGTGGTGGTGGTGGTAGTGATGATGGTGCTGGACTTTTCATCAAGGTCTTAAAATCTTTCAAAGTGGGTAGAGCTGTTTCGTCTAAAGCTTTCTGGTGAAAGAGTTGCAGTCGTTGCAAGAGTTGACCGTACTTTTGCGATTTTTCTGTTTCGGACAAATCTTGGCGATCCATCAAGGACTGCAATTCGTGTTGTAAATGGGACATCTCGCTCAAATTGGGATTGGGAGGTAAATGCGGGGTGCGTTGTTCTTGCCACCGATGGTATTCCATCCATCGTTTGTAAGGCACTAAAGCTAGTTTTCGTCCTTCCATGGGGTTGTCAGAGGTCGATTCTGAGATCTTGGGACTTCCGAGGGCCTTTTTATCTTGCTCCCACCAGTCCTCCCAACATGGTTCCCAAGACTCCTTTCAGCAAGGGACCTAACAAGAGAGGTAAAATGCCTCCACGTTGGACCAACATCTTTTTTTGACGAATGGGAATTTTCTTTTGAACCATTTGGCGAAGAACTTGACGATGTTTGCTTAAGCATTGTTTCTGGTGTTTGGACAAAGGGATCGTGCCTTTCAAGACGTTCAAACAGCATTCGCACACGGTATCGATGACCTCTTTGGAGGCCGATTGAATTGAGTTTTTTTCGTAGAGGTGGAGAAGCGTTGGACAGGACAGATAACATGTCCCCATGTTTGACTAAACGTGGTGGTAGTCCTTTCCTTTTCTTTCCTTGGGGTTTTCTGGAGGGTGACATCTTTGAGTCTTCAGGAGCGCCAAAAAACACTGATACCCCGACTTGGTCACAGGCCTCTTTTATACTGGAACGCGTCGCCACTGATTGTCTTTACGTCGTATTAGTTTGAGGACAGGCATTACACGTCGTGCAGGGGTACCTAACGGACTAAATCGAGTCAGTTCTTGCTTGGACAAATCCAGTAAACTTTGTAACATGCCCGATCTTTCTTGAACTTTGATTTTGGGAGAAGGTACTTTGTGAGCAGCAGCCACTGCCACTAAATTGGAGGGTCCTGCCACTGGGAATGTTCTTTTTGGGGTCATCAACGGAGAAGTTCTTGGTGTGATCAACGTCTTCAAGGACTCTTCAGTTCTTGGTGTCATTAACGGAGAAGTCGATGAACTTGAGGCTGCCGGAGACGCGGTCACCGCCGTGGCAGGTCGTGGTTTGCGAGTGTAAAGTTGCGTCCTGGCCGAAGTGCCTCTCTTGCGACTAGTTTTCTTCTGTGGACTTTTCTTTTTCTGGGGACTTTTTCTCTGTTTCTTTTTGTGGGGGCTTCTTTTCTTTTTCAGGGGTAGTGGTGTCTGGTCAGAGGAGGGTCCTGCCACTGGAGAAGTTCTTCTTCTCGTTGGGGACCTGGTCTTTTTCTTCTTCTTCTTGGAGCTTCGTTTGACTTTTTTCTTGGGGAGAAGTTTGGGGGCATTAGGATCCCATCTTAAGAGAGAACGAATGATGACCCCCTCCTAGAGTACCGCTCCCTCCAGGTTTCAAAATGATTTGCTTTTTGGTTTGAGTGTCGATGCGGGGATCGGCCAGTTGGGTCAAAGCGACTTTGTTTCGATCGAAAAAGCGTTTGGTTTGATGAGGAATCTGAATGATTCCATGTAGTACTTGACGTGCCGTCACCGTGAACCATCGTAAGACTTCTTTGAGACTAGCTTCTAAGACACGAGCTCGTATTTGTGGATTTTTTTCTCGACTGATGCCATACAAGGCACGAATCAATTTGACGGGAAGATGCGACTGAAGGGACGTCATGTTCACACTGTGTGAGACAGACGAAAAGGGTCTGAGATTTTTATAGATTTTTTTTGTGGAGTGAAATGAAGTCGAGGACGGAGACGTGTACAGGACAGGCCCTTCGTCTTGGCACCAGTGGTGAAACAAGTGGGTACGAAATCGCAAATCATCGGGGGTCGTAGGTTTCAAATCGACGAGTAAATAAGCGTGTGGAGTTTGAGTGGCATCGTCGTACCCCTGAGTCAGCCAAGGCGTTCCTAACTGTTTGGCTAAGACTTGCACTTGCGATTTATCTCGAGGGCTTTTAAACAAGACCACGTAATGCGCATTGAGACTGATGGTGCGATGGGCTTTACTTTGTTGAAACAAATTTTGGGTGATGTAAACGACACTGGCATTACGGTGACGCCCTTTGCGCGTGAACCACAGTTTAATTTCTTTTTCGTCTTCTCCTAACATGTCGTCGAAAATGACCAAATGGGTTTGACGGGAGTCGGAGACGATGCCGTCGTCTTCTTTAGGAATGCCTTCCACAAACACGATGGAATCGCCTTGACTTCTCGCAAGAGGCTGTACGCCGATTGCCACTCTTTGTAACACCACACGATCCGCTGCGGTGGCCGATCGATCAAATGATGTTTATGTTCGATCAAACGTTTGACGAATTCGGTTTTGCCTGAACCGCTAGGTCCAGCAATGAGCATGTTAAAGGGATGGCGAAGATACAAAGCCTCCCAACTGGCACGATCTAAGTGTTCGTCGATGACTTTGACAGTAGAGGAAGAGGGAGCAGAGACAGCAAAGGTAGTCATAGTGTCAGGAATGTCACTTGTGACACGAAAAGAAACAAGACAAGAGTTTATATACTTTTTCAGAACACGTTTATTGAATGTTTTAAACATGAATACGAAAGACACAAATACATAAAAGCCAAAGGCTTAAGTACAACGATAAAAGGCACATGATAACCATTAACGTGGAATAAACATAAGTGTCTGTACAACATGTTTTGGGTAAAGTTCTGACCAGTTCTATATGGGGTAAGGTCACACAAGTGTCCTCCCGAAAGGGTCTTTCAGGCATGTTCACGACAGTCCTTTCCAGGGTGACGGGTTCTTCTGGCACCGTCACTAACACGGGTTGAAAAGTAACTTTTTTCCTTAAACATGTCTCGTGCATACTGGGCCACTTCTTGGGTCCAAGCCTCAAAATCCCATTCTTTCCAGGCACGGACATCTGTCCAATGGGGATGTAAGTCACAAGCTACACACACATCGTCATACACGTCTTGGGTAGCTAAACGTTGACGACTCTTTTTTTCCTGTTGAGGTCGAGAAGTATCCAGATGAAAGCGCAAGGCTTTGAGCAAAAGGAGTTTTTCGTGACCATTTAAGGCCATGGGGGATGTGGTAAGTACTGATCGTAAAGAGTCCACAAAGAATCGGCTGGTAAACGAAATCCCAGAAAACAAGTCACTAAGACACACACCACTTGTCGACCCAAATTGAATGGATACAGTTCATGTAATAATCGATGGTAATGATCCACGGTTTGAATATGGTCATTGAGTTCCTTCCACGAAATCTGTTCAATGACATGTGACATAAGCCGTGGCATGGCAGCCTTTTTTGATATTCTCTTTTTTTCGGATGCAATACACGTACTTTCTAGCCAGAGATCTTCGTTCTCCAGTAGGAAATCTAAATCTTGCATACTGTAACCGAAACGTCAGAGTTGGTTTATAAGTTTCCTCTTCCGCTAAGTAGATTCCACGTAACAAATGTTGGTAATCCTTTAACTTGTCTTCCTCAATGTATTGCTGTAGGTGAATCTCGAAGTAACCAAAATGATCAACACGTGAATCATCGGGGGCCTGGAAGTATTGAACAAGGTCTGACCACTGAAACAATTTCTGACGAATCAGTTCCCTTATACCATTCAGGTACAAGTGGTTAAAGATCTGGTGACGTAACGGATGCAGTTGTTCTATACGTTTCACTTGTATTTTCACCAGCTCTCGGTAAATGCGTTCTCTCAACTCCACAGGCAAAGCACGAATGTTCTCTAGCAAAGTATCCATGAATAGGTCATACTAAATCCTCTTTGGACTGACACAAGAAATGTACTCTTTGCACAAACATGGTTTCACTTCAGTGTCGAATTTAAATCGTTGAGTCACTAATCTACACATTACAATTCGTTCAGAAGTTTCCTCTTTCACCAAGTTGACATTGTGTTCAAGATGTTGGTAATTCGTTAACTCTTCCTCTGGAATTCGATGCAGTACGTTTACAATGATGTAACTACAATCGTCCATACCAAACCAATCCTTTTTAAAACTAGAGGATCGTTGATCAATGTCTGTCCGATGGAACACTTTCAATTGAATCAATCCTTGTATAGCCTTCAGGTACCAGTGGTTCAAACACCAATGACGTAACGGATGCAATTGTTCTTTACGTTTCACTTGTATTTTGACCAGCTCTCGGTAAATGCGTTCTCTCAACTCCACAGGCAAAGCACGAATGTTCTCTTGTAAAGTATCCATGAACAGATTATTATGGTAAGAAGTTACTTCAATGTCTCGGTCCCACTAAGGGTAAGTAATGACAATTCGGTGACCATCGAGCATGTTCAACGTAGGCCGAATCTTGCGGTTCCCAGTGGTGAAGTGACACACCGCAACTGAAGCACTCGACTTTATCTCCTTCGCCCAAGTAGAAAAATCCGGCTCTGGCTAATTCTTCGGGGGTCGGTCCTCCCAGATACTTAGGCAATTTTCCTTTGAACGATTGAAGACGATTTTCAAAGTCGCAGTATTCCGAGAAACGCACAGGGAACGAATATTCGTCTTTCACAGGTTCGTTTCGATGAGGGTTGAGTGACATGGGTAGGAGTTTGCTCAGGGCTGGATGACATCCGTAGGGGGGTAGACGTGAAGGTGAACATTCCCCTTTAAAACGAAACCCAGTAAAATGTCCAAGAGGACGAGCGGCATCACTTTCGCATCCCACAGGTTTGACACGCACAGCATCACTTTCCATGATAGGGGTAGGGACACTAAAGTTCCCATGATGCTTTACGGCATCGCTCAGGTCACAACGTACAGCATCGTTCCCATCGCAAGGCTCACAATCGCACTCGTCTGCAAACTCCGTTACGCAATTACAATGGTAACCACATGGACAATCGCAGTTTCCCTCCGGACATTTTCCGTCGCAATGCATGGATCTTATCCATCCAATATTAGTCACACGAAAGGAAGATACAACTTTTTTACAATCCCCAAACTGGAACGATGTCTCTTTCAAAGTATTCATCTTGTTCGCTCGGTCTTGGTAGTCACAATGAACTATCGATCTTGCCTAGGGTTCTTTTTTATATACAGACCAATACCGACGTGTCCATACGGTAAGGTGAAATGATTGGGAAGTCGAACTCGCTTCTGGTACACAATTTGATAGTCTTTTTCCAAGGGCCGACTGACGATGTGGTGAGTGGGTAAACGTACAATCTTGTTCGGTTGATAGGTGGTCACTTTAAACTTTGCATCCTCTCCCGATTGCAAGGCTTCTTTCAATACCCCAAAGTTGACCACACGAATGGTACGATAATTCAGAGTCAGTCCTTTCACTTTGCACGTCGTGTGCACTTCTCCTTGTGGGTCCCGGTATTCGTAGCCGTAATTTTTGGGACCGCCACTGACGAAACTTAGAATCTTGTCGTCGGGATGCTCGTCTGTCCAGGCTCCTAAACGGTCTCCTTCGATGTTAGGGTGCTGTTGACTCGGGTGATGGATGTAAATGCAACTGTCCGTGTCAAAGTACAGGACGCGTTCCCCTAACAGTTCTAAAGCTTCGTACAATTTTAAGCGAGCATGAGCTGTCGCGTAAGCCGCAATGATGACATTTCCAAAAGGGTCGTCTTGTACAAAGTCCAGATCTTCTTCGTAATTGACCAAGATCAAATCCTCGCGAACGACGTCCACGTGTTTCATGTATTTGGTTTTGTCGTGAATCATCTGAAAGTAGCGGGAAGGTTCTGTCAAATATTCCGTCTTGGGTAAACACGGTCGTTGTGCCATTTTACCCCACAAGCAATTTAACATCACTTTGGCAAACGATCGCCTGCCTTCGTTTTTCTCGATGTGGTCTAAAGAGATGCCTTCTTGTTCGTAGTATTTCTCTTTGAATTGTATTTGGTCTTCGGGAGTGTGACACCAGGACGGATAGCCGCTGACTTCTTGCTTCAGTTTCAAAACGGCATCCACGTAGTCGGCGAAAATGCCTTTCTGACTGGGATCACCCTTGTGGTATTGTTGTGTCTTGGGAAAGTGGCAAATTTCGTACACTTCTAACAGTTGGTATCCCATGTCCAGAGCTTTGAACAATTCTACGCTGAACCAGGTTCCCGTCAAGGCACGTTCTTCCTGGGTGTGCTGACAAGGCTGATCTTGGTTGCACGTTTCGGCACAAGTACGGCACAAGGGAAACATCAGTTTGCCTTGACAATGGTAAGGTAAGACGGGATGGTATAGGTTCGTGGGAGGCAAAACTTTACACTTGATCAAGCCTTCGTATTGTCGAATGTTTTTCAGGTCGATGTGTTCCGTTAACAATTGCGGGTGCCCTACAGGAAAGCGACAATATTTGCACACGTAGGGATACAGCGAACACACGTCCAAGTATTTGATTTCTTCTCCTTTCTCTTCGTCGGCTTGGTACAGCAAACAGGTGGCATTGGTCCTTCCTCCGTACAAACTATCCCTCGGGTTCAGTGGGTCCATGAACTGGTAACTTTCCACGAGGCGTTTAAACTCGGGATCGGTTTTCATACGGTGATCGTACTCGTGTTCCCACATTTCCACCACTTGGTATCCTTGCTGTTCTAACTTTAGGCGTCGCTGACGAGTGTCCTGGTACAAGTCTTCCATGGTTCGTTGCAAAAACTGATTTTTAGTGCCACGGTCAGGGTAACAGACGGGACATCCGTGAAATAAGCAACCGTTAAACTCGTACACGATCTTGGGGTTTTCTAAGTCCCAGCCATCTACCGAATACGTTCCTATGGTCTTTTCACCCCCTACGTTGCGAGCACGCTGAATCCACTTGTCTTCCTTGTCGCAAAAGTAATGTAACCAACGTAGGGCTTTGACCGAGTATTGACGTTTGACATAGTTGGTCGTTTGAGGACTGATGACAGCCACGGTGTTTTCAGGCATGAATCGTTGCCTGTACACTAAGGAACACGCTTTGGCAATGGTGCAAGCTTCTTTCAAAGGATCGACCCCTCCGTGTTCCATGAACAGTTCTCGAAATTTTCCACAGCAACGCCGTAAAATGTCCACGTCGGAACGACAATACTTTAGCATTTCTTCTTGAAAGTCGAAAGGGTCCGAGGCGTGAGCCTGGTACCAAGCGTAGAAAGCTTCTCGTTGTTCGGTACGCATGTTGTCGGGGTCGTAATAGTGAGCCTCAGGTAAATGGGGTAGAACGGCGTGTTGATTGGCTTCCGTATTGAAAAAGTGTGGAAAGTACCCTTTAGCCATTTCTGTCATTCCAAACGTTTTAGGCATTCGGCTCAAAGGCATGGCCAAGTAACTCATCGAATCTTTAAACTGTACTTGTCCCACTTGCATGAAAATGATTTTGGCTCCGTTCAAAGTCACTTTAGGACGCTCGGTGCCTTGTTCCGTATAGTATCTCAAAAGAAACTGTCCATCGTATCCGGAGAAATTGTGAGCCATCACCGTGGCATGACGATGACAATCTCCGTAACGTTCGATGTCCTCTTGGCTCCACGTCTTGTCGATGGGGTCTAAGACCCATTGGGCAAAATCGGCTAACGTGTTCGGTCCCCGAAAGATTTTTTCACGCCCTCCGGGAATCTTTCTGCAATGAGGGCAATGACTGAAAATAGGTTCTTGAATGCACTTTTCGCACGCTCGATGAGCCACGCAGAAATTAGAAATGTGAATGTCAGTCTCTTGCATGCATTCGAAATCGAAAAAGATGAAATTGCCTTTCTTCTTGTGACCATCCTCTTTCTCTGGTTGGGGTTGGTATTTTTGCACGTAGCATTGGTGTTCCAAGTCCACGATGTGATGACAAATGTGACATTTTTTCTTTCCTCGACATACGTGTGCCTTGGCATTATTGGTACATAGGCCTTGTCCACACGTAGGGCACAATCTCAGCAGTTGACAAGCGCATTTCTGCTGTGAACCTTGTGTTTTCAAATGTTGTTGGTAACAGGTAGGGCTGACAAACGTGCGCAGACAAGTTGAACAAGGCACTGGTCCTTCGCTCAGACAGGGTGGAGAGGCCAAACATCCTGAGCATTTCAATCCGCAATGGTTGTGTTGCTCTCGATTATTAAAACCATAGTCACATTTCTCACAGTAATAACTGTATCCCAGGAATCCAGTGATACTGGTAATGGTATCGAAATGGTCATCGTGATAATAGACATGAATGTATTTTCCGTCCTTAAAGTCTTGGCCTCGAAACAACAGAGACCCACGCACTTCTTGAGGGTGTACTTTCAAGGTGTATCGTGGAGCTAGGGCATCTTGCAATTTTTGCATCTCAGGAATGCCACAGGGTGTGTCTTTGGACAGGTCAGCTTGTTGTAACAGGAGTTCTGCTTCGTTTCGTTGTTTGGCTCGGTCCGATTGTTGAATAGTTTTCCAGCTTCTTTTCCATTCTACCGTGTCGTTCTTGTTGGCATAGGTTCGTCCCACCACGATGGCACGGGCTAAACACATCTGGTCTTGAGGGTTGTTAATTCGGACGAGACTTGTTTTGGTGTTGCGAAGGTCGTCCACCAATAAGACCTTTTTGCGTCCAGTCCCTTGAGGAGGAGAGACGTGGGTCATGTCCAGTGTGGCTTTTCCATCGGTGATGTCAAACTGGTCATTAGATTGTTGCACGTGTTGAATCTTGTCCATGACTTTGGAAGCGGTCAATTCTGCAGGGGTGCTGAACTCGATCCAAACGGGATTTCAAGCTGTCGTGTTGTATGGAAAGTCTCAAGCGATCGTCTTCTTTGGGTTGACATTGTCGCTTGAGTGCAGTGAGCAAAGAATCCCACACTCCAGTGATGAACCCTTCTGCTTTCTCTAACGGTACGTCAGCCTTGAAATCTTTAAACTTCACCGTGTATTTGTAAGCCGTGGTTCTAAATTTTCTAGAGGAGCGCTTTTCGGTCTCTCGAATGGAATAGTATTTTTCAGGGTTGACTAAGGGTGGCAAACTTGGTTTAGAGGGTTCGAATTCTGGTTCACTCATATCCTCTTCAAAATCACTGGCATGAATTTGTGCCAAGACTTCAGCTCTGGTACGAGGCGATAGATCACGTTTCTGCCTCTTACTTTCTTCTTCTTTCTTCTCGAATGAATAGGATCGTTTCATCTTGAGTGAAAAACGTCGAAAGACTCAAGTTTAAACACCATGGACTAATTTATAGTCATGGCAGACCAGCGTATATAAAAGAGGGTGTGTCTTGTCCTTTCACTATTCATTTCACTCTCTAACCGAGCACAACGATGGAAGAGACTGGCCAAATCGAACGTTTCATCAGAGCTTTGCGAGGGGTCATTAGAAAATTCTCTTCAGACCAGCCCACGGACTACTCTCCTTCCTTTCGAGATAAAAGTCAAGAAACTTGCTATATCTGTCAGAAGAAAGGGCATTGGTCTTCAGAGTGTCCAGACCGTCAAAAAAGAAAAAAAGGGGCTAGAAAAGACAAAAGTAAAGATACCTGTTATTATTGTAAAGAAAAAGGACATTGGTCTCCAGATTGCCCAAAAAAGAAACAAGTGGAGTCAGAAGAAAAGAGGGATTCTTCAGAAGAAGAGAGGGAGTCTTCAGAGGAAGAAAGAAGACAATTCTATTTACAAGAGGCAAAGAAACAGGAGAAGAAAAGAAGAAGGGAAGAAAGTGAGAAGGAAGAAGAGGAAAAGAAGGTGAAGAAATTTAAAAAACAGAGAGAGTAAACAAGGAGACAGAAGAAGTGAATGAACTTTTTAAAGTGTTCTGTTGTGAATTGTGAATTGGATTGTAACAATGGATAAAAGAATAAATTAATTATATAAGGTAAGTGTCTTTGAGTTTTGATTTTAAAATAAGAACGTACACTCATGCACTCATACACAGACACGTACTATAGGGGTAAAATGGTTTTTTTTTTGAGTTATTGGCAATTGAAATTGTATTTCTTTTTGAGAGACGTGGGTGGCCCTTAAAAGGGCCTTTCTTTGGTGTAGGGGTGAGTTTAAGCAATCAATTTTAACTGCCTTAAGCCTTTGCCACGGCGAAGGCCTACTTCTGGACTGCGTACTGTTGATGATGATGATTTGGTTGAAATCACTAAGGGTGGTACGACAGGCTTAGTCACAGGGTTGACGTGTTTAGCTCGGGAAGGTCGTATTCTCTTCGGTCGTAATAAAGAAGTCTGATACATTTGTTTCAGACTTCTTAACTCCGCTAAAATGTCCAACAGTACCGTGACCGTTTGATTTTCACCCTCTTGTTTCTTTGCTGCTACTTCTTCTTCTTCTTCTTGTTTTTTTCTTACCTCTTCTTCTTGTTGCTGTTGCTGTAGGAGAAAAGCTTGTTCCGCTTCCTTTTGTCGTTGTATAAATTTCTCCAATTCTTCTTTCTGTCTCTGTCTAAAATTCTCCACTTGCGGTAATGAAGAAGGTAACGAAGGTTCCGGAACAAATTCTTGCGAGGTAAGAAAATCCACAAAATCCCAATTTACCTCTTCTGAAAGTAAGTCCGGGTTCCCTTGGGTGGTCTCCACTGCTGGTGCACCCCAATGAATCGTTTTCTGAGTTTCCGTCATATTGAATTACTGTCGCATAGATTGCACACAGGCGCTAGCGAATCTATATAGACCACGTGACGTCACTAACTGCTCTCTTCGGATTGGATGCGGGCTGACTGAATTTTGTAACGCGTGTTTGGATTGGTGAATGAACTCAATCCGTTTCAATCCTTCCTCTACCTATAAATAAGCGCAGTTCACTGCATTGATTCACCTGTTCTCGTCGCTTCAAGATGTTGACCACAGTCGAATCATCCACCCTTGTGTCTTCAATGATGTTTAGGACGGACATGCTCATGTATGTCCGGTCCAAGTGGACCGTTGTCGACAAGTCAGACACCAGTCTGTGGATACGAAGAGTGTACGTAGAAAGACAAGGTTGCCTCAAGAGGACACTGATTTATGGCCCTCGAGTAAGACGCAGCTTGAGGACAAGAAGATGCCGCAAATGCCCTTTATGTTAAGGGCATATTAACATAAAACCAAAGGCCCTTTTCAGGGCCATCCACATTTCTCGAAAAGAGAATGACTTTCAATTGCCTACCCCTTTTTTATTTTGTTTTTTTTTATTTTTTATTTGAAAAAAAAAAAAAAATCCCATGTTCAATTCCCCCTGGTCCCTAGATAGACCCACACTTTATTCCCCCCCCCCATGTTCAATTCTCCTTGACGCTAGAGTTGCCCATGATTTTCCTCCATGTTAAATTTCCCTTGACGGTAGAGTTGCCCAGGGGGTTTTGTAATGATAATTCCCATTGACTCTAGGGTGCCCCATATTACTACTGATATTCCAGCTAAGATGTGAAAGCAGGTGGGGCGAGAATATCCACCTCCCCCACCCGTCTTTCAAGCGAGGCTCTTATAATGCATTATAGATTCAAATCCACATTTGTACACTGATAACTTTGTCTCTCTGAGACTTTAAAAGAATAAAATGATTCAACATTTTAGGACATTTTATTACTAAGATAAACAAAACTACACACATATAAGCAATGTGACACATACTTTCAAAGGAATACATATTATACCACATATAACAACAATTTAAGGTAGATGTTCCCATCTTCAACATTTACGGCATGCATTGTGGCCACCTGTTTTAGTTCAGACGCGAAAACAGGTTGGAACGGGAATATAAGCTCACAGCCACTCACTCGTCTTTACTCAGAGGAGGATCTCGCACGTATAAATGATGCAAGCCCACGTTTCCACACTCACAACTTTGTCTCTCTCTGACTAACGAAGAATACGGTGAATATGTATATTTAATTTGGACTGTGTGCTTGACCTATGTCCATGATTTGGTGTATAATTTTGGTGGATACCTGCTTTTGGTCATGTTTGTAAGTTGTTTGCTGATGTTTTGAGTTCAAGGTCTAGCTTGGTTAAAATATATAATGTTCTGAAAGAGAAGGTCTGATGCATATCCTGGTCATTTTATTGTCTCTTAAGTTTTATATAACGTTTGGGTCAACAAATTTACTAAATCCTATCTTACGATCAGTCTCTGAAATAATTTTTAGTTGAGTTCAGATAAAATTTGAGAATAATCATTTATTTAAAAAAGATATCCATTGGAATTATAAAGTGCTCAGTGACATTTTGGCTTAAATCATTATTTTGGGATTATTGTGAATTCATTCAAAGACATTCTGGATTATATCAATGTTAAACATCAAGACCGTTGGTAAATGAACTCATTTAACACTATAGTTATATCAGCAAGTTCAGTATTATAATTCATTCAGATCGCTATGTACCGTTGAACCTGGTGATATAACTTTTAGGATTAGTTTGGATATAATTCACAATAATGTAAGTTCCGCTTAAAGTTTTACTTGGTAACTTAGAGAAATAAAAATTTATTTCTTGATTTTACTAAACCTCCTGGTTTCGCTTATTTGTTTTACCTAGTTTAAGATTATAGAGTCATGGCACGATTTAAACTTTAGGATATTTAAAATTCTCTTTCCGCCAACCTACATGTGTCGAAACGACGTTTTAGGTGGAGTGGCCATAAATATAATTAGCCACATTGACAATATTTGGAACAACATCTGTTTGTAAAATACATCAGCCTCAAATGTAGTTGTGAAGTTCAAATCCCAAAGATGAAAATAAAAGAATAAAAAAAGGAAATGATTGTTTTCCGTGGCACGAAAAATATGATCCCGGAATCTACATATAACCTACAAGCATGCCTACCATAACACATTTTATTTGTCGACGTCATAAAAAAAGTCGAGTTGACAAGGTTTGTAAAAAAAATGTCTTAAGTCAAAACCGTTTAAATTGTAAAAGTAAAAATTGCTAAAACCTTTACAATAGCAAATAAATTCAAAATAACCCAACTATGTAAGTATACAAGCTAAATAATAGATGGTGACAAGTTCTTTAAAACGTACATAAATTAAAAGTAGAGTTAAAAAATATGATATCCTTAAAATATGGGATGATTTTTTTTACATAAGCCACGATGTTTGATAAAAAATGTCTAACATATTTTATGTTGCATAATTCTTAATTCATGCAGCTCAAAACAGCAGCAACAACTTCATGTCTCACAAGGTGGAAGCAATAAAGACTCACGGTAATATGGAATAATGGGGAACCAGTTTGTAAATGGGTGAAGACAAAGTAGAGGATACGAGTTTGACTGGCCAGGATTGGTTGATAATGAAATTCAGATTTTAGTAAACACAATCTTTTGAGAGCTTATCCTAGTTGTAACTGAAAATAATAGAGTCAATGTTTTACTGATGGAATTTCAGTCCTTTAACATACTTGGAACACTCATTACTAAAATTAGCACCAGACTCTTTGGCGCGGAAAAGAAAGCACATGTTTCGAACACAGGTAGATCCAGAAAATGCCGCCGCTTAAATGGTTTTTTCTGCACAGAAGCTGTCATCAAGGATGCATCTATACTGATAAATATAGGTTTGATTATGAGCACTCTGAATTTAAACTTATTTAATTTTTAACATCATGGTGTTTGCGTAGGTTTACTATGGGAAATGAATTAGTGCCGGATTCCTAAAGCTCATCAAGTACGTGTTCCACCGTCAGTCAACACTGATACGGTATTTACTATTTACTGTGCTCGAGGTTTACCCTTCCAATGGTGTGCAAAATTCAGGTATGTCTGCCATCTATTCGCGCGGCACAATACCACTTCATTTCGAATATTTGTTCTATATGAGGGACGCTGCATTTGGCTTCGTGTATCAAGAACGGGGGAAAAGAAATTATTGCAGTAAAACTGACTTACGTCATCTACATATGGATACAAATATGTCTAACAAATTCCATCTGTATACATAAAGCGTTTTTTAAATTTTATATATATATATATATATACGCTAACGGAATTTCCGGAAAAAGGAAGAATCTTCTTAATACAGATTTGCCGTCAGTAATACTGGAATATTCATTTCTGTTCCAACGCACCTGTTTTCACGAGCTAAAACAAAAAAGTGGCAATATTCAAGTCTGACATTATGTTGAAAATAATCTGTAGCAACCGATCTAACGTTTTATGATAAAAATACCACATCGACTCTCACATTGACCGAACGTTTGAAGATAGTCGTGTTATATTGATCATTACAATTTCAATTCACAATACATAGATATAATAAGCCCGCAAACAAGAAATGGCAACCAAGTTCAGATTAATTTAACACAATAAAATAACCAACGCACGTGTAGCAGGGTCTTGCCCGTGATATTCAACAATTTAACTTTTCTTTTTCTTATCATAATGTTTGAATCACAATCAGCGGCTGAAATGGAGTTCGGTGTTAGTAGGTAAACCCTCCTAAATTTAAAATCGGCACTGCATAACGTGCCATCGTACTGTTTGTTGTCGTTTAATGGCATATCAACACACGAGAGCCTATAGTGCCGAGCAACTGGACTAGGTTGCCTTGTCAAGGCGACCCCGGCTGTTTTTGGCAGAGTTCGAATCTGCGATCTCTGGTTGATGAGCCTAACTGCCAAATTACCGCGGCCTCCATAATTTTGTGTCTCAATTTGAAGACACGTGACCAATAACTATTACCATTAAACCCCCAAAATCGCGAAAGATTAACCCAAAATGGCTTATTCCTTTTTGGGTACATACATTTAAACACAACAAGAACAATAATAATAATAATAATACTTTCAGAGTGAGGAAACAAACTGTATTGTCTGAGGCTCAGATCAAAGGGAAACTGTTCCACTCCAGTGAAAACAATGTTGTAGCATAACTAATTACAGTAATGCGAAGAACAATGGCACTTAAAGCTGGACGGGAATTCGGTCAAATAAAGGTGACATGTATACAATAATTGCATCAATATACAGAAAATGCAAGATAATACAAAATAAGAATAGGTGACAGAGGCAAGATAATGTACACTAATTAAAAAAAACCAAAGACTATATTACAGGCAATTAAATACAAAACAGCTTGAACTGCTTTATGTTGACATGGAGAATTGATGTGGCTAATTAATAGTTCTTAAGAAACACACACACACATACACACTCACACACAAGGAAAAACTGGAAGGACTGACATTCTACTCCTTGAAAAGAATTTAATTAATTTACAAGACAAAACCATTTTTCCTTTTGACTACGAAGTTTGGAAGCCATCTTTGACATTCTTCTGTGATACCAAAATTTTCCAATTAGCTCCTGTATTGACATTTTGGATCTCAGCTTGGTACCATTTTCATTTGCGATCAACAATACATCACAGTAAGTCTTTGAAAGAGCAACGATAACAAGATTGTCAAGATGGATGGCATGGTGGCCATATTAGTAACGAAATTTACACCATTTCTATCTAGTACCAACAAACATCGTAAGAAGTCTTTTGTTGAAAATTTCGTCTCTATGACTTTCCATTTTCTAGAGTAGAGGAAAAAAATAATAAAGATGGTTGACACAGTGACCACATTGGATATCAGATCGGTATCATTGTCATTTAGGACCCACTAGGTATCATAAGAAATTGTTTAGTATAAACCGCATAATCATCATACCTATATAGTGCCAAGGTAAGTCGACTGAAGTGTCTTCACCATACGACCCTGGCAAAATATGAACCCGTAGCCTTTCGTTGGCATGTATAGCAGGCCTACTGCTAAGTTATTGCAGCCCCATAGTTCTGTCTCAAAATTTGGCGACGCGTGACCAAAAAAGCATTACCATTAGGAACAATAAAACGATGGCAGCCACGGTGACCACATTGAATAAACAGATCGGCTTCGTTTTAATTTAGGACCACCTGGGCATTATAAGATATAGCTTAGTATAAATCACATGTTCATATGACCACCCATTCAAGAAGAGTGATAACAATATTTCTACTTGATTTGTAGCTTGTTGGGCAATTTACCTAGTTATGTATCAAGACATGTACTTTACTTTGCTCAGGGACAGAAACTCAAACATAATCACATCAGCGACATGACAGTTATGAAGACTGCTCGATCGTCTTTTTAAGATATTTGACAGGTCCTATTAGCTTGACTATTGTTATAAAAAAAATTCCATTACCATGCCTCTTTGTTAAAGTGACACTGTCTGTCTGCATGCTTGGATTGATAGATGAACGGAGGGGATGCATGCATGTACTTATGTAAAAAGATTACCTCTTATAATAAGCCAGAGAGCACATTTGGCATTGAAAATAAAAACAGCATCCGGATATAAATCCCTGTCAAAGGTTTGTAGAAAATCTATGAAATAGTAATGAGTAATGCAATAGTTTTTCAGGAGAGACAACTCCTTGCAAAGCGATAACATTTTCCAAATTTTAATGACAACAGTTGAGGAAAAGTTGAAATAATTTGAATACTTTAAAAGTACATAAAGGGCTTTAGTTTCTTTACTTTTCAATACCATTTAAAAGCTGTCATAGATAGTCTTGACCACAAGTGGCCATTTGTGATGTCGCTAAGCCTATTCTGGTTTATTGCCAATACATAGGTTTACCAATTTGTTGCTTCAGTCAAATATTTCTGAACTGTTGTTAAATAAATCACAATGAACAAACAATGCCAAAACCACATAGCAAGTAGGGATTGTGGAGGCGCTTGAGGAACCAGTGTTTTAAGCCTGTCATATGTGCATGACATACTTCAGACACCTAACACTTTCACACTATGAAAGCAAGAAACCCAAGAAGGAACTGATAATGGTTGACAAGAATTTCCAGAAATTCAAGATAAGACTAGTTCTTCCTCTTAGCTGTTGAGTGGTGAAACCATGTCTGACATAATTCAGTGAAAACAAGATTTCAAATTACATGTAGCTGCTGTGGTGGACATACTGTGTGTCAAATTAGCAGCTTGTTTATTAAGGACCCAGTAGTCACCATCTGACTTTATTTGGTGAAAACCCCATGTCAATAGGACGATCCATTCAGGATTCGTGACCACAACATTTTCAAGATGGATGTTATGGCTGCCATGTTGGATGTGCAGCTGACACCATTTTCCTTTCAGATCCACTAGCTAAAAACTCTAACTTGGTATGGCCATCCTTTTGGGAGGATTCACGATAACAATATGTTCGAGGTAGCCATCATGGTGGCAATGTTGAGGGTCATTTTGAAGTATCATCATTTACAACCAGCTAGACATCATAAGATCTCTTGGTGAAAGCACCATGTCAAAATGACTTTTCCAGTAACACTATTTTTAAGATGTATGACCAGTTCTTTACAAGTAGTATGTTCTTACTTTAAGGTTGCATTACCAATTTTAAATAAAGACTTTGGGTGCACAATTTCAGTCAACTGCAGTACTATTCGATCAAATAGGATTGCCATACAAAATAAATATTTTCACACCTTCTACTGAAATATTCTTGATATTAAATTATCATTTGTGAATGTGCTTCATTTCAAAAAGGGTGCATGATGCACAAAAAGATGGTATACATGTGCTATTTGTATATATTTTATGAGGACCATATCAGATATTAGCTATAATGTCAAATATCATCCTCTCAAACTAAAGTAAATATTATTATTACTGCTATTATTATTATTATTATTGGTCAAATAAGGCAAAATAAGTTCAGGCTTCAAAATTTGTAAATAAAAGTTAATACCAGCTAACATGCAAAGTTTAAACCAAATCATAGAGATCACTACAATTATTACTTGTATGTGTTAATAATTACCTGTGGATGAAGATAATTCTATGAATCAACTACTTTTTATGGGTACCAATTTAGTGGATTTCATGCTTGCAAACTGCAAATGTACCCCTTCCCCCCAAAAATTACTGAACAGAAAGAAAAATCTTCAGTCAATCGATTCAAGTCCTGACAAAATTGGCATTTGTAAAAAAAAAAAACCATTAAACTGATACTCGTGGAAATAATCCTAGTACTTATATTGTAGCTAGTTAGAGACAACTGCCACTATCTGTACAGTAACTTGGACACATAACATGTAAATGAAGTATAATAGTAATAAGCTGTGAATTAATCTGAAAATCTGTTGGTGGTCCACAAGGTTCTGTGTCAACAATATTCCTTCCATTAAACTCTCTTCACATCACTACAAATCACTGTTTTTCTGACTTTTGTTGAGATCTGTAAAGTAAAAGTAAAAATTTCAAATAAACTACAAATGTGTTCAAGGAACAAGGAAGACCCATCACAGTGCTTCAACTGACATAAAAAGTTGACAGAGTGTGCAAGACAGACTTCTGGATGGGTAACTGACACACATATCTAGGTTATTTCTTTTTATAACATTCCTAATCAAGCTGCTTATAATAATAATAATAATAATAATAATAATAATGAGGACTTTGAATAGCGCCTAATCTTTAGAAGCTCTAAGCGCTTTACAACATTAGGCAACACCTATAACATAAAAAATCATATATAATGATATGATTAAAAAAAAAAAACACCATTAAATTAAAAAAGTTTTCCTTTTGGCTAATGATGAAACTATAATTTAAGTTAATATTGAAACCATACAATGAGCAAGAAAGGTGAAATGTATCTCACGTGATATCAACACAATCTACATATGGTTATAATGACTGGTGAGAACATGAATACACTTTCTTTCAGAAATTTTTATAAAATTGTTAAATGCGGGATAAACATAATGAAAGTTCAAAAACTAAATATCACAAACATTAAAATGACTTCTGGAAAAGAAAAAGGTAAATTTGCAATTTCGATCTAGTAATACATGTTAAGGATATAAACCAAATTAAAGAAAGTTCTGTTTCTCTTAATATTTCTACCTTTAAAACTTTTGATTTCTGCATGTCACTCTAGTCTCTCCCACTTGTCTTGATTCTCAACTAATATCTGGCATTAGTGAAAAAATGCAAACTAGTACTGATGACCATAATGCATTACATGATGACCATTCTGTACTATGTAGCTGGTAATGTCATGTGATGTAGATACTGAATTACAGAAATATTACCACATTAAATTGCTTCAATCTTTTTTTCTTATTAAATCATATGGATGAGAGGAAAATCAGCATTGAAGTGCATGCTTAAAACAGTACATTAAAAACATGTAAAGCAATATATTGCATTATAGTGCAGGGTACACAGTTAAATCCATTATACCTGGTGAGTTGAACATGACATGCATAACATCTAATGAAGCACACAATTAGGTTTAGAACTGCAAAACCAATAACCAAAAGCAAGACCCTCATCAGACATGTATGGGAATCAATCACGCTAGGAAAAGCAAACACAATAACATACCAAGATTATTTGGTTTGAAGATCTAATGTATGTACTTTTTTAAACTATTTTGTTTTATATCTGAAAAGAACTTTCACTAAAATAAATAGTACATTAATTTGTATATGTGGAAAGAAAACTGATACAAATCTACCTTAATAACTGTGTCTTTGTCAGTTAACATGTCACTCAGTACAAGACCATGAGGTATGTGTGATGTTATTAACAATGATGTTACTTGGTATTTATGATGTCACTTGCCAATTGTGTCATTTTAGTTGTCAGTTGAAAACACGAAAATCAAGCAAAATTATGTCAGAAGGAATGGTTAAGGTCATTCATTACATGGTTTATTTTAACCAGATGTGAGAAACAGTTAAAAATTATCAGTATCAGAAAGGTGATTATTGGGTCGCTAGAAATTCATCTAATGCCCTTCTCAAATAATGGAGATCATTGGTTACATCATTGAAAAAATCACATACATTATACTCAGGAAATTATTTGGTACATTTATGGGAGATTCAAGTAATATCAATGATCCCATTATACAAGCTGGATTCTATTTTTTCCCGTACAATTTATCCCTGGTATACAGTAACATTGTGTACACAGTATTCTTGTATGGTTCCCAGAACACTATGTATGTGTGTATGTATGTATGTATGCATGCATGTCTGTCTGTATGTATGTATGTATGTATGTATGCATGTGTGTGTGTATGTGTGCATGCGTGAGTGCGTGCATGCATGCATGGATGTATGTATGTATGCATGTGTGTATGACTGTATGTATGTATGTATGTATGTATGTATGTATGCATGCATGCATGGATTTATGTATGACTGTATGTATGTATGTATGTATGTCTATGTGTGTGTGTGTGTGTGTATGTCACTAGTAAATATCGTTTCATCAGATCTTTATCAAATATAAACGACTAGCAGTTTCAATTAAGAACAAGTCAAGACAACAATGGCTAAATATATAATACATTTTATTGAAATGTGGAAACTAAAAAATATACAAGTAGAAAATACAAAGTGATAAATTTAATAAATTAAGATAATTTCAGTATTTGAGAGCTTACTCATATAAAGGTCCAGTTAATTTGTAATGATTGAGAGACATATCACATAAATATTTCAGAAAATTGCAAATGATGCTGACTTGAATCTTTTTAGCATCTCTACTCACTTATAGGTAATTACATAGATGATTAATACTAAGGGCATTTACACAGGTAATTACATTTTTGGAGAGAATGAGACTTAACCAGAATCACAGCCCCTAAATATAACAGTAAATAAAGTTATACTCCTCTATCACTGACATACAATTATTAAATTTATGGAGAGAATTTAGAAAATTTATATACAAATTTATGTTCTGTTTTAAAACATAAATACCTTACCACCTGAAATAACTATGTTTAGCCCTATAATAGTTACTTCATTTAATATCCAAAGTGACCCATATCCTAGAAAAATGAATCCTTATTAAATATTAGCTTTGAAGCCCTTGAATACCACCGGAAACAGTTTTGTTCTAATGAAGTGTATCAATTCAAATTATGGTTCAATCTTCCTGGCTGTAGAATCATAAAACATAGCTGATTATAGCTTAAAGTGTAAAATTTTAGGTGGTCTTACGTGGATACAGCATGAACAATATATCCATATAACAATATAAAACCATTTTAATGGCAATCCAAATTTTCAAAAATAATTGCAACTTTTTGGGTTTCCTTTACTCACCCACATATATTTCCATTCTTACTTACACAAGATATTTTCGGAAGACAATAATATTAAGTTACTGATTTTTCTTATCAAACTAAAAGATCAGAAAGTATACTATTGTTACCAAAATAAAACAGAATACTTAAAAAATACGAAAGGATTTTGAGACATTTGGACAGGCATCAAGTCAGTTCAGAATTTCACACCATAACTTATTTTTCTTATGTAATATAAAATACAGGTTTGGGGTAGTGTATTTAATATACAAAATATGCGCTCTTTACATTTTTGGAACAAATTTTGTTTACACACTGAAAGTTTATCATCACATACACTGTTTGTATATGCAAACATTATATACTATGGAACACACAACATTGCAAGAATATTAATTTACCAAGTAAGGAACAAGCTTTAAAGACACTTGGATCACAATAAATGCATGATTACAACTCAGAAAACAATACAATGTTTCAATCATAGCGTTGCGATGTCTGCAGTGTGATAGTTTATAGTGTCATCTAGTCTTGTGGTATCATGCCGCAGGCATGTATCATGATGTCCCATCCAGTCACATTATTGTGATACCTGGCCGACCAGTCCTAATACTAATCTCTTATTGCTGATCGCCAAGCGAGGCAGCTGTTAGTACCATTTTGTGTAAGTCTTCGGTATGACTTGACTGGAGTTTGAACCTGTGACCGCTCATATCCGAGGTGGATGCTCTAACCACTTAGGCTACTGGTCACAATATAAATAGTGCCATCTGAAAACCCCATGAAAATAGTCAAAAAGTTAATTTTGTTTGCAGTGTCCAATGGTAAATTATCTAGATATACCACTGACCACACAGTATTACTGAACTGGCATTTTACAAGCTATTTTTATCAATCAGTTCTCCGAATGATTGTTAGAGAGCATACATTTTTGACATCATATTTACTTCAACTTTATTTGTAACTCTAACTCTATATACTTAAACAGATCATTACACTGGCAATACTTTATGATAGATATGGAACTTTATTGTCTTAGTGATGACAATATACTGAAAGCTGATTTCTAAATGTGGAATAATATGTGTTTCTTTTTAAATGAGAACTGGTTGGATACCATTATTGTTTATATTTTTCTTTGTAGCAACAATTATGGGTAAAATATTATATACAAGTTTCTTCAGTGTCCACAATGTGCATGAGAAAATTAATCATTTGGATGAAAAGTTACTGGACCAAATAAAAACAGAAAATGATCAATAAGGGTTGGATTTGTTTAAGAAAAATTAAAGTGCATTAAAAATAAATAATAATAATAATAATAATAATAATAATGAGGACTTTGTATAGCGCCTTAGCGCTTTACAACATTAGACAACACTTATAACATAAAAAAACAGAAGCCAATAATATCAGACAGAGCGCGTTTTACAAATACTTGTTCTTTTAATGGTATATTACTAGAGTTCTCTTAGTGCAAAAAGTCTTGTACAATATTGGTATCAGTAATCAAAGACAAAAGTGTCAATAAATTTAACAAACATCAAGATAAGAAAAATAAAAATTCCAATGTTCATTTATAGTAAATTAAAATAAGCAAAAGTGTGACGTGATGTGATTTTTATTTTTAACTTAGCTTCAACAATTTTTCAGTCATATCGCTATGATGTCTGCAATGTGGCAGTTTATAGTGATGTCTAGCACTGGGGCATCATGCCGCAGACATGTAGCATGATGTCCCACCCAGTTACATTATACTGACACCAGGCCGACCAGTCCTAACACTAACCTCTTAATGCTGAATGCCAAGCGAGGCAGCTGTTAGTACCATTTTTTAAGTCTCTGGTATGACTCGGCTGGGGATCGAACCCACGACCTCCTGCATCCAAGGCGGATGCTCTAACCACTATGCCAACGGAGCGGTCAAAAGTGTGACACTTCCGCTATCAATAATTCTACTAATTAGCATTACTGGGAAAACTTGTTCAGTCCGTGACCTCAAACACTGTATAAAAAGAAGGTAATAAATTAAAAAAATAAAATAAAAAATTTGGTAACAGATCAGCACAAAGTTTATGCTCCATTGCATGTTTTTTTATATTATACTTATTGAAATATTCATATTTCCTAATCAATATACATGGATATTAATTCCATTAATAACATTTCTCTATTAATGTCTTATCAAGAGTTTATTACAGAAAGCTTTTAAAATTTTTTTGCTATTCTGTGTGGATTTCAATGAGTTTCCAAGGTATTTAAAATCTGTTACAAATAGTCTGATGAAAATTTAATGAACATAACTAAAACATATCCCCAGATAAAAAAACCCACAAAAAACACTCTTAGTACATATACTAAACTCACACAGTTGCCATTTTATTCTCAAACTTTACTTAGTGCAAGAATAAAAAAGAATTCACATTTCACTAAAGACTGAATGCTGATTTGTTACTATATATAAGAAGCAAAAAATACAATAACATACAATAGGTATATTTCAAAAACTATATAGGTATATATACAAAACTATGTTATAATATTATGAATTAAGAAAAACATATAATTGTGTGTGTATCTGTAGATAACAATCTTAATTGGTCTATTTACATTAAACATGTTTTTAAAAAAGGTTAATTCTTATATATGGCTACTGAGGAAAATCAAAACATACATTCCTCTTTAGTATAGGGTCATCTTTTATAAAAGTTATAATCAGCCATATCTGGACTATTGTGATGTAATTTGGGTACTACCTCTAATTAATACATAAAAAATTAAAACATAAAAATTTTGAGACTCCAAATGAAGGTATGCCATTTAATTCTTGATTAATGTACATACAATTTCCAGGATGAAATAAATAATATCACGATTTTAACATGAAAAAATATAAGTAAAATATTCTTGGAAAATTTATATATAAAGTATCCTGAAAAGCCATTCCTGTCTAAATAAGCAATATCTTTCAACAAAGAAATGCTGATGGTACTCCAAATTTAAGGTCCATAAGAAGCAAACGTTACATTATAACAACTGTTCAAAAAAGGTGTTCAATATACTGGTCCACTCGTATGGAACAACATTCCCAGTGACATAAGGCAGGCTACTAGTGTTTTTTCTTTTCATAATCGATGCCTCAAAATGGATGAAATCTTTAGACAACTGAACAGTTCTAGTAATATAAATACCACCTGCTTTTATGTACTTCTGCATCATTTCCACAGCTGAATTTTTCAATGCAGGATCATAGTTTACATTTTATATATGTGTATGTTTTCACAGATGCCTGTGCATATGTTGCAGGTTTGATACTTTCATTTTTATAATCACTTAAATATTTAGTGTCAAGCCAAATTTATTACATCATACTGTATACATTGTACATGACATCTAGAAGGCCTCAAGGCAGATTAGTTCTGTACCTAATTATGTTACCTTCTGAAAATAAATCATAATTATTATTACTATGACCAAAGTATGAGAAAATAAGACTCATTCCTATTTTGGAGTCTTCCTCATTTCTTGTGTTCCTATTGTAAGTCTGCAGACATGTTTTATGTTGTACTTATATATTATTCAAGAGAAAAAATATTTGTTTGGATTAATCAGTGGAATTAGAAAGTACTCTTCATTTGGACTATAATATTATTCTGGAACTGTTGTGAATTATTCAAAGGTGTTTTGGACAATGCCATTTTGACAATGTCATGATTCTTGGCAGACCAGTAGATTTCCAATTCTGAAATTTAAATGGGACTTTTCATTCTTTTGGACTTTAACAGAACATTTTCAGAATTATTTTGGATTCACTTGATGATCATGTAAGCTCCTCTCATATTTTCATTTATACTTTTATAATTAAATTGTTTATTAAGTTTTAAAAAAATTGCTGATTTTGCTTCTTTTCACAATTTAAAGACCATAGAGTTGTAACAATTGCATAAATTTTTAATTTTCTTTATGAGGTGTTATGTATATACAAGTATTTAATTTCAATTATTGTGCTTAACTTTTGTCCATGATTGTGGATTGAGTTTTGCGTGTGTTCTGATTTTCGTAATGCTTGTAACTTTCAAAAAAGTTGTTTAAAGATATCTGAGTCCAAGGTCAAGCTTTATTTATAAACTTAGCATGTTCTGGATGCAAACTGGTGACGCACATCCTGGGCATGTCATTGTATCTTAGGTCAAGTGAAATCAGTATACAAAAGTATTCATTCCTATTTTAAGTTTAGTCTGTGGAATCTTTTATTGTTGTGTTCATTGGAATTACAAAGTGTTCATTAATGTTTTGGAGCAAAATACTACTTTTGTAAAATTGTGAATTCAAAGACATTCTGGATTATATCATTGTAATACACAAAGACTGTTGGCACATACAATTATTTCAAGCCTAATGGTACATCAGTACATCCAAGATTTTATTTGGTAGATATTTTACTTGTGAACGTGACAGAAAACTTAGGAATATTTGGGATTTAATTCATAATACTACAAGTTCCTCTTAAAATGTTTACTTTGTAACGTAGAAAAAAACACACACTTATTTGTTGATTTCAACAAACTTGTTGGTTTCACTTCTTTCAGTTACTTCAGTTAAGACCATAGAGTCATAAACAATGAGTTTTATGGATACAAAGATACCTTATATCAGATTCTAAAGGTACAGTCTCTAGTAGTGTTACACAATCATTATATTCGATGCAATGAATACTTAGTTTGTGAATGCTATTATTCAATACTTGATATGCTGTACAATATTACAATATATTTCCCATATCCTTTAATTTTTAAAACTAAAAATATGATCAGAAAACATCTTTTATGAAACTGACAAAAGCTGAAAGTGCTGCATTTTTAATGATTAATTTGGTGTTTAATTGATATTTTTCTAAGGATCAATTAAACAAATCAGATATGTTATATATATCTTCTGTACAAATGTAAATTATTTCTGTCAATAAAACATGGACTAATCCAGATTCAGGGTAATTACCTCAACATGTATACACTACAATTAGCTATCGTATTACACCGAGATTCTAAGTTATATATGTATATACCAATATGACTGATTAAACTTATAAAGTAAATGAATATAACTCATCATGTATTGCTCATAATTGAGTGAGACCTTGTGTTTGCTTTTTGATCACAAACCAAACCCATTTGAACAAGTCCTCAATAATCCTAAATCAGTATTTTAGTCCAAAGAAGTCAAGAAGCACTTCAGAATAATGATTCCTCTTGAATTATATCCAGTCACAACAGTACATGATTCCAGTGACTGAACTTAAAACAGGATTGAATAATTGTTTACCAAAGCATTTATAAATACAAACCTCACCTGACCTGTAATGTAGTAGATTTTCCCACAAAACCCTCAAATTATTTCTAATGGAAAAATGATAATATATTATAAACAAGTTCAGGCCCTGAACTTAACGTTTAGTAGACATATCATTTACCATGTACAATTATGATAAAAACAGGAAAAATAAACATGACACATCAGGTAGGCCAAAGCTACGAGCAATCATGGGCAAAGGTCAGGCACACAATAAAAATTAAATAACACAACAATAGTATGTAACTTTCTGTTTCCAAAAGTAAGACAGGCAACTTCCTGAATGTTTATATTATGGAGTAATAACATTAAAAATATTTCTTTTGACTTGGTTTATAACTTTATGCAGCCAGGTTTTTAACCCTTGCTTTGTCATTTGCATATAAGAAAATACAGACATGTTAAAAAAGGACATTTTAAGATATAATGAGTAACTTAAAGGTCATATAAGGTCATATATGCTGATTTATGCTAATACTATGTTTTAGTCTCCCTTACCTATAAACCCCATTTTTCTTGTTATAAAATGATAATACACAGGTTAATAATAACTGCATTTAAAGCTGTGAACATTACAAAAGTGAATGCAGGTATTTACCTGCCCCTGATATGCCTTAGGAAATGACATATCACAAAGGCCATGCTATTGTAGAGATTATAGTGTAGAGGATTTTGCAATATCAATATGGGATGGCTTCCAAGTCATACATAAATGCATTATTATTGTAAAAATATCAATGTTTTTAGTCATTTAAAATTAAACTTAATACATTTCATTTAATACAGCAGTTGTCAAAAACAGTGCTGCATTTTCAGAAAAAACTAAAACACTTAACAAAATATAAAAAATTGTATATATATATATATATATATATATATATATATATATATATATATACAATCAACACAATAATAAGGCAGAGGTATGATAAGAATATATAAAAAAAATATCACAGTTGTGCTGTCCATAGTACATCATAAAATATAAACAATAATACCATTTACTAAGGAGGCCCAAGAGAGCCCTTCTTGCTCCACTGGCTGTCCTGGAATATATATGCCTATAACAATGATCTAATGGCACCAATTTTTCAATCTAGCCAGTTTATGGCTTGCTAAAACGATTAGTCCATACCAATATTTTTCAATGCAGATTCTATAAGAGTTATTTTAACTTGAAATCAAATAAAGAAATAAACATTATGCTGTACATCGGCACTGAAATTAAATTTAGTTGTGTTATAACTCAAAAATATTATCATTAATCTTTGCACAAATGAATTAAAAATATCCAGCCCATTGTATATTCTTAGTGCTTACTTCTCTAAGATGTAGCATTATTGCAGTAATGTAAATGAAACTATTACATTCCTGGTCAATATCTGAAAAAATGCTGGTACTATTTTTCATTCCAACCAACTCTTTGTTATAAAAAATATATCTCTGTCCTTTCAAACAGCTAAGTGTTCAAATTCATTTTCTCGTCAGTGAAAGTGCAACTAATACTGTCACTAGGTTAATAAACAATTTCATCTTGACTATTTTGCACTGGCCACTACCACACAATAAACTGGCAAAGTATAGAAAATTGCTTTTAAAACCTCAGGTATTGTGATTTTGGTTACCTTGACATCAGCATCTTTTGTAAGCAAAAGTAGTCCTAATCACACATAGTCAGTGCAAATGTTTGTCTACAATAAGACTTAATCTACTGGTATGTTCCATAGGGACAGTACTCACTGGCACTCAGTTTAAAGAATATGATAAAATTAGTAACAATCTGTTGTGCCTTAAAACAAGTTAAAATTATTATGGATATTCAAAGTAATTATGTTTAAGTGAGGCCAAAACAAACAAAAAAAATGTGTTTTCGTTGCACTGGTAAAAATAAGGTAAACAGATCAGTTGACCGGTATATATCCTTCTGTACTATTAATATGAAAGTTTTATTATTTTCTACATGAGCAAATCAAATCTGTGTAATGCTTGCTAAATGCAAGCTCTGTCACAGATAGCTAAAATAGCTGTTAAATAATTGCTAGCAACTTATTTAAGGAATTATCCTACATTAAACTCTTGCTATAACCAACCCTGATATAATGAACCACTCAAGAAAAAAAAACTTTGTTATTATGAATCCCTTGGCATAGTGAATACCAACATGGGACGCCAGATATCACTGACACAAAAAGAGATATTCTGTTAATATCACATTTGTTGGTATAATGAACAATTGTTATGTACCCCAAAATCATTTTATATAGCAAGGGACTATTGTATCAAGGTCTGTTCTAGGATGAATGAGTGTGCATTAATGCTAATTTCTAACAAATTGCACTGAAAAAACCCAAACAATGCTCAAAGAGTGCATCACATTTTTCAAACCCTACTGTGATGACTTCATTAAATCCCTCCTTGATTTAGAAAATGTCATCAATAACCCAAACTAGTTTTCTGCAACAAGAACCTTAATAAAACATACTATGTCACTGTAAATGATGCAGAAATCCAAGAAATTCTCTTTTTTAAATTTTTTCCCCCAACCCATTAAAGCGATGATACTAAAGCTGCTATGAATAGGCCCTAGTTAAACTTCGTTCCTGGAATGGCTTCTGGAGACTTTCTTTTTTATTGTTTCTTCTGCTGCTTCTTCAGCAGACTTTTCCAGATTCAGTTTGTCCTTATTCTTTTTCTTCTTTTTCTTTCTGGGTTCCTTCAATTCAACAGTTTCACCTGAAGTTACACCTTTGACAGGAGGCAGCTTGGTAGCTAAGGGATGAACTTTGTTTTTAGTTTCTGTATAAAATGTTGGGGTTCTGGAAATGAAGAATTCTAATCTCAGTGGCATTTAACTAGTACCTTATCACTGGGTCACACATATATGTTTAAAAAAGAATGCCCTTAATGGAATTGACACTTTACTGGCTGACAGGAATTTTCAGGAATTCAAGATAAGACCATTTCTTACTGCTGGCATTAATTTCCAGGAATTCAAGATAAGATCATTTCTTTCCTTTAAATGCAGTCTTCAAAACATCTTTGATGTTCTTCAGGGATAACAATATTTTTAAATTAGCTACTGTGTTGGTCATATCAGGTGTCAACTTGGCACAATTTTCATTCAGGACAAGGAAGATATCGTACAAAGCCTTTCAATGAAAACCTCATGACAATATCACCATTTATTCCGGATAAATGCGATAACAAGATTTTCAAGATGACTACTGACAGGCATAGTGAATGCCTGAATAGCACAATTAGGACCAACTAGACATAATAACAAGCTGTTTAGTAAAGTCCCCATGTTGATATATGACCATCCATTTAGGAGTAGATGGACAGATGATAGAAAACATACCATTCCATCAGCTCTTCGAGTCTATGACCTATGTATATTGTTAATACACTGGGCTAACTTGTTTTGCAAGGGAAAATGTAACAGATGTCATTACATTGGGAAATGTCAGAGCTAAAACTTTTCAATTTAATTCAGGCAACATTCAGATAATGAAGTACAATGATAATATAATATAGTTGTGGTGAGTTTAATTATACTGTAACATTTAAGATTATAAGTACATTGGGACTGGCTGTGTGTCATACATGAGGAATTAAACCATGTTATAATGTACTCAAAGATTTTTATGGAAATACCTGCATCATCAAAGACATAGTCACTATTCACTATTTATTTATTTTCCATGGTTGATGAAGTTCCTACCTGTGACAACCATGACTCAAGTATACTGGTAAATAATCTTAAGATGACCCTGCAAGAATATTTTCCTGTGGTCGCCACAAAAATTCATAATGTTCTAGTCAGTAACTTAGGTGTCCAAATATGTTGCAGCTGTGAGAGAACATTACACAGCAGGGTTGGAACAAACATTTGCACCACTGTTTAAGCCTATATATAAAATTGAGGAAGAGGTAAGGAAAGTTAGAGAAGTTACTTCAGTGATGGTGTGAACAGAAGAATTGGGTCCAGTTCTCAGAACAGAAGATAACAGAGATTCCAGAAAGGTACCAAAGAGCTTGTTAGAAATATCAGAGATGAAATTGAGAATCTTCTACGAACATCATCAATTATGTATAAGTCAATGTTGAGAACAGATCTGCAAAATTCTAAGAAGCAGGTCACCAGTGGATCTTTGAAAATCCCATAAGGACTGCTTTTAACTTACTCCCTTAATGGAAAGAGTACTTTGAATAGAAAAGCACTATCGAATATAAAAGACGTATGAATCAAGTGTGTATAAAGGGAATTACTGGGCTTACAAAGCTACCTGCAAACTGTTTGATATTTATAACATAATACTTAAAACAGGAGAAGATAAAAGACATTAAGAAAGGCAATAATATGCTTGTAGCTTTTGTAAAAGAAAAAGACAAGGAAAGACGAGGGAATGACCGTATGCACATTGATCGAAATCTCAACCATGTCTTGAATCTGTACCATCATACCTGTCATGAAGATACATTTATACCACCATGCAAAGATTTATATATACCTCCATTGGGAAAACTTTCCCATGCCCAAGCACATTCAATAACACAGAAAGAAGAGCAACTGGCATACATGCAGTGGCAACAAGAATTTACTGAATTGCTGAAAGAACAAAAAGAAACAAACATATAGCTAGTGGATCCTTCTACATCCGTACCAAAAGAAGGACATTTAGAATCCAAGCCCAAGACAAACAAAACTATGTATTGCCCACACTGAAACAGCAAGCCATTGTATCATCCCAAACTGAAACATCTGCACCCACACTGCAACAAGAAAGACATCCATCAACACCAATAAAGACATTTTGCTCCCACACCAGAATAACAACCAATATTTACATCCAATGGAAAGAATGAGAACCTGGCATGGATCACAAATGCTACATGCATCAATTTACCAAAGAACTAAAGTAACCAAAAGTAGAAAACTTTGGTGGACTGTGAGACCCTCATGTGGTTGCTCACCAATGACATCATGGACCTAAAATATCCAGCCTATTGTACGTTCTTAGTGTTTACTTCTGTGAAACGTAGCATTATAGCGGTATTGTAAATGGAACTGTTATACTGCATTACTGGTCAATAGCTGCAAAAATGCTCATACTATTTTTCATTCCAAACAACTCTTTTTATATAAAATACGTATCTGTCCTTTCAAAACAGCTCAGTGGAACACAATTTGTGCAAATTCATTTTCTTATCCGTGACAGTGCAACTAATACTGTCACTAAGTTAAGAAAACAATTTCATCTTGACTATCTGCACTGCACACTCAGTTTAAAGAATATAATAAATTTTGTAACAATCTGTTGTGCCTTAAAACAAGTAGTTCAAGTTATTAAGGATACCCAAAGTAACTATGTTTAAGTGAATTTGTGGTTAAATTATAAAGAAATATTGAATTTATCTGAAAGTAAGCACACTACATCTTAGTACCAGAAGATAGATATGACACTGATGATGAAAAGTCAGTAGACTAGATGAAGGATGGAGACAATGTACCAGCTCATATTACACTACCATCAATATACCGTACATAGATACAATTATGACCTCATATTTAGAATTTCATCAACCGGCATTTCATTCACTCATATATTATCACCAATTATATAAGGATTGAAGAACCATTCAAGTAGCTAAATATCCTTTAGAATGATTTAAATTTGTTTAAATTTCAATTACCCTAATGTCAATGGTTCAGTACTTGATATCATCACCATCACATGTCAACTGATATACAATTATAGACAGAAACCAATAAGACGAAAACAAACAAACAAAAATGTGCTTTCGTAGCACTGGTAAAAATAGGGTAAACAGATCAGTTGACCAGTATATATCCTTCTGTACTCTTAAGATGAACTTTCATTTCTTTTCTACATGTGCAAATCAAATCTGTGTAATGCTTGTCACCAATGACATCATGGATCTAGACATGTTTTGTGTGTCAATGCATGAACTTACTGAAGATGAATTATTCAACATTGAAGCAATTTTTCAAGAAATCAATGCTGTGATGCAGCATGTCATTGCAAACACAATCCTGAGTGTCACCTCAATGAAATGATTACAATCTCAAAAAAAAATTTTTTTGTGACTGTCTACACCAATCACAGCTAGGAAATCCTGCACAATCAATTTAGCATCATAGCATGTTTATGATGGTTTGCTTAGTGTTCAATCACATCTGTTTGGGGACTTTAATGTGAATAAATTGCTTGTGTTTTCAACAGATAAAGACACAACCTGGAATGGTTTTGAATTTCTCATAGGCACATATGAAATAGAATTAATAAATATGAGATCTGACAGAGGATCACATTTTTGACTGGTAAATACTCATATGCATACATCAGCACAAAATCATTTCTGCCATTATTATCAAACCCCCAATTATGTGGTTGATATTCCACATTAATCTTTCAGAATAGTTCTTGGATGGCCTGAAGAAGATAATAAGATTCCAGAGGACCAACAAGTCTTAAGCACAGGATACAATTTTGCAACAGACATTGCCAGGATTTACCTAACGATTCAGGTTAATGCAAATAAGATGTAGTTACAAAGCCTCAGCCTCAACAAAGCAAGATTCACAGGGTTATATATTGTTTGGGTTTGTACCGATTGAGGACACCAGTAATCTGATAATGATAATGATTACTCTGGTGATGCCCACGTACCTTCCATGTCATAATGGTAGGTTGGCACATATTCGATTTATTCCTAACCATATATATATATATATATATATATATATATATATATATATATATATATATATATATATATATATAGTCTGTCTTGGGATTTAAGAGTCTTAAGGATGCAACAGCAAGTTATAAAAAAATCCCCTTGGTGTCAAAACGGGGGTTGAAATTAAAACATTTGGGAGTCTCTGATGCACAATTGTGGGCAAAGGGAAACACAAAGAGCACATATGTACATAAATATTGTCAACATGTTATGTCAGATGCACATGAATGTAGTATTAAGCCCATTATATGTTCAGACATAAACACTACCCCAATAAGCTCACTAATATTATTAGATTTTATTTTTCATACTTGTATAAAAACAATTGTGCTTGAAAAATTACACACATATATATATATAGTTCATTACAAGCTATGAGCAGAACATTTAGCAGGAGTAAAAATATGGGTAAAGTTTAGAAAATCAGCAATTACTGTTTGTACAAATGATACACACACCAGACTCATATGGAAAATGTGCTTTTGTGTTGGGGCAGGGGTGGAACCAATTTTAATGATGCAATACTTAGCCTGTCACTATTGCATAGCATATTCTTTCCAGGATGGAAATTACCCTCATGCATATGGTGAGAATTGATCCTTTCATAGGGTGGCAGTCAACCTGGTCATTGCACACAAAAAGTATTAGTCATCTTTTTCATTGATGTAGAAGACTAAAAGTGAGTCATCAGTACAGGGTAGGGGGAGAGAATCTGGCAATATCAACAGGTAACTATCACATGCTATTGTGTAGCTGAATTTGCCAGTTTGGTGGGAGGCTAATGGTCTCAAAAGACTGGTATTAAGAAGGAATGCTCACCCTTATGGTACAGATATCCACTACTGCAATTTGGAATCAGCATGGGCCACCTGTAGCACAAAGACTAAGGGCCCTATAAAAAAAATATGCCTTTGCCCTCTTGTGCCAAAGAACAAAGGAAGAAGGAGACGGAAGTCATTTAGTCAATGACATTTTCAATTCTAAGATTCTATGTGTACTATAAGAAGAGTCCACGAACAATACATAGCACTATTTTCATTCATGAAATCAAGGTTAAAGTTTCAAGTTCTAGTAAACATCATCGCTTGTTCCAAAAAGGCCATTAGTGATGCCAATGGAGGTCAATTAACATCAAGTGATCAAAGGAGGACAGTTGTACCATAGGGAGGTCAGATTATGGTCTTGCAAGTAGGTAAAATACTTAATAAACTACCACTTAAATTTGTTTTTACTTTCTGAAAGTTCTGTATAAAACGGTAGTCAAAAAGATTTAAAAATAACTTTGAAACAAACAACCCCCTGTAATATGTACATGCAACAAAGGCACATTACATCAAACTGTACTCATCCTAGTTTCATTTGCTGCCAATTAAATACTCATTCAGTCACTGACAAGACAATGAAGCAATAATGTCAATATATGACTGGACTATACCCTTCTTTCCAACCAACTTGACAACAACCAAGAAAACATGTAACTCCAGGCATAACATGTGCCACCTCAGATGTGGGAGGTCGTGGGTTCAACCCCTGACCAAGTCATACCACAATCTTATACAAATGGTACTAGCTCATGACTCAATTGCTGCTCAGCATTAGGAGGTTAGTGTTAGGACTGGTTGGACTGGTGTCAGGAGGTGATCTGGTGGGATATGATGCTATATGTTTGCAGCATGATGCTACAGTGCTAGACATCACTATAAACTGCCACACTGCAGACATCATTGCGATATGACTCAACAAATTGTTAAAACTATGTTCAAAATCCAAATCACACACACACACACACACACATAATGTGAGTGCTTCTATTTTTAGAAAGAGGGATTTTCTTAATATAATCACTCACTTTCTAGCTTCATTACAATAATCCATTGATAGGATTAAAAATGTATGGTTTTATTATTTGTCTATGTACTTGCAGTAATGTCACTGCTTCACTGCTTTTTCATATTTTCATAACAATGAATGTTGGAAAACAACCTTGACCTTACAAAGTTGCAGCACTTTCAAATTTGACAACATAGCATTTTCCCATATTTTTCCGACCTACATTACTACATTTTTAAGCTAAATCTTCAATCACATATGTTATGTACATTTAACTTCATTGTTTGTTAGTAACTTTGTTTTACATTTCAGTATGTGCTATTGTAATGTTTATTTTCTACTGGAACTGAATTATTTTTTTTGTTTTAAACAACTAATACATAACTAAAATATTCTCTGTGTATATGGGTTTAATATTAGGATCATTATTAATAGAAGTAAACATACTGGGTCTAGGTTATTGGGAATTCCATGATGCACCTGACATAATCCAGGTTTTATATTATAATTTAAGTAATAGACCTTCTAATTATAACTAACATTTTATGTTGTCAACATTTAGAACCTTCCAGATTGAAATTTTCCATTAGGTAAAAGCTTTTATTAGAAAATACTAATTGTGACCTTATGTCAAGTACAGGACTACGTAATCTTTTCACTGGAAAAATTATTAAATCACACTTTATCATCTAGCAGAATCAATTGTATTATTGTTGTGTTCATTAATTCTTTGGGGCTGGAATTTACTTCATCAAATTATTTAACTCAAGTGATTTTTCTCTGGAAATACATAGTGCTCATAAAAAAATAAGATTCTTGGACAGAGACATTCATTGGGATCTGTAGTGAATTCATACCTAGAATTATATTACTGTGTTTCAACAAAAGACTTGGTACAACACCAAGATACAGACCACCAGAGACACATCAACACTTTCAGCATTGTATATAATTTGGATTTCCACTAAATTTTATTCAGAACTTTTATTATTTGGATTTGTGTCTGTAATTCTAGTTTATTTGGGATTTAATTTGTAATATTGTAAGTTCCTTTCTTTAAAACTTTTTCCCTTTGTATTCTAGGGAAATAAATAATTTGCTGAATTTTGCAAAAACTTGTTGCTTTTCACTCTTTTCTGTTACTTTTTTAAGAGCACAGACTCATAACACATGATATTTATACTTTACTTTCTATAAACTATATATTTTTTGTAATCTATCAAATTATTTATGAAAACAACCTAATGAAGTAGCATTTCCTAGACACAGCAATGTTCACCATTATAGGTTCAACTATGGTTTCAAACTAATGTTATAAAGAAAATAATGCAATCAGTGCTGTCAAAATCTTCATTACAAAAAATTAAAATTTGAAAGTGCTCTACAATGTTTATATTCTTAAAACAAAAATTAATATTTACATATTGATGTTTCAAAACAGAAGTTGATATCTTTTCATCATCAAATGGTAGGCCTAATGAGCAGTGATAACATGCTAGGGAGTGGGTTAATGGTCAGTTGGCTATTACAACACATGCCTGTGAATGTGCAAGAGTTTGTCTACTGGTATCATCACTGCACAGAATACATTTCACTTTGGGCTATAACACTACACTGTCAGAACTTCCTGGCTACAGCAAGGGAGCATCTTAAAAGTCATAAGCTACTGTAAATCACTGTGTAAGTCTATAAACAAAAATCACCGGGTGAAGTCATTTTTCACTTTCCAAACAGAAAAGGAAATGTTTAAAGTTTTTAGATCACTTAGTCACCCACTTCACCTTGCAGCATGACCTATGAAGCACATTAGAATTTTCATTTAGAATACCTCTGGAGCATATCTGGCTTACCTGGAATTGATAAGAACATTTTAGGACTTAAAAGAAGAATTTTTTGGAATGCATACCATACCATAAGTTACTTTTAATTTTAATTCTTTTATTTTGTATTTTAGGGAAATATATTCATATTTTAAATGATAGAATACTTTTCAGTTTTGATCTCATGTAGTTTAAGCCCCTAGGATGTAAAAAATGACAAACGAGTTAGATAGCACTGTTCTGAACCTCATCAGCTTTAATCTCTATGAACAAAAAGTCCCTCTATGCAAGGGAGTGATAAGCTCTCTTGATTGTTATGATAATCCACCTCAGAAAGCCAAAATTTCAGCAGAGCCCTTTAAGGGTACGAAACGACTCTCTCCCCTTCCTCTCTCTCTCTGAAGCTGCCAGAAACTAAGCTCTAACTGGGCATAAAACTCAATCTTGATCATACCCAGCATAGATAAGCCAGAGACTAGGGATCCGATTAGGAGTGCAGCTACAAATTAAAGCTAAGTTTTGCTAAGAATCCAGGTTGGCAAAGGACAGAACCAACCCAAAATTGCCAATGAATTGTAGACAGTATGGTTCTATGGATAGGGTATGAAGCTCACTCAAGAATGCAAAGGAGAGTACGAAAAGTCTTGAGGATCATGTTCTCAAAAGAAGTTTCACCCAAATGTTCATAGGGTGTTTTAGTTAATGAAAAGATGACACAAAAGAGATTCCATCTAGGCATTAGCAAGTGAGCAGTTTTAAATACCTTATTAGGTAAGCAAAATGAAAATGTGAACTGACAGCCAGGCCTTCTGAACATATGAGTGAGATATCTGGGCTACACTATACCCCTCGATAGTAAAAATCAAGCATTGTTCCTCTTCAAAAATGAAAAGAAAATCTGCAATTGCACTCAATTTAGAACAGTTACAATCAGAAAGTTCCCATCTGCATTAACTGCAAGTTTGTCCACTTGGCATCATAGACCTTGGACATGGAGTGTTTCTTGGCTTGATTGATTCACAACTTTGCTATAACTTTTTCCTGGCAAACAGATTGTTCAAGATGAGCCAAGCCTGAAGGAGGAGAAACTGGGGGCTATTTAGTAGCAATAATAAACTTATGCTAAGGGGTGGAAGGACTGACAATGGACAACTAACAAATGAACAGTGGACAACATCACATCACAACAGCTCTTCTACTCTATGATCAGTCAAGCTAAATATATTCCACTGGCCATAACAGACCTTGGTCACATATCATTTCCTTGACCAAATGATGCACATGGAAATTATGCTTGAAAACCCATCCTGGCAGAGAGATTTTGCGCAAGATGAAACCTATGTAAAGATGGAAAATATGCAGGCTGTCACAGAGAAGAGAGCCTATGTGCTGTGACACAAGGTCCCAGCTCTAGGGCAAAGTTCTGGACTGGTCTACCAGTAGGTTGATAAGATTGCTGAACCACAATCATTGAGGCCAAAGAGAGACTATCAAAAACATCTGATCAGTGGAGGTCCTGGTTTCATAAAGTAAATTTGAGATCGACCTGATGGGTGGGAACACATATGCAAAAATGATGATCCCACTTTGGGCTGAAAGTGTCCACTGCCCATACTCTTTGGTATGGGAAATCTAAGAGGGAAGCCTGTTGTTTAGCTTGTCGCAAATAAGTACCAAAGGTTTGCCTCAAAATTCTGAACAGGAAATTTGCTATGGATTTGCGCAGTGACCATGTCATGAAGACTAATCTTACCTGTCCTGGACAGAGCATCCACTGAAATATTCTTTTTGCCAGGAATGTGGGAAGCATTGAGGGTAATTTTTTCTTCAGTTGCCCAGTGAAGGAGGTTCCAAACATCCATGCAAAGAAAAGGGGTATGTGTGCTTTCTCGTCATTTTAGGTACACTAGTACCAAGATGTTGTCGTTGAAGACCATCACGCTGTGACTTATTCTGTCTATACACCCTGATCAACAATGAATACTGCCCTTATTTTAAAATTGTTGATGTGGAGTGCATCTGCAAAAATATAGAGGTGGGGTTCTGGGGGCATGCATGGTGACTCCATCAAGAAGCTGGTCCTGATTTTTTCATCATATATGAAAATGTTGGAAATCCTGACAGAGAAATCTCAACAGCCAGAGTGTCCCTGTACAGTTTCTAGTTTTCTAGGGGAAGCTGGAGAAGGCACAAGTGCCATCTGCCTTGTCTACTGTGTAGTTTAAAACCCCAGAACAGAAAAAATACACAAGCTGGTAACATGGTCCTGGCTCTCAGCACCTCCAATGGGGTCATGAGCTTGTCTACTCTGTCCTGCAGGACACTAGCTAATCCTCTATTTGTAAGGAAATTCGCCTCCACATGGAACAAATCTGGAGATGGAGAAAGCTCTGATTTCTCTAGGTAGGGTAAAAGAGGATCATGTGGGACCAACATTGAGACAGATAAGTCTGATGGACTCTACTGGTCACTATGGTGCAACCAACTGTGAAACAAATAGCAGATAGGGATCAAAAGTGACTTGAAGTGGAAATAAACTACTTCCTTGACCCTGGTAAAAGCTCTAGGTGTGGAGATTTGGTCAAATGGCAGAATAAGAAACTGGAAGACCTACAGGTCCAAGCAAAACAATGTACTTCCTGTGAGGAGGATAGATAGGGATGCATCTTGAAGATTGACAGGGACCACCCAGTAATAGTGTCTTTTGATATTCTTCTCTAAAGCTGAAATGTTCCTCCTGCAGAAACTTATTTAAAGAGGAAGGTTGATAATTAGTCAAAATATTTTCCATTTTGTTTTGGCATTTTGAACCAGGAAAATCTGGGATTATAAAGATGATACTCATCAATGAACCTACTCTCTACTGCACCCTTCTGGGAAAAAAATGATAAGTATTCCTTTAACTTAACCAAATTCAACTGAAAGAAGCACATGGAGGACCTTACCTGAGGAGGAAGATCTCAAAACTGAAGTTAGGATCTGTCATCCATGAATCTCTTAAGGAAGGTTTAGTCTTGCACCTGCAGTTGACCAAAGAGGAACACACAGCAGGAGAGGGAGCAAATCCTTTTGGGCTGCTCTCCCCATTTGAGTAAAAAAGGTGGAAGGGCTTGTGAACTTTCTACCCTGGTCTTTGTGTCACATCCTCTAGGGCCAAAATGGTGCTTAACTAGGGTTGTTGCTTGGACTGGGGCTGCATGGCTTTTGAAGAAAGTTTTTACGGACATTGTGAGTGGCGAAGATGTCAGGATGTGCCATTTGGCAGACTCTGCAGATGGGTAAGAGTGACTCTCAACCCTCCTTGGTTGTTTGAGGGAAGGCCAGCACCCTTCCTCCTTTTTGACCTAGAGGTAATATCTGCCCACAGACTGCAACAATGACCTCTCTACCAAAAAGCCAAAGCCCTGAACTCCACAGCTGTATGCTGGGGAAGGACCAATCAATTCCCTGCAGTGGAAACCCCACATCCTGTAGGGATTATTGGAGGGGGATGCTGTTCTGATTCCTTTCCCTGATCTGGCATATGCATGCTAATTTCAAATCCCAAGTCAGATTCAATGGTAGACTGGAGAGAGTGGATTTTGAGCCTGAACCACAATCACCATACTGAAAGGGCTCCAATAACTGGTGACCAGTACTCAGACTAGTTCCCAGTGACTGGCACACAGTTACTATCAGTGACCCTTCCTCACATCTTAAAGACTTGTATAATAATGTACAATATCTGGGTGGCTTAATTATGTCACCAACAATAGGTTTCAATAACTGAGTGCTGATCCTAACTCATCAGGCAGCATAAGTCATTCAAAGCTAGTATCAAAACTGGGGTCATTTGAGGGTGCAGTTCCTCCCACTTGGGGGAGTGTGACTCTCTCTACCCTATGGTACTGAAGTTGGTGCTATTCCTCCCTCATGGAGGGTGTGATTCACTCTCTGCTTGCTTATTTATTCTCTTGGGAGGAGCCTGATGGACCTTGTGCAGCCTTTATGAAACTTTTCCAGTCCTATGATGTGGGAAGAGGAAGGACTTTTCTTCCTCCCTTTGTATGTTTATCAGTAAGGTTCCAGAGACTGCAAGATCGACAATGAACTGTCCTTTTACAATATGTACAAGCTAGGCAGGTGGGGTGGGTATCCCAGGGGGAATTTTCTGTGCCCGCACCTACACACATAAAATTGGAAACTCTGAAAACAAGAACAAAAATCTTTCACCTATTATTTTGCAAGATTATTTCCAAGGAACAAACTCAATGAAATTTAATCACCAATGCCTTACCCACCCAGGTGTCATCTCTATTAAATGACAACCACAAGACTGATGCTTTAATCACAATAAAGTCAAGTCATGGTTGACGGTATTTTCATTCCAGAAATGATTTAGCTTTGCAACAGCAACAAGTTATGTATTACTGATACTAAAACAAAAAGTTTCTGGACATGTGCCAGTAACAAGACCAACCTCCAGGGACTTTCTAGAAGTCACCATATGAATGAATCAATTTTCATCATCCAGACAAGGGTAATTCCTGTTCCAGGAAGACTATGCTATGCAATAGCAGCAACATGTAATGTTTTACTGATATTAAATTGTTTTGCTTACATCTTTTAACCATTTGTTAAACAGATGTTGCATTTTGATAATTTAAAAAAATAGGGAGTAAAAGAATTATATTGGAAAAATATTACCTAAGGATGCAAGAACCAAGTTACAACACTACAAGCTTAGTACACACCTGAAGCATCCAGCTGAAGCAAAAATAAACAAAACAAGAAAACATCACAATCAAGATGTACAGTAACCATGGCTGGAAAAAGCTATACAGTTTCAAACAGCACAGTAAAAGCAATAAGTGATTTTTGTACCATTAAAATATGTATTTTGTGCAAAATTAAACACTTGCTTACAAATAAAATAAAAATATAAAAAAAACAGTTTGGCCTCTAATTCATCATTTGCAATAACCAAGTTAAATCCATGTGTGCAGAAAAGTCTCCAAATATGTCTATAACATGCTAAGGCTATTACAATTAATTCTATTATTATTAATGCATTTATTTTTGCTTATAAATTTTAGTTAGTAAGTTTCTTTTTTTGGTAAAAACAATGATAAATAATTCTTCTCTTTGGTAAAATAAAGATGGTACGGTTACCAGCAAAGGAATTAATTAACTATGATGCAAAATGCTGTTCAAACATTTATAGCACAACCAATATACTGTCTATGAAAATAAGAACAGAACATAGCGAATATCCCAGAAATTTTTTCACTCACCCAGTCATGGCCACACTGGTTTCTTCCAAACCTAGCAGACACAAAATAAACATTATAGTAACAAACAAGGATTCTGCATATAGATTTTTATGAGTAATGAACTTGCACCAAACTTAATTGAGTTGATCGGATGCTGTGACCAACAAATATAACATCATTCCTGTGACCAACAAATACAACATCATTGCTATATGTAAAATATTTTGCCAAAAAGGTGATACAATGAATACTGTCATAAATTTAATATGAAAAATACTGAATTTACAGCAAGAAATAATACAAACTAATGCTAAGCAATATAGCCAATACAAAAAAATGTCAGTAGAAAACATCGCCAAATGCTGATAAGTAAAACAGTTATTACAGAATAAGATGGAAAAATAGGCAACCAATTACTGGTAGTGGTAACTGAAATAGTCATTATAATAAAGGTCAGCAGACACCACAATCAAATACTGGCAATTAATACAGTCATTACAATAAAGGTCTAGCGAACAATAGCAACAAATACTAATAATACATTCAATACAATGAACATGAATAGACAACACCACCAAATAATGGTAATTAAGAGTCATTTAAAAAAAGTCAGTAAAATTTGTTATCTAAAATATTTAGTTTTTATCTTTGTAATAACTTGTTCACAAGCACAATGCAAATCTTTTTTTCATGGTCTTTAACCTGATAACCTGCACAGAAGATTTACTTGAGATAATTCCAGAATTTAAACACTTTTAGCTTTTTCAAGTCAACCAAGAGCAACTGGGACAGGTAAGGATAGGAGATAATAATGTTTTGACTTATTGTGCTCCTAGAAATGCCAGGATTCAATCTATGTGATCCAGTAGAACCTGGACTAAGTTCTGCTTCATGAGGAAATTCATTCCTATGTAAATCAAGTCTTGAGACGGAATGAGTTCCAATTTCTTGATGTTGGGTAAAGGAACCAACCAAGCTACTGTGGAAAAACAATGGAACAGATTCTGATGGAGGGACTTAACCTGAACATTACAGATCAGTCAATCACTAAAATATTGGAGATTCAATGTACCAAATAACTGAAGGTATGTCCCTACTTTTCCCATTAACATGAGTGTAGACTCTAGGTGTGGAAGGATTCTGAATGGCACAACACAGAACTGATAAACTTTCTGACTAAGCAAAACTGGGGGTATATGCTACGAGGAGGAGATACCAAGATGTGCAAATAGGTATCCTGAAGGTAAATGGAGACCACTCAATCTGATGGATGAAGTGCATTCTGTACTGAGGGCTTCGTCTCCATCTTGGAAGGTTCCTTGAGCAGAAAATGATTTAAAATTGAGAGATCGATTATGATTCAAAATTTGCTGCCTTTCCTGGTAAACAGGACACTTTGGGAATAGAATGTGGGAGAGAGTTTTGGGACCCTAGGGCTATCACCCCCTTCCTTCAGTAGGGAAGGAAGGTGAGTTAGAGAACTTCCTCATGGGAGTTAGAGGTGTGATTTTCTGTGAACCCAACTTGTAGTCTGAGTTTGTGTTAGACTTAGGCTGCATCCATTTGAAAAAGTTGGCAGACAACCTCGAGGGAGAGTTGCATTTCCACACTATCTGGCTATGAGCATTCAGGAATGATAAATGTTGATGATTCAGCATGTTTTGGGAACCCATTTAGGGATAAGTCCACCAAAAAGGGTCTCAGCTTTAAATGTAGCAACACTTAGGTCTTCTACTTTATTGCTAAGCAGGACCAATACAATCTCATGGTGGATATACAGAAATTCCACCAATAATGATTTTACAAGAGAAAACACATGTTTGGATGTCTTGGCATTAACTGTACGGTAAGTGGGTTCAAGGAAGATTAACTCAGCATACTAACCTGAGACAATATCAGCATGCGAAACTATGGTGTTGAGTAACCTCGTCTTCTGTTTGATGGCTTCAATTATATTGATGGGAAGTATGCACAGACTCCACTTTGAATAAGAACTGAGGTCTTAATGCTGAGGAAGGGACTGAACAGCTGGTACTTTGTCGAACTTCTGAGAAATTTCCTAGATCATGGAGGAATGAGGAAGAATTAAGAGGTCTGGTTAAGATGCCACCCCTGAGATCTTTTCCAAAATGAAAAGGATCTTCTTGGAGTGTGTGCCAAAAGGCTTCAGGCAGAAGCTGGGGGTGGGTGGTTGGCAGACTTGAAATACCTCCTCGTCAAAGGACCTCAACCTTGTCATCCTACTGACAGGAAGGTGTGAGACTAGTAGCAGGCACCAGTGGCACCAACGAGTGGTCAGTAAACTATCTAATTGCTGTTCCAAAGTCATATAGACAGGAAATTCTTAGTTTGGCCATTGAAATTACTTTGGCTGGTCATTTAGGGATCAAGAAGACTTAGCACAAGATCTTGATTAATTTCTATTGGCCAGAAATTAAAAGTGATGTAAGTACTACAGATCTTGTCACACACTCATCAAATGAAGGGATATCCAAAGACTCATCTGCAACCTATTCCTGCATTTGACAAACTATAAAGCAGCATAATGGAAGATTGTGTCGGTCACATACCAAAGACCAAGTCAGCACTATTACTGGATATCCTGTACATTAATTTGGCTTTTCTCAAGGGGATTCGGTCTTTAATAGGTAATATTTTTAACTTACCAGCTAAAATTTTCCTTGCTTACTTTCTTTCTGGATTTTTATTAGTCCAAATGTTCCTTTTTGAAGATGTGCTAGCTTTGCAATGTTTTTATTATTTGAATTACCTCACTGTGTATTACAGTAGTCTAAATAGGGTTGTATGTAACTGTTATAAAACAGTTTTCTGTGCCTTTCAGGGAAAAAAGGTCTTAACCTAATGAGAAGCCAGAAACTTGAATTGCCTTTTTTACTGATATGTTTGATATGTTCAGTCCATGATAGGTTATTATCTACCAAATTACCAAGTAGTCTATCATGATATCATGACACCATTTGCAAATTTTTATCCTTCTGTGTCAGACATAGTCCATCACTATCAAGATTTGTTCTTTCTTGTTGTGTTGAGACAAGTAATATTTTAGTTTTACCAATATTTACCACCATGCCATTGCATGTGCACCAGTTGTCCACTTTGTTTAGGGAATCCTGTAAATAAATTTTGAGCTCATGCTTTGTCTTTTGGATGTCTGACAATGTTGTGTCACCTGCATAGGGATCTGTAGATGAAATTAAGTTCCTTAGTAAAAGTGATAGGTCTTTAATAAATAAAATAAATAGTAAAGGACCTAGAACTGGGCCTTGTTGTACTCCAAATCTAATTTTTCCAGGTTCAGACAGAACATTATTTATGTAAACATATTGTGTTCTCTCACTTAAGTATGAAGTAAACCATGTAATTGTGCTTTCATCACATTGGTAGATTTTCAGTTTGCTCAAAAGGATTTCATGAACCACCACATGTCAAAAGCTTTTCTGAAATCTACAAATACAGTTCCTATTATTATACCTTGGTCAAGTGCTTGAAGCCATTTATCAGTTAGGGAGATCAAGGCAGTCTCACAGGAATGGTTCTGTCTAAAGCCTGATTGATTAGGGTGTAAGAGCAAGTGTTTGGCTAAATATGACATAAATGAGTATCATGGACATGTTTTTTAATCAATTTTGAAACATTTAGTAGTACTGAGATTGGCCAGTAGTTATCAGCATTATCCTTAGAACCAGATTTGTGAACAGACATTACTTTTGCAGTTTTCCATATTTCGGGACAGATGAGATTGCAATATATAAATTGATTATGACCGTTATGCTATCTAAAATAGCTGAGGAACAAGTTGTAATGAATCATGGACCAATCCGATCAAGTCCTGTAGCTTTTATGGTATCAAGTTTACTGAAACATTTTATAACAAACTTTTTTGATACTGGTGGGATAGAGAAACATACCTCATTATGGATTTTGCTGCTGCAGAATTTTTTGAGTTCATTAAAGTTGTCTTCTATCCCTTGTTCTTTTAACTTTGTGGTAATGTTGGTGAAAAACATCACTGAAAACATTTGCAATGTCAGTGTCATCAGTAACTATGTCGTCATTTACCAGAAGTGAGTGAATTTTATTTGTCTGTTCTTTGTGTGTCCCCCCCCAATAAGTTCACTGAAAACTTTCCAAACAGAGCTAAACTTTGTTTTTGTTTTCAAGCACTGATTGATAATAAGTTTTTTTAAATAGGTTTTTAATCATTTTTGTTCATTAAAGTTGTTTTATATCACTGGTTCTTTTAACTTTGTGATAATGTTGGTGACAAAAATCATTGAAAACATTTGCAATGCCAATGTCATCAGTAACTATGTTGTCATTTACCATAAGTGTGTGAATTTTATTTGTCTGTTCTTTGTGTGTTCTCCCCCAATAAGTTAATTGAAAACTTTCCAAACAGAGTTTGTGTTTTTGTTTTCAAGCACTGATTGATAATAAGTTTTTTTTAAATAGGTTTTTAATCTTTTTTGTTATTTTATTTCTCCATACTTTATCGTGTGCATGGTTTCATTAGCCTTGAGTTGGTCTCGAGTTTTCATAGCATCTAGGATTTCAGTAGTAAGCCAATTAGGTTGAATTTCAGTCTTTACTTGATGTACTTTTAGTGGTGCATGCTTAGATACTACATCCATGAATAAGTCAGTCCACACCCTCATGGCTTCATCTAAGTCATCCAAATTTTGGATCATATTCCATGGAACTTTATATAGGTCATTGAGAAATTGTTCTTCATTAAAAATTCTGAATGATCTGTAAGTAATAGTTTAGTATTTTTCTTATTTCTCTTGCATTTAATCTTTCTTGTCAGAAAAGTAGGATAGTGGTCACTAAGACCAACATTTGGTACATTAACAAGCCACATTGTCTGGTAGGTTGGTATAAATGTGATCAATAAGACTGAAGACATTGTAGCGATATGACTGAAACATTGTTAAAAGCTACGTTAAAAATCCTAAACACACACACACACCTATTTTTTAAGCTGACCTCCTGGTTCTGTAGAAAGAAAGATGTATTTTGTGGTCAATTATCAGATCAATGATTTCTTTCGCCTTGGTGTTCACACAAGAAGGTAGTCCTGATATTATTTTACATGTATCTGTGTTGCAATACCTAGCAGCATACAGTAAACTTTCAAAATCTGTTCTGATTTGATTTAGTGACCTTCCATCATGGCATCATTTCCACCAACTAAAATAATAATTTGGCTGTATTTGGTTAGGTCATTATTCTTTATTCTGTCCATGATGTTGTCCATTTTTGCACCTTTAAGACTCTGTACATCTGTTTTAAGAGGTCTCCTTGGTATTATGCTTTTTAATATTGAGGGGCCAATTATATGAGTCCTATCTTTTCTGGCTTTTGAAGTCCGGTGCTGCACTCTGGTTTGTATTTCAGACACATCTCTTGGAGGAAGGAGTGCTGAAATTGGTGTCTCAGTTGTGCGAGCTAAACAAGTTGATGCTGACACATTTGACAGTGGGAAAAGCGTTTGCAGGCAACAGACTTGTCTGAACTGAGGGCCATGGGCGTGCATTTATTGCTGTTGCAGGTGTAACACATGACTGAGAGGAGGTTACTGTTGTTTGCAATGCAGGATTTCTTTGTGTATCAGTTATTACTTGTATGGTCATTTTACATTTTTTGGTCTGGTACTGGGATTGTCCATGTTTGAATTTCTGACATTGTTGATATTTGGGAGTATGTCTGGATTGCTTAAAACAATGAATTTTTAATTGTTGTTTAAAAAAGCAGATGCTATTAATAATCTGTCCAAAAAAATTCAAAATGAGTGACACTGATTTTACCTAAAGCCTTAGAAAAGGACACCATGTCAAAACTTATATCGATCTGAGAAAACTATTTCCTAAGAAATCAGTAAGAAGCCATTGAAAAAGATAACTAACCTTTACCCTCTTCCACACAGCAGGAACAGTAGCAGCAGCCACAAGATCTCATTTTCTTACTTTTACAGAAATCAGGCCATCCACACCCGCATTTCTTCTGATAATAATGGCATCCTCCACAACGTTCCTTTTTACTTTTCTTACCACCAAAAAGTTCCCCCCTTTCACTGCCTGGTCTACAGTAGAAGAAACTGCAGCATCCTTTCAATAAACAATGGCAGGTCACATAGCAACACTTGCTTTCATCATAGTGGTCATAAATCCTGCAGCATTTACAGCAATCCAGACATCCACAGCAAAACAGGATTATGAAGATGGGTAACAGCAATAACAGGAGTAAGAGAAGTAGTAGAAGCAGATCTGTAATAAAAATTTGTCTTAATTCGCAACAGGAAGGAGTAAAATCATGTAATAACAATTTAACTGTATAAAGACAGGCATGTAAAATAAATCTCAGGGATAAAGCATACAGAACTTGTCTGAAGTCTGCAACATCAAAGATTGAACATGGTAATAATCTCTTCTTTCATCTCCAACGACGCATGTACTTAATTAAAGGGGCCCCAAGTGGCCGAGTGGTCTAAAGCATGCTCCGTTACAGATCACTGTCAACTCACCTATGTCTGTGTAGGTTCGAGTCTCAAATCTGGCCAATGTGGTTATGTGAGAAAGCTTGCCAGTAGCTTCTCAAGGGTTGGTGGCTCTTCCTGGGGTTTTCCCGGGTTCTTGCTCCACCATTAATACTGGCCGCCATGTAAAGCCTATCGTGTGCTGAAAAATGGCGTTAAACATTAGAACAACAACAATAACAACTGAATTAAACTTTTTGCAAAAAATAGACCATGACATCACTGTACCCATCTGCCGCCATATTGTTTTCAGACAAAGCAAGGAGAGATGCTTAGAAACATGTTGTAATTCACAATATATAGTCAAAAATAAAGTTGTTTTTACTTGCTCTTCCCTCACTATGTAATGTTTTGATATATTCTACTATAATATGAGTGTGTACAGTAATAATTTTGTACATTTTATTTCTTTGTCATCCTTATGTATTGTTTTCAATCTACATTGAGTAAAGTGAGTAAAGCTGTTGTGTGTACACATTCAAGGAATATATATATATATATATATATATATATATATATATATATATATATATATATATATATACGTGTGTGTGTCCTAAATTAATGTGTTGAAACAATTATTCATTTATATTTACATTGTCAAATAGACATTTCACAGTAATACAATATTACTCAAGAACAAGATCCAAATGTTTAAGTGCCCCATCTGCACAGTGTATGCAATTTATCTTAAACAGTGCTATCAAAAAACTTAATTTTTAAACAGTTTCAAGCAGCAAATGTATAAGACACAATTCTGTTAACACTGCCCTCAATTAAATTAATGAAAATTATTTTCTTTATTTCCAGTAATTCCATTTTGTTACATTTAATACTATTACCATATTTATACATTTCTGAAGAGGGTAAATATAAAAACTTTTAATAATAATAGTAACATTACGTGTTTAGGCTCGAATAAATAGTAACATAAGAAAGAGTGAAAACAACAAGCTTTGAAAAATATAACAAATAATTTATTTCCCTGGAAAAATACTGCAAAAATGAAAAAATATGAAAACTTAAGGTTTCCAGGATCAAATCCAAAAATAATACAAGAATAATCCACGAATAAAAGTCCTAATATTGAAACGTTCTAATGATTCCAAGTTCGAGTCCCGACGAAGAATCCAAGATGGACAGGCAATGATGTATGCTGTAACCTGTACTGTGTTGACATCTACAGTTCCTTGTAGAAACATAATAATTAATCCTTTGGTTGTGGAAATCCAAACACAATTTTCAAGAAAAGTCCTTGTTCAGGAGTTCTGTATGAATATAATAATATTTCCAGAAAAACAAATTAATCTTCTAAGTCCAATTAATCTGAAGAAAAATTAACATATAACTCAAAAACTCGAATCTTCAAAACTGGTCATAACAGAAGAAAACAACTTGACATCAAGTGTTTAAAAGCCCGGTCTCTGAGATCTCTCTCTCTCTAAACATCACTATTAATACTAAGTATTTTGCAATTTTGGAAATGCCTAATTGCAAAATAGAGGATGATGTAATCATGTTTACATGTAAAAGTTACATAGCCCCTGCATGTCCTTGATAAGAACCAATCATTTTACTCCTAGAAAAAGTTGTTTACTTGACCCTCAATCAAGGCCAGGAACTAAGTCAAAAATAGAAATAAGTGTTTCTAGTATTAGGTATCTAAAGAAAACTCAGGTCAAACTGAAATTTCTGGAAAATATCAAATTCCTAGTAAACAAAATTGCATTATACTGACAAGTAAAGAAAATAAAAAGATTCCAAAACCCACAAATAATCAAATCAAATCAAACACAACTTAGATCAAATATTCATAATAACAATAAACTCCATTAAGATAAATAAATAAATGATTTATTTCCTTTATCATACATTTCCATACATTATCAATAGTTACAAAATGAGTATTTTTACAACAGATGGGTGGCAAAAATCAATCATTGTTTCAAACAAGTCCATTTTACTGAATCTTTTGCTCTTATCATGATGCATGTTATACATGTACCGGGTATTAGTACTACCTTGTTGTGAATAATGTAAAATAGTATCATTAAGGTGATGGTGATTATTATTATTATAAATGTTATTTTCAAACTAAATACAAGCTTTAAATTGCATATAGTTTTTGCTTTCTTTGAGAGAAACCAATCTCATTTTGTCAGCATTCTTTAATGAATTAATTTTACAGGACTAGTTTGGAGGCTGTACAGTAGGGCCTATATCTATGTCTGTTGCTGCACAGCTTTCATGTAAGATTTAATACCTTAGATGAGGTTTTGTAATCTTGCTTCAAGTAATCACTGAGATAATAACTTTGCAGAATATTATTATTTATGGATGTACCTGCCAAACTGCAGTTCTTGATGCTTTGTTGTCAGTTACCAAAAATCGATTGACGAAATTAGCAAACTGCAAGCAAGCTTGGTAATCTAATTTCCATTTTTATTCCCATGTGTCAAATTTTTAATTCTTCAGAGGTCATTGCATCTACTTTTTCATTTTTAAACAAGATTGAAGCATTATATTTCAATTGTGTCAAGTAAGTAACTTTTCATTGCCTTGTTTTGTTTACAGATATAGCATAAAGTACCAATTGTTTGGTGAGAAAGCTTGCCAGTAGCTTCTCGTGGGTCAGTGGTTCTTTCTGGGGGTTTTCCTGGGTTTCTTCCTCCACCATTTCTACTGGCCGCCATGTATAGCCTATCTTGTGCTGAAAAATGACATTAAACCCTACAGCAACAACAGCTAATCATTGGACATGCAGCCCTTGCAAAATACTTTGAGCCAAAGTTATGGATGCACAATTGTATATTGGCTTCTCATCACCATCCTTGTGATCTTCATATATGACTTCTTTTTTCATCACTTTGTTGAGGAAATGAAGCTTCATCATTGTCACAGTCATACCAAGCAGAATCCTCAATGATTACTTCAAACCATTCATTTTGTTCAGCCTTGCTACTGCCATCAGATAGAAAATTGTCACTTTCATTACACGAACCACTGGATAAAGCATCTCCAATTCTGAAATATGAGAGATAAGATTTTATCATTTGTAGAATAAACATTAAATTTTGAGATATATTAATCAAGATATTTGACCATGAAGAATATGAGCCCTTGGGTTGGAAACAGTTCAAATGACAATAAGCAAACTGGACTATAACTTAAGTAATGGACCACATCCTGAAAGTGTAACAGGGGCAATTCTTTACAAAACATAAATAGGGCTTTCCCTGCTTGATGGGGAAAAAAAAAAGGGGGGGGGGGCTGATGCACACCAGCAAAGTTAGTGGACGAACGGACAACAAATAGTCACCACATATTTCATTTATTCTAACCCAAGTTCATTTCTAATAAAAGGGTATTCGGTGATATAATTTAGTTATAGGAGAGAGAAAGTAAGATGGAAAGTTTTAAAAGTAGAACGACAGAGAAGAAAGATAGCTCATTTTAGTGAAATAATTACTTACTGAAATCAAGAAGATGAAATTCCAATGAAAATAATAAGCTTTATTTAAAGTAAATAATCAGTTAATTAAGCAGTTACACATGAAGTATATGTTTCAGGTGGATGGAGACTCAACTTAGGAAGTAAATTAAGAAAGTATAAAATAATCTGATAAATGATGTAATTAATGGAGCCAAGTTGAATTTCTTACCATCTTGTATGCCAAAACAATCCAGACTATTGTAACGTCTCGATATAGTAACTCTGTAACCACACAAGTCTGGCCAAGTAATGGCAACTGTACTATCTTCAACAGCTGCAAAAAGCGATTCCGTCTAACCCGATGCTGGACCGGTCGAAAAGCATATATAAAATTAAATGTATGCACGCGCTGCCACAGGACTATCCGACATGGGCAGAGAGTGGACATGTGTGCTGACCGGTTAAAATGATCCGACATAAACACAGCTCAAGTAAATACTTCATGTAGAAAATAAAGGGGGTGGGGGAGGACTTTAAATTTCAGTGTAAATAAGTTCAAAATTAGCCAAATTGTATATTAAAGAACTACTTCAAGTAAACTACACATTAAATTTCCATGCACCATCACAAAAGAAATATGTACATAAATGTATCATGAAAAAGTAATTATACAGTTGTTTGTTGTTTAAATGCTACAAAATGTTGCATTTAATAGGAAATTTTATTTAAGTATGCCAAATGTATGTACTTTTCTTTCGCAGATTCCTTGAGTCCAATATACATGGACAAGCTAAGATTAACGGCCCAACTGAAACCGGGACTGTTCCAAAAACCTCAGAATTAAAGGACTTATGTGTACTGGTATCGCATCTATTCAATTGAGTTGCCTGAGTGCTAATAAAAAATTATTTTGAGCAAATATCAATTTAAAGTAGACTGTCCTCAAAAAGAATAAATAAATATTTGCCATGCAATATAAACCTTCATTTTAAAATGAGTTTTATGTTCAACCAATAAAAAGACGAAACAGCGATGTTATCATGCTTACAGAAAAGTCGAAAATATAAATAAAATTTAACTATACATTTCAGTGTTTAGCATGGAATCAACATATGGTAGTCCAAGCTCAGAATCCACAAAGCTAACATTCAAGGCCTCAGCATCATCGAAGCTATTTTCTAATTCAAAGGAGGTGGCTTCAGCTTGTTTGAATTTCCATTTTATTTTTTCAGTGTTGATTCTATAAGTATTTTTGGTTTCTTTTAGAGTCAAAAAAAGATCTGGAAAGGATGAAAGACAGGCAACAACTGTAGGCTGAGATGGAACAATGTGAAACATCCCAGTGCAGTAAGCTTAATACATTTATATTAAATCAACATAATTCCAATTTTATGAACTGACTGCGCTTTCTACGCTTTGATTGGATGTAAATGGTCACGTGATACCAATCTGGAATTTTTTACACATCGACAAATTCTGCGAACTACATTTGGTTCCCTGTTACCAGATCATTTGACGTGAAGTTTTTATCAACGCCTTACACTCTAATAATAATAACAACAAGCTCCCACCCACCCACTCCTGTGATTTCTGATCAAAAAAGACAAGCCACAGCTTAAAATCATCATTAGAAGTTAAATTTAAAACAATGTAATTGCAAAGACCTTCCTGCACTCCAACACTCACCCCTTTTGCCGAAGAAGGCATACTGTAGGCTTTAGAAGCCAATCTTAGGAAATTATTGCATTTTACCTCAACAACATGTTACAGCAGCAGTTATTAAAGGTCATGGTCATATGTCAACCATGGGATGACGCTAAAAATGGACACGATTTTGCTTTTGAAAGATCGAAATGCGTAGAAAGTAACAATGTCGTTGCTATAACAACACATGCCATACGCAAGCGTAATTTTCAAAAAAAAGGAATATTCCTAGTTTAACAGCAACAACCTTTTTTTTTAATATATATATCACTGGCATGACCCACTATGACATTCTACCCAGTATCACTGTATAAAGAATCGATGAATCTTGGCTAGCTAAGATAAGGCTATGTATTCTACAGCAGTTGAGAGGCTAATGAAAGAAAACTTCTATGTACATTAAAGTGAATGTTTTGTTGGTTAAATCTCCTGATCTGATGTTAGGAAGGAAGTAAACTGGAATTATAAGGATTAAATGATCATGGATGGGTATTTATCGATGTGTAGACCTTACCTAATCACTCACAAAGCTAACATAAAATCCTTCGGACTTTATTTACTTTGCGAATGATTAGGCAAAATTTACACATCAATAAATAACCAACCATGGTCATTTAATCCTACAGTAACAAATCATTGCAATTGAATTGCTGAGATTTTTTATATTATGCTTCATTTACACAAAAACCATATTGCAGACATCGTAGCGATATGACTGAAAAATTGTTAAAGCTACGTTAAAAATAAAAAATCACATCACATCACATTTTCATCCAATTGTCATAAAATTTGGTCAGAATTGTGATAGACATGAACCCTCAAACAAGTTCTGAAAGCAGGTGAGTCAGAAGAAGAATGTCGAATTTACTGCCTGTAATTTATTGAAATATATTTTCCTATGTTTGATCTCAACAATTTTCTGCCTTTTCTTTTATACTTGGACGTGGTTGAGTCATCAATGCATTAGGAAAGGGTTCTCAAATTGGCCAGATCATGTTCCTCTTTAAGGTCTTAAGTTAGTGCAATTAACCCATACTCGGTTCATTGTGACATGACTATTTTGCCCTTGTTTTAAAAAACTGATAAAACTGACAAGAGAAAATGGAAGGAGGACAAGATAAATAATTCTACAGCAAATGATAATGAAAGACTTGAAGAGAAAAGACGAAAGAAAGAGTTCAAAACAAATTAGTGTGTGAGTGTGTGATTTGGATTTTTAACGTAGCTTTAAAAAAATTTCAGTCATATTGCTATGATGTCTGCAGGGTGACAGTTTATAGTGGTCTAGCACTGAGGCATCATGCTGCAGACATGTAGCATGATGTCTCACCCAGTCACATTATCCTGACACCAGGCCGACCAGCCCTAACACTAACCTCTTAATGCTGAGCGCCAAGTGAGGGAGCTGTTAGTACAATTTTTTTAAGTCTTTGGTATGACTCGGACAGGGATCAAACCCACGACCTTCTGCTTCCAAGGCGGATGCCCTAACCACTTGGCCACGGGAGTAGTGAAACAAATTAGGGGCAGTCAGTAAAGAGATGTGACATGGAGTTTGCACTTACAGCTTACAGGGGTTTCAGTAGAGGCCATGGTACTAGGGGCAGTTGACCCAATCAGAGGTCAAGGTCGCAATCAAAGGACAAGATTTTGGTCTCAACCCTGTAGTGCCCAAATACTTACAAGTATCAATACCAGAATCCCCAAAGAGGAAGGAAACCTGCTGATATCAGCTCCCCAAATGAGTTTACTAATTAAAACTCTGGATGTAAGTTCTGTGAGAAAGCTCAAACATATGTATTGCTAATGAATGATGGAGTAATTTCACTTGCCTGATGATCCCATATGATGATAATGGTCACATGGCTGATCAGAACAATGGTTGCATGGAAGTATCAGTTTGGGAACAAGAGTCATAAAGAAGAAAATATCAAATATAACAGTTTAATTGGGGTTTTTGCAAATTGGGTGGCACCTATACAAAGGGAAAGGGTTACAGGTAGTGTCCCAACTGCTGCAAGTTTTCAATGAACTTCAACTTTAAGACAATGGAGGGTGCAAACAGCCCAAGGCAGATCCCAGAGGGGACAGGCTTAATGAGTGAAATACTCAGAAATTGTCGGAAATGCAAGGAGAGCGCCACAGATGATGTATGTACATTTTCTGGTATGGGTTTGATAGGTTTTTTTTGGCTTGGAAAATCCTTGGAAATAAGAACTTAGTTATCTTTTAGCCTGGACATAGCTTGGAAATGAAGACTTAGAATCTTTTTAGCTAGGAAACGGATGTGGTCTGTTTTAACACATTAACCCCTGGCGACGAGTTAATGTGGCAGGAGGTAGTAGCCAACTGCCAAACTCTGTGGCATCAAGGTCATGTACGATATACTAAAGTGGGTGGTATTATAGAAATGTAGACTGATGTAGCTCTACAATGATACCAAATAATCTGGAAGTTCTAGTTGCACTACAAAATACAGAGGGAAAAAACTCATTTTTTGGACCATATTTTTTAAACACAAAATTTCGCCCATGGTTGGAATCTTATTTTAGACAATTTGGTCTCAGATCTAAGGCAGACTGGTATGAACTGCAAACAGACAGATGAACCTTTGCAAAAAGTAGGATAAGATGCGCATTAATGGAATAAAAGAGTGGTCTCAATATGAAAATAATGGGTCTGTTAAGCAACAAAAAAAGAAAGAAAAAAAACCCTCCAACTTTTACCCTTCAGCTCATGCACGAGCCAAATAGCCAATGAAAAACAATGTTTCTAACACAACCAGGCATTAGGTTATTGGAAAATCACCTGGAAGTTGATGAATTAGGATGTATTCAGAAATAGCTTTCAAAATGTGTTTCCTACTTGAATTTCAGGCGAAAACGACAAAAACCTTCAGAGGTTAATGTGTTAACTGTGCACTTAGATATCTACATATTTATTCAGAACATATTTTTTTTTACAGGTTATTAAAATGAATAATGTTTGTCATTACCAAAACAACTAAAAAGTCTGGGGCCATGAGTGGCCGAGTGGTCTAAAGCGCTCTCCAGTACGGATCACTGCCATCTCACCACTGTCTGCGTGGGTACGAGTCTTGGATTCGGCCAATGTGGGCATGTCAGAAAGCTTGCCAGTAGCTTCTTGTGGGTCAGTGGTTCTTTCCGGGGTTTTAATGGGTTCTTCCTCCACCATTAATACTGGCCACCATGTATAGCCTATCTTGTGCTGAAAAATGGCGTTAAACCCCACAGCAACAACAACTAAAAAGTCTAGGATTTGAATTAAAAAGCTGACAATGTTGAGTGATTGATATGGGTTTTATAGTGTACCATCTCAGTTCAGGCAACATGGTGACAAACAGGATCTTATTTATACATGGGGATAAAAAAATATGAGATAAAGAACCACAACTTACATACATGCTAGAATCCCCCCGTTTGAAAAATTCTTAGTATTTATACAGTTTTAATCACTTCATATAATCATGTTAGTGTAACACATTCAGTCCCAATTCTTGTGCCTAAGATGTAACCACACTGGTACTATTTCTAAAACATGGGAAGACCTAGAAATACAGATAATAGAATCCATTTGGTTACAGATCACTCCAGAAAAATATAAGCCCTACTTAGTAGGTTTTGTGTACAGACCCCCATCATCACATACTGATTGGTGTGAATATTTTGAACTTCAAGTAGATCAAATTTCAAATGAAGAGAAAGAATTTTACATTCTAGGCGATATAAATATAGACCTTCTCAATGATCAAATAAAAGTGAATTGGAAGAATTTTATTGCTTCATTAGGCATGGAGCAACTAGTAAATGAACCCACCAGAGTAACATCTACCACTAAACACTTATAGATCATATTTATACCAACATGAAAGAAAATGTTTCTGAAGTAATGGTTCCAAAGATTGGTATAAGTTACCACTTTGCAATTTTTCTAACACGTAAAGTCAATGGCAAATCAACAAAAAATAATATCCATAAATCCATTACTTATAGATCTTTTAAAAAATTTGATACTGGTAAATTCCTGGAAGATCTGAAACAGTTTCCATGGAATACAGTCAAAATCTTTTGGACAGATCTATTCATCATTATAGTGAACAAGCATGCCCCACACATGATAAAGACCACCAGCCAGGCTGGATCTCCCCAGAAATTTTAGAAGTAATAAAGCAAGGAGACCAATTAAAATCAGAAGGGAATCAAGCTGATCATCTGGAATTCGAACATTTTTGTGCCTCAAACTACCAAACAATATAAAGTTTGAAATTCCTGAAATGAGTCCTGAATTTGTGTTGAAATATATAACAAAAATGGATGATTGTAAAGCTACAGGACTTGATATGATTGGGCCAAGGCTACTAAAGGTAGCTGCACCTGCAATTGTAGAGAGTATAGCTTTCATTTACAATGAAAGCATTAGGTCCAATAAATTTCCACAAACATGGAAAACTGCCAAGGTTATACCACTGCATAAAGTGGGAGCAAAAGATGATGTAACTCAGACCCATCTCTATCCTTCCTTGTCTATCCAAATTACTAGAAAAACATGTACATGATTCTTTTCTCAACTATTCAAACACTTATAATCTTATTCATGATAATCAGTCTGGCTTTTGCCAGAATCACTCCTGTGAAACTGCACATGTATATTTGATTGATAAATGGCTGAAAGCTATAGAACAAGGAAAAATGGTAGGCACTATTATGGTTGATTTTCATACAGCTTTTGATCTTGTAGATCAGGACATTTTGCTTGAAAAACTAAAAATCTATCAATGCAGTGAAAACTCCTAAACTGGTTTACTTCTTACTTAACAGATAGATCGCAAAAAGTATCTATAAATGATCAACTTTCTCAAAGTAAAAATATAAATTGTTGAGTACCACAGGGCTCTATCTTTAGACCTCTGTTATTCATTATATTTATCAACAATTTACCTCTTAAGATTGGAACTTCAATTTCTTCCACTGACCTCTATGCAGATGATACTACACTGTCTGAGATGGTAACACCAAAACGGTACTTGAAAATAAATTACAAGATGCTCTCCACAGACTTCAAGTATGGTACAAAGTAAAACAGTAATCATAAATACAGAAAAAACGAAAGCCCTACTAGTTACAACACAACAAAAACAAGCAAGGCTAGATAGCGGCAAACTCCAGGTTCTGTTTGACAATGTGAGCCTTAATACAACCTCTCTTTATGATAAAATTCTTGGTGTATTCATAGATAACAATCTTACTTCGTCTGTTCACACCAAGCATGTTTTACAAAAGGTTAATTCTTATGTTTGGCTACCAAGGAAAATCAAAACATGCATTCCTCTTCAGTATAGGGTCATCTTTAATAAAAGTTATATTCAGCCTATCTGGACTATTGTAATGTAATTTGGGGTAACAACTCTAATTCAAACATAACAAGCCTTTAGCGACTCAAAAAGAGGGAATGCCATGTATTTCTAGATGAATGTATAGACGATTTCCAGGACGCAATGAATAATATAAAGATTATAACAATCTTAGAAAGGCCAAATTGACGTATAAAGTGTCCAGAAAGTCATTCCTGTTTATCTATGCAATATCTTTCACCAAAGAGATGCTGATGGTACTCCAACATCATAACAAGACCAAAGAAGGAATTGTTTTAAAAAAGATGTTCAATATACTGGTCAACTGGTATGTAACAAAATTACCAGTGATATAAGGCAGGCTCCAAGCATTTCTTCTTTTCGTAATCTGTATCTCATGGTTGAGATCTTTAGACAATTGAACAGTTCTAGTAAACACCGCCTGCTTTTCTGTATTTTTGCATTATTTTCACAGTAATATTTTTCAAAGCAGGATATTTTTATTTTATATATATTTATGTGTTCACAGATGCCTGTGCACATGTTCCAGGCTTGATACTTTGATTGTTAAAAATCACTTAATTATCTAGTGTACAGTCAGATTCTTCAAATCATGTTGTATATACTGTATAGCAGAGATCGACAGACACTGTTAACTGCTAAAAATAGCATGCCTATTTATAGCTCGCAGACTCAGCTGCAGAATGCTGGAGAAATAAACTGGCTTTTGTACTACAATATAAATGGCATAACACACTTAAGAGATTGCATCTATCCCTGAAAATCGATTCCATTTCCAAAACCAAAAAAAGTCTCGAGAAGTGTGGGCATTAGGTGCGTGCTTGTGGAAGGAGAACTTTGACATTGTTGCATTGAACTTTACAACAGCGATAGTAGATATTCAGATCGTGATGTGTATTTTGCATTCCATTTCCAAAACTGAACAAAAATCTTGAGAAGTGCGAGCATTAGGTGCATGGTTGTTAATATTGACAAAATCACAGGATGGACATATATCTTGTTATGTATATGTGATTTAATATATATATATATATATATATATATATATATATATATATATATATATATATATATATATATATATATACACACATTAATTGTTTGTCAGTTTAAAATTTTTATTTTTCTTAAATGCTATTGTAATGTAAATTTATTCACTAGAGATGATACTTTTTCAGTAAATTGTTTGACCTTGACTGTTAGTTTATAAATAACAGCTGTTGATCTAAATTCTGACCTGGATTCAGAATTAGTAAACAAAGTTCTATTTTATTTTAAAATGATTGGTTGTTGTCAAGGTCATGAAGGAACTACATGGGTTAAGAAGTAAACACTTTTTTAAAATTTGTATTCTAGGAATAAAATCATTGGTCTAATCAAGGCCATATTCTGTGTATGTGATATAAACATGATCATGTGCCCCCACCCCCACCCCCCGATTTCACAACTTGGGGGAATTTCAAAACTGCATCTTATGATACAATATAATCTTTTTTTGAGAGAGAGATTTCTCAGTTTGGGGCTTTTCATACTAATGTCAAGTTAATTTGTTGTAGCCAGATTTGAGCTAATAATAATTCTTCAGATCAGTTGGATTTCAAAAGGATTAATTCTTAATTCTCTGGAAATATTTTGAGGAGTGCTCACACAGAAATTTTGGAAAGACATTGCTTACAAATTTAATTTGGATTTCCAACACCGGAGTGTATTTGTACAAGGAACTGTAGATAAGCACAGTACTGACTACAGCATACATCATCATCATCCGTCTTGGATTTTCCATCAGGATTTGAACTTGAAATTATTAGAACATATATTACTAGGACTTTTGCAATTTAATTCGTGGATTATTCTTAGATTATTTTTGGATTTGATTCTTGAAACCATAAGTTTTTCTCCTTTTTTTAATTTTTACAGAATTTTCCAGAAAAATAAATTATTTCTTAAATTTTAAACAGCTTGTTGTTTTTACTCTTGCTGTGTTATCTGCAGTAAACATTTTGAAGGAGGGAAAAGACCAAGGACAGATCATCTTGACCCTATCCAAGCAACACTTACACCAAACCAGGTTCGTCACTTACATTTATTTAGAAACTAGAACATGTTTGATTGGTGTGGGTGTTTTTAATCAAGATATGTGTTAGTAATGCAAAGCCTTTCAGTTCCATGATACAGGAGCGGATCCAAGAATGAAACAGGGGATATAGATAAATAAATAAAAAATGTACACAAGAGCTCAAACTTTAAAGAGCGTATATATATATATATATATATATATATATGATATTACAACATAAATAAGATAACACTCAAGATTTATTGAACTGAGTAACCCAGTGTTATATATATTTATGGAGTCCTGCCTCCTCACTCATTGGTATACTACAAAATTACATACAGGCCTGTTCAGTGCAAAGGAGGGGGTACTTAGGGTCCCGTCATCAACTCAGATATAGGAATAAAAAAAATATTTTAACAAAAAAATTTAAAATGTTATCTTTGCAGGTGTCTAAATGATGGTAAATTTCTACAGGCTTGATAAACAAAGCTGTACAAAGCTGTTTATATACAAAAAAATAACCTAGTAGTGGGACCCATAGGGCATAATTTATGTCTTAACCAAAATTTGCAGTTTATGTATTACATAGTAAGACAATGTTAATGTTCAAATGGCAGCTTATTTAATACGTAGGAACCTTATTCAGATATTTATTTTTAAGGGTAAAAATAAAAACACGAGTAAACAAACTAATAAATCTCACACATTCAAAATTCAACTGTGATATGTAACATATTTACTTATGTCTTCTGATTTGTTTTGTAGATACCATAAGAGGCCATTATGTATAGAGCAACCCATGTGTGTGATGCTGGGACACAAACTGCTTAATATGCCAGTGATGTGGTTGTCAATAAAAATATACAGGAAACAATGATTCCAAAACGGTGGAAACAATCTTTAGAAAAGACAAAAGTTGCATCGCCAAGAGATTTGATTTTGATATTCTTTCTAAAAGTAAAATGATTCATGAATATTTCAGGATAGCATGTTATTTACTAAATGATAAACATTTCAACATTGTCATCATTTTTAAAACTTCTTGTGTACAAGTGTATTATCACTAAAAGAATATACAACTTTATTATTTTGAAATGCTACATGTAGATTAACTCTTCAAAATGTTCTAAAACATGAATTAAAACTGTCTTCAATATAGATTAAATCAAAACAGAGCATCATGTCAATTACTTCATTATATTTATATCTTTTTTCTGTCATATATATATATATTTGTACACTATTTTCCATTCTTGATGGCTGTTACATATAAAAACAACAATAAAAATGCAGTTCCATTGTTTTGTATTTCCTTTCACATGCTATATTAACAGCTGCTGTCATTGTTTGTCCTACATTTTAACTTTTGTGTATCACATGATACACATAACACATTCACATGATGCGTTGCTGATCTCTGCTATATATTGTACATAACAGATAGAAGGCCTCAAGGTAGATGAGTTCTATAACTAAATGAGTTACCTTCTCTAAATAAAGTCTTTATTATTATTATTATTAGTAGTAGTAGTAGTATACGCAGGAAAACTGTAAAAATATATTTTCTAACAACTGAATCTAAAAATCTAAAAGTAAAGTCCTCAATGTTCAAAGGCTCACATGAGATATTTCTTACAAGTCGTGTTTGTGTGTTAGATACAGCCATAATAATTTAAAGTCGCAATTTAGATGGATAATTAGCAAATACAGTATTAGTATAAAAATGTTTTCTGATAAACTGCATGGCAGTTTATTTGTCACATTAGTTACAAGAATAATAATTATAAATATGCAAACTGAGTGTGAAAAAAATTGCATGCATGATTGGCATAGCACTATTTTTAATTATCATTTTGAATATGACAGCTGATAATAAGCACAGTTACACTGAAGTTTAATCCCTTTCAAAATGATTTGGGAAGAATGCACCAAACACTTGATTCTGTTTTCTGGCAACAAAAAGGGGTTGTACTCTGCTTGTACAAAACTGATTCCATCTCTAAAAGACATAATCCATTTGGGGATTTTAAAAATATTAAACTTGACAAAGAAAGTAAACCTTCATGTTTAAATAGAATGAAAAATGACCTCCAAAGTTATTGGGTTTTCACTTTGAGTTTAAACCGGTGTAAGATTTTTATTATTATTTTCAATTACTTCATATACAATTCAAGTATTCATGAAATATAGACAAACAAGGTACTGTAAAAGACATTTTCCAAGTAAATAGGCAATGTCTATAATCCTCATTTAAGCTTTTCAAAGCCACATCTATCCTTTCAGTGGTCAAGTGAAAATATGTAAATATTTAAATTGACCATCAAAAGCTAAATCGTGAGTTCAAATTCAAGCTTGTGTTAGTGTACTTGTAGTTGATAAAGATTTTAATTTATACACCTAAATTTTAACATCTGAAGATGAACTGTTCCCTCTGTGTTTCCTTTGGACACAAAACGTTTCCCAACTGCAAATACATGGCAAGTTTAGTGGGCAATTCATTCCACGTTGCTGGGCCCTGGTATGCAAAAGAACGCTGTCCATATGACTTTGTTTTCATAGTGGGAATAATGAGTATACGATTGTCAGAAGAGGAGTGTAAGTATCTTGCTGGTGTGTACGCATGGGTGAGGTCAGATAGGTATGTTGGACTAGAGTCCGACAGTGAAACGTAGCACAGAGAACAAATTTTGTGTTTGTTTCTGGATCGAATGGATAGCCAGTGTAGGGTACAGAGCAGTGGGGAGGATTGCTCTGATCGTGGTACTCTAAGTATGATCCAAGCAGCTGTGTTTTGAAGTTTCTGAAGTAGATATTGAGATGAACCAGACAGAATTGAGTTACAATAGTCTAGTCTTCAAGTTCTGTCAGGAATTTTTATTGTTTGATTTTTACCCCTGGGGAAAAAGTGCTAGGGTCAGCAACTTAAACAGGGACAGTCAGCTGATCAGGAACTTTCTTTTTTTTGGGCCTGATATGGCATTTCTGGTCTGAGACAATCAAAATCTAGGAGATAATTTTATTATATTGAAAAAAAATTGAGATAACTGAAGGACCCCATGTAATACTCGTAGCAGGTGCTTATCTCATTACTGCTTTTAAATTTATAAAAATATTGAGAAGTTGTGGAAAGTTCTAGGAAACGTTTCTTTCGCATTCTTCCATTTGTTACAGAGTATGGAATTATCCAATCACAGCAGCCGATTCATCAATGAGCCATAATAATAAATTCAAAAGTTAAAAAGATTGGATTAAACAACTGCCATGAACTTGTTTATGTTAATTATATGATAATCCTATTACTGGAAATGTTCTTAGACTCCTAAATATTGTTCAGCTGAGAAAGGCAATAGAAGATTACAGTGTTGGAGATTTGGTGTCAGCAAGGTTGCCGCATTTTGGCTGTACACTGCATCAGTTTTTTACTTGATTGTGTTTGTGTTTCAGTGGGAATGTGGTTGTTTAGCGAGCTATAAATACTATGTGTTAATGTCAGTTACCCACTAGGCATTGCACCATCAGCCATACTGTTTTCGGACAAAAATATACAGTGTTCAGTATATCTTTGGAAGTGAATTACAAAAATAGAGTACATTTTAATGATAAAAATTATGCCCATTTTGAATAGAGTAAAGCAAACTAACCCATTAACATTTTGTTGAATTTAGAAGAAAAGAATTACTAATGGTTTCAAATATGTATTATAATTACTGAACATGAAAATGAAGTCATGTTTTAAAATTGTTGAAAGAACAATAAAATCAGAAAAATATTTAATGACTCAAAAATGGATCTTACTGTGTACATAATTAGCATTAAATCAGAAGAATAGGTTTATGAATAGTGTCAAAGACATTTAAGAATAGAACAGAACATCCATGTGTATAGGTTGTTAGGCAGCAAGGAAATCTACAAATCAATCAATCAAATTCATTACTGCTTCAGTATACTGATGAAAAGCTATATTACCTTACCCATTTCCTTTAAGTATTTTATAACTTAAATAATTGACAGCAATATATGCTAGTCAAATATAACAGCATATTCATCCAAGGATAATATGTCCTAGGAATCCATGGATGATATGTCCGAGGAATTCTCAGAATGCTTGGAAACAATGGAATGTTCAAAGATTCCTAGGAAGCCTAAGAGCATTGGTTACAAAAAACCATTGAAGTCTGAGGTCAGCCTTGGACATTCAAGAATAAAAACCTTGGATATTGGTATAAAGAATATTTGGTCCTTGGACAATTACCTCGGAAAGTCAACAACCAATACTCATCATCATCATCAGCCTCTAAATGTATATGAAAGACAAACTGATAAATACTATAAAACATTTATTATACGGAAGCCACTTCTCAAATTTTTGTATTGTCATGCTGTATTGTTCCATACTTGTAGAATTCATTCTGTACAAATCCAGGTCTTCTGACTAGTCTGGATTATCAATGTTTGCTGTAAAGACAACTGAAGCATATTTTATACTCATCAGAAATTCTTATTACATCAGGCTTTCATGGTGTAAGCATGGTTAAATTTTATCGAGTTTTCAATAGAAGAAAACATGAAATAATTTGTTTAACAGTCTGATGCATTACTTGAGTACCTTTTAATCTTTTTTTAGATTAGTCACTTGAGAATTTTCTTTGTATTAACAAATATAACTTTTAATGAAAATCTTTATTTACATCTTTTGTAACGTTACCAAAGAAAATTATAATCAAATGTCATACTAAGCTCTGAGAACCTTGGTTTTATCAATAACTTATGTGATCTGATTGTTGTCATAAATATTTCCACTTAGATGTAAATGTTTATCCTGTGAATTCTTTCAATCTTTTTTGTTTGTTTTCACTTTGTTGTTTGAGTTGATGATCTTCAACAGGTGAATTGTGATGATCCTGAGTGCTGCTTGTCTCAGTGGAATTTTTGTTCCTCCAATAAATGATGACAGCAACAAACAAGATTATCAAACTACCAACACCACATCCCACTCCTATGCCTATTTTTTGAATCCTCGTCAAGCTTTCCTTTTTGTCATCAGGGTTATAAAATAATGTTGTGTCATCAGAATGTGTGGAGATAGTTGTCTGGGGCACTGAAAAGAAATTGAAGTTTAATTCAACTACTTTCAGGAAATGTAATTTAATCAAGCTTGAATTCTTCTCCAAATTCAGCCATAATTACTTGGAATATCAATAGGCTCCTCTAGCAAATACCGTAAATTCTCTGCTTCAAAGGCATTTATCTTAGCAAAATAGTTTAACAAGACGTTTATAAGAGAAGGATGTGAACCTTTTGTAAATTTACAAAGAAAACAACAATGTGTTCACTTTATTGAAAAGGTTAAGTTATACAAACACAGCTTCTCTCCACATGGTAGCTTGGGTCCAATCCACATGTATGCATGCATGCATGTAGCCTTGCTTCTGAATCCTTCAATTTAGTAAGTAATCAGAGAGATGTTAACCTATCATCTCAGTTTGCTTAGAATAAAAAAAATCTGGTGTACTGATTCATATTCATCTCCACATTTGAGAAAACATCAGATTGAGTGTCAGTTTTATTTAATGAACCAGGATAAAGTATTTGGTTATACTTGGATGAATATGCTGATATATTTGACTAGCATATATTGCTGAATTAAATCTCCTGTTACTGTTAGTATAAAACATAAACTAGTCTCTGCATAAAGATGCACATATAAACATGTTAGACAACAGTTTTGGTTCCCTTTAACATGAGTTTCTTTCAAGCTTTTGTCTTCTTTGATGGAGGTATCCGGTGATAAGCTATGTACAACAAATATGCATGAAAGCCAAGAACAAGAAACTACTTTGAACATCCACCCATTACTCCTTAAACAAGTGGTGATGATGACCCCATTAATTTCTAATGTAAATAATATCAAGAATCCCTCAAATGTTCTTGTGCTTTAATGTGAGAAATTTGTTTCTCTCCAGGAATTTAAGATAAAAACATTTCTTCCTTATAACTGTAGAGCTAACACCATCTCTGATACACTTCAGCAACAAGATTTTCAAATTAGCTGCTGTGGTACATATGCTGAATATCAGGTATGAACCATTTTCATATAAGACAATGTAGATATCATTAGAAGACTTCTGGTGAAAATCCCCACATTATAATAATCATCCATTCAGTGGAAGTTGTGATAGGATTTTTATGAAAATCATCATGGCAACCATATACTGTATGTACGACTGGCACCATTTTCATTCAGAACCAAACAGGTATCATAGGAAGTCTATTGGTGAAAACCCTATGCTGATAGTCATCCATTTGGAGAAAAGCCGAGATAACAATAATATGAAGATAAGACTTTCCATTCAGGATGAGTAGCAATAACAAGATTCAAAAGGTGGCTGTGACCGCACCAGTGGCCTAAGTGGTTAAAGCATACACCTCGGATGCGGGATGTCAGGGGGCTGAGTCATACCAAAGACTTATAAAAATTGTACAAGCTGCCTCGCTTGGGGCTCAGCATTAAGAGGTTAGTGTTAGGACTGGTCGGCCTGATGTCAGGATGATGTGACTGGGTGGGACATGATGCTACATGTCTGCGGCAATGATGCCCTAAAACCCAAAACACACACACACACACACACCAGGATGGCTGCAGCAGCAGCAGCCACACTGGACATTAGACTGGCAAAACATTCATTTGAGAAAAAGTGAACATGAAGATTGAGTCTTCTGGTGAAAACTACATGTCCATTTGACTTTCTGTTCAAGCAGATTTGTTCAAAGACTTTTAAGATGAGTAACATGGCAACGATATTGGATTTCAGATTGCCACATTTTTAATTCAGAACCAACTAGACACCATCAGAAGTCTTTCTGTGAAAACTCCATGATGATATAACCATCTATGCATGTGGAGTAATGATAAAATGATTTTCAAGATGTCTGCTATGGCATAACTACTGGACACCAAATTAGTACCATATTCATTTCAGACCAACTAGATATTTTAAGAAGTCTTTCATCCATTCTGGAGAAGTAGCGACAAAAAGAATCTCAAGGTGGATGCCATGGTGGCCATACTGGCTGTCAGATTGGCACCATTTTGATTTAGAACCAACCAGACCATGGGATGAATGTGTGGAGTCTTAAGGCAATCCTCCTAGCAGTTTAGGAAGAGTAGTGATAACAAAAACCTGTGTTAATAGACTGTCGATGAACAATCGACAGATGCAGGAAAACAAGCCATCACTCAGATAGTTCTGGTCAATGACCAGCAGAGATATAAATAGTTAATGAAGGACTGACCCTTCCAAAGCCTTCGAGACATTTAAATCAAAGAAAAATTGGTGAATCTTCCAGAAATTAAAATGTACCCAAGGCATGTCTTTTAAATTGTTTGTACAACTGATTTTAATGCATACAAATGTGTGCTTATATTAAATATTTTACTATTGAATTTAATGATTCTTGTATTCCACTAAGGCATGTGAAGTAACACATAACAAGTGATATACATGAAGTGCAAGGGCAGAATAACATGAAAGCAATTCTGTAAATGTTTCAGCCAAGGAAGGCTCTAGAGTAAAAGGACTTCATAAACGCATATTAAATATAAGGACTCAAAAACTAATGAAAAAAACTACAGAATTCAAAGTAATGAAAGAAATGTATAGTGCCAGAAATGATAACTGTAACTATGATGATTGTGAACATAGTTATAATACCCTTAATATGTCCTCAACAGCCTCTAATGTTGTTGCTTTTGTTGTTGTTGTTTTTGAGTTTTAAGCATACAATAGTTAATTCATGGTGGCCAGTATAACTGGTAGAGGAAGAACTGGGAAAAACCACCAACCCAAGGAAAGCCACTGACATGCTTCCTGCCCACATTGGTAGAGCCTGAACCTTGAACCCATGAAGGCAGGAGTTAGATGGCAGTGATCCATAATAGCAAATGCTTTAGACCACTCAGACACCAAGGGCCCCGACAGCCTCTAATAATTACAATCATGTAAATCTCATGAATTATGGAGTTTGTCATGAGGTTTACACACATTTAAATACTCTGGGTATCTAAGTAAAGATGAACTGAATATAATAATTGTTAACCTCACCCATACATGTTAAATAAGGATAGATAAGGAGACTTCCCAAATTTTGCGATGAGTTTTGACCTTGAAAGAGAAAAGATTTTCATTGACCCAATTTTCAGCATGCAAATGGACAAAACATTACATCTATCGAACGTTACATTTATTACATTAATATTATACACATCATCTTGTCAAATCAGTCTTTCCACATTAAGGTGTTGCTTTTCAGACTCTTCCACAAGGCCTAAATAAAAACGATGTTTCCGGTCAGCTGACTGTCCCCATATTTCATTGCTGATCCTATTATTCCCATCCTGCTCCACCCCACAGGTTTTAAAACATAAAAAAAATATATAGCTTTTTAAGCCTCCAAAATTAATTTGTTTCTAGTTTAGCCCAGTACTTGATTAGGTATACTAACCATTATCATACATAATGTTTTAAAAAAGTTAAAAATCCCTACCTACCTGCCCTACATTTTAAAATCAGTACATTAGGAAGGAAACAGATTTTATTTTGCCCAAGCATTTTTAACATTTCTTAGATCATTGCTGGATTATATTGGTGAAAGTCCTCATCATTATGTACTGTTACTGGATCCAAGTTTCTTCTCAAGTCAGCCTGAATCTGCCTCAGAATGGAAAATGTTCAATTTAGTTTCTGCATGATTTTTGCTATGTGCAGATTCAGATTGCTGACTGCTTGCCAGAAAGGCTAAACATTGGTACAGTTTATATGAATTCTAATACTGCTCTATTGTCACCAAGATTCTTCACATTATACCATCACAGTTTTTGCATAGCTGCCACCCCACCCCACCCCAAGTACAAAAACAATGAGAAAAATACTAATTTTCAGGTATAAACACTGATCATTAATTAATGCATATTATTATGTAACTATTTACAACATCTAGAATAAAGTAGAACAGTGTCATGTTGTGGGGAAATTTGCCGATGCCTCCATGTATACATATATCTCCTACAGTTAATTCATCTAGTCTCTTTGTTAGACCATAGTCAAAGGGCAAGTGTACATTATAAGATAGTATGCTTGTTGCAAATCACCCATGACTCCCTACCGACATGAAATAATTCAGACTGGGAAATTGGGAAACAGTGTGATCATTAAGGCAGTTACAGAAAGACCAGACTGTATCCAATCAAAACTAAGACAATCAAATTTAGGACAGAATTTCTATGCAAGCAAGCTTTTTTTTTTGGACTAAATTCATTTTGGAATTAGTACAAGTGTGAACCCAGCCAAGGAAGGATCACAGAAAACTTAGATTGTACTCGAGTGGGAAACTTGACCACGTAAAAGGGGAGAAGAATTCTCATAGAATTCGAGGTTGAGATCTGCAAACGAAGACTTCTTAAGGTAACATAATCTTCGCCCGAATATTCATACTACTTTCAGAAATAGAAATTTGTAAGACTGATACGCTGTTACATGCAAAAGATTGCTAACTGAAATCTATGTGTATTGTGTCATGTACTGCTATGCTGTATTGTAATGCATAACTTAACGTACCGAGATTTGTGTTAGAACTGTACATGCTTATCAGTATATGAACACATAGTCATTGTTGGACTTGTGCACAAGTATGTATGGTATTTATATATTTGTATGTTTATATGTGTCTTTTATAACTCTGGTAGAAAATGCATATGATTACTATTGATAACGATAATTTAATATATCAATAAGTTAACAATTAGGGATGTGTGTGCAGGTACTTGAACTTGTTAATAATATTATTATTGTAGCACATTTATTATAGAACAAGCATGTAAGGAATACTTAGATGTGAGCGTGTGAGTTGACCTGTTAATTTACTTGCCATTATTCTGATGAATGGTCTGTGAGAGAGTGTTGAATTAGTAGAGTAGGGAGACCAGACTATATGTCCCCTCTAATTCTACACTCAACAGAAAGCTTTCTGGGTGGAAGTGGAGGCAAGAATGTGGGAAAAGGCCAAAGAGCGTGAGGAAGACACTATAGTGACATCAGAGGCTGAGGTGCAGTGCCAGAAGGAACACGTGACTGAGAGCACCAGAAGTGGCAGGAGAGCACAGTGGCAAGGGTACCAGTGTACCAAATACGACAGGAGTAGTGACAGATGAGTAACTGGGTCAGACATCAGTAAGGAAACACACTCTCTCTTAAGACCATTAAATTTATGAGATGACATTTGGCAACTTGTAATACGTCATCAACTGTAATAATTTGAAGAGGTGAATTTGAAAAATAGGAATGACTGAATTAATGGTTATATTTTATTAAATTGTTATACTTTCCACCTTGAGTTATATTTATATGCTTAGACTGTCGGCACTGCTGACTGGGAACTCTGAGCTATTTAAAAATTTAATTGTCCCGTTCTCTCTGGTATTAGAAATAATACTGTTATGAGCCAGGGGTACTTGCTTGACCGAGCAGTGTAAAGCCCTGGCGTGATTCCGCTAGAAGTCACAAGTTTATCCCAAATTTCCAAAGGCTTCCATACAACTTCAGTTGTAAATTAGAAAGCCCAATGTCCCAGTTTTCTGGTTTCTCATCCATGCATGCTGCTAGGGTTAGGGTTAGGGTTGAATTTGGTGGCTTCAATATTAGGCAGAGGCACAGCTTCAATCCACTTAGTGAAATGATCTCCATTACAAGGATGTATGCATTTCCTTCCTCTGTCTTTGTATGAGGTCCAAAAATATCAAGGGCTACCAGCTCTCCTGCTTCACCAGCCATTATGCCATTTAGTTTCACTTGGTACTTCTGATTGGAACTTTTGTGCTGAGCACAAATGGAGTATGTCTCACAGTAGTCACATATATTGTCCCTCATACTGGGCCAATAGTAAAATTGGCGCACTTTAATGAAGGTTCTGTCGATCATGGCATTGCTTTAGCACTTCTCACCACCAGCTGTATGGTACGATGATGAAACTTTTAACTGGCTTGCCAGAATGATTTAGGCAAACTCGCGTAAGCATTTCATCTGATATCTCTAATAATTTGTATGCCCCCTCCCAATAACGTCTTTATGGCTGCACTATTCCCAGATACTTCTTTCCAAGAAGGGCATTGCTGTGCCTCAACCCAACTAATAACTTGTGATAAAGCAGCATATTGTCTCTGTATCTCTCCAACAAGTATCCCCCTGTCCAGCTGTATTGCAGAGAACCCCATGGTATGTTTGCTACATTATTTGCAACCACTGCAATGGTAAGTGACTCAAACCATCAGCACTAGCATGTCGAGTTCCAGGGCAATGTTCTATCACAAAATCATATCCTGACAATGCTCCAACCAACCAATGCATCTAAAATTACGTGTGCTGCTCGTTTCTAAATTTATAAATCATGTCAAGCTCAGATTTAGCACAGTTTCCCCAAACATTTGAACAATAATAAATTGTTGGAAGAATATATGACTTGTAGTATACATTTTGAGTTTCCAAAGGTAAATATTTCTTGATTCTGCACACGTAATTTTAGATGAACCTATTGATCATCCCTCAAAAGCATTATTTACAGAACTCAAATGGTTCACAATATATGACAGATTTTCACAAGGCAATTCTTTTATATGTCTACATAGAACTGCACCAGAGTATCTTCAGGACTTATGCAGGCCTTTCTCAACACAATACCAGTTGAGATCAATATCACATGGAAACCTTCTACCACCAAAACCAAGAACAGAACAATTTAAAAAGAGCTTCTAATACTCTGGTACCATTATGTGGAACAAGCTTCCACTACATGTAAAATCTGCTGAAAATAGTACAGTATTTAAGAAGAGATATCATGAGCATGTATGTGCTTCTAACAGATAATGGAATTTAGTATTTTAATACTAAACATGTCAAAATAAACAGTAATTATTGCTATCTTCATATAATGTGCATTGTTATACTCTCCTTAGAGGGTCTCAAGGGAGAATAGTCCTTGACTAATGAGTCACCCTCTATAAATAAAGCATTATTATTAATATTTTTATTATTAATCTCATTGCCTATATTTCAACTGGTGCCAATGATCTAATATTTACTGGTATTCTTCATTCAACTTCTTATTTTGTTCCATTAATTTTTTTACCTTTGCTTCAAGCTGATCAATTAGTTTTATCGTCTGTACTCTCCTCAAACTTGTCTGCAGAATCTTCATAATCAAATAATAAGCAGAACTTACTGGCTTTTACCTTACCCCAGCACACAGGAAAGCCTCTTATTTGACCCCTATGATGACGGATTCTTGCAAACTGCTATGGCAGTGATGCCAAATTTCAAGTTTCAGGTTTTCATCCTGTACCGCCTTTAAGAATTGATCTATTGCAAGCCTATCACATATATCAGGTTGGCAACATGGATATGCCTTCAAAAACCAGTCTTTGTATTATTTGGCCTAATTCAGGGAGTGTTCCGCCCCCCTTCTCCTGAAACAGCTTCGGAGCTGTGCCTTGTAGTACTGTTCTTGGTTGTAAGGTGCAAAGCGAGATTCCAAGGAAGCTTTCAACTTCTCAAATTCAACTTAACCGGGCTGGACCTGGAGATCTATTATGACTTGGAGGGCATCTTTCCTTAAACACACAGCCAAGTGCAATCCCTTTTCAGTTTTGCTCCAATCACTAATCATTGCGTAGTGTTCGAAATGTGTCATATAGTTGAGGAAAGTTTGAGAGCCATCATAAGTGTCTGCTTGTACAATTGCCTTAATTTGATTTTAAGCCAGAGAAGAACTAAATTCTATTTTTCAAGTGTCGACTCCCTTGATCACCTGTCAGCCTGTCATCTCTCTTCCATCTTATTTCACTGAAGCTCCCAACCAATCTTTCTCTTAACAAATGGTCCATGATTGTGCCTAATTTTTCTAATTTCTCTGCAATGAGGGTGTCTATAGTCTCGAGCAGACTATCAGTAGGCGAACTAATCACTCTCTTAGGTACTGGATACATGGTTTGATTGTAACTGTCCGACCTCACATTCTCAGGTGCACCCTCCTTTATAGTTTTGATCTTCAGGTCTTCACCAAATGCATGTGCACTGCCATCAAATTTATTGTCCTTGCAACGAACTTACTGACATCCAAATGGAACCCATGTGAGATTTTACACTATTATTATCAACCATTATAATAATACAGGTATGACGAAACTACCTATGGTCTCTGGACCAATTACACCTACATAAACAATAAATATGAAATGGACATCATGCAGCTGCAAAAAATACTCGCTACTGCATCAGTCTATGAATACATGATTCTTATAAATGCATCAAAATCTCAACAACCAATCAAACTTTGATACTCATCATAATAAAATATTAATTAAGGTGGAGGAGTATCATGAATGGGGAGGGAGGTCACTTATTGACATCCTAATGGACCCCAACATGGATTTCTATACTATTATTCCAACTATTAAATTTATCCTGTCAAGACCACAAATCACTTGATCAAAAATGGCTCGATTTCACCCTTTTCTTTTGGAAAAAATGCAAAACACCTGACATAATGGTCAGAAATATGGTAGCAGGACTTAGTGCACAGGAAGGTCATTCAGTGACATCCAAAAGGAACCTTGCATGAACCCCTCTACCACTATATAAAATATTATAATTTCCAATACCAAAATGAAAACAAATTCTCCTTAAACAAACAGTGGTGGGAGGGGCAATGGAAAGTCAATCGTGACTCCTATAAGAGGAACCAAGCCCCATCTCTCCGCTATAACTAAATATACAATTTCCAAATTTTGAAGACTGTTTTCCATCACGCAGACGTGATGGAAGTTTTCAATCCTTCTTACCCCTCAAACTCAAGGTACAGGGGAGGACTGCACCTATGGACAACTGCCCATTAGTGAGACCTCCCTACCTATAATGGGGATATATAGATCTTTTGGAAAATTTCATAACAAATTATATCTAAAAATAAAATTGGAAAATTGTGTTTGTTTATCTTTTTTTTTACAACAAATATTAAAAGAAACACTTCCAAATTCCAAAGAATATAATCCATTAACTTATCCAAATGACAATATATATAAAACTTACAATATGGAACTAAAAAATACAAACTGTAACTTTTGCCCCATTTTTACATGGGCTTACGAACACTTGGAAACATACTTATCCTTAGATCAAAGTGCAAAAAAACTCGACTAAATAGAATACGATAAAACTTGGATCGAAACCAACAAACCACAGATGTTTTCCATCACATCCGTGTGGTGGAAGATTTCAATCCACTTTTTATACCAAGCTCAACCATACTTATAACCTTCGATTTTAATCCAATTTGACCATACATACACATCAACACAAATGACAGATACAAATGGAAAACAAATGTCTAAATTTACAATAACTTATTCCTACGGATACTCAAATATCATGACTTTGGTAAAAAAATAAACAATACCCTAAATAAAACACATCCACAATAATTCGATAAAAAATCAATGTGTGCCATGGCACTGCCAATTTAAACTAACATATGGAGACTTTGACATGAGATTGTCAGAGATCCTCATACTACAAATGTGGTCTAATCATGTGCTACAGCATATTCAATTTAAAACTTAAAATACAAAGATGTTTTCCATCACATCTGCGTGATGGAGGTTTTCAATCCCTTTCAAGAAGTATCCATAGTTTCACCCCGTATGCTAAGGCTCATATTACTCACAGACACACAACGTGCACACAAAAACACAAATAAAAACAAACCAATAAACACTTTATTTTGTAAGGGTCTTTTATATGATAAGATAGATAAGAAAAAAAACTTCTTTTGGATTTGACTTAAAAGGCTGTCCAACAAAATCACTGACAACAACAACAATACACAATACACCATGCATACATGGCCATTTGACTCTGGCAGAGTCACTGAATATAATACTAATACAAAGGGGAAAAGGAAGGAATCTATTGCAATGCCATACCTAGCTCATGGAGTAATAGTACGTCCCTAAATCTAAACTACTATGATGGAAATCAGGACCAATGTAAGCTCTCACATAATACATCAAGTAGCTATATGGCTTATTCAATTGACAGATAAAAAATAAAGCATCCCTGCTAAAGTTTCACCACATTATTGTTTTCATACAATAATACTTATACACAAACGGGAGGACAGGGGAAACCCACACCAAAATACACTTTTTGAAAAACAAGGTGTCACTTCTGAGTTCTAACCAGCCATATATGTTGGGACGAAGTTAAGAGGTGTCAACAAAGCAACGAACTGAACAACACTGTCTGTGTCCACCAGTTTTCTCTGCCTCGCATCAATAGACAAGAGTTGCCAATGAACAGATTCTGGTAAGGGCACATCAATTAAAGAGGTATGTGCAACTCTGCCTGTAGCCATTATAATAATTTATAATAATAATTAGCTTCAGTATTCCCTACTTGCCTGTCGCGATGTACTTTGTAAGAAATTGTTGCCAACTACCGACTGCTACTAAAATCAGGTGCAAATAGATGCAGAACTATATTTTTGTTTTTCTTGTTGTCATTGTTGTTGTTTTTATTCTTACTGCCAAATCCGTTACGGAATTTCAATAAATTCAGTATTAAGTTTAACTTCTCAAAATCAGGTGCAAACAGATGTAATGGTTTGTTGTTGTTGTTATTCTTACACCTAAATCTGTCATGGGGTTTTAATAAAATAACAATAGAATGAGATGATCAATTATCTTGGTCAAATCTGTGTCAATATAATTTATGCTATTTTAATGGGGTGGGGGCATTGTCAAACATGCTTTCATTATTAGCAGTAACAATCTTCTCTTATACTGCCAAATTCATGAACCTTGCATGCAAAGGATTTCTTGGCCAAAATTCTGACAATTTTAGCTCATTCGAGCTTAGTTGTTGAAAAATCGATCCTTTTCCCCTTTCTATCTACCAATTGTAGAAAAAATGTCACATGCTTTTCACTGACCGACTTTTTGTTGAATCTTAGCACCATCCAAACTAGATACTTTCTTCTGAATAATCACTGTATTAGATCCAAGATAAATTATCCAGCCTTGACTCATCACAGGGAACCAACATATTTCTTAAAAGCAAATAAATATATCTACTTTTGCCGACTAAATGTCACGAAACCAAGATGAAAATTTTAAAGGCTCTCTCACTATTATCATTTCAATTTTAATTTTAATTTTATAGGACACGGCTTTCTAATTGCTAACAAACAGTTTGTACTAAACAAGGTCATCCAAACCATTTACAACTATCACGGAACTATTCAAAATTCATAACCGTCTAGCCACCCCAAATTTTCTTGTTACAAGCCATGGGTATTGGCTTGATCAAGCAGTGTCAAACCCTGGCGCGATTCCGCTAGAAGTCATAAGTTTATCCCAAATTTTCAAAGACTTCCATACAACTTCAGTTGTAAATTAGAAAGCCCAATGTGTCCATTCTATACATAAATTTTACTCTAATCAATACAACACCACAGATCTCAACATTTCAGTTTGTAGTTCAACCGCACATCTACATGGTTTCTCTTCATCAACTTTCCTTACAGTCAGTATTTCAAGCTGTAAAACTATACAACTTCCCAAAACACCGGGAACTATCACTACACCACCTTAGGCCAGTCGAATCTTGGTTTCAGGACACATTTTGCCTGTAAAACTGCATCACATTTGCCACCAAGGCGACATAAACAGTATCTGCCAAGTCCCTTCTTCATTCCATTGTGTAATTTACCAGTCTACAACCATAAATATTGCACCTGAAGTAACACAACCAACTAGATTTTAATAGGGACAATGGTACTACAGGGACACTCATACATCTGTGATCTGAATTCACTAAAAGTAGATCATGGCATCATGGAAACTCACTAGCACTTCACTCCATGACATTTGCTCGTAGTAATTGGCTAATTATTTTGGGCTAAGGAATATTTCCCCTGCATGAAGTTCCAATAATCAAACAAGTAATCACACAAATCTAAGAATTCCTTAAAATGGGGTGCTATAATAAAATGCGCAAACTCCAAATTTGTTGCAAAAATGTAGGAAGTATCTGATAGACATTAATTTAATTAATGTTGAAGATTCATTTGTCACACTCTTGCACCTTCTGAATGTGCATTCTGCTCCATTCAGGTGCCCAGACAGAAGGTGCAAATGTGCAACATGCTCACACTCAGTCACAGGCTGTTTATAGGAGCCTTTTCCACACTTGTTTTTTTTAAAAATTATTATCGATTCCAATGTACCATTTTTCACTGATGATCTGAATGTTGTGTTATTTTTAATTACCTGCTTTTGTTCAAGCACATGAGTAATCCTTTGTGATTTCAATGTCTGGAAAAAAGTGTATGAAATAAATCACCAACAACACTACCAACTTAATAGGAAGGCTCATTTCTAAAAGAAATTTAGAAAAATGAGGTCACCATCTAGTTACATCATGGTTCTCTGGTATTTCTAAATGTTGCAAATTCAGGCTGTGTTGTTGATGATGAAGCAGAAAGCTGATGTTTATTAGCTTTACATGTTGTTTTATGTCACAGGCGCTTCCATGCCCAATAGTGAAATCACAATTATACAATCTGCAAAATTTTCTCTTTTGTTTGATGGTTTCACAAATCTAAACATGATGGCATAATTGTCATTCCAGTTCTATTTTCTGAACCTTCTGTTTTCCTTTTCAACATGACCTGAAGTTGAATATTGTGAAGATGAGATACAGAGATAGAGGCAACCACAGGGGTTCCTTACCAAGAAAATTAGAGTATCCATCAACGAACAGAGAGTGGGATGGGGAAACTTGTAACAATGTACTCCACCCTAAGCCATCTTTACATTGATCATTAATTTTTTTGATAATGAGTCATTGCAGTGGCAACTGATTTGCACAATCCGATATGATGGTTAAAAACTTGCATAGTAGCCTCAATTTTGAATGAAACAATCATATTTTAGAACACTATATCCCTATACACCTGCGATACATTTACTCTCAGAATGGAACCGAGTGCCCATTCTAACCAAAAATTACAAGGGAATTTAAATGTTAATATAATTTTTTTAAATGTAAAACCCCCCAGATTTTAACACAAAAAAACCCCACATCCATATTCACTTCCAAAATGCAGGACAAATGTGGGGAAAACGGGACACTTGGCAGCTATGCCTTTGTGATTTTATGCCCAACTGACAATCAAATCCAGAAAACATTTACCACCAACTAGTCATACCAAAATACTTATAAAAATGGTACTAGCAGCTGACTCGCTAGGTGCTCCGCATTAAGAGATTATTGTTAGGATTGGTTTGCCTGGTATCAAGACTACGTGACTGGGTGGGACTTCATACTATATGTCTATGGCTTGATGCCCCAGTGCTAGATATCACTATAAACTGTCACACTGCAGACATTTTAGTGATATGACTAAAACTGTTAAAGCTACATTTACAACCCCAAAACACACACACACATACACCCTCCTTGGATATGTTAAAACTGGTACTGTTGCTAAAAGAAAAGATGTGGAAACACAGGAAACAAAATTGATTTGGCTACAGATTACTCCAAATGAAGCTAATCTGTACATAGTTGGTTTTGTGTACAGATATCCTTCATCAAATACTGACTGGTATGAATACTTTTAACTTCAAGGAGATAAAATTTAAAGCAAATAAAAGGAATTTACATTCACCCCTAAAATACTTAAAGATCATGCTTACATATACACCAATACACAAGAAAATGGTCTGGAAGAAAGGGTTAATGAGATTGGATTAAATGACCACTTTACAAATTTTCTTACACATGATACTGATAGCAAATCAGAGAAAAATAATATTGTTACTGCACAGATATTACAAATACATGTAGAGCCATTCCTTGACAATTTCCAATTTTTTATTTTGTGACAAGAAATATTTGCATTCAACAGTGTTTATCAGAAACATCAAAGTGCAACACTGACCACCAGCTGCTAGGAACTGCCATATTTTAAGTCACTTAGGATTATACTCTATTCACTTGTTACACGAAGGAGAGGATATGGGGTTATAAGCTGGGAGACAGAAACGGAGGGGATGGAATACAGCTTCAAACAAATGTACTTGTTCTGATTTTTTAAAAAGAAAGAACAGAGTCCAGACCTGCATCAAGGCCAGAACACTTTTTTTCTAATTTTAAGTTAGATGCTGAGTCTGAGACCAGTTGTACACAATATTATGGGAACTTAACCTCAAGTGAGTTTCAAGGTCTGAATTTGTTTTTCACAAAGTAACATCATTTTAATTCTGAGGTTTTGTAGTGTTTCGATATATTCAATCAACAGTTAATGTACCTTCTGAAACATTAAAGCATGACATTGAAAAGTAGTTGGTAATGTAGGAACTGCTCTGACTGACTGTTGACTTGAGGCAGGAAGCTGCAGTAGCAGGTGCAACGACTGACTTCAAAGTAGGAATGTCACTATTCAAGCAGTGCCTGATGATGCATGTAGATTCTTATTAAAACATCTGAACAGAAAAACAAATTTAATGTTGAAATCAATTTGTTTATAACAAGAACTGTTACTTATAAAGCAAAACAGTCAAAACAGTGTACAAAGTTTAGTGCATTCAATTTTCTTTTGTACTCTCGCATAAATAATGTTACTGTCAAAGTTAAAAAAGTACAGAAAATTTTTTTTCATAGCATATCTTGTATATATTTTTTATTTTAATATGTGATGCCACATTATTCTTCTATAAAAATAAAAAACTAGAGAGAATTATGCCATGCATGCCATAAGGTTCCAGTGTTCTTGATCATACATGTCCGATATAAACAGTATAAAGTGTGTTTGTAATCTCATTTCGAGTTTTATATGCATTGCTGCTTTCAATAATTTTTTTAAGTTGGTCTTGAAAATAGTATGGAAATAAAGGAGGACTATGACAAATTAGTTAACAAATACAAGAAATGTTACAGCTTTGTACAGGTAAAGGTAAGAACTGACACCTGCCAGAGTCAGGACAACAGTGTCTGGGTTTCTCCCATCTGTTTGTTTAGCATGTTGGCTTTCATAGTGACTATAACAGAATCAGTAAGGGGTGCCATAAAACCCACTATAACTGCAATAACATCTGTGGCAAACTTCAACTAGATTGAGTAGATTTCCATAAGTCTGAGGGGAAAATCAACCTGACTGAGTGGACTTCCACCATTTAATGTGGGCACTTAATCATCCGCTCCTGTTAACCAGAATGAGTGGGCAATCCATAAAGCATACTGTGAGTACTGTACAATCAGGGGCTAAAATTATCACACAATACAGATACACATAACAGGATCACCAATTAGACTCTTTGTTGATTATCAGATTATAGTGGGATAAATCTTCAAGTCAGAAAATGAAAGATACATGACTGACCCAGATGCTAGTATCATGAAGATAGAACGATTACAATCATCCAATATTATATATGGCTCAAATAAACATACAAGAGGTTACTTAACAAACACAGATTATTATTATCTAAGCCAGACATGCACACATTAAATAAACTGGATAAAGCCTGGAAGAAATTAAACTGTTAAAAATGTTTTAAATTCCAACTGGTTTTTATCTTTGAAAAAATGTGCAAATCTGATATTTTACCATTTTTTCTTATACATGTACTTACTACATTTATGGCAACTGTACAATGCAGGAGAAATAACTCCTTGAAAAAATATATGAGTAATGAGAATAGGTGGTACTCTACAGCTTCATATTTTGCAAAGAGATAAATTTAAAAATGAAATCCATAGATTTTCCTCACTAGTATTACTGCCTATTTAAAAATGACCTTGTCTATCTTGGGTACTGTTAAAAGAACTTTCAATTCCCTTTAATTTGGTGTATGACTGATGGGTGTATTTTGGGCTACGGACAGTACATTAAAGTAACATAGAGGTATGCCAATATTCTCACCATTACGCATGTTGCAAATGCAAACAGCTTCACTTTGCACATCACTCTTTTAGAAGTTCGTAATATCTGTAAAGCGCCCCCATAAGATATTATTATTGTATGACTAAATTTTAGTCATATAGCTGAAATATTTAAGTTGTAAGCATCAAAACAGTCCTTTTGAAAAATTCTCATGTTGTTTTCCCACAAAGCAATATTCCTAAGTACTGTGTTTACTGTACATGTGGGTACACCGTATTTGTTGGGACACTATAAATTAAGTCATTTTTTCAAGTCGTAAGTTGAGGGACACCTTTAAAATCATTTGAAAATGTTGAAAAACGCACTCCAAATGAAACTTTATTTTAAAAAATACAAAACTGTACTTTAGATAAAACTCTTTAATCCACTACTGCATTATCTCATAAACACAAAACTTCCCCTGTACACATATGATCAATTATTCCGGTGCATGAATATGGGGGGGGGGGACTTTCTCGTACCATGAAAAATTATCATTATTGGCAACACATCACCTGAAATAGAAACTGCAAGGACTTAAGTCAGATATTTTTTCCAAATCTGCACCAGTCTGAGTCTCACATTTTTTACCTCCATCTTATCGTCATTCTGTCCAGGAATGGGATCAAAGTACACTAGAATTTCATAAATGTTTATGATCATATTGTTAGTGAAATCATCTTCTCTTCTGGCTTTCACGAATTCATCAAATGATTTTATTTTCTCCAAAATCTTCTAGGCGACACTGGGTTGTCAATGTCCACGTATGAAGCACTATATTGTGTCACTTTAAAAGCTGTTCCATTGTTTCAATTTATTTTCAAAACTCCCTTTAATACCAGTGAAATGTTAGCTCCCATATCTCTGCAATCTTTGTATATTTAAAAAAAATCGGCACACAAAAGAATCCAAAGTCAGCTTCCCAGGTCAGAATGCTTTGTAATAAAAATAACCTTTGTCTTTGATGTCCTGTCGGTAAATTCAAAGAATGAGGTTACTGCTTGCTGCCAGTTGTCATGTATTTTGAAACAATAATGCTTCAGATATGATCACTTAGGTCCCTTCCATAATGCCTAATGGTAATGACCTCTCATGACTTTGCATTCCACTAATTTCTTTCAGTGAATGTTTTGAAACTTCATATTTTGCATTTTAATGGAATGTCTACCTTACTTTAATTTAAAATTATATGTCTTCTGGAAGGAATTTTAGGTAAATTTTGTCGTTCAGATCTCTTTTTTTTGTAATAATACATGCAGATATAGATGGTCACCTTGACCTTTTACTCATTAATTACATAATATGACACCACTATTTCAGCATTAAATTGAAGAGCTATAAATGGTGATATTAAAAAAGAGGACTCTTATTAGACAGCTTTATTTTAATATTTTTTCTTATTTTCTTAAATAAAGTTCAAATATTTAAATGTTGCCTGAATGTACCATTGCTCTTAGGTGAACACGAACTTGCAATATAATTTAATATTCACTAATGTAATCTTTGACAAGCAGAACTATGCATACTGCCTACTTATGTATTGAACTACTATTCCTAGGGCAGACAAGAAAATCAAGGGTGAATATGCGACACACGGTGTTAATGGTATGGAAAAATGGGAACCAGCCTGGAAATGGGTGAACATAAAATAGAGCACATATGGATTTGGCTAACCAGGATTGGTTAATAATGTTAAGTCATATTTTAGGAAAATGAATCTTTTGAGAGATTATCCTGGTTGTAAGTGAAAAAAAACCATTGTTTTACTGATGGAATTTCAGTCCTTTAACAGTCTTAAGTCTGAATCAAGAAAATGAAATTGCTTCTTGTTACTATTATGTTGAAAACTGAATGTCCTAAGTTATGTCTAAACACACAATGTAGCTTAAATGACAATTTATATTTGAATCATGTATCTAAGAAGAAGATGTGGATGAAACACAAATTCAAACCAATTGAAACATTTTGATATAACATGATGACTAACACAAATAACAACATTGTTTTACAGATACAAACCACTTTTCCCACAGTATAACCATGTGTCCTCAACTTTGACCAGTAGAGAGAGTGTGTGCCCCGATCTACAAACGTGAGTGGGAATATTATCTCAGTTACAATATAATCATAAAGGATTGTGATAGAAAATGGGAATTTCAGTATCAAATAAACAAGAAATCTCTAATGAACTACATGTAATAGGAGACAAATGAGCCTAGATACCAACCATAATTTTGACTCTGTGTGTGTGTGTGTGTGAGAAAGTGATTGTAAAAGAAAGTTTTAACTTACTGTTTGGCGGAGATGGAACTGAAAAAAAAATTTATATACAATAATCCGAGTATCTGACTCTTATTATAATAATAATGATAATAAACACATTATTTTCAGAGGGGTACTGAATTTGTTACAAATGAGAAGTAATCTACCTTACTAAAAGTAGTATGTACATATATAATTGGAAAAATTGACAATACTTATCAAGATTAAGTTTGATGATAATTTCATCGAACATGTTACCCTTAGAGATCATGTGTGATGATGCATACAGGTATTTAACATGATTGGTCGGCCTTTAAAGTCACAGAATACAATATGAAAGACAGGGTGGGTAGGTGTGTGATCCCTAAGAGTACTGCAGGTTTAGTGAAATTATCAAACTTCAATTTGGTGAGTATTGTTTAATTTACCAATTTCACTACACAAACCCTTTTGTACCCTACGGGACCCCACACAATGATTAGAGTGTATCCTGTGAAAAAAGCACAGCAGAGTAAAAAGGCAAATTCACTCTACATCATAAAGCATCGTAACATCTAATCAAATTCAACTGAACATGACAAATACATGTACTGATTTTAATAACAATGGGCTGTAGCTGAGTCAAACAGTTTTTCACTGAATTACAGTTAAGTCAGATGTGATTGAAAACCGATATGATTTTAAAGGAAGCTTATAAATAATACTAATAATAATCATAAAATGGTAAATAATAATAAAGACTTTATTTGATGAGGGTGTCATGAATCTATGGTCATGAACTAAGTAACAGAAAGATGCCAAACCAAGGTTTGTAAAACTTCAATAATTTAATTATGTAAGTTATGCAACGAAAATTTAAGAGTGCAGTATTATGAACTGAATTCAAAATAATCCTAAAAGGGTCTATTTAACTCCAAAAGAACTGAATGTTCAGAATTTCAGATCCTTGAATGTACTGGTCTGCCAACTGTCCTGATGTATCATAATGGCATTGTCCAGAACGCCACTGAATAATTCACAATAATCCCAGAATAATTTTGCCCCAGGAGCACTTTGTAATTCCAAAAACTAATCCAAACAAATGTTTCCTTTCATATAACATATAAACACAACATTAAATACATCTGTTGCAACAAGAAAATAAGAATTATAAATCAAATAAGTGTCCAGACTTACCTACTTATTATATACAAGCATAAAGGATGAAAACGCATTTTGTGCCTACTTACTACATTACATTTTGCAAATATCCCACATAAAACAAACCCCACCTGACCTAACCCATCCAAGGGGAAATATCTTAATTCTTCTAAGAACCCACCTGATCGACCTATCCAATGACTCGTGAACAAAAATTATACAAAATATAGATACAGTCATGTACCAAAAGTTACAAAAATGTAACTCAGTATATACTTTCTCCCCATAGGCCCCCTAAGGATGAACATATGTTTGTAAATCTAAGGAAACAAACCAAACAAAAAACGGAACACAAACTTGAATACATCTATTATATATGTGCACAAAGTGTACATGAAATGCATTAACAAAATAAAATGGAGTGCATGTATTTGCATTTCAGTATTTACAATCAAAACTGTCTTTCGAGAGGGTGGTTGTACGTTTTTGTTTTGAATACATTCAGATTTTGTTTCTAATCTAACAGCTTTCAGGAATTTATTCCAGAGACTAGCATCGGAATAAACAAATGTTTTTCAAAAGTATTTGTTTTTGGAGAATGGTGCTTTGCAATGATCATGATATCAATTTCTGTCCTTGGTACTGTTTTTCTTACTTAAAATGAAGCTTACTATTCAAATATTGTGGATAAAGTTCATTCATTACTCTGAACATTAATATGCACTATTGGTAGGCTAATCTGTATTCAAATTTCAGCCAAACCCTTTACCTAATAGAGCATAGCTACAAAGTGCAGCGCGCTATAAATAGAACACCTGTTACCTATTCGACACCATACACATAGGCGTGCCTGTTAACTGTTAAGCAATGTAGTGTATGTTACGTTTAACAGCAATTTTAACCATTTTACATTTTTGGTACACATCTATTATGTGTGGAAAAATTTAAGAGTAAAGTCCGATTGTTATAGCTGTGTAATTATTTTTCATGGAAGAATTTTTTATGCGCTTTAAAATCTTGAGAGAACTCGTTCACTGTCATGTCAGTGAGGCCACGTGACCAACCATAGCTACCATTTCTCAAACTCGAAATTTACAAGTTTTTCGTCTGTGTCTACATTACTAAGTCATCTGAATTTGATAATTTATAAAAACTAATTGCTGCCTACATCAATATCAGAGCCTTTACCTAAGTTATTGAATCTTTCATTATTGTGATTCTAATCATGAAAACTTTGTAAGGACTGAATGAAATCCGCGACTGCCATTTTGGAGAGTGGAGATTATGACCCAGTTACTTTAAAAAGCAGATATTGACCAGAGCATAAATAGTGACCACGTGATCTGACATAATTGTCATTCGCAGAAATGAATGTAGTATCTAGTGGCGCTACAAAAACCAGTTAAAATGGCCGATGCTTACAGCAGGCGTTAAAAGGCACTTCCATGCGAATGGAGTAGAGGCATCGAAAGGCGCTTCCATGCTAATGAAGTAGAGGCGTCCAAAGACGCTTGCATGAGGTAAAGGGTTAATTATACTAATAGATATATAGATGGTGTATCATATGATAAATTTAGGATAGTTCTTCCAGCCATCTTTTAAAGTTTGGAGATTGTTGCAAATATTAGTATCACCTGTATATTTCCCCAAATTGTGTATCTGTAGTCCAAAAGAGGAAGAATGAATGCATTGTAAAATATGTGCTGATTGCTGAGTGATAGATAATATTTTATCCTCTCCAGCTAAGATTCTTATCAACATGAATTCACAACAGTGTTTGTGTGTCAACATTTTCAGTTTCATTAATGGAGATCTACAGCTCAAGATCTGGATTTCTGCTAATATATGCTCAGTTCCAATCAACATTTCCCTTGCTTTTAGGGGGACTGATAAACATTTAATTCAGTGAGCACCAATATTCAGCTTCATATAAATCTTCATGTTTTTTTCTTCTCAAAGTTACTGTATAAAGTTAAAATCAAACTGATGCAAAGTAGTATCATCAATATATAGATACTAGTTCTTGAATGTCAAACATACAGGGTTAAGTAAATTTTAAACAATATGAATAATACAGGCCCCAAAACAGGTCTCTGTGGAACTCCTTTGTTGATGAACCTCAGCTCTGATTTAATGTTATTAATAACAACTTGCTGGCTTCTGTCAGATAGGTATGATAAGAACCACGAGAGTGATAAGTGAGAACAGTTGTACTTTTCACGTTTCCATGTAAGTATATTATGGTAAATCCAGTCAATCTTTTAGAAACTAACTTTTTCAGTTCACTCACTGAATCACCACATATTACATTTATGTCATGTGCTGATGTAATTAAATGAGACTTATGTGTAAGTTGAAGTTTGATGATAATTCCATTGCACCCAAGTTCCTGAGGGATTACAGGACATGACATTGAGTCACGTGATAGGTCAATTTCAAGAGTCCAAGACATGGATACATCAAATTAACGTCAGCTAAAAATACTTACAAAATGCAGCAGAGATGGAATACAAAGAAATGCAAGAGTGGGAGTAACAGGGAGGGCCTGTATCCCTCAGGTACTCAGGTGTGAGGAGGCAAATTTCTGTTGATCTATGAAGAACACATTAGTTTGATACCAGAGAACAATTAATTAGATTTATGGAGACAGGCACATGTTAAATCGCTATACTGCAAGAATTTCTAAATTCCTGGTCGGGAATAGTAGTGAGGCTAATTACAGTTTTGTTTATATAGCAGTCAGACGGACTATTAGGGACACGGTTGGACTTCGATTTCATATTGGAGCTGTCAAAAATTGAAAATTTCCATAAACTGTTTGTTGCAACGCAGAAGGTCAAACTGACTCCAGATTTGGCAGCTAGTTATAAAAGGCGGTAAATACATTTAATCCTGATTGGTTACGCTAAAAAAGGGGCGTGTTCACCACACTAAATTTCCTACTTTAAATATTGCCACATCTAAAAAATCTAATTAGTCTAAGCTTTGCATCAACAGTAAATGTACGTGGACTCAAAGAGGAAGCTGAAAGATATTTTCTCTCGTAAAATAATTGTCCAAGGGACCAGAGGTCAGAAAGTTCAGTGGTCACAATTTTGGTGGAATGAGAGAAAAACATTGAAACCACAGGGGAAAATAGCTCTTCCGACGCATCATTAGATGTACCTATTCACTGATGCAATCAAGTAACTGTGTACCTACATGCTTACATATCCACCTACTCATACAAAGAAAGAGGACAAAAGTGAGGCAAAGCAGTAGAAGATTAGATAAAAGAAAGAAAACGAAAGGAAAGAAAGGGCAAAAGGACAGAACAGCTACAGTGAAATTGGAGGGAATCAAAGCTAAGCAGGTTATGCCATTGTACAAGGCAACGACTCCGATTTGTTCACTTGATCATATGATTAATTCTATCAGTAAAACTGATCGGCTATTTTTATAAATATATTTGTGTTTTGAAATTCGGTGAAAGATTGATTCCAAAGAAGTGTATCTTCCTAATGTATTGTATTACCTCCAGTGTTTATGTAACTGATTAAATTTTGATTCTTTTCATATGGGGGCTCAAGTCATTCTGTTCTATATATCTGCTCGTATCTCTATTTATTCGACCTATAAGTTTCCTTGATCCGGGCAATAACATAAAGGGCAATCATCTCCTAGATAACAAGAACCGAATAAAGTGGACAGCTTGGAAGAAAGTATAATCTGCCAATCAACCCACACCCCTTGCAAGTGAGGGGCGTACCTTTACATCAGGTGTGATGTTATTATCATCAAACTTCAACTTACAGGCAAGTCTCATTTAATTACTAATTCCACTGCTCCTGAGTACCCTCTGGGTTACAGGAGATTCTAGAGTCAATATATCCCCATTAAAAATAATAAAATATATACAACCAGCAACAAATGATACAATCCACAAAAATTTTACTGACGTCAAACACTTGGAATAAGAAAAAAGATATATAAAAAAACAAAAGGAAAAAATTGCAACCCAAAGCTATGAAATTAAAGATGTAAGTATAAAAAAAGAAATAATAAGAAGACAGTCATGGAAAATAATGATCATCTTAAGTACAATCTCTAGTGAGAAGGTAATCACTGAACATAACGTTATTAGTCACTGGTTTTTGATATTTCCTAAAGATGGAGTCATTGCGCCAACCAAGAGTTTTTAAATGGTATTAATGGGCACTTTCCAGGCAGCAGCAGAGCAAGATGTCTACCTGGTCCTACGTGTTGAAAAACAAGTAAATCGCTAATGTGAATTTTACATAAGAATCACAAATTTCAACATTTCTAATATTTATAAGGTGTAATGTTTGCCCTAGCTGCCCAGTCAGAATAGCTAAAAGCATCTCCAACTTACAAGCAAGTTGTTTCAAAGATAATGATGCAAGTGGGAAAAACTGTTTCAAGTATTGCAAAACTACAGTAGCATCCCATGTAGTTGAGTATCTTAGAAATGAAGCAGACCTGCCAACCCTAACAAGATGGCCTCAGCAAGGCAGCTGATCTTTTCTATAAGTATGAACCAGTTGTTCAATAAATTGCAACAAAATATCATGTACTGATATTGTAAAGTTGGAAAACATTCAAAAAGTTATGTATTCCAAACTGATACATCGATGGTAAACAGCATCAGAGAGGGCAAACAGACCAAGGTTTATAAGCGTCCAAATGCCGAAATAAGCCTTCCGAAAAAAAAAAACGATTAAAATACTCAGATAGGCGTGAATATTACAAAAAACGAACCAACTCGAGGTCACGCCCTCTCTGCTGCTATTAATTGATTGTTTTTTTTATCAAGACCAATTCGATAACATGACCATGGGTCATGTAAGTTTATCGTGATAAATCCATGTGGAGATAACTGAGCCTGCCTAAAAAAGTTTTTAAACTTATTTATATCCATATCACCGCTACACCAGGTCTGATGAATATTTCTCAGTGTATGTGTATCAACCCCGTTAAACACAGCAAGAATATTACAATTATCCCTGATCACTTTTGGGATCTGTACATACCTTTGAGTAACATAAATCACATCTGTGTTTTTATGCCTTCCACGTGAGAATATTCTAGCTGGATTGGACTGTTTGTCCAGCATCACATCATTGTACATGACTAAATTGTTAACGAATCCATCAAGGTCATCTATAGATGGTGCATCACTGATATCAGTAATAAACTCGATAACATCATCACCATTTTCATTTAACGATCTTGCGTTGGTATTAAAATCCTTGAGTACATCATAACATCTCTGATCATCAGCTGATGGTGCTACTAAATACAACTTATCCCATTTTAACCATCTCATTATCAGACTGAGTAACAGTTGTGTTTTACCATTTCCAGATGGACCTATGATAATCATTTGGATAGAATTTGGTAGCGCTGCATGGTGCTTGACCGGTTCTCATTTTCTTGTTGCTGAGAAATCAATTATATCCATGCTATATAAAATAATTATGGATTTATATTGTGTGAAATGCAGGAAGCTTGACACTTCCATCTGAATACAAGTTCATAAAACGAATTCAGACGGCGATGTTTCGGTCATTAGCTGCAGTAAAAGATGATCAGGTGAAGGAATTTGTTCCTCTCTCTGCCGCAGTAGAAAAAATTAGATTAGAATTATCCCACGAATACGAAGCAAAGAAAACCATTAATGCTCGTATAAGACAATTAAGAAAAATTATGTCAGATCGTGAAAGAACCAAGCATGTCTAATATTTTTTTATTATTCTGAAATATTTTATTTATTCTGAAATATTTTTTTATTATTCTGAAATATTTTATTTATTCTGAAATATTTTATTATTATTCTGAAATATTTTTTTATCATAAAATCTAATCGATTTGTATAATTTTGAGTACCTAACTAACCATCAGAATTAACAAACTGATCGATTTGCATAATTTTGAGTACCTAACTACCCCATCAATTTCAGAATCAAAAAAAATATTTCAGAATAATAATAAGATATTTCATAATAATAAAATAATATTTCAGAATAATAATAAGATATTTTTTGTAGTATTGTTTGCAAAACTGATCGATTTACATGATTTTGACTACCTAACTACCCATCAGAATTAACAAACTGATCGATTTACATGATGTTAATTACCAACCACCCCGTCAATTTCTGAATAAATAAAATATTTCTGAATAAATAAAATATTTATGATCAAAGATCATTGTGATAAACGCTATGAAAAAATCCTTAGGATTTCACATACAGATTCACAATTAATTCTTCCCCACGCAGGACAAGTAAGCGTCCGAGGTGGTCAGTGAGCTTGAAATTTATTCGTGATAATACACTACTATGACACCGTAGATAAACAGGATTGGTTGGTTCTTGCACGATCAAACTCCCAGGGGGGACTTGTGGAGTGAACGTGTATAAGATATATCCCTGCTGAGCCTGATTTGATTTTCCAAGATCTATTTGATAGCTGCCATCGATCACATCACAAACTAGATTAACTGCGATCGTTGATGTTATATTAACTATTCCCGTGGATACATGGTGTCCGCCTCCGTATGGATCATTATTGTATCCGAGGATAACTGGAGGTGGAGCTATTTTTTCCATGCCTCAACAATCCTAGGAAAGTGCACGTTGATAATATCGTTGAGTGATTTTGTCAAGTCGTCAGTGAAAAATCCTGGTAATATAAAATTTAATGACTCTTTTTTGGTTATATTATAATGATCCCGATATAGTTTTCCGATATTCTTATCTAAATCCAGAGGATCTAGATAAGAAAAAATGAATATGTGTTCTACAATATACTGATTAACATGTTTAAGGTCTGATTCAACTTGATTTTAAGGGGACCAAAACCCTGACCTGACAAAAAAAAATGTAAATCGAAGGATATTTAGTATTTTGTATATATAATCTATCCCGACTATTCTTTTCTTTGCATCTGCTGTATTGGTACGATGATTTCATAAAAAAAACTAGTCCTGTATTCCGAGATCGAAAGGAAAGAACCTGACTCGAATTTGTTATCTCCCTTCCATATAAACAGGATGTGACGTCATTTGAGACGATTAACTTGGAAACGTCATATTCAGCTTGTGCAGTGAAGTGTCAAGTATAAACAAGATGGTTCAGTGCGCAGCTCTAAATTGTGTCAATAACAGCAGTTCGGGACAGAAGATTAGTTTTTTCTTATTTCCAAAGGACCCTAAAAGGAGACCTGTATGGGCGATTAAATTAAAGAGAGAAGGCTTTATGCCAACTCAACACACCAGGTTGTGCCAGAGACACTTTGAGCCTGAGTGTTTCTCAAAAGACCCGAGACTCATGCTAAGTATTGGGTTTGAACCAAAAAGTTTGCGTTTGAAACCTGATGCAGTGCCGACTCTTTTTGATTTTTCTACTCCAACAACACGACAGAAGACGGGAAGCACGCCGGCGAATCGTAGTCAACATAGGTCAGGGAGCAGAGCTATACAGAAGAGGAGAAAGCTTGAGGTAATGAGCATTTTTTTTACTGCATATCTGGCAGATCATAAAAAAACGGTCTGCCCACATCTATGCTGATGCTAGCAATGACTAAACGGCAATATGGCAATAAATATCAATATCAATACAATGTGTCTTGCAATGAAAACATTAGGATCTGTGGTAGTCGACCATAAAGTCCATGACGACAGCTAGTGTACTTTAGTTTCAAGGTTAACATCACATCAGTGGCAGGAATGTTTACATTTATTTTATGATCTTTTTAAAACGTGATCAGTACAAAATTCTAGCTCCCTATCCCGTTTATTCCATGATTTGGTACTCATATTCAATTTGATATTTAAAATTGAAAGTAGTTTATAAATGCTTTTTGCAGATTTGTTCAGACTAAGATTGCTTACCAATTTGCGTTTTCGAGCAACTGTGCTTCTTCTACACCAGGCCGACGATATTCCACTGGAGTCTCCAGATCATAGCCATTGTCAGACTCTGATAAGCCCTGTTCATCTTTGTCACACGAATCTATCTCTGGTTCATACATGTAAGGTTGGATGTTAATGGAATATTCCACTTCAGGAATATCATCCACATCACTGTCATCGCTGGCAGTCGCCATAATTTAAAAATTCAAACACAGCCAACTCATAGAACGCTCGACTGATTTATCAACAATGCCGGTGTGTACACAGTGTCTCAAATGACGTCACATCCGCTATTTGTTCAGGGGGAGGGAAGCACGTTGCTATGTTCAAGATGGATCAGGAAATATGATCGGTTTTTATATAAATATCTTTGTAACGAGTAAGAATGAAAGATACACATTTTCAGAAAATTAATCTTATACATATAGCAATTTATACTTGAAGTTTGCGCGAATTTCAGTTTTACATGTTTGTTCCCTTTAAGTGTTTTTTTTGTTTCAGTGACTTTTCTTTTCAGATCGTTGTTAGGATATAATTGGATTAATGTTGTTAATGTGCTTGTGTATTCAGTTCTAATTTTATCAGTCATTATTCTGAAATCTTTTTCATTAACAATCGCTTTTGAAGTAATGCGATCAAAATCAATCAGCTTGGGTATAGATGTATCCCATTCATGATAACTCCATTCAGGAAATTTATATATATCCCAATATTCTGGTATTTTTATGAGCTTTACTTCATTTTTTGTAAAATCACTCAGCATTGGTTCTGGTGGTCCCTGATAAAGCGGCGGGATTTCAGGCCAACCTAGCACGGACCTAATCGATGATTGATAAATATCAACAACATAATCAGGTGAATGTATCTCAACGGTCGATGACAAAGTTGGCTCATGAACGTTAATTGATATTTTTAATTCTTTTCCGGTTATTGATTTTATTCTATGCTGAAATTCATCATTGATTTGTTCAATCTGATAACTGCCAGTGGGTATCCCAACAACATGCCAGTCAGGGTTTCCATCGGGTTTGTTCTTATCAGCAAACACAAGCAAATTATTTGCTGGTTATCCACCAAATGATTTCGATCTGATGTTTGGCCAACTGTAATATACTCGTAATTCTGCAAGTGCGATTTCTTTTGCTGGAATTGCAGTTGGAAAGTTAATGTTCAATTCAGGATTAGTCGAACTTACCGAGATCATTGTAGTTTTCGGCGGAGTTGTGTTCGCAGCAATTTGTTGGAATAACTCTACTGACATCATTATTAATTATACTCGTATCTTTAATACCAGTGCCATCGCGATATACTTTAATCATCTCTGAAAATTCAAAATAGGAGATAATTCCATCACTGAGACCCGATGATAACAGCGAAGATAATTTGGAGTATACGACCATCACTGTATGTAAGTTGATCATGTAATCCGATAATTTTTCATTCGTGCAAGTGCATATTTTTTTTTGCAATAATATTGAAAACACCAGCAATTGTTGTTATGGCTGAAATAAAGATTGTTACAGCTACTGGTGCCATCATTGGCATAGCCGATAATAATACGCCAGTGGACACAACGGCAGAAATTGAATAAACAATTACGTCACCGATAACCAATCTTCGTCGATATTTCTTTATTTTTATCGTATATTTTTCGATATTTTTCAGCGATGTTTGCCATTCACATGCTTGATTACACCTATAATGTTGCGATGCAACATCATTTTGAACGTCCATTATACTCTATAAAATGATCTATTGAGGTGTTTCAGCTACAAATTCTAGACACCACCAATAAGATGCCACAGTTAGTTTCTTATCAGCTGCTTCCAGAATAAATATTTCTTTGTTTCCCGTGTTTAATATGATAGACACAACTCCAGAAAACTTATTAGTTGAATGACGCCATGGATATGTTGTAAATATCTCAAATTTTGCAGCACTGAACACAGACCACCTGTACACGCCAGTGACTGTTGCGGTATATCTAAGAGTTTTATTTTGCTGTGTCCATGTTGCAAATCCCGATGATACTGTGTATATGATGTTGGTAATATGCCCGAGAGTTACTCCAGGTGGGATTTTAATCAGATTAATTTTATTAACGATCCCAAGAATCCCACTTATGATGTATTCTTGTGTTATTTTAATAGTGTCGATGTTCGTTTTGATATCAGAGTTTTGCGTCAACGATCAACGGATCACCAAAGAATTCATTTGCGATTTCATTAATTTTTCTAAAATTTCTACGGAGATTTGCAAACGCGTTTACGTGAACGTCATACTCGGCCCGCAACGTGGATAGCTTACCATCTACGGTGTTGTAGTTGGTGTCAACATATTTTTTCGTTGCGGCATCTTCATCGGATGTTGGATCTCTTAAAACCACTATTTTATTTCCGTTCATACTGAGTTCGCCCGTCATTGTGTCACCGGTATTTTTTAAGTGATTAGCAGTTTTTCTTGCAATTTCATCTCTGATGGTTGCAAATGATATACTTGAGTCTCTAATTCTACCACCGTCGGTAAACACAGGGATGTTATCTGTGACCGCGCCAAGTACTTGTCGAAGTATATAATTCCACTTGATGTTACTCATTTTTAAAACACCATATCGGTCATGAAAAAGAACAACTTCATCTCGATGAACTCCAGCAAGATTCATAATATCAGCAAGTTCATCTTTAGTCGCATACCTTGACAGATCAATATTGTCGGATTTTTTCTTGACCGTAGAAGATCTTCTCCCGTAAATATCAACCATTATAATTTAAGACCTGTTTAAAACGAAGCGGTTACTTGTATAATCATGCACGACTTTATGAGGCGCCGTGGAAGACCTTGATATGGTGTCGAGTACATTAATTACTTCACAGCCACATATCGGCGGATCGGTTATTGTTTGTGTTGGCAGCGTTGAATACCAAACTTTTGTACCCAATGGGGTGACATACTTGAAAAACTCACGCGGTAGAGCTAACCCATACCAATCAAAGTAAACCATTCCACGTGGATCAATTGTGTATGATACCCAATGAGCACCAAGTCCTGAATTCGAATCAAGATTAATAATACCCATTTCAATGTTGTTTGGTCGTTTCAGTAATTGATCTTGCATGAAAACACCTCTAAAGGCTTTTACTTTTAGTTGTTTAGCAGCATCAAGTAAATCAAAATTTGACATTGGTGTAAAACTCCATTGGGAGTTCAACGTAGATAGGTCCCTGGAAGCCTCAGACATCTTCCTCCATAGGTTCCTGGCAATCTTAATCCGGTCCCCCCTATTTTTAATCCTCACCCTGTTGCTTTCTTTAATGCCATTCCTGCAGCGGTTCCAATGGCACCTAAACGCGGCTGCTTTTGCTACAGCTGGAGCAGCAGCGGCTATTAATGCTGGTATAGCCACGAGAAGTGGAAAGATACCACCTGTTTTAACCATATCTTTAATGGCACTCGGAGAAAGATGAAGTTGAACCCCGGTTTTTGATTTCAGTGCTTTATTGAAGTGTTTTATATGATTTTTGGTTAATGATAACTTGTTTGGACCACCACTAGAAATCTGATCTTGGTTCAACGTTATTTTTTCCCCACATGCGTTTGCGTTTTTTGATTGTAAGTTTTTCACCTGACTGGGAGTCAGAGTGACATTAACGTGACTATATGCTATATGCCAAGTAAATACATCTCGAACAGTACTTTGAACAGCATTTGTGGTTACTGTTAACCATGATAGCAATGATTTACCGCCTTGATCCGTAAAAGACAATAATTTCTGTTCTTCTGAGACTGATGGAATCATTACAGGCATCCACAGTGAGAGTTTTGTTATATTTACCCTACCATCATCAACACCAGCACCTCGTCAGATCGCATCATTATCATCACTTTTTCTTACGAGCACAACTGTGTGTTTAACTCCAAAAAATGACCTTTCTAACATCTCTGCAAAATCCGAAGATGTGAGACAGTGGAATCGCACATGAAAAACTTCTATTGTTACCTTTCAACATTGCTCGGCGTGTTGCAAATCCTAGGTTGTAAGTATCATTAACACTAATAATTATCGGCTCCACATCTGCGACATCAGCAGGGGCGGAGTGTTTTTTTGGTCGTCTCGTAGTATATTGAACATGATCTGCGTTGTTGGTAACATCTTTAGCAAACATCATTGATGGACCCGCTGATCTTGTATAATCATCAGAATATCTTGCTAGACCAATTATTGTTGTAGCAACATCGACATCCTTGGCAACTGAATCAATATTTTTTCCATCAATTATGTATGTGGCACTGTCAAACAGTGCCATAATACCATTGTTGACAAAACCAACTCCCAAACTCCCAGTGTATGCAGTACAATCTGCTGCTTTTACAAGTTCACCTTCTACTTCAATAAATGCCTCAGCGGGTAAGAAATATCTACTTGTATCCTGAACTTGATCGCCGAGAATGCCTTACCAGCAACATTGACAATTGCACCAGGAGCTTTATCACGAACAACATCAATAGCTTTCATAGATAATTGTTTTGCAACAGGTGCTACTTTTAGAGCTAATCTTCTAAATAACCCTTGAACAACATCACCAAGTCCATCTCCGTAAGTTGCTCTGTAGACTGGTAATCTTGAGTTTACTGCTCTGACCTGTACGGGTCCATAGTGTCTATTGTACATGATCCTTTTTATTTAAATATCATTTATCTAATCATGGTGACAACTAGTCACTGTGACAACTAGTCATCAGCGAGCTCATCAATGAGTTCTCGGTAAACGCCAATATCCATGATAAGACCTTGAAATAATCATTGACAGATATCAGCTGCTTCATTAATTATTTCTGGTGAGTTATTTCCGGCGTGTTTTCCTCCTATGAGAACTTCTAACCGTTGTACATCATTGAGAATATTATCAAGACAAACAAAATTATTTCCCAAACCACTACCAGCAGTACCTGGTGCATCATGAAACTCGTCTTCTGGAGATTGTGGTTGAGGAGGTTGTTGTGCTGGTCGAGGAATTTTTGACTTTTGTGATGAAGGAGGTTGTTGCGGTGAGGAAAGTTGTACTTGTGGTTGTTGTATTTGTGCAAGATATCTATTGCATTAATAAATGCAATATATCTAGCATCACAGATTTTAGCTTGATCAACTCCATGGTGTATACGATATATCCATTTGTACCAATTCTCACGACTCACGGAACCATTGACATACTCAGATTTTAAAACTCTATCTCATTGATCATAACTTCTCGCGGCAAACTCAGTTAATTCATTTATGTTTTTAACTTCCTTTATGGCATTAATACTTTTTCGGTAAATTTATCGTTTATATCAACTTTAGCTCTTGCTTGCTCTATTTCTGTTTCTGGTATACGATCTTTTACATCACCTATTTCAGTACGAATTTTACCAATACCTTCAAGTATTTCTTCATCAACGGGTGGACGTTGAGCTGCAGCTATTTCAGTTGGGAGTTCTCGTAAAATCTTTTTTGTTTTCTTAGCTCTCGCTATTTTTTTCAGTTTGTTCAGCAGTTTGTTTAACTGATGGAAGAAGACCTTCAGTAGCTGTTGCAACTCTTTCAGTAACTTTCGTGACGGGTTTAAATAACTGTTCTGCACCTTCTGCGAATTCAACTTGTGCTTCTTGTCGAGCTTGTAGGTTTTCTCTAAAAGAATCTCTCACGGGGATAAATTTTTTAATTGCCTCTAGTCGCACTCAGGCTAACTGGGCAGTGTAAGATTCTGGATGAACCATTATTATTGATATAACAATTTTTAATTAATAACAGCAGAGAGGGCGTGACCTCGAGTTGGTTCGTTTTTTTGTAATATTCATGCCTATCTGGGTATTTTAATAGTTTTTTTTTTTAGGAAGGCTTATTTCGGCATTTGGACGCTTGTAAACCTTGGTCTGCTCAAACATTATGTTCATCTGAAAGTTTGTAAAATACAAATACACCTTAATTACCTCTAGCAAAGTTGTACAAAACTTCAGTTCCAAACCCTACGCAGCTCAAATGCATGTTGCTATCTCTCAACATAATATGTGAAATTATATTTTTCATTTCACATTATGGCAAATGAATATCTCGTCATGTGAAAATCAAATCAACATGTGATGTTATGTAAGTTGGCTACCGAAGTGGATTCATTTGAAACTGAACAACTTCATTTGATACCAACTCAAACACACAATGCAATTTTCTTTTTCAAATGTTTATGGATATGTGCTAGTCATATATAAGGATTTCATATACTTTCTATCACTCTTATGAACAAGCTGAAAATATCAGAATCATGGAAACATTTTTAAATACCAGCCTTGTAGGTTCCTTACTCAACACACTAAGCTCAACCTTTTCTGCATTCTCTGGCTTTAATATGTCTGATATACCTGAAGATAGAGCCACACAGACAATCCCAAGCAGGGAAGTCATGTTCAGAGTGAAAATGAAAACAATGGTGCAGATGATGATTTGGAGTTATCCAATATGGCTGACATTTATCCAGAATTCCTGAGGGTCAAACATAATAAATACAGTGTCACAGTTTCTTTAGATGGCGAGGTGATGCATGGATGCCTGAACGAATGGGTGAGAAAAATATCCCAAGAATAATTATCTAGGATGAGGTTTGTACAGTATCCAAAGAAACATTACAGACATTTCTTGGCAGCAGGTTTTGCTGATATTGCTGATCAACTAAACCTACTGCCATTATCATGTGTGGTAATCATGGACAGCTGCCGCCATTTACTGGAGAATCCCCACATGAATGGTTGATCAACCATGTTAGCCACTATGAGCACATTTTTCGTATGACCATCGATCACAGGACGAACAACTACGACGACTCAAATCGTCATTCAGATAACAACCTGACAAAATTCAGTGTAAAATAATGCATACCGTAATTTCAGAGACTCCAATGTCAGATTTCTGGAACTTATGGTGCCCTAATGATCTAATAATTGTATCCAGGAAAAATGTCCGTGATTCACTTCAGTGTAAATTATTTGAGTGTCACAAGGAAATATTTCCAACTCAGCAAGTCCCACTATGTTATCGACCAAAAGGTACATGCCGCTAAAATGTACTTGTTGACATTCCAGCAGTACACACAATAGGTGTCCGCAAAAAAAACAAAAAAAAACCCAACTGGTTCTTAATGACATAACTGAGGTTCCAGTAGAAGCTCGCAGGGGCTCGTTACAAAGAAAATTTGAAGTATCCGTCCTCGAATCAAGGGATGAGGGTTCTAACCTGAAACAATGTGTTATATTGTTACAGGTTAGAACCCCAATCCCTTGATTCAAGGACGGATACTCCAGATTTTCTTTGTAATGAGCCCTTGTGCCTCATCTCTGCCACCATACCCAATGCTAAAATTTATGGCACACTGTGTGCAAAAAGCATGATGTAAGTGTTTGATGGCTGAATGCACAGCCAATTTTTGGTATATTCCAAGCTAAACTTAATTTTTTGTGCAATGCATTTCTTTTTCCTTGGTGGTGAAGGCATTTTCAAGATGCGATGCTGAACGGTAATTCAAACCAGTGTTGAAGGCGCATGCGTGCAGCAAAATTCCGGTAAGCCCCCGTTTCTTTCAAAAGCATTTGTAAAACTAATCCTATACATATATATTAAAATACGCTAAAATGCTTGATACCGGGCCAACGTTAAAAGTAGGCCATAGTTCTACTAATATCACGACCTGCTGATATTACAACTAGCACTTAACGGGAATTGGTTTTTTTTTTTAAAGATTTAAAATAATTAAGAATTGGTGAATTCATGATTTTTTTGCATGAGGCATGAATTCATGAATCACGGAAAAGGTCGTGAAATTCGTCTTTCTAAAATTAGATGTACTTTCATGTTGGCTGTGTCGAAATGGTTGAAAAAAAGGGTTTAATTCATTCATATACTGACATGAATTCTTCTAGAGAGAGAGAGAGAGAGAGAGAGAATTATAAATATACACCAGACAGAAAAGAAAGTGCTATCCCTGGATTCTGTAGAAGAATGCTTGATAATAGAGAGAATTAATATTTTAATACAAATAATACTATCATAAAGGTTAGAATTTTTTTAATTTGTACTCTACTGAGTTTCAAACCTATGTCTGCTGGTAAACGGCACCCACTGCCTTCCCTGCACACATGAACCCATATTCCCTCATGACTAAGCACATATCACCAATAAATGATGCTACTTAATTCGTGTGATATGCACTCGTGTGTAGCAGACACACTCGCATCATGATGGCCTAGTAATTAATTCTCATCTATCTACAGTCATTCTGGATTCCTATGAAAGAAATCAAGGTATATAGAATTGATTATAGAGAATATATATAAATACACACCAGACAGAACAGAACGTGCTGTTCCTGGATTCTATAGAAAAAAGCTTGATAATAGTAAGCAGAATTAATATATATATATAGTCTTGCTTTGCTCTCACTTCTCCCTGTTCTGTCCTCAAGGAGAAGTCACTTCTCCCTAAAATGCAAGTCTAGCTGACCACTGCATACCTGTGGAAAAGAGCTCTTTATTTTATGAGGTAGTCATTTCACTTGGCTGCTTTCCTATCTTTGATCACATTTATGACTGAGTAGGTTAATTTAAGGATGGTTAATTATACTACATACACAATAATATTTATAACTATTCAATTAATCAATTGAAATGAGTTCACCCGACATGTGATCAGGGCCACTAGATCTGATGCATGTAGAATTCGCATGCGTTTTAACGTTTATTTTATTCCACCTCCTTTATTTGACACAAAAGATACAATTAACATGATAATACAAAGGAGGTTCACTTTTAATTCAGTCCAACAATAGGAAAAATACTTCCGCAAGTCAGATATTAAAGCATGGTTAGCATTTAATTGGGTTAAAAAAAAAAATGCTCACAGACATAACTCTTACAGCAGATTGACACATTTCACATTTAAATACAAGAGGGCACATTGCATTTATGATGATTACACTTCAACCAAACTAAAAGATGGAGCTAAAACACAAATTTCACTTGATAAACTTATTTAATTAGTATTTTTCTATTAAAGTATGGCCCTCTTATTTGACACAAGTGACATTTTCATTGGTCAAATTTTCACTGTATATCATTATTTATGGTGTACAGTTGAACCCGGTTATGTCGCCGGCCTAGGGGTTTGCCAAAAAGCGTCGAGATAACCGATGATCGAGATAAACGAAAACCAATATGGTGGCAATATATTAACATGTGCTTGAAATTTCTTTATGTACATGATGTGTGTTAATAAATGAGAATGTACATGCACGTGTTTTTGGAGGTTTTTTTACACAACAGCGTTGCTGCGATTTGTTTGATGAAGCGATCGGCACGCTATAAAAATGTACATACATGTTTGCTAACAACAAAAGGCATATGTGCACCAACTAACAGCAGAGATTTACCAGTATACAATACAAACCACCGTCGATTCTCGATACAAACCTTTATTATATTCTCCAACATTGCAAACACAAAGATCGCTCACAAAATCACAAAAAACGTGCGGGGTGTTGTTTGTTTTTTACAAAAAGCTAACCAGTGTCAAAATTAAATTCACGAGTCATTTCACTCTGACACAGCTCTGAAAAGTATCGTACACAAGATTACTATGGTTTCTCTACAAAGTCTAAAATGCTTTGTTGCTTTTTGCCTTTAACAGTCTGCTTGAAAACAAATGCTTCAATATTATTTATGCTGTCTAAAACAGTTTCATCTCCTACAAAAGAACCATACCGTCAAATTTTCTGTAGCATTTCTACCACCTCACCAGCTGAGGGAATTGGTTCCAAATCTTCGTCCGCATCTTCTTCATCTTCTTTGTCAAGTTTGTGGCTTCCTTTCGTTCTCCCTTTTAATTTATCCAGTCCAAATCCATGATTGTTTGTACAAATTAAATAACCAAAAAGTCTGTCGCCATAAAAATCGCCAGATGGGACATTTTTGTCGCCAATAAGGGAAAAAAATCACAATTTGCGACATTGGCGAAGCCCAGGACGATCCCAGGCCATGCATTGGATTGGTACACGTGGTAATTACTGAACACTTACCCAATTGTTTTTACAACTAGGAATGAAAATCGTGAAACGTGAATATTGACCGCAATAATCGTCCTTCAATATCACACACTGTACCGTTCGTTCGTGTTAAAAAATACTTAGATAAGACGCCCACTAATATAAGACACACCCTGGGTGAGGGGTACGTAAAACTTTGTAGAAGACGCGTCTTATATACACGAAAATACGGTAGTGAGATGGTGAAGTGGCATCGATAACTAACATTTTCAAAAGCCTGCGATTGGTCATGGGGATCGAGATAACCGATGTTAAGTAGCAAATTTGGCCTTCTTTTGTGCTCGAGATATTAGGGTTCAGCGACATAAAAGAATTGACATAACCAATGAGAAAATGCTAAGACAAAGACAGAATTTGGTGGTTCCACTTCAAAAACGTCGACTTAATAGGGTTGGTGAGTTAACCGAGGTCGAGATAAGTGGGTTCGACTGTATTAAGAATGTCATTTGGAAAGAAAATGTAACAAAACTATTTGAAAGCTTCTTAAAAGTTGATTACTTCATAATGTTAATCAAAATTTCCAGGTCATATCGACTGTTTTTGATGATAAATCGAACAATATATCAAAGTTTCAATTTCAATTGCAATTTTCTTCAGGTTCAACAAATAGGCATACAATTTTGGGTATTTTCTGGGTTAAAAAAAGTTATCCATGCCTGTCCCCACGTTATATGCAGGTGTTTTTTTATTAAGCTGTCAGGTTACAAGTTACTGTGGGGTTGGTATATTATAGTCTGAAATTTTTATAAAAATTTCCCAATTTACCTTTAACAGTGTTAAATTCTTACATTTCTTTGGACACAGGAACTGCACCTGGCAAAATTCACAACAGTAGTTGATATATACGAATTGTAGAATCTGTATGTTCCTGCACTTTACAGAACTGTGACCACTTTGCCACAAAGAGGTCTTCCAACTGTTCAGTTTGCAAGAGTGAATGACTCATTATCATTGTTGGAGAAGGGGAATTCCTCATCATCATGATCAACTTGTTTGAGACGATACAGCTAACATTTGGCTTTGAAGTGATGCCACACAGAAGTTACAGATTCAACACCACATCCATTAACATGGCATCCTTGACAACAACAAAACACCTGTTCTGCACATGGGGATGTCAGGTGCACAAGTGGACTGTGTGTTGTTGATAATTCTCCAGTGTGGGAGGCTGTATTCATGGATGAGATTTTATGGCAAGAAAAAATAAGCAAGATACACAATAGCATTGGGTCATGTATTGCTGTCATTAAAGGCTTAGTTGTTAAAAAGATGTTGAAAATATCAATGTCCATAATGGGTAACATATAATAAATGCTGATCAAAGGGCCACATAATAGCCAGGTGAGCAAAGAAGCACTGAAGAAAAGTATGAAACAGAAAATAAATAATTTACCTTTTATAGTAATACAGGCAGTAGCTTTAGCTGTTTCAGCAGCATTTGAGAATGAAACACTACAACTCCAGCAATTTTTGTTATATGAGCTTAAAAGTTTCAAAATCTTCATTTTGAAAATATTCCCACTGCATGTGAAGTTGTAAAGATTTTGGTTATATCCTGATCCTGTAGCAAATTCTGTACAGTCTGATGTATAACGCTGCATGCTTGCTAAATTGGTGTTCAGGTACCAGTTTACTGTCCCGAGAGTTGCATTAGGAAATGGGGTCAACTGACATACTAATTCAAGTTCTCCATTCACATCTCCTACAGGATTGTCTGGAGATAGGACAACAGTATTTCCAACTGAAAAGAAAAAGCATTTTGTTCAGGTCAGAGAGATACTAATCATTTTCTGATAAAAATGATCACACTTCTATAAAATATGTGCATTTAGTCAATTACATTACAATTCTGACCCACGAGAAGACTTATTTAGAGAAGGTAACTCAAATGAGGCCTTCTAGCTGTTATGTACAATATGAATAGTGTACGAGGTTTGACAATAAAGAAATAAGTGAGTTTAAAAATCAAAGTCTCATGCCAGGAACATATACACTGGCATCAACAAACACAAACATAGATAAACAATAAAATATAATGCATTGAAAAATTCAACTGTGAAAAAGATGCAAAAGTACAGAAAAGCAGGAGGTATTTATATTGCTGTAACTGTCCAAATGTCTCATGATAACATCCATTTGGGACACCGATAAGGAAAAGAAGAAATACTAGGAGCCTGCCTTATATTGGGAATGTTATTCTATACCAGTGGACCAGCATAATGAACACATATTTTGACCAATTCCTTCTGTGGCCTTGATATAATGTAATTTATACTTCCAACAGACCTTAAATTTGGAGTACCATCAGCAACTCTTTTGTGAGAGATATTGCTAAGGTAGACAGGAATGGCTGTTCTGGACACTTTTACACATAGATTTTGCCTTTCTATGAAATATTCTTTCATGTAGTGTTATAATTTTTATATTATTCATTGTGTCCTGTACTTTGTCTATACACTGACCTTGAATTAAATGGCATGCCCTCTTTTGGAGTGTAAATGTTTTATGTTTGAATTAGAGGTGTTACTGAATTAGTAGTATTACCCAAAATACATTACAATAGTCCAGATATGGCTAAATATAACTTTCTGAAATGATGGCCATATACTTAAATGGAATATATGTTTTGATTTTCCTCTGTAGTCAAAGATAAGAATTAACCTTTTTTGAAACATGCTTGATGTGAATAGACTAAGTTAGATTGTTATCTACGAATACACTAAGAATTTTATCATGAAAGGTCATATTACATTTGACATTTTCAAATAAAACTATATTTGTTTTCTATCTTGCTTCACTCATTTTTGTTTTGTTGTAGTTAGTAGCGCTTTTGTTTGTTCTGTATTTATAATCACTGTTTTCCTTCACCTTACTTTAAATTTGTTAAGAGCATCTTGTAAATTATTTTCATATGTACTTTTTTGTATTACCCAACTCAGATAGATGTAATGTAGTGTCGTCTGTGGAAGAAACTGAATTTCCTATCTCAAGAGGAAAGTTGTTAACAAACAGAATAAATAACAAAGGTCCAAGAATAGAGCCCTTTGGTACTCCACAATTTATATTTTTACTTTTAGAAAGTTGGCCATTTAAAGATACTTTTGCACTGTAACAGTTAAGTAAGAAGAAAACCAGTTAAGGGAGTTTCCTTTGACTTGATGGATTTTCAGTTTGTCAAGCAAAATTTCATGGTCTACAAGATCAAAAGATTTACAAAAATCAACCATAATGGTACTTACCAATTACCCTTTAAGTTTATCCAATGCTTTAAGCCATTTATCAATCGCAGATATAATTGGTTTCACACAAGTGAAACTTGTGTGAAAGCCAGACTGATTATCATGAATAAGATCATAAGTATTCAAATAGTTGATATGGCCAATCAAGACTTTCAAAAGGGGAAACCAAGAATCTGACACAGACTACTACTCATTCTATACCACTTAGCAAAGTGTGCATATAATTCATGTATACATGCGTACCCAAAGAAAGGTATAAACATAGCTTTTGCTAATATAAGTGGTAAAAATGCATAATCTTACTATAAAAAATAATCTATATATTCCATGCCATAATTACAGTGCACTGTATGAAAAATGTACTTTTATTTCTGCTTATAACCTGCATATGCAGCTGGTCAAAGTTTTTGGCAAAATTGGCAAAATAAATGTAGATTAAAACCAGAATATGGAAGACATACTGAAAAATTATTTATATTCAACAATCACTTTAACTAGTCTACATATCAAATTTTCACTAAATGATCAAAGTCCACATATCTGTAATCAGCATGATGATGTATGTGCTCAATCTGAGTGCTGTATCACCCTCATACTCCTCTCTTCTTCAAATTTGTAAGGCGGTGTTTATATGCCCATTTTCTGATATGCTTTGAAGTTTAAAAAGATCCATCTGCTCTAGCAATTTTCAGTCATATAACAGACACAAGTAACACCATAAAAGCCTGGTATTTTGCTTAAATCTTGGTCCGCTATTTAAAGATATCATCAATATAATGAATATGTGAGGCAAAGTTTAAATTAAAGAAACCAATCTGTTTTCTTGGAAATGTGTAATACAGGTGCCACTCTACACTTTTTAAAGAAAAAGAATTTCCCATGTTTTCACATAGCAAGTTAAGTAGAGAGACCTGAAGACAGAATTCTGTATGAGTACAAGCCAATAACCACCCCCCAAAATTCTTCTTCTATGGGTTTTCAACTCAGAGGATCTTCAAATTGGCACACATATCAACAACATCTGCCATAAAGCAAACTCTACACTGTTGTTCTTAAAAAACGAAATGCCATCGTGAGTAGGAAGACAGCATATATATCACTGGTCTGACCAAGACTCATTTATATTTGACCCCTTTTGTACAAGAGATATACAATTCATCAAAATGATTCAATGCCAAATTGCACAATTTATTTAGAAGGATTTTAACAATAATAATAACAATAATAATATGTTATTTACAGAAGGTGACTCATTTAGTCAAGGGCTATTCTCCCTTGAAGCCCTCTTAGGAAGAGTACAACAATGTGCGTTATATGAAAGATACCAGTAGTTACTGTTCATTTTAATGTGCTCATTATTAAAATACTAAATTCCATTATCTATTATTAATACATACATACTCATGATATCTGTTCTTAAATACTGTAATATTTTCACCAGATGTTACATATAGTGGATGTTTTTTCCACAGAACTGTACCATAGTATTGGAAACTTTTTTCAAATTACTCTGTTCTTGGTTCTGGTGCTTGAGGGTTTCCATGTGACACTGATCTCAAATGGTAGTTTTGAAAAAGGCCTGAATAAATCCTGAAGATACTCTGGTGCAGTTCCATGTAGACATTCATATGCAAGACCCACCTTGTGAAAATCTATCCTTTCATACATTGTAAACCATTTTAGTTCTCTAAACAATGCTTTTGATGGATGATCTAAAATAACGCATGCTGCCAGTTTCTGAAGTTTATAAATGCTGTCAAGCTGAGATTTGGCAGTTTCTCCATACAGTTTAACAGTAATCCTTTGCTGGAAGAATATATGATATGTAGAATAGATTGCAAGTTTCTATGACAATTTTACAAAGCTTATCAATGTGGTCATCCTATTGTAAATTATTATCTACAGACATACCTACAAGCATTTCATGTTTAACATTTTCTAACTGATAATTATTTATATTGTCAGAGATAGTTCTTGGTTCCTTAACTTGTGTAGCTTTCGTGATGCCCCTAAAATCATACATTTTGTTTTACCTTAATTCTTTACCATCCTATTTTGTTGTGCCCAATTTTGAACTCTAATAAGGTCTGATTCTAATCATTTTTGGACAACTTTAGTGTCAGAGCTAGATTTCTATAAGGTTGCCTCATCTGCAAACAAATCTACTTTTTGCTGATTCGTTATTTAAAGGTAGATCGTTTACATAGATATGATAGAGAGTACCTAAAACAGACTTGAGGGACCCCTGAATAAATAATGCGAGTTGTTGAGTTAATATTGCCAATGCTTACTAAGGCTTGATCTGAACCAGCTTAAAGAAGGATTCTCAAATCTGTAACAGTTCAGCTTTTGCAGCAGAGTTTCATGAACAAGATTAATGGCTTTCTTGAAGTCAAGGAAAACAATCACAGTCATAGAACCATTATCCATTTCTTGTAGCTGAAGATGTGTTAATTTGGTAAGTTCTGTTAGTAGTAAATGGGGTCACTTTAGCCTCAATGGGAATTAGCATTAAAAACACCCCTGGGTCGTTTTAGCCTCAATGGAAATTTAACATGGAGAAAAATCGTGGGTCGTTTTAGCCTCAAGGGAATTTAACATGGAGAAAAAATCGTGGGTCGTTTTAGCCTCAAGGGGAATTTAACATGGGGAATAGAGTTTGGGCTTGTAAAGGGACAAGGGGAATTGAACATGGGATTTTTTTTTTTTAAAATTTTTTAAATTTAAATTTAAATTTAAATTTAAAAAAGGGGTAGGCAATTGAAAAGTCATTCTCTTTTCGAGAAATATGGGTGGCCCTGAAAAGGGCCTTTGGTTTCATCATCTTCTTTTATTTCCTCCACTTCTGTAGCCATCTTCTAACTTTTGCCATTTTTCCTGTCTTCTTCTTTATTTCTGATTCAGGCATCCAGTCTGGGTGACCCATAGCTCGGAATTTCTCCTGTATTCGTATCCAGTTATTGTTGAGTTTCTCAAAGCTTTCTTTTCTCTTTCTATTTTCTTCTTCTTTTCTTTCCTTAGTCCACTTTTCTTTGATGTTCTTTACCTCTTCCGTCATCACTTTCCTCATTACTTCTTCCGTTTTTGTCAGCTGGTCCAACCTCCATTTTACATATCGCCACTCCGTCCAATTCAATATCTTTTCTAAGAAGCACCTGACTTCGATGACATTTTCAAGTGCTTCCTTTAAACTTCCCACTCTTACATAAGGCGGGTCAATTAATCCTCTAAGTCTCTTTTCCTCTTCTTCCATCATTCCTGTTACTATCTCCTTTGCTTCCTTCAAATTATTGAAACAGTCGAGACACTTTTCTAATTTGAATTCTTTCTCTATCTTTTCCATGACAAACGTAACATCTACTATCCAATAATAAATGCCTATCAAATGATTTAGTAACGCTGTTGCTACCACCATTTTCTTTGTCTTTATTCCGTGGAATGAGTTCTAATGGCTAAACTGTTAGCTTTATAGTTAAAGTGCGGATGTGATTGAAAACATCCCCCCTAAGACATAAAATTGATCTTACCTAGATCATGACCAAAAACAACAACAACGCGCGGACGTGAAGGAAAACATCCCCTACTTTCTCATTTCATATAATAAAACCCTAACTATACTCTCCACATACGCTAAGAAACAGTTAAAAAACCCATAATCTACTATTCACACAAACGTACGCGAGCCGTTACAAACACAAACACATACACTCACACTATGAATAAAGAGTTAGTGTTTATATTCACACTACTCTACCTACACACATTGGCAAATGGATCGTTATTTCTTTTCTAGAGTATTGGGTAGCCCTTAAAAGGGCTGGGGTTTTTTTTAACTCCAGATGCACCTATCTAATGATGGCACCTTCCTGGCCTGGCGCCACACACGCATCTTCTTCCCCAGTCTCCTTTCACCTTTCTTCTTGGGAGTGCAGAGGCAGGATATGTGGCTTCAGAATCCCAATTTTCGGTTTCTGGGATTCTGAAATTTCTTCTTCTCTCCTTTTCCTCCTCCTCCTCTTCTTTGTTTCTTCTCTCCTCCTCTTCTTTTCTTCTTTTATCCTCCTCCTCCTCCTCTTTCAATCTTGCTTCTTCGACAATGGCCTCCGCGGCCAGTTCATTTAGTATGCGCCTGGTATATTCCAGGTGCATCTGGAGTTCTAACAGTTTCACAATTCTGGTGTTCATTCTTCTGGTGGTGTTGATCAATCAACAAGGGTAGCTAGACTGCCTAGCGAGTTTCAATTTATAGTGAAAGCGCAGATGTGAAGGAAAACATCCCCCTAAAAACATAAAATTGATCTTACCTAGATCATGACCAAAAAACAACAATGCGCGGACCTAAAAGAAACACTGACTCGCTTTTTTATGCTACCCATCACTATTTTAAAATTTTTATAAATCACTTCAATAGACTATCCACATACGCAAAGCAATCCAATCTAACCCCAAATCTACACCTCTAACAGCCAAAAAACAAACATCATTTTAATCTACTATCCATACCAACATACGTGAGCACTTACAAACACACAAACACATACCCTCACATTTTTTAAAAGAGTTAGTGTTTATATTCACACTACTCTACCTACACACATTGGCAAATTTATCGTTATTTCTTTTCTAGAGTATTGGGGTAGCCCTGAAAAGGGCTGTTTTTTTGTTTGCTATGGCATTCTTTTTTAGTTTCTAAGAATGCGATGTCCTCTGAGGATCGACTTTCTGGCGATAGGTCTGCTTCTTCGGAAAGAGAAGAAGAACTCTTTGGTGTCGATACGGCAATCGACAAAGCCTCTGTCAGGTTCAGGTTGCTGCTGCTGCTGTTGCTGTTGTTGCTGCTGTCTCTGAAGTCTGTACTTCTCTGTCCATTCTTCTTTCTCCCTGTTCACTTCTTCTCTGAAGAGCTCTTCTATCAGGTCTTCAGTGACTTTTAGCATTCTCACATTCTCTATTTCTTCTGGCTTCGGTATCAGACTGTGTCTGACCCTATGCAAATTCACGTAGGCTTTGTTGAGCTTAGCTAGTTTGGAGCACATCTTCGTAGGAGGATGAGTCGACAATGGATGGTTAGACTGGAAACAACCCGGTTCTTAAAGTCAAAGCGCGGATGTGAAGGAAAACATCCCCCCACACGGTTTTCGAGTCGCAACGTTCAGTGAGTGTCATGAGAGGGATAGTAAGAAATGAAAGAGCATCAATCGAACATTCTTATACCTAAACAAAAGACAAAGGCATTTTTTTCAAAACACAACATTTTTTATTCAAAAATCACTTAACACTAACCAACAACAACTCTAACATCTTTTTTAACAATAATCCAACATTATAACATCAAACATTTTTTCTTCAAATACAGTCTACTTTAAACAGGGCTGACAACGTTGTGAATGAAATTGTGATTTCCACTGTTGGAAATCATTAGGCCATTGATTGACACTACGTTTCCTAGCTTGAGACAAAAGATAAGCATAATGGTCACAGAACCATCGATCTACTTTCACATCGTTTCTTGAAGAAGAACGAGGATCAAAATGAGTCACTAAATGTTCTAAGGAATAGCCCAGGCTGCGATGATGCAGAAAATACACACAGTACTGTCCACACACCAAGGAATCTGTGCCTTGTAATTTCACATTATTGAATCGAGTGGTTTGAGCATTTCTTCTCATAAAGTCGATGATATCGTCTTCCAAAGGGGGCAATCCGTACGAATCGAAATATTCCACACATCCTTCTTGAGGAAAGTAAACGGCTACCCAGTGGGTTCCTGGGAGATGACTGTCCGTGTTGATCACGTAAGCTAGATGGTCTTGAGGTCTGCGATGAGGGAGTTCATCTTTAGCACAGACGACAGGATTCCAAGAAGCCGTATACGAACTGTGGTTCAAAAGGTAATAAAGTTCCCAGGTATCCATTGTTTTGTGTGTTTTTTTTCTTCTTCACAGGTAATAATAAGTCGTCAATTCGATCCTGACTTTTTACTTGAAAATGTCTGACAAATAGCTGTTTCTTCGCTTCGTCTCCTCACTCTGATTCAGGACAGCTTCGATACGATGGATCTCTTGAGTGGTTAATGGTGGACAAGAATGTTCACGCAAGTCTTTATACCACTGATACAACACGTCTTTGTCCGAGATGAGACTCCAAGCTTCGTCCAGATACTCGTCCAATTTTTCTTCTTGACTCAACATCAGGCATTTATCGTGCTGAATTTGACTGGGATGATCGTTTTGACATCCATAGCAATTTTTCTTGATCAATTCCATCATTTTTTCCACCAAGTGTTTGGCAAAACAGGAGACTAAATGGGCTTCTTGGTCTGGCCATCTTGACTTCATCATGATCACTTCTTCTTCCACAGTCTCCTCACATTTCATGTCCAAAGTTTCTCCACTAGGTAAAGAGGGATAACAGTCTTCCATGCCTTCTAATAGTCTAGAATGACTTCTCTCAAACTGTTGATTTCTATCGTATTGTCGAATTCTGCATACAGGATGACGTTCACTGTGTTCTCTGGGGGTAGTGGACTCGCAAACTGAATTTCCACTCGAATCTGGCCAGATTTTATAGGGTGGAAATGTCCCTCGTCGCTGCCTTGGTCAGGAGTGAAATCGAAAGCCCACAAAGCATAGCCTCCTGCATAATCGTCGTACGTAATGCCGTGACTGGTGTTGGTTCCTAACTGTCCGGTGGCTTCGTACAGGGACAAGTACGATCTCAAATAATTCTTTGCGGCACCAAAGTTAGGCTCGAAAGGTCGGGTACACAAGGTCTTGCCGTCGCGACTGACTTCGATCTTGGACACATTGTAATGTTGAAACTCAAAAGGATTTTCCTGGTAGACTCCATTGAAAGCTGAATTCTTGATGATACCAACAATCAAACGTTTGGGTAACTGTGCTTGGAACAGATGATCTTCGATCATGGATCGCTGTCCAGCAGGAATGGTGAAGGTTTTCACTTCCACGCGTCGGATCGGATACTTGGCGGTCGTTCTGCTCAACGTCTGACTGATGTCGTTTCCCACTTTAGGTAACACTTCCACACGACGCACGTAGAGTTTGGCTTCTTGAATGACGGTTTTGTAAGTGGAACCATCAGCAGCCATCAAATGGAAAGCAGCACTGCTGCGATTCAGTCTCAGGCGGACATCCACCCCGTTCAGCAAATATTTCTCTTGTAACCACATGTCTAGATGCAAGCGATCCATCAGTTCTAAACTACGACTTAGATGAATTTTCTTTCGTCGTTCTACAAATCCCGTTGTATTTTGAGCATCCCCAGCAACTGTAATGCCGTTGAACTTAGTTGCTTGGTCAGGTTTCCATACCACGCAAGCATCCAGATGAGTGTTCTTGGCTTCTTTTCCATACGTCAAGAGATTTTCCAGGTAGGCTCGGTAAGGGTAAGTATCCATGCTGCTGCTGACCAGTTTGTTATTCAAGTACAAGTCCACTTCGCTAAACAAGGAATGCATGAAATTATTGACGGGAGCTACTACATCATCATTGTCTATGGGACCGTTGTTCGATTCGGTTACTTTGACTTTCAAGTATAGGTAACTGCTATTCAGATCGATGTAATCTTCGGGTTGTCCTTTGATTTCGAACTCGATGGGGGCGGAATCCGTCAATGAGGAGACGGGATGAAATTCCACCCACTGGGATTCTTGCATCGTCATCATGGTGGGGGGCATGGCAAACAGATCCAGTTCCGTCTTGGAACAAGCGCAAGACTCTCAGTGCATCATTTTTTTTGTCTCTTTCTCAATAATCGAAAACATCTAAGTCTCGAACGGTTCTTCTTTTCTTGGCCTTTCTAGCTTGAAGTCTGGTGAAAGGGTGTTTTCTTCATCGTCTCTTTCTGCCTTGTCCTTGCTGAATGCCTGACTCGGTAGTGTGCAGGGCATTTATAGGTGTGTCTCGTCGGCCCAAAATGTCTTTGCCCGTTTGCAGCAAGACATTTTTGCCAGCCCTCATGAAGGCTTCTTTAGGGTTTTGTTTGTCGATGATGACATTTTGGAGAAATTCTTTGCCTTGTGTCAGTGCCGCATCTTTCAAGGCGTGCAATCCGCATGTCACCATCGGTTTCAACACCGGGGCCACCGAACGAAAGGCCGATTTTAACATATCTCCTAAACCGTGTCCTCGCTGTCGAGCAACCCCTCGGTACACTGGATACATGACTTACGAGTCGTGAGAGAACCGTTTTCGAAAATGGAGTTTCACCGTGACTTTTCCTTTGGTGAATGGAATATTTTGTCCCAGATCTCCTTTTATAGCAATGTTGACCGTGTCCAAATACGACTTGCTGACAGGCAAATAGTGAGGATGTACAAATTCGCGGTGGACGTGGCAAGTGTTTCCACCTTCCTCATCAGTGGCCGTGGCAGAATTTACTTTGAAAGGAATTACATGCAGTAACGGCACGGAGGTATGTCCCACCACGTTGTACTCCACCACATCGGAGTACACAAAGATCAAATTCAGTCCCTGGTTCAGTTCTACCGGGAAACGAAAATACCTTGCAAAATGCATGTTGTTGTCAATGTCTGCTATGTGAATCTTTTTGGTCTGCTTATCCGTGACCATATTGAGGTCTCCACCCAAAATGTCATACAATCCAGGGCAAAATTTAATACGTATACTTCTTTCCTCACTTTCAAATTTGATGAGTAGACGATGAGACTGTTTGTGGTACTCTATGGTGACACGTTTACCTACTTTGGTCAGAACTTTGTCAAAGGTTGCATAGAATTTGTTAGCGATGGCTTCCACCAGATGTTGACCACTAAAATAATGGCCTGGGTTAATTTTAAAGTGATAAACGAAAAGAGGAGAAGGAGAAGAGTCACTGCTGCGGGGTAATAGGTCCTTTGCAAGATGTGAGTTATGTTGAGGACTGCCCGTCATGTGTTGCTGTACTGTTGGGTCCAGAATTTCGACGTCAAAGGTGTTCTGAGTTTCAGTGATGTTTTTGATTTGTGTTGGGTGAATCATTTCCACTAAAGCCACTTCCCAATGAGCTTCGTGATCTAAGGGGATGGCCTGAGGTAATTTGGCCATGTAACAGCACAACGTGTTGTGGGGAAACACCTCCATGGAACTGTCACTGGGTAAGGTTAAGTAAAATTGGTTTTGGTGACTCATAATTCCAGAGTTCTGTGGCTGTCAGAGGGGTTATTACTGGACGTCAGAGGCGTGTCTCCGCCCAAAATGGGGTTATGATTGTTATTGGAGTGGTGACTGACACTGGCACTGGACACAAAGTTCCCGTGGTTCCCGATGGAAGAGAATTTCAGGGAGGGATTTGGAAGCAGGCAACCGATGCAACTGCTCAATAAAATGGTCCACAATTGTTTGTCTCCTTGTTGCAAACTCAAATTGGCGATGGCTGCCCCGATGACACAATACACCACGAAGATTTGGCAGAAAAAGACGATTTGCGTTTTAGGCACGCGTTCTCCACACCACACCCACAAGGGTTGTTTTTGTAAATCTTACACAGAAGAACTAGGTGAAGGAGGAGTGGTCGACGTAGCTGCGTCTGTGTGAAAGGGCATGATGGTCACTTCTTTTTATAGTCGATGACTTGCGAAGCGTCGATCCAAGAATCGAAACTGGGTGGATATCCTTTCCAACGTACTTTGACTTCTTTGACACGTCGTTTGCCCACTTTACAGGTTCTGCGTTCGAGAATGCTTTCGATGTCGTACACGTCATCTTCCTTTTTGGTCACACGTTGTAACTCGGGAAAATAAAACGTTCCTTTGAGCACTTCTCCGTTCATGTCTTCCAATTTATAGACAGTAGGATGACGGCCATGCACTCGCCCAGTGACACGAAACAATTCGGTCGTCCAGTTAGGTAAGTAACCTTTGTCGATAGTGCGTTTGGTTTTGCCAATGCGCACCCAATCTCCTACGGTCAACTCTCCACTTTTTTTGGGGACAGCCCTCGTTGGGGACGTACCAAACAGGCGCTCAAACACCAACACTTCGTTCTCGGGAGTCACGTCTTGCGGGGCACGTCCGATGCTTCGATGGTAAGATTGGTTGTAAGCTTGCACCAGGTGCGGTAAGATGTCGATGTACTTCAGAGTGTGGTGATGCGTAAAATATTTCCACATGCGTTCTTTCAAAGTGCGTTGAAAACATTCCACGATGCTGGCTTTGGTTTCGGGATTCTCGGTGGTAAAAAAATGAATGTCACGTTTCTTTAATTCTTTTTGGAAAGCTTGATTCAGAAATTCGGTGCCTTTGTCCGTTTGCCATCGAAGAGGGTGACGACCGCTTTGTTTCAACACCCGTTGCAGGGCTCGCAGTAACTCGCTGCTCGATTTGGAAGTTAAGGGCACGACCCAGGCAAATTTGGAAAAGACGTCGATGACACAAAACAAATATTTGTAGCCACGATTGTAGCTGGCCAAATGAGAGACATCGGCTAAATCGGCTTGCCATTGATGATCGATGCCTTCCACTCAGGTGCGACTTCTGGCAAACTTGCTTCGAATGGGTTTGTGTAAAGTGTAGGTAGCTTGTTCTTGTAACCATCGTTTCACTTGAGGTAAACGGAGACTTTTCAGTTGCGTTTTGGCAGCACGATACAATTTTTGAACTCCTGCGTAACCTGCAGGATGCGAGGGATCGTAGTAAATGCTGGCTAAGACTTTTTCCATTTTTTTGTGTTTGTGTGTTAATAAGGCACCCACTCTTGGAAGATGCTACTCTTTTTCTCTTGGGGTACTTTCTTGGATTGCAATACTTTGCGTGTGCGACCGGCAATAGGTGTTGAAGAGGAGGATGTCTGAGCGGGGGTAATCGGTTCTTGTTTCACTTCTGTCTTCACTTTCTTTTTCTCTTGTGATGAAGAAGGAGTGGCCATCATCTTTTTAATCCATCCAATTCTGGAGGTAGGTGGTGTTGTTAACTTGCGTACTTTTTCTGGTGGAGTTTGAAACCCTTCTTCTTCTTCTCCTTTTTCTGTCTTGGTCACTGGTACTGGTACTGGTGATGGTGCTGGACTTTTCATCAAGGTCTTAAAATCTTTCAGAGTGGGTAGAGCTGTTTCGTCTAAAGCTTTCTGGTGAAAGAGTTGCAGTCGTTGCAAGAGTTGACCGTACTTTTGCGATTTTTCTGTTTCGGACAAATCTTGGCGATCCATCAAGTACTGCAATTCGTGTTGTAACTGGGACATCTCGCTCAAATGGGGATTGGGAGGTAAATGCGGGGTGCGTTGTTCTTGCCACCGATGGTATTCCATCCATCGTTTGTAAGGCACTAAAGCTAGTTTTCGTCCTTCCATGGGGTTGTCAGGCGTCGATTCTGAGATCTTGGGACTTCCGATGGTCTTTTTATCTTGCTCCCACCAGTCCTCCCAACATGGTTCCCAAGACTCCTTTCAGTATGGGGCCTAACAAGAGAGGTAAAATGCCTCCACGTTGGTCCAACATCTTCTTTTTTTGACGAATGGGAATTTTCTTTTGAACCATTTGGCGAAGAACGTGACGATGTTTGCCTAAGCATTGTTTCTGGTGTTTGGACAAAGGGATCGTGCCTTTCAAAACGTTCAAACAACATTCGCACACGGTATCGATGACCTCCTTGGAGGCCGTTTTTTTCGTAGGGGTGGAGAAGCTTTGGACAGGACAGATAACATGTCCCCATGTTTGGCTAAACGTGGTGGCAGTCCTTTCCTTTTCTTTCGTTGGGGTTTTCTGGAGGGTGACATCTTTGAGTCTTCAGGAGCACCAAAAAAGCACTGATACCCTACTTGGTCAAAGGCCTTTTTTATACTGGAACGCGTCGCCACTGATTGTCTTTATGTCGTATTAGTTTGAGGACAGGCATGACACGTCGTGCAGGGGTACGCAACGGACTAAATCGAGCCAGTTCTTGCTTGGACAAATTCAGTAAACTTTGTAACATGCCCGATCTTTCATGGACCTTGATTTTGGGAGAAGGTACTTTGTGAGCAGCAGCCACTGCCACTAAACTGGAGGGTCCTGCCACTGGGGAAGTTCTTTTTGGGGTCATCGACGGAGAAGTTCTTGGTGTGATCAACGTCTCCAAATACTCTTCAGTTCCTGGTGTCATCAACAGAGAAGTGGACAAACGTGAGGATGCCGGAGACGCAGTCACTGCCGTGGCAGATCGTGGTTTGCGAGTGTAAGGTTGCGTCCTGGCCGAAGTGCCTCTCTTGCGACTAGTTTTCTTCTGTGGACTTTTCTTTTTCTGGGGACTTTTTTCTGTTTCTTTTTCTGGGGGCTTCTTTTCTTTTTCCGGGGTGGTGTCTGGTAAGAGGAGGGTCCCGCCACTGGAGAAGTTCTTCGTGGGGACCTGGTCTTTTTCTTTTTCTTCTTGGGGCTTCGTTGGACTTTTGTCTTGGGTATAACTTTGGGGGCATTAGGATCCCATCTTCAGAGTGAGCGAATGATGACCCCTCCTAGAGTACCGCTCCCTCCAGGTTTCAAAATGATTTGTTTTTTGGTTTGAGTGTCGATGCGGGGATCGGCCAGTTGGACCAAAGCGACTTTGTTTCGATCGAAAAAGCATTTGGTTTGATGAGGAATCTGAATGATTCCTTGGAGTATTTGACGTGCCGTCACCGTGAACCATCGTAAGACTTCTTTGAGACTAGCTTCTAAGACACGAGCTCGTGTTTGTGGATTTTTTTCTCGACTGATGCCATACAAGGCACGAATCAATTTGACGGGAAGATGCGACTGAAGGGACGACATGTTCACACTGTGTGAGACAGACGAAAAAGGGTCTGAGGTTTTTATAGATTTTTTTATGTGGAGTGAAATGAAGTCGAGGACGGAGACGTGTACAGGACAGGCCCTCCGTCTTGGCACCAGTGGTGAAACAAGTGGGTATGAAATTGCAAATCCTCGGGGGTCGTAGGTTTCAAATCGACGAGTAAATAGGCATGTGGTGTTTGAGTGGCATCGTCGTACGCCTGAGTCAGCCAAGGCGTTCCTAACTGTTTGGCTAAGACTTGCACTTGCGATTTATCTCGAGGGCTTTTAAACAAGACCACGTAATGCGCATTGAGACTGATGGTGCGATGGGCTTTACTTTGTTGAAACAAATTTTGGGTGATGTAAACGACACTGGCATTACGGTGATGCCCTTTGCGCGTGAACCACAGTTTAATTTCTTCTTCGTCTTCTCCTAACATGTCGTCGAAAATGACCAAATGGGTTTGATGGGAGTCAGAAACGATGCTGTCGTCTTCTTTAGGAATGCCTTCCACAAACATGATGGAATCGCCTTGACTTTCTCGCAAGAGGCTGTACGCCGATTGCCACTCTTTGTAACACCACACGATCCGCTGCGGTGGCCGATCGATCAAATGATGTTTATGTTCGATCAAACGTTTGACGAATTCGGTTTTGCCTGAACCGCTAGGTCCAGCAATGAGCATGTAAAAGGGATGGCGAAGATACAAAGCCTCCCAACTGGCACGATCTAAGTGTTCGTCGATGACTTTGACAGTAGAGGAAGAGGGAGCAGAGACAGCAAAGGTAGTCATAGTGTCAGGAATGTCACTTGTGACACGAAAACAAACAAGACGAGAGTTTATATACTTTTTCAGAACACGTTTATCGAATTGTTTTTTTTTTTCAAACATGAATACGAAAGACAAAAATACATAAAAGCCAAAGGCTTAAGTACAAGAATAAAAGGCACATGATAACCATGAACGTGGAATAAAAACAAGTGTCTGTACAACAACATGTTTTGGGTAATGTTCTAACCAGTTCTATAGTAGGGGGTAAAGTCACACAAGTGTCCTCCCGAAAGGGTCTTTCAGGCCTGTCCACGACAGTCCCGTCCTGGGTGACGGGTTCTTCTGGCACCGTCACTAACACAGGTTGAAAAGTAACTTTTTTCCTTGAACAACTCTCGTGCATACTGGGCCACTTCTTGGGTCCAAGCCTCAAAACCCCATTCTTTCCAGGCACGGACATCTGTCCAATGGGGATGTAAGTCACAAGCTACACACACATCATCATACACGTCTTGGGTAGCTAAAAGTTGACGAATCTTTTTCTCCTGTTGAGGTCGAGAAGTATCCAGATGAAAACGCAAGACTTTGAGCAAAAGGAGTTTTTCGTGTCCATTTAAGGCCATTGAGGTGGTAAGTACTGATCGTAAAGAGTCCACAAAGAATTGGCTGGTAAACGAAATCCCAGAAAACAAGTCACTAAGACACACACCACTTGTCGTCCCAAATTGAATGGATACAGTTCTTGTAATAATCAATGGTAATGATCCACGGTTTGAATATGGTCATTGAGTTCCTTCCACGGAATCTGTTCAATGACATGTGACATAAGCCATGGCATGGCAGCCTGTTTTTATATTCTCTTTTTTTCGGATGCAATACATGTACTTTCTAGCCAGAGATCTTCGTTCTCCAGTAGGGAATCTAAATCTTGCATACTGTAACCGAAATGTCAGAGTTCGTTTAGAAGTTTCCTCTTCCGCTAAGTAGATTCCACGTAACAAATGTTGGTAATCCTTTAACTTGTCTTCCTCAATACGTTGCACTAGGTGAATCTCGAAGTAACCATAATTATGAACATGTCGATCATTAGCGACCTCAAAGTTTTGAACAATGTCTGACCACTGAAACAATTTTTGACGAATCAGTTCTCTTATAACATTCAGGTACCAGTGGTTCAAACACCGGTGACGTAACGGATGCAATTGTTCTTTACCTTTCACTTGTATTTTGACCAGCTCTCGGTAAATCCTTTCTCTCAATTCCACAGGCAAAGCACGAATGTTTTCTTGTAAAGTATTCATGAATAAGTCAGTCTGTACAATTCACAATCTTCTCATAGAGAGCAAAAGTAATCCACATAGTGAGTAATTTCTGACCACTGCCATTCAGGGTAACGTCCATGAATGTCACTGAACTCTTTTGATGTAAACGGTCTAAAGCGATATAATAGGATGAATGCACCCTTGACCCAAAGAAATCTAACACACTGGTTGACTTTCTTCACTTTCCTCTTATGAATTTCTCGACACAAAAGTTCTACAGTGACCCATTGAGATTTCACTCTGGCAAACCCCTGCCAAACTTCTTTGTAAATCTTCTCTTGCAGTTCTTTAGGTAATGATTCAATATCGTTTTTGAAATGAAGTTTAAATACTGGTCTCGATGATGTCCAACATTTGACTCCTAACCAATCTGGTTTCTTCTTCGTCAACGACATGGTAAGTTACTTCATTGTCTCGGTCCTACTAAGGGTAAGTAATGAGAATTCGGTGATGATCGAGCATGTTCTACGTAGGCCGAATCTTCCGGTTCCCAGTGGTGAAGTGACACACCGCAACTGAAGCACTTGACTTTATCTCCTTCGCCCAAGTAGAAAAATCCGGCTCTGGCTAATTCTTCGGGGGTCGGTCCTCCCAGATACTTAGGCCATTTTCCTTTGAACGATTGAAGACGATTTTCAAAGTCACAGTATTCTGACAAACGCACAGGAAACGAATATTCGTTTTTCACAGGTTCGTTTCGATGAGGGTTGGGTGACATGAACAGGAGTTTGCTCAGGGCTGGATGACATCCGTAGGGGGGTAGACGTGAAGGTGAACATTCCCCTTTAAAACGAAACCCAGTAAAATGTCCAAGAGGACGAGCAGAATCACTTTCGCATCCCTCAGGTTTGACACGCACAGCATCACTTTCCATGATAGGGGTAGTGAGAACAAAGTTCCCATGATGCTTTACGGCATCACTAAGGTCACAGCGTACAGCATCGTTCCCATCGCAAGGCTCACAATCGCACTCGTCTGCAAACTCCGTTATGCAATAACAATGGTAACCACATGGACAATCGCAGTTTCCCTCCGGACATTTTCCGTCGCAATGCATGGGTCTTATCCATCCAATATTAGTCACACTAGAGGAAGATACAACTTTTTTACATTCCCCAAACTGGAACGATGTCTCTTTCAAAGTATTCATCTTGCTCGCTTAGTCTTGGTAGTCACAATGAACTATCGATCTTGCCTAGGGTTCCTTTTTATATACAGACCAATACCGACGTGACCGTACGGCAACGTAAAGTGATTGGGAAGTCTCACTCGCTTCTGGTACACGATTTGATAGACTTTTTCCAAGGGCCGACTGACGATGTGGTGAGTGGGTAAACGTACAATCTTGTTCCTGAGATGGTCCTGGCTTTCAAAAAGCTGTCGCCAAAATAATCGCCAACCTCAATATTTTGTCGCCAATTTTCAAAAAGTGTCGCCAAAAAAAGTAGTGTACATTTTTCCAAGTGTTAATTTAGTCTATTAATGTAACAGGCAATGAAAATTACAAAAGATGGATTAGTTAATACTTTAATTACAACAAGCATTAACAAAATGTTACAAAGTGTTACATGAAGATCCGTTGCTATTTTAGGGCTGCCCACTTGTTGAATGCAGTTTCAAAGTCTAATTTTTCACATCTGTACATGCTGATTCTCATTAAATTCTCGAGAGATGAGATGCAGAGCTTATTTCTGATGTCAGTTTTTATGAGGTTCATCTTACTGAATCCACGTTCACAGTCCTCAGTGCTGACAGGTGACACCAGTAGTCTCTCAGCAGCCCCCCCCCATGGCTAGCTTCACAAAGCTTGTAGCGAATTGCTTCCTAAATCCCAAGAATGATCACTGAATGCTGTATAAATTTTCTCGACAAGAAAAATAGGATCTCCATTCCCACGAATGAAACTTACACGAGTCAACACCTGGCAATATTGGACCGTATATATAAGCGTAAATTCACACCCAATTTAGGGATTCTTTCACTCCTGTATTTTGAGAAATAAATAATTATTATTAATTATGCAAAACTGGTTTGTTTTTTTTTTTTTGCTATTTCTTGTTGCGGAGTTTAAGTCTCTGCAGCCGTAACACGGGACTGATGACAAAAGAAAAAGATCAATGAGTAAAATGCTGCACTGGCGACAGATGCAATTGTGATTGAGATTTTTTCCATTTGCTTTGTATTTATACAGATTAGTCGGTACTTCAAAGGTTATCAGTTTTCTATGAAGGTTCAGCAAAACTATTGTATTGGTATATGTATAAAAAAAAAACAGAATGATTAGCCATACAATTAATTATATCTGTTCTATTCGCGTCTTCAGAAGTCGGTCAGTTGTAGGTATAGTGCGGTAGCATGATTGACTGTATCGCAACATAAGTACTCAGCCCAGATGTCAGCATAGGCAGATTATGATGTAACAATGCACTGTAAAGATAGGGTTGTCAATAAGAACAAAGGATCGTTTGTGTAACAGATTGATTCCAATGCATTGCTTAGTCAAGTTTATGGCTTCCTTTCATTCTTGCTTTAAATTTATTCAGTCCAAATCCATGATTGTATGTACACATTAAATAACCAAAAAGTATGTCGCCAAAAAAATCGCCAGATGGGATATTTTTGTCGCCAATAAGGAAAAAAAATCGCAATTTGCGACATTGGCGAAGCCCAAGACGATCCCTGTTGTTCGGTTGGTAAGTGGTCACTTTAAAGTTTCCATCCTCTCCCGATTGCAAGGCTTCTTTCAATACCCCAAAGTTGACCACTCGACTGGTACGATAATTCAGAGTCAGTCCTTTCACTTTGCACGTCGTGTGCACTTCTCCTTGTTTGTCCCGGTATTCGCAGCCGTAATTTTTGGGGCCGCCACTGACGAAACTTAGAATCTTGTCGTCGGGATGCTCGTCTGTCCAGGCTCCTAAACGGTCTCCTTCGATGTCAGGGTGATGTTGAATCGGGTGATGGATGTAAATGCAACTGTCCGTGTCAAAGTACAGGACGCGTTCCCCTAACAGTTCTAAAGCTTCGTACAATTTTAAGCGAGCATGAGCTGTCACGTAAGCCGCAATGATGACATTTCCAAAAGGGTCGTCTTGTACAAAGTCCAGATCTTCGTAATTGACCAAGATCAAATTCTCTCGAACGACATCCACGTGTTTCATGTATTTGGTTTTGTCGTGAATCATCTGGAAGTAGCGGGAAGGTTCTGTCAAATATTCCATCTTGGGTAAACACGGTCGTTGTGCCATTTTACCCCACAAGCAATTTAACATCACTTTGGCAAACGATCGCCAGCCTTCGTTTTTTTTGACGTGGTCTAAAGAGACGCCTTCTTGTTCGTAGTATTTCTCTTTGAATTGTATTTGGTCTTCGGGAGTGTGACACCAGGAAGGATAGCTGCTGGCTTCTTGTTTCAGTTTCAAAAAGGCATCCACGTAGTCGGCGAAAATGCCTTTCTGACTGGGATCACCCTTGTGGTATTGTTGTGTCTTGGGAAAGTGGCAAATTTCGTACACTTCTAACAGTTGGTATTTCATGTCCAGAGCTTTGAACAATTCTATGCTGACCCAGGTTCCCGTCAAGGCACGTTCTTCCTGGGTGTGCTGACAAGGTTGGTCTTGGTTGCACGTTTACGCACAAGTACGGCACAAGGGAAACATCAGTTTGCCTTGACAATGGCGAGGTAAGACGGGATGGTATAGGTTCATGAGAGGCAAAACTTTACACTTGATCAAGCCTTCGTATTGTCGAATGTTTTTCAGGTCGATGTGTTCCGTTAACAATTGTGGATGCCCTACAGGAAAGCGACAATACTTGCACACGTAAGGATACAGCGAACACACGTCCAAGTATTTGATTTCTTCTCCTTTCTCTTCGTCGGCTTGGTACAGCAAACAGGTGGCATTGGTCCTTCCTCCGTACAAACTATCCCTCGGGTTCAGCGGGTCCATGAACTGGTAACTTTCCACGAGACGTTTAAACTCGGGATCGGTTTTCATACGGTGATCGTACTCGTGTTCCCACATTTCCACCACTTGGTATCCTTGTTGTTCTAACTTTAGGCGTCGCTGACAAGTGTCCTGGTACAAGTCTTCATGGTTCGTTGTAAAAACTGATTTTTAGTGCTACGGTCAGGGTAACAGACGGGACATCCGTGAAATAAGCAACCGTTAAACTCGTACACGATCTTGGGGTTTTCTAAGTCCCAGCCATTGACCGAATACGTTCTGATGCTCTTTTCGCCCCCTCCGTTGCCGGCATGCTGAATCCACTTGTCTTCCTTGTCGCACAAGTAATGTAACCAACGTAGGGCTTTGACCGAGTATTGACGTTTGACAAAGTGGGTCGTTTGAGGGCTGATGACAGCCACGGTGTTTTCAGGCATGAATCGTTGTCGATACACTAAGGAACAGGCTTTGGCAATGGTGCAAGCTTCTTTCAAAGGATCGACCCCTCCGTGTTCCATGAACAGTTCTCGAAATTTTCCACAGCAACGCCGTAAAATGTCCACGTCGGAACGACAATACTTTAGCATTTCTTCTTGAAAGTCGAAAGGGTCCAAGGCGTGACCCTGGTACCAAGCGTAGAAAGCTTCTCGTTGTTCGGTACGCATGTTGTCGGGGTCGAAATAGTGAGCCTCAGGCAAATGGGGTAGAACGGCGTGTTGATTGGCTTCCGTATTGAAAAAGTGTGGAAAGTACCCTTTAGCCATTTCTGTCATTCCAAACGTTTTAGGCATTCGACTCAAAGGCATGGCCAAGTAACTCATTGAATCTTTAAACTGCACTTGTCCCACTTGCATGAAAATGATTTTGGCTCCGTTCAAAGTCACTTTAGGACGCTCGGTGCCTTGTTCCGTATAGTATCTGAGAAGAAACTGTCCATCGTATCCGGAGAAATTGTGAGCCATCACCGTGGCATGACGATGACAATCTCCGTAACCTTCGATGTCCTCTTGGCTCCACGTCTTGTCGATGGGGTCTAAGACCCATCGAGCGAAATCGGCTAGCATGTTCGGTCCCCGAAAGATTTTTTCATGTCCTCCAGGAATCTTGCTGCAGTGAGGGCAATGACTGAAGATAGGTTCTTGAATGCACTTCTCGCACGCTTGATGAGCCACGCAGAAATTAGGAATGTGAATGCCAGTCTCTTGCATGCATTCGAAATCGAAAAAGATGAAATTCCCTTTCTTCTTGTGACCATCCTCTTTCTCTGGTGGGGGTTGGTATTTTTGCGCGTAGCATTGGTGTTTCAAGTCCACGATGTGATGACAAATGTGACATTTTTTCTTTCCTGAACATACGTGTGCCTTGGTACTATTGGTATGGATGCCTTGTCCACAGGTAGGGCACAATCTCAGGAGTTGACAAGCACATTTCTTCTGTGAACCTTGTGTTTTCAGATGTTGTTGGTAACAGGTAGGGCTGACAAACGTGCGCAAACAAGTTGAACAAGGCACTGGTTCTTCGCTCAGACAGGGTGAAGAGGCCAAACATCCTGAGCATTTCAATCCACAAAGCTTGTGTTGCTCTCGATTATTATAACCATAATCACATTTCTCACAATAATAAATATATCCCAAGAATCCGGTGATAGTAGTAATGGTATCGAAATGGTCATCGTGATAATAAACATGAATGTATTTTCCGTCCTTAAAATCTTGGCCTCGAAACAACAGAGGCCCGCGCACTTCTTGAGGGTGCACTTTCAAGGTGTAGCGTGGAGCTAGGACATCTTGCAATTTTTGCATTTCAGGAATGCCACAGGGTGTGTCTTTGGACAGGCCAGCTTGTTGCAACAGGAGTTCTGCTTCGTTTCGTTGTTTGGCTCGGTCTGATTGTCGAATAGTTTTCCAGGCTCTTTTCCATTCTGCCGTGTCGTTCTTGTTGGCATAGGTTCGTCCCACCACAATGGCTCAAGCTAAACACATCTGGTCCTGAGGGTTGTTAATTCGGACGAGACTCTTTTTGGTGCTGCGAAGGTCGTCCACCAATAACATCTTTTTGCGTCCAGTCCCTTGAGGAGGAGAGACGTGGGTCATGTCCAGTGTGGCTTTTCCATCGGTGATGTCAAACTGGTCATTAGATTGTTGTACGTGTTGAATCTTGTCCATGACTTTGGAAGCGGTCAATTCTGCAGGGGTGCTAAACTCGATCCAAACAGGGGATTTCAAACCGTCGTGTTGTATGGAAAGTCTCAAGCGATCGTCTTCTTTGGGTTGACATTGTCGCTTGAGTGCAGTGAGCAAAGAATCCCACACCCCAGTGATAAACACTTCTGCTTTCTTTAACGGCACTTCAGCCTTGAAATCTTTAAACTTCACCGTGTATTTGTAAGCCGTGGTTCTAAATTTTCTAGAGGAGCGCTTTTCCGTCTCTCGAATGGAATAGTACTTTTCAGGGTTGACTAAGGGTGGTGAACTTAGTTTAGCGGTTTCAAATTCTGGTTCACTCATGTCCTCTTCAAAATCACTGGCATGAATTTGTGCCAAGATTTCAGCTCTGGTACGAGGTGATAGATCACGTTTCTGCCTCTTACTGTCTTCTTCTTCTTTCTTCTCGAATGAATAGGATCGTTTCATCTTGAGTGCAAAACGTCAAATGACTCAAGTGTAAACACCATAGACTAATTTATAGTCATGGCAGACCAGCGTATATAAAAGGGTGTGTGTCTTGTCCTTTCACTATTCATTTCACTCTCAAGCCGAGCACAACGATGGAAGAGACTAACCAAATCGAACGTTTCGTCAGAGCTTTGCGAGGGGTCATTAGAAAATTCTCTTCAGACCAGCCGACGGACTACTCTCCTTCCTTTCGAGATAAAAGTCAAGATACTTGCTATATCTGTCAGAAGAAAGGGCATTGGTCTTCAGAGTGTCCAGACCGTCAAAAAAGAAAAAAAAACAGGGGCTAAAACAGACAAAAGTAAAGATACCTGTTATTATTGTAAAGAAAAAGGACATTGGTCTCCAGATTGCCCAAAAAAGAAACAAGAGGAATCAGAAGAAAAGAGGAATTCTTCAGAAGAAGAGAGGGATTCTTCAGAGGAAGAGAGGAATTCTTCGGAGGAAGAGAGGGATTCTTCAGAGGAAGAAGAGGAAGAAAGAAGACAATTCTATTTACAAGAGGCAAAGAAACGGGAGAAGAAAAGAAGGGAAGAAAATGGGGAGAAAGAAGAGGAAAAGACGGTGAAGAAATTCAAAAAACAGAGAGACTAAACAAGGATAAAGAAGTCAATGAACTTTTAATTAAAGTGTTCTGTTGTGAATTGTGAATTGAATTGTAACAATGGATAAAAGAATAAATTAATGATACAAGGTAAGTGTTTTTGAGTTGTGATTTTAAAATTAGAAGCTACACTCACGCACTCATACAATGACACGTACTATAAGGGTAAAATGGGTGTTTTTTGGGGTTTTTTTTGAGTTATTGGCAAATTGAAATTGTATTTCTTTTCGACAAATGTGGGTGGCCCTGAAAAGGGCCTTTTTTTCTTTATGGTGTAGGGGTGAGTTTAAGCAATCAACTTCAACTGCCTTAAGCCTTTGCCATGGCCAAGGCCTACTTCTGGACTGCGTAATGTTGATGATGATGATTGGGTTGAAATCACTAAGGGTGGTACGGTAGGCTTAGTCACAGGGTTGACGTGTTTAGCTCGGGAAGGTCGTATTCTCTTCAGTCGTAATAAAGAAGTCTGATACATTTGTTTCAGACTTCTTAACTCCGCTAAAATGTCCAACAGTACCGTGACCATTTGATTTTCACCCTCTTGTTTCTTTGCTGCTACTTCTTCTTGCTGTTGTTGCTGTTGTTTTTTTCTTACCTCTTCTTCTTGCTGCTGTTGCTGTAGGAGAAAAGCTTGTTCCGCTTCCTTTTGTCGTTGTATAAATTTCTCCAATTCTTCTTTCTGTCTCTGTCTAAAATTCTCCACTTGCGGTAATGAAGAAGGTAACGAAGGTTCCGGAACAAATTCTTGCGAGGAGAGAAAATCCACAAAATCCCAATTCACCTCTTCTGAAAGTAAGTCCGGGTTCCCTTGGGCAGTCTCCCCTGCTGGTGTACCCCAATGGATCGTTTTCTGAATTTCCGTCATGTTGAATCACTGTCGCATAGATTGACTGTACACAAGCACTAGCGAATCTATATAGACCATGTGACGTCACAGACTGCTCTCTTCGGATTGGATGTGGGCTGACTGAATTTTGTAACGCGTGTTCGGATTGGTGAATGAACTCAATCCGTTTCAATCCTTCCTCTACCTATAAATAAGCGTAGTTCACTGCATTGATTCACCTGTTCTCGTCGCTTCAAGATGTGGACCACAGTTGAATCATCCACCCTTGTGTCTTCCAGGATGTTTAGGACGGACATGCTCATGTATGTCTGGTCCAAGTGGACCATTGTCCACAGGACAAACACCAGCCTGTGGATACGTAGGATCTACGTTGAAAGACAAGGATGCCTGAAAAGAGTGCTGATTTACGGGCCAACAGTGAGACGCAGCCTAAGGACAAGAAGAAGACCAATGCGGTGCCCTTTATGTTAATGAATACATTAACATAAAACCAAAGGCCCTTTTCAGGGCCACCCATATTTCTCGAAAAGAGATAGCCTTTCAATTGCCTACCCCTTTTTTAAATTTAAATTTAAATTTAAATTTAAATTTTTTTTAAAAAAAAAAAAATAACATGTTCAATTCCCCATGTCCCTAGACAAGCCCAAACTCTATTCCCCATGTTAAATTCCCCTTGAGGCTAAAACGACCCACGATTTTTTCTCCATGTTAAATTCCCTTGAGGCTAAAACGACCCACGATTTTTCTCCATGTTAAATTTCCATTGAGGCTAAAACGACCCAGGGGTGTTTTTAATGCTAATTCCCATTGAGGCCAAAGTGACCCCATTCACTACTTCTGTTTGGCATGAGTGGTACAGTGTGACCCCGCTACGCAAATTAGGATATAACGCGGTCGTGGCATGGCTCCTGAAATTTCATATACATGTATTTTTCTTGTGCACAACAAATTTTCTTAAAAAGTACAAAAAAACGTAAAAAGTTGCTTTATCATTTTGGGATAGAGATCGCGTATGAATAAAAAATGCACGACGATCGTGGCTTGGCTCCTGAAATTTTATATGTATTTTTCTCGTACACGGAAAAGTATTTTTCTTGTACACGAAAAAGTACTTTTTCTTTCTTCTTAAAAGTAAGAAGAAGGAAAAAAAGCATAAAAATTGTATTCTGGGATCGCGTAGGTCTTCGCCAATGTCGCAAACTTGGATTATTTTTCCTTATTGGCTGCAAAACATACCATGTGGCTTTTTTTATTTGTTGGTGACATTGTTGGCTGTTTAAAATTTTATATACAACCATTGGTTTGGAGTACAGAAATTCAGAGGCCCCATGAAAGGAAGCTGCAAACTGGATCTAAAATGCACTGAAATTTGTCTATTGTTACATAAATAAATTCTTTGTCTATACTGACAAACCATCTAAACAGTGCATTGTTATATCATAATCCGCTTATCCCGACATCTAGCATGAGTTCTGTATGTTGTGAAATATCCGCTTTTTTGTTGTTGACATTTCTGGTAACAGAGATCAACTGGACGAGGCATTCTCTCGTAATCTGTCTTTCATAGGATTTTTGGCCGCTCCCTAGTAATTAATATATTTACAAAGACTGGCATTTGTGTGTGGATGGTAAGTAAAATTCCTCTTCTTTTCACTCTCAATTAAATGCTTTAGAACTCGTGTTTTCTGTAATAATCTATGTCATCAGAACACCTGCGTCACTATCGCCCGTTGACCCTTTGTTAATTTTCAGACGCATGCGTAGAAAGCAGCATCATGCTGCTATGACAAATGTAAAAAAAAATTAAAAAACATTTTAAAAAATCTTGCTGGTTTATTCAGCAGGCATGGAGGGACAGTAACTAGAATAGTCTAAACGACGGCCAATTCCTTTTGAAAATGTATCCAGATAAAACAGTTTGCTGAAATTTCAAAGGAAACAGATTACCTTTGAAGCACCGACTGTTATGAAAACGTACCCAGCAAATGGAAAAAATCCCCGTCTCAATCATGCAATATAATTATTTGATGTTGCTGCCACAATAAGAAATGGGCATTCGTTTGGTTCTCCAAAGCTGTTCTTTAGCGACAACTTCAAAAGCGCATGCACCCTTCACCAAAGAAAGCCGACTAAAGTGATGTGATGTGATTTTGATTTTTAATGTAGCTTTAAAAAAATTTCAGTCATATCGCTACGTTGTCTGCAATGTGGCAGTTTATAGTGATGTCTAGCACTGGGGCATCATGCCGCAGACATGTAGCATGATGTCCCACCCAGACACATTATCCTGACACCAGGCCGACCAGTCCTAACACTAACCTCTTAATGCTGAATGCCAAGCGAGGCAGCTGTTAGTACCATTTTGTAAGTCTCTGGTATGATTCGGCCGGGGATCGAACCCACGACCTACCGCATCTGAGGCGGATGCTCTAACCCCGACTACAGTCTTTCAATAACAGCAAAGAAGTTTTCTTCAGAGGAAGTCAGTACCAAACTTAAATAAAAGAGATGGAATCTGACGGATTTTTGCATTTTCCAACGTGACTGAACACTTTAACTGTGCTGTGAAAGTTTACTTTTTGTAGGGAAAAAGTTTATGCCAACGGCGGCTTAAAACGCAAACTAACTTTTACCGACTTCAAAGTAAATGTGCTTCGTCATTCATTACGTGATTGTGCTATGTTTTTCCACTGAATTCAGACCAATATGACCTGTTACAAAATCAATGAATATTTTAAAGCTGTGTATGCATATTTTCGACGGAATCACTTGTATTGTGGATTCAATGTATATGATGAGGTTCGCAGGTGAGTACACTGCGTTGATACTCTGATGATGCTATACATTAGACAGTTATATATGAACAGTAATCACGTATATGTACCAATTCATGGTTCTCTAAATAAAGTAAACTATTATATGATGTCTTCTCTCTTTTCACTACAGGTGTATTCTCACTTAATATGCATTAATTCAAGATAGCAAATGTGCCGACGAAGCACGTATTTTACCGCCCGCATTTATTACCCACCCTCCCACAATTTTTTAAATTTTTTTGGGCGGGGGTGGGGGTACATTTTCTTCAGCTAACTGACTTGGTTGCATATAACACGGTTCGGTTCATAACACGGTCGGATTCTATGGCTCCCAACTACCGTGTTATAGCGGGGTCCCACTGTACTTTAAAAATCCTGATTGTACCTTATGAGATAGAGAGCAGGTTTAAAAAAATTCATAGACTTGCCAGAGATCTCAGAAACTCTTAATTACGCATCTTAGGATGCAGATATTTTTAAACCTGGGACACAGAAAATTACCCACACAGGAGTCCTCCATATAAACTTTTTTTGTTGTAAACAGGAAACTTTTGCAACGCAGTATTTTCTAATCACTATGAAAAATTACACAGTGCTTTTATTAAAAGTTTGTTGTTGCCTCCCTTTGATCAAAGGTCTTTCGCTTGCATGTGTTATTAAAGGCGCTAAAGGCTCTTGTTTTTGTTCTTGGGATTAACGCCATTTTTCAGCACAAGATAGGCTATACATGGCGGCCAGTATAACTGGTGGAGGAAGAACCCTGGAAAACCCAGGGAAGAACCACCAACCCATGAGAAGCTACTGGCAGGCTTTCGCATGTACCCATGATAGGCGAGCCTTGGACTCGAACCCATGCAGACAGAGGTGAGATGGCGGTGATCTGGAACAGTGAGCGCTTTATACCACTTGGTCACTCGGGGCCCCTGCTAAAGGCTCTCTTTGAAGGACCAAACAAATACCTGTTTGTTATTGTTGCTGCAACATAAAATAATTGTAGAACACCGAGACAGAATTTGTTTTAATTTTTTTAGTATATTATGGTACTTCAAAGGTAATCAGCTTTGTCTGAAGTTGCAGCAAAACTTTTTTCTGGTGCTTTTTTTTTTAAAATTGCCATCGTCTGGTTGACTGTAATCATTTCCTGTTCCCGCCTTCAGAGGTGGTCGATTGTAGCTAGTCAGTTGCATGGCTGTTTTGGTTATATTACAGTATACAGTACCAGGGCCAGACATAGTGCAACCGGAGTATGATATAACAATACAGTGTTTATAACAATACAGTGTTAGGGTGATTCTTCAATACGACACAAAGACTTGTTTATGAAACAATAGATTTCAGTGCATTTTTTATTATATCCACATCTGAAGCTTCCTGTCATGGAACCTTTGAACTTTTCCACTCCAAACCCAGACTGTATATACAGTTTTATCAGCCAAAAATATCGCCAGATGGTATATTTTGTTGCTAACAAGGACAAAAAAATCACAGTTTGTGACATTGGTGAAGACCAGCACAATCCCTGTTATTGTGTTCATTTCTGATATTGCATGCAACCTCAAAATCAAGACATCTCAAGACTCTGACAAAATGCTGTTTGCAAATTTGGATACATATTTTGAGGTTAAACAGAAAACTGATTCAGTTTTTAAAGAGATTCAGAACTGTGCTAAAGTTGCTAGTTTGGATGAGACAGTAGCCAAGTGTAATAAAGTGTGTGATGCCTGGCGTTCAGAGTTTGGAATAAGTCTTTCCTTGGATCGATAAAATTCATTTTGATAGACAAACAGCTATATGCCAGTGGTGTAAAGCATGTGGAAATTAAACACAATGGCAACTACTGATTCTTCTAATCTGCAAAATTCCACATTTTCCAGGCATGAGGGACCACCTATTTGCTAGATAGTCGTAAAATCATTGAACTACATACTGACAGAAGCCTTACAACTCTGCTTCAAGAGTACAGAGTTTTATTTCCAGATTTTACAGGCCTAGCTGCAACTGTGTTGTTGTCACTAGTGATATCCATGGCATGCAAGAGAGGCTTTAGTGTGCAGAACAAAATCAAGACTAAGGGAAGGTCCAGAATAAAACACGAGACCTCAACACAAATGCTTTTGGGAGGTGACTGCAACTTTTTGCTTGTGGGACTCCTATTTTTGCCAAATAAGGAGTCCTAGACTCCTAGTTTTAAAATCCTTATAAGATTTCTGCCTGCATAGTTACCTGCTTTTCAAATAATTTTGACAATATAGGTAGAATGGATATTGGTCTGAAATTCCCAGGATCCTCCTTTTCTCCTTTCTTCAAGAAAGGTGTAACCTTTGCACACTTCATGGTATCTGGAAAATTACCACTCATTATACTTAAATTCATGATATGTGTTAATTTACTTTGTTAATACTGGTGCAGTAATTTTAAGAATTCATGGACTAATACCATCCAAACCGGGGCCCCGTGTGTCAGAGTCGTCTAAAGCGCTGACCGTTATGACTCACTGCCGTCTCACCTCTGTCTGCATGGATTTGAATCTCAAGCTTGGCCAACGTGGTTACATGAGAAAGTGTGCCAGTAGCTTCTCGTGGGTTGGTGGTTCTTTCCGGGGTTTTCCGGGTTCTTCTTCCACCATTAATACTGGCCGCTATGTGTGCCCTATCTTGTGGTGACAAATGGCATTAAACCCTACAATAACAACAACCATTTAAACCAGAGGATTTATTAATACTCAACTTTTTGAGCATATCAGAAACATTGCTTCACTAAAATTAGCCAGTGACAAATAGTTATCATTGGGAATTTTAGCTCTTATGAGTGATAAAAGAGCATCAAGTTCAATTGGCATGTTAGTCTGGTTCTGAATACCATTACTGGAGATGCTTATTTAGAAATTTTTTAAAATCTCAGCAATGTCTTGCGCGTATGTTGCATTGTCATCATTTTGCTTAAGTCTTGGGAGAAAAGCAACTATTATTGGATGGGTTCATCTCCTTTAAATGCTTCCACAATGTTTTAGTATTCCTACATTCATCAATAGCATGTTTTCAGCATTCTTCTTTTGCCTTATCTATGAGGTGCTTAACTTTATTCCTCCATTTCCAATAGTTTTTCAGGTCTTTTTTCTTGTGGAAATTATCTCTTTGCTAAGCTTCATTGATCTCAGGGGTAATCCACTTGGGTGAAGTTCGGTGTTTAATACATTCTGTTTTAATTGGGGCATGCTGGTCTACGGCAGCACTGAACATCTGATACCATTTGCCTAAGGCAGTGTTGACAACAGCTATATTGCAAACTGAGTGGAGGGTTTGCAAATTAAATCATTATATGAACATTTCCTCATCAAAATGTGTTAAAGTCGCTGTATTGTATTTCAATGTGTTGACCATTTTTAGATGATTTCAGAACATGTTTAGTTATACAGACTGGGTAGTGGTCACTCAGTGTGTACATATAATAGCACATTAATTTCACTCATGTTTTCAGGTTTATTAGTATAGACATGATCAATGATAGTAGTACTTTTATCTGTTACTCTAGTCGGGGTGTTTATTAATTGATTAAAGTTGTAAGTTTCAAAGTTACTTATCCATGTTAATGGTGGAGTTTTCATGTAGTCAATGTTAAAATCACCTAATATGATAGTTTCTAAATCTTCCTTTAGTAAAGCATTTCAAATTTGCTCCTCAAAGCTATCAATCCAATCAGCTGTGGACCTAGGTGGCCTGTAAACTGAACATAAAAGTATTGGCAAGGATTACTTTAATCCAGATACTCTCCACTCTAATAGTCTCTAAATCAACATGCCTGTTATAACTACTGGAACTGTCTACATAGAGAACACCACCTCCCCCAATGGATACCCTATCTTTTCATTTCAAAGCTTAACCACTGTATTTTGAGAGCCAGATCATCAGTATCATCACAAGGAACAGTTTCACATAGACCCAGAATATTGACTGATCTAGTTTGCTGTAACAATAATCGAATCTCATTCAGTTTAGGGAGGATAATGGTTGATATTTATGATGACTACTTGCAGACCCCTTTTGAGGCCAAACTATGGAAAGTTTTGATCAGAGGATGGATTTTCAGACATGGCACTATGGTTTTTTCACTTGACATTTCTTTTCATTGCCTCAGTTAGTTACATAAATACATGAAGAAGATAACATGCAAGACCCATCTATTGTACCATGACCACATGTAGTAGAGTTGGATGCATCAGAATGTTCAATATAAAATTGATTTACCTATGTACAAGAAGACACTGAAATATTAGACACCTGTGGCATTCCTTAAAGGTATTAAGTCAAACTTTTGATAGGGATACACAGTCGAATGCCTAACTAAATATCAATACCAAGCTTATTAAGTTACGCAATGCATAGCTTGAAACATCAGCATTTATTCTTAAATAGGTCACGAGCAAAGAGACAAGTGTCCTCCCTTAAAGTTATTATATGGCGCTTGTGCTTTTTATCTCTGCGAAACATTACACGAAATGATATCAGTATCTAAAAATAGCCATTCATTCTATCCCAAATTTCTGACATGACGTCTCTCTCCTAAATGTCTGCCGTAACGGCACAGCTGCTACCCAAGCATTAGTCAGTTCTGAGTGATATATGCCTCGCTAGGGTGGCAGGGTGCAGTTTCATAAATTGGCCCCTGGCAAATTTCTTAACTTAAGGCTATGGAATCACTTTTTCAGCTATTATTGTTTACTATTTATAGTTATGGATATATTTGTGAACTAGGTGCTTCGGGCTTATGTTGTTCTTGAAATTGATGCCAGGCATGTACAACTTCCATAATTGCTCTGCTGTATATTGATAGTGAAACACCAATAGTCGGCTAGGAAGATGAGCTAGCCTCCCATAGCAGTAGACATGTGGGTTCAAGGCAAGTAGAGTATCTCAAAAACAGCATGGATGACAACTATTCTGAATTGCATCAAACTATTTAGCAATGTTTTTAAAATTTCATCCAGGGAAAGGGCTTGCGTGTGCACTGTGAACACCACATGCTGTCAAAAACTGACTTTGGATGTGAAAAATGCATGTATAAAATAGGGGCTGGTGTGCATAAACTTTTGCTATGAGTTGCCATTGACTTCTCTAATCAAGTGAATAATAGTCTTATGCTTTGTTTCAATATAGGTATCTAAAAATATGGACCTTTTTGACCTCACTTGTGCATTTGATTTTTTAAAATTTTTTATACTAGGTCGCTGATTGCAACATTTAATTTGTACATAAAAACTGGCCCCTGCCCCCTAGACGGTTTCCACGCGTTACTCTTACCTTGTGGCGATGCTGCTTTACACACATGCGTGGTTAATTCAAATCTGAGGTCAACAGCCGATGAATACACAGGTGTTCTGTTTTGACTGGGATTTTTACTAAAAAGGTAAGTGTTCTAAAGGATTTAACGCAGTGGATCATTAGAAGAGGGATTATACTTACCGTATGGATACAAAGGTTAGACTAAATAAATTTATTAATTAATAGCGCGCAGTCCGATCATCTGGCTTATACACAGGCAGATGCTTCAGCACAATTACTGCATTCCGCTGTTGGTCTCCACCGCCAGTCCCAAAAGCAAAAAAATTTAGAAAATGGCGGAGAACAACTTGTTGGTCTACCAGGCACAGTGATGTCATGATCTATTTGTAGCAAAAAGTTGACTTCAGTATAAGCGCCATAGTACATGTATGACAGGTTAATTGTTGTTGTTGTTCAATGTTGTGGTGTGCAACGCCATTTTTCAGCATACGATAGGTTATACATGGCGGCCAGTATTAAGGGTGGAGGAAAAACCCGGGAAGAACCACTGACCCACGAGAAGCTACTGGCAAGCTTTCTCACATACCCACGTTGGCCTAATCCTAGACTCGAACCCACGCAGACAGAGGTGAGATGGCAGTGATCTGTAACAGAGAGCCCTTTAGACCACTCGCCCCCCCCCCCCCCAACCCCCCGGGTTAATTGAAAGCAACGATACGAGCCCCTGTGATAGCCATATGTTATAAGACATTAAACTATATACTTAAAGTTATTAAACTATGTACTGCACACTGTGACTGAAATATAATAACTTACATGTCTCTCCGCAGCACGAGAAAAACAGAAAGAGCAATAGCGTTTCTTTACTTTTTTCCATGTTTCAACCCGTTCGAGAAAAAACAAACAACAGTAACAATGTGGTTCTATGAATCAGCTGCGAATTCCACACTTTCAGGCAGATTAGTCCTAATTATTTTTAATTATTATATCAGCTTTCCTCTAATAAAATCGATCACTCAATTATTCTGCCTATCCCTGGGTACCTATGTCTACAGAGAGGTAAAATAGCAACTCATTTCTGGCGATCAGCCTCGAGCAATCAGCCTTAGCTAGATTTGTCTCGCGAGTTCTCGTATTGGCTGAGGGACCGATCATTCTAGCTTAGTAATCTGCATAGATAAGGAGCTTCTTTTGAGATAACTAATATACATAATGCACCGGCGAACGTAGTAAGGAAACGGAAGAATAAGAAGAAGAAGAATGCATTTGTAACAATGAGTAAACAATTATTTATAACTATCCAAACATGACACAACAAGAAACATATATTAAATTACCACTTAACATTACTTTTTTCTTGTAACCTTACATCAGTATCACTATGTGTCATGATATCACTTTCTTTCTTTAAATTTAATTAGTAAACTAAAATAATTAAATGACATTAATAATTAGTATGCTGACATATATCAAGAATGCTGACTTTAAATAAGCTATATTAAAAATCAAATTTAAAATTGTTTACAATCACCTTGAAATTAAATATTTACATTGATTTAAACATGTACAATTTTAATAATTTTAAATTGTAGATTGAAATAAAATAAGTTGACTTACTGGTTTGCGATATGTCTCACAAGATAACATTCAATGATAACAAAAGAGTAAGTATTAACACTGCAGTACTCATTAACAAGTCCTAAAACAATATTTATCATTTTGTACATGATGAGGTAACTGTAATTAAAAGGTTGCATGAAGAAACAACATGGGAATTTCATAAGGTACAAACATGTAACATGTCTAATTAAGGTGAGTGAAGATATTTGTATAATCATTGTTATCACTTGTTTATAAATAAAAGTATCATGCTTTAAATATGAAACAATTATTCCTCTTTTTAATCCACTTTAATTGGCTTTTGATGTCAGGACAAGTAGGATCAATTAGGAAATAAATAATTAAAATCACTTGTTATGAATAAATACCCTCAACGTATTTGTAGTATAAATTATATATTCTTTTTATGAAATTATGTTGTTTTTTTATTATTAATTAATTAATTAATTAATTAATTAATTAAAACATATGAGTAGTAAGGTGGGCCACTATACGTACAATGGAAATTAGCATTACGGAGACCCCTGGGCCACTATACGTACAATGGAAATTTAACATGGCGAAAAATCGTGGGTCAATATACGTACAAGGGGATTTAACATGGCGAAAAATCGTGGGTTAATATACGTACAAGGGGAATTAACATGGGAAAAAAATTGTGGGCCGATATACGTACAAGGGGAATTTAACATGGGGGAATAGAGTTTGGGGATTGTTTAGGGACAAAGGGGAATTGAATATGGGATTTTTTTTTTTTTAAATTTTTTTTTTAAAAAAGGGGTAGGCAATGGAAAGGCTATCTCTTTTCAAGAAATATGGCTGGCCCTGAAAAGGGCCTTTGGGTTTTCTTCTGCTTCTAGTTTCTTCTTTTTCTCCACCAAGTTCTTATTTTATCTCCAACACTCTTTCTCTTCTTTTCTTTCTTTTTTTTCTCCTGCTCTTCTTTCTTCTTCTCTTCCTCCTCTTCTTTCTTCCTCTTCTCATTTTCTTCTTCTTTTTCAATCTTTTCGTTCCATTTGCTTATTCTTATTCTTTCCTCTTCATCCTCCTTCTCCTCCTTTATCTCTTTCATGACACCACTAATCTTGTCCTTTACCTTTTTTAAGTTATTAATTTCCATCTTTACAGGATGGGGACTATAGGAATAATGGTCTTCAACCAGTCTTATCAACATCTGCTCCATCATTCCTAAGTTGTCTAAAACGTCTTGTAATGTTTGTATTTTGTCCATTTGGTTAGAAGCCATCTTCTTTTTTATTCTTTACAGAATGGTTTGAACGACGAATACTGTGGGTTCTTATACTTAAGGCGCGTACGTGAAGGAAAACATCCCCCTAAAACGTAAAATTGATCTTACCTAGATCATGACCAAACAACGCACGGACGTGAAGGAAAACATCCCCTACTTTTTCATTTCATATAATAAAACCCAAACTATACTCTCCACATACGCTAAGAAACAATAAACAAATCCATAATCTACTATCCACACAATCGTACGTGAGCGGGTACAAACACAAACACACAAACACAAACACACAAACACATACGCTAAGAAACAATAAACAAATCCATAATCTACTATCCACACAATCGTACGTGAGCGGGTACAAACACAAACACACAAACACAAACACACAAACACATACGCTAAGAAACAATAAACAAATCCATAATCTACTATCCACACAATCGTACGTGAGCGGGTACAAATACAAACACACAAACACAAACACACAAACACATACGCTAAGAAACAATAAACAAATCCATAATCTACTATCCACACAATCGTACGTGAGCGGGTACAAACACAAACACACAAACACAAACACACAAACACATACGCTAAGAAACAATAAACAAAATCCATAATCTACTATCCACACAATCGTACGTGAGCGCTTACAAAACCCAAACTATACTCTTCACATACGCTAAGAACAATAAACAAATCCATAATCTACTATTCACACAATCGTACGTGAGCGGGTACAAACACAAACACACAAACACATACCCTCACACTATCTTAAAAAAGAGTTAGTGTTTATATTCACACTACTCTACCTACACATTGGCAAATTGATGGTTATTTCTTTTCTAGAGTATTGGGTAGCCCTGAAAAGGGCTGTTTTTTTTTTTTGAACTTCATGGACACCTGGTTAATGGTGGCACCTTCCAGGCCTGGCGCCACATACACATCTTATCCCCCAGTTACTTTTTACTTTTTTGGGGGAGAGAGCAGAGGCAGGATATGTCGCTTCAGAATCCCAATTTTCGCTCTCTGGGATTCTGAAATTTATTCTTCTTCTCTTCTTTTCCTTCTCCTCCTCCTCTTCTTTGTTTCTTCTCTCCTCCTCTTTGTATCTTCTTTCCTCTTCTTCTTCTTCTTTATATCTTCTCTCCCCCTCTTCTTTTTTTCTTCTTTCCTCCTCCTCTCTTATCCTTCCCTCCTCCACAATGGCTTCCGCGGCCAGTTCATTCAACAGGCGCCTGGCATATTCCAGATGCACATGAAGTTCCAACAGTTTAGACAGTCTCGTGTTCATTTTTGGTGTTGATCAATCAACAAGGGTAGCTAGACTTCCCAGCGAGTTTCAATTTATATTGAAAGCGCGGACGTGAAGGAAAACATCCCCCTAAAAAACATAAAATTGATGTTACCTACATCATGACCAAAAACAACAACGCGCGGACCTAAAAGAAACACTCACTTTTTTATGCTACCCATCACTATTTTAAAATTTTTTATAAATCACTTCAATAGACTATCCACATACGTAAAGCAATCCAATCTAACCTCAAATCTACACCTCAAACACCAAATAAAGACATCATTTTAATCTACTATCCACACCAATGTACTTGATCACTTACAAACACACAAACTCACAAACGCATACCCTCACATTTTATTAAAAAGAGTTAGTGTTTATTTTCACACTACTCTACCTACACACATTGGCAAATCGATCGTTATTTCTTTTCTAGAGTATTGGGGGGTAGCCCTGAAAAGGGCTGTTTTTTTGTTTGCTATGGCATTTTTTTAGTTTCTAAGAATGCGATGTCCTCTGAGGATAGACTTTCTGGCGATAGGTCTGCTTCTTCGGAAAGAGAAGAAGAACTCTTTGGTGTCGATACGACAATCGACAAAGCCTCTGTCAGCTTCAGGTTGCTGCTGCTGTTGTTGTTGTTGTTGTTGCTGCTGTTGCTGCTGTCTCTGAAGTCTGTACTTCTCTGTCCATTCTTCTTTGTCCCTGTTCATTTCTTCTCTGAAGAGCTCTTCTATCAGGTCTTCAGTGATTTTTAACATTCTCACATTCTCTGTTTCTTCTGGCTTCGGTATCAGACTGTGTCTGACCCTATGCAAATTCACGTAGGCTTCGTTGAGTTTAGCTAGTTTGGAGCACATCTTCTTAGGAGGATGAGTCGACAATGGATGGTTAGACTGGAAACAACCCGGTTCTTAAAGTCAAAGCGCGGACGTGAAGGAAAACATCCCCCACACGGTTTTTGAGTCGCAACGTTTAGTGAGTGTCATGAGAGGGATAGTAAGAAATGAAAGAGCATCAATCCAACATTCTTATAGCTAAACAAAAGACAAAGGCATTTTTTTCAAAACACATTTTTTATTCAAAAACCACTTAACACTAAACAACAACTCTAACATTTTTAACAATAATCCAACAATATAACATCAAACAATTTTTTCAAAACACAACATTTTTTATTCAAAAATCACTTAACACTAAACAACAAGAACTCTAACATTTTTTAACAACAATGCAACACTAAAAGTTTCTCCACTAGGTAAAGAGGGATAACAGTCTTCCATGGTTTCTAGTAATCTAGGATGACTTCTCTCAAACTGTTGATTTCTATGGTATTATCGAATTCTGCATACAGGATGACGTTCACCGTTTCATCAGGGTCTCGGTCTTTAAACTGAATTTCCACACGAATCTGGCCGGATTTTATAGGGTGGAAATGTCCCTCGTCGCTGCCTTGGTCTGGAGTGAAATCGAAAGCCCACAAAGCGTAGCCTCCTGCATAATCCTCGTACGTAATACCGTGACTGGTATTGGTTCCTAACTGTCCGGTGGCTTCGTACAGGGACAAGTACGATCTCAAGTAATTCTTCTTGGTAAAGTCAGGTTCGAAAGGTCGGGTACACAAGGTCTTGCCATCGCGACTGACTTCGATTTTGGACACGCCAAAGTGTTGAAAGTAGAAAGGATTTTTTTCGGCAGCTCCGTTGAAGGCTGTATTCTCGACGATACCGACGATCAAACGTTTGGGTAACTGTCCTTGGAACAGATGATCTTCGATCATGGATCGCTGTCCCTTGGGAATGGTGAAGGTTTTCACTTCCACGCGTCGTATGGGATACTTGGCGGTCGTTCTGCTCAACGTCTGACTGATGTCGTTTCCCACTTTAGGTAACACTTCCACACGGCGTACGTAGAGTCTGGCTTCTAGGATTTTGGTTTTGTAACCGTCACTATCAGCCATCAAATGGAAAGCGGCACTGCTACGATTCAGTCTCAGACGGACATCCACCCCGTTCAGCAAATACTTTTCTTGCAACCACATGTCCAAATGCAAACGATCCATCAGTTCTAAACTTGTGTCGGCTCCCGTGATTCTCTTTCTTCGTTCTACAAATCCATCATTGTTGTCTTTCTTTTCCTCAGTTTCCAATATTTCAAACTTGGTAGGTTCGTCAGCTTCCCATACCACACAGGCATTGAGATGAGTGTTCTTGGCATCTATTCCGTACGTCAAGAGATTTTCCAGGTAGGCACGATAAGGGTAAGTATCCATGCTGCTACTGACCAGTTTGTTATTCAAGTACAAGTCCACTCCACTGAACAAGGAATGCATGAAATTGTTGACGGGAGCTACTGCTTCATCGTCTATAGCACCTCCAGTCTTATCTAGAATTTTGACTTTCAGGTACAAGTAACTGCTATTCAGATCGATGTAATCTTCGGGCTGTCCTTTGATTTCAAACTCGATGGGAGCGGAATCGGTCAGTGAGGAGACGGGGTGAAATTCCACCCACTGGGATTCTTGCATCGTCATCATCGTGGGGGGCATGGCAAACAGGTCCAGTTCCGTCTTGGAACAAGCGCAAGATTCTCGGTGCATCATTTTTTTGTCTCTTTTCTCAATAATCGAAAACGTCTAAGTCTCGAACGGTTCTTCTTTTCTTGGCCTTTCTCGCTTGAAGTCTGGTGAAAGGGTGTTTTCTTCGTCGTCTCTTTCTGCCTTGTCCTTGCTGAATGCCTGACTCGGTAGCGTGCAGGGCATTTATAGGTGTTTCTCGTTGGCCTAAAATGTCTTTGCCCGTTTGCAGCAAGACATTTTTGCCTGCCCTCATGAAGGCTTCTTTAGGGTTTTGTTTGTCGATGATGACATTTTGGAGAAATTCTTTGCCTTGTGTCAGTGCCGCATCTTTCAAGGCGTGCAATCCACGTGTCACCATCGGTTTCAACACCGGGGCCACCGAACGAAAGGCCGATTTTAACATATCTCCTAAGCCGTGTCCTCGCTGTCGAGCAACCCCTCGGTACACTGGATACATGACTTACTTACGAGTCGTGAGAGAACCGTTTTCGAAAATGGAGTTTCACCGTGACTTTTCCTTTGGTGAATGGAATATTTTGTCCCAGATCTCCTTTTATAGCAATGTTGACCGTGTCCAAATACGACTTACTGACAGGCAAATAGTGAGGATGTACAAATTTGCGGTGGACGTGGTAAGTGTTTCCACCTTCCTCGTCAGCGCCCGTGGCAGAATCTACTTTGAAAGGAATGACACGCAGTAACGGTACGGAGGTGTGTCCCACCACGTTATACTCCACCACATCGGAGTACACAAACATCAAATTCAGTCCTTGGTTCAGTTCTACCGGGGCACGAAATAACTTGCTAAAAGACTCGTTGTCGTAAACGATGGGTAATTCGTTTTTCTTGATCATGGTCTTTCTCATGTCCATGTCTCCGCCCAACATGTCAAACAATTCAGGACAAAATAAAATGGACATGATTTTACTCCGTTCAAATTTCATCAAGAAGCGACGAGCTGCTTTGTGGTACTCCATGGTGACACTTTTGTTGACATGCTCCAAAGCTTTCAGAAACACGACATTAAACCTGGAGGTTATGGTGCTGACCAAATGTTGACCACTAAAATAATAGCCTGAGGGAATGAACAAGTGATAGGTGGTGTACTTTTGATTTTGTGTACGGGTTTTCTTGTCATATTTGACATTGCTATCCATCCACTGTTGCATTTGCTCGTCATGAACTTCCACATCAAAAAAATTTTGATTGGGAAGGACATTGAGGACTTGGGACGGGTGAATCATTTCTACTAAAGCCACTTCCCAATGGGCTTCGTGATCTAACTGGATGGCTTGAGGTAATTTGGCCGTGTAACAGCACAACGTGTTCTTGGGAAACACCTCCATGGAACTGTCAATGGGTAAGGTTAAGTAAAATTGGTTTTGGTGACTCATAATTCCAGAGTTCTGTGGCTGTCCGAGGGGATATTACTGGACGTCAGAGGCGTGTCTCCGTCTAAAATGGGGTTCTGGTTGTGGTTGAAGTGGTGACTGGCACTGGCACTGGACACAAGGTTCCCGGGGTTCCCGTTCGAGGTGAATTTCAGGGAGGGATTAGGAAGCAGGTAACCGATGCAACTGCTCAATAAAATGGTCCACAATTGTTTGTCTCCTTGTTGCAAACTCAAATTGGCGATGGCTGCCCGGATGACACAATACACCACGAAGATTTGGCAGAAAAAGACGATTTGCGTTTTAGGCACACGTTCTCCACACCACACCCACAAGGGTTGTTTTTGTAAATCTTGCACAGAAGAACTAGGTGAAGGAGGAGTGGTCGACGTAGCTGCGTCTGCTGTGTGAAAGGGCATGATGGTCACTTCTTTTTATAGTCGATGACTTGCGAAGCATCGATCCAAGAATCGAAACTGGGTGGATATCCTTTCCAACGTACTTTGACTTCTTTGACACGTCGTTTGCCCACTTTACGGGTTCTCCGTTCGAGAATGCTTTCGATGTCGTACACGTCGTCTTCTTTTTTGGTGACACGTTGTAACTCGGGCAAATAAAACGTTCCTTTGAGTACTTCTCCGTTCATGTCTTCCAATTTATAGACGGCAGGATGACGGCCATGCACTCGTCCAGTGACGCGAAACAATTCGGTCGTCCAGTTAGGTAAGTAACCTTTGTCGAAAGTGCGTTTGGTTTTGCCAATGCGCACCCAATCTCCTACGGCCAACATTCCACTTTTCTCGGGGACAGCCCTCGTCGGGGACGTACCAAACAGACGCTCAAACACCAACACTTCGTTGTCGGGAGTCACGTCTTGCGGGGCACGTCCGATGCTTCGATGGTAAGATTGGTTGTAAGCTTGCACCAGGTGCGGTAAGATGTCGATGTACTTCAGAGTGTGGTGATGCGTAAAATATTTCCACATGCGTTCTTTCAAAGTGCGTTGAAAACGTTCCACGATGCTGGCTTTGGTTTCGGGATTCTCGGTGGTAAAAAAATGAATGTCACGTTTCTTTAATTCTTTTTGGAAAGCTTGGTTCAGAAATTCGGTACCTTTGTCCGTTTGCCATCGAAGAGGGTGACGACCGCTTTGTTTCAACACCCGTTGCAGGGCTCGCACTAACTCGCTGCTCGATTTGGAAGTCAAGGGTACGACCCAGGCAAATTTGGAAAAGACGTCGATGACACAAAACAAATATTTGTAGCCACGATTGTAGCTGGCCAAATGAGAGACATCGGCTAAATCGGCTTGCCATTGATGATCGATACCTTCCACTCGGGTGCGACTTCTGGCAAACTTGCGTCGAATGGGTTTGTGTAAAGTGTAGGTAGCTTGTTCTTGTAACCATCGTTGCACTTGAGGTAAACGGAGACTTTTCAGTCGCGTTTTGGCAGCACGATACAATTTTTGAACTCCTGCGTAACCTGCAGGATGGGAGGGATCGTAGTAAATGCTGGCTAAGACCTTTTCCATTTTTTTTTTGTGTTGGTTGGTGTGTTAATAAGACACCCACTCTTGGAGGATGCTACTCTTTTTCTCTTGGGGTATTTTCTTGGATTGCAATGCTTTGCGTGTGCGGCCAGCAATAGGTGTCGAAGAGGAGAAGGATGTCTGAGCGGGGGATATCGGTTCTTGTTTCACTTCTGTCTTCACTTCTGTCTTCACTTTCTTTTTCTCTTGTGAGGAAGAAGGGGTGGCCATCATCTTTTTAATCCATCCAATTCTGGAGGTAGGTGGTGTTGTTAACTTGCGTACTTTTTCTGGTGGAGTTTGAAACCCTTCCTCTTCTTCTCCTTTTTCTGTCTTGGTCACGGGTACTGGTGGTACTGGTACTGGTGCTGGTGATGGTGATGGTGCTGGACTTTTCATCAAGGTCTTAAAATCTTTCAGAGTGGGTAGAGCTGTTTCGTCTAAAGCTTTCTGGTGAAAGAGTTGCAGTCGTTGCAAGAGTTGACCGTACTTTTGCGATTTTTCTGTTTCGGACAAATCTTGGCGATCCATCAAGGACTGCAATTCGTGTTGTAACTGGGACATCTCGCTCAAATGGGGATTGGGAGGTAAATGCGGGGTGTGTTGTTCTTGCCACCGATGGTATTCCATCCATCGTTTGTAAGGTACTAAAGCTAGTTTTCGTCCTTCCATGGGGTTGTCAGGGGGCGATTCTGAGATCTTGGAACTTCCGAGGCCTTTTTATCTTGCTCCCACCAGTCCTCCCAACATGGTTCCCAAGACTCCTTTCAGTATGGGGCCTAACAAGAGAGGTAAAATACCTCCACGTTGCACTAACATCTTCTTCTTTTGACGAATGGGAATTTTCTTTTGAACCATTTGGCGAAGAACGTGACGATGTTTGCCTAAGCATTGTTTCTGGTGTTTGGACAAAGGGATCGTGCCTTTCAAAACGTTCAAACAACATTCGTACACGGTATCGATGACCTCTTTGGAGGCTGTTTGAATGAGTTTGTTTCATAGGGGTGGAGAAGCTTTGGACAGGACAGATAACATGTCCCCATGTTTGGCTAAACGTGGTGGCAGTCCTTTCGTTTTCTTTCCTTGGGGTTTTCTGGAGGGTGACATCTTTGAGTCTTCAGGAGCACCAAAAAAACACTGATACCCGACTTGGTCACAGGCCTTTTTTATACTGGAACGCGTCGCCACTGATTGTCTTTACCTCGTATTAGTTTGAGGACAGGCATGACACGTCGTGCAGGGGTACGTAACGGACTAAATCGAGCCAGTTCTTGCTTGGACAAATCCAGCAAACTTTGCAACATGCCCGATCTTTCTTGAACTTTGATTTTGGGAGAAGGTACTTTGTGAGTAGCAGCCACTGCCACTAAATTGGAAGGTCCTGCCACTGGGGAAGTTCTTTTGGGGGTCATCAACGGAGAAGTTCTTGGTGTGATCAACGTCTCCAAGTACTCTTCAGTTCTGGGTGTCATTAACGGAGAAGTGGACAAACGTGAAGCTGCCGGAGACGCAGTCACCGCCGTGGCAGGTCGTGGTTTGCGAGTGTAAGGTTGCGTCCTGGCCGAAGTGCCTCTCTTGCGACTAGTTTTCTGTGGACTTTTCTTTTTCTGGGGGCTTCTTTTCTTTTTCCGGGGTGGTGGTGGTGTCTGGTCAGAGGAGGGTCCTCCCACTGGAGAAGTTCTCCTTGGGGACCTGGTCTTTTTCTTCTTGGGGCTTCGTTGGACTTTTGTCTTTGGGATAACTTTGAGGGCATTAGGATCCCATCTTAAGAGTGAGCGAATGATGACCCCTCCTAGAGTACCGCTCCCTCCAGGTTTCAAAATGATTTGTTTTTTGGTTTGAGTGTCGATGCGGGGATCGGCCAGTTGGACCAAAGCGACTTTGTTTCGATCGAAAAAGCGTTTGGTTTGATGAGGAATCTGAATGATTCCTTGGAGTAATTGACGTGCTGTCACCGTGAAACATCGTAAGACTTCTTTGAGACTAGCTTCTAAGACACGAGCTCGTGTTTGTGGATCTTTTTCTCGACTGATGCCATACAAGGCACGAATCAATTTGACGGGAAGATGCGACTGAAGGGACGTCATGTTCGCACTGAGAGTGAGACAGACGAAAAAGTGTCTGAGGTTTTTATAGATTTTTTATGGGGAGTGAAATGAAGTCGAGGACGGAGACGTGTACAGGACAGGCCCTCCGTCTTGGCACCAGTGGTGAAACAAGTGGGTACGAAATCGCAAATCCTCGGGAGTCGTAGGTTTCAAATCGACGAGTAAATAGGCGTGTGGAGTTTGAGTGGCATCGTCGTACGCCTGAGTCAACCAAGGCGTTCCTAACTGTTTGGCTAAGACTTGCACTTGCGATTTATCTCGAGGGCTTTTAAACAAGACCACGTAATGCGCATTGAGACTGATGGTGCGATGGGCTTTACTTTGTTGAAACAAATTTTGGGTGATGTAAACGACACTGGCATTACGGTGATGCCCTTTGCGCGTGAACCACAGTTTAATTTCTTCTTCGTCTTCTCCTAACATGTCGTCGAAAATGACCAAATGGGTTGGACGGGAGTCAGAGACGATGCCATCGTCTTCTTTAGGAATGCCTTCCACAAACACGATGGAATCGCCTTGACTTTCTCGCAAGAGGCTGTACGCCGATTGCCACTCTTTGTAACACCACACGATTCGTTGAGGGGGTCGATCGATCAAATGATGTTTATGTTCGATCAAACGTTTGACGAATTCGGTTTTGCCTGAACCGCTAGGTCCAGCAATGAGCATGTTAAAGGGATGGCGAAGATACAAAGCCTCCCAACTGGCACGATCTAAGTGTTCGTCGATGACTTTGACAGTAGAGGAAGAGGGAGCAGAGACAGCAGAGGTAGCCATGGTATGAGAAATGTCACTTGTGACACGAAAAATAAACAAGACAAGAGTTTATATACTTTTTCAGAACACGTTTATTGAATGTTTCTTTCAAACATGAATACGAAAGACAAAAAATACATAAAAGCCAAAGGCTTAAGTACAAGAATAAAAGGCACATGATAACCATGAACGTGGAATAAACACAAGTGTCTGTACAACATGTTTTGGGTAAAGTTCTAACCAGTTCTATAGTAGGGGTAAGGTCACACAAGTGTCCTCCCAAAAGGGTCTTTCAGGCCTGTCCACGACAGTCCTGTCCTGGGTGACGGGTTCTTCTGGCACCGTCACTAACACAGTTTGAAAAGTAACTTTTTTCCTTGAATAACTCTCGTGCATACTGGGCCACCTCTTGTGTCCAAGCCTCAAAACCCTGGTCTCGGTGATGTCCAACATTTGACTCCTAACCAATCTGGTTTCTTCTTCGTCAACGACATGGTAAGTTACTTCAATGAACAATGAACTATCGATCTTGCCTAGGGTTCCTTTTTATATACAGACCAATACCGACGTGACCGTACGGTAAGGTGAAGTGATTGGGAAGTCTCACTCGCTTCTGGTATACAATTTGATAGACTTTTTCCAAGGGTCGACTGACGATGTGGTGAGTGGCTAAACGTACAATCTTGTTCGGTTGATAGGTGGTCACTTTAAAGTTTCCATCCTCTCCCGATTGCAAGGCTTCTTTCAATACCCCAAAGTTGACCACTCGACTGGTACGATGATTCAGAGTCAGTCCTTTCACTTTGCACGTCGTGTGCACTTCTCCTTGTTTGTCCCGGTATTCGTAGCCGTAATTTTTGGGACCACCACTGACGAAACTTAGAATCTTGTCGTCGGGATGCTCGTCTGTCCAGGCTCCTAAACGGTCTCCTTCGATGTCAGGGTGCTGTTGACTCGGGTGATGGATGTAAATGCAACTGTCCGTGTCAAAGTACAGGACGCGTTCTTCTAACAGTTCTAAAGCTTCGTACAATTTTAAGCGAGCATGAGCTGTCACGTAAGCCGCAATGATGACATTTCCAAAAGGGTCGTCTTGTACAAAGTCCAGATCTTCTTCGTAATTGACCAAGATCAAATCCTCTCGAACGACGTCCACGTGTTTCATGTATTTGGTTTTGTCGTGAATCATCTGGAAGTAGCGGGAAGGTTCTGTCAAATATTCCGTCTTGGGTAAACACGGTCGTTGTGCCATTTTACCCCACAAGCAATTTAACATCACTTTGGCAAACGATCGCCTGCCTTCGTTTTTTTCGATGTGGTCTAAAGAGATGCCTTCTTGTGCGTAGTATTTCTCTTTGAATTGTATTTGGTCTTCGGGAGTGTGACACCAGGAAGGATAGCCGCTGGCTTCTTGTTTCAGTTTCAAAAAGGCATCCACGTAGTCGGCGAAAATGCCTTTCTGAGTAGGGTCACCCTTGTTGTACTGTTGTGTCTTGGGAACGTGGCAAATTTCGTACAATTCTAACAGTTGGTATCCCATGTCCAGAGCTTTGAACAATTCCACGCTGACCCAGGTTCCCGTCAAGGCACGTTCTTCCTGGCTGTGATGGCAAGATTGGTCCTGGTTGCACGTTTCGGCACAAGTACGGCACAAGGGAAACATCAGTTTGCCTTGACAATGGTGAGGTAAGACGGGATGGTATAGGTTCGTGGGAGGCAAAACTTTACACTTGATCAAGCCTTCGTATTGTCGAATGTTTTTCAGGTCGATGTGTTCCGTGAACAATTGCGGATGCCCTACAGGAAAGCGACAATATTTGCACACGTAGGGATACAGCGAACACACGTCCAAGTATTTGATTTCTTCTCCTTTCTCTTCGTCGGCTTGGTACAGCAAACAGGTGGCATTGGTCCTTCCTCCGTACAAACTATCCCTCGGGTTCAGCGGGTCCATGAACTGGTAACTTTCCACGAGGCGTTTAAACTCGGGATCGGTTTTCAAACGGTGATCGTACTCGTGTTCCCACATTTCCACCACTTGGTATCCTTGCTGTTCTAGCTTTAGGCGTCGCTGACAAGTGTCCTGGTACAGGTCTTCCATGGTCCGTTGTAAAAACTGATTTTTAGTGTCACGGTCAGGGTAGCAGACGGGACATCCGTGAAATAAGCAACCGTTAAACTCGTACACGATCTTGGGGTTTTCTAAGTCCCAGCCATCTACCGAATACGTTCCGATGGTCTTTTCGCCTCCTCCGTTGCGGGCATGCTGAATCCATTTGTCTTCCTTGTCGCACAAGTAATGTAACCAACGTAGGGCTTTGACCGAGTATTGACGCTTGACATAGTGGGTCGTTTGAGGACTGATGACAGCCACGGTGTTTTCAGGCATGAATCGTTGGCGGTACACTAAGGAACACGCTTTGGCAATGGTGCAAGCTTCTTTCAAAGGATCGACCCCTCCGTGTTCCATGAACAGTTCTCGAAATTTTCCACAGCAACGCCGTAAAATGTCCACGTCGGAACGACAATACTTTAGCATTTCTTCCTGAAAGTCGAAAGGGTCCGAGGCGTGAGCTTGGTACCAAGCGTAGAAAGCTTCTCGTTGTTCGGTACGCATGTTGTCGGGGTCGTAATAGTGAGCCTCAGGCAAATGGGGTAGAACAGCATGTTGATTGGCTTCCGTATTGAAAAAGTGTGGAAAGTACCCTTTAGCCATTTCTGTCATTCCAAACGTTTTAGGCATTCGGCTCAAAGGCATGGCCAAGTAACTCATCGAATCTTTAAACTGTACTTGTCCCACTTGCATGAAAATGATTTTGGCTCCGTTCAAAGTCACTTTAGGACGTTCGGTGCCTTGTTCCGCATAGTACCTCAAAAGAAACTGTCCATCGTATCCGGAGAAATTGTGAGCCGTGGCATGACGATGACAATCTCCGTAACGTTCGATGTCCTCTTGGCTCCACGTCTTGTCGACGGGGTCTAAGACCCATTGGGCAAAATCGGCTAACGTGTTTGGTCCCCGAAAGATTTTTTCACGTCCTCCAGGAATCTTGCTGCAGTGAGGGCAATGACTGAAGATAGGTTCTTGAATGCACTTCTCGCACGCTCGATGAGCCACGCAGAAATTAGGAATGTGAATGCCGGTCTCTTGCATGCATTCGAAATCGAAAAAGATGAAATTGCCTTTCTTCTTGTGACCGTCCTCTTTCTCTGGTGGGGGTTGGTATTTTTGCACGTAACATTCGTGTTCCAAGTCCACGATGTGGTGACAAATGTGACATTTTTTCTTTCCTCGACATACGTGTGCCTTGGCATTGTTGGTACGTATGCCTTGTCTACACGTAGGGCACAATCTCAGGAGTTGACAAGCACATTTCTTCTGTGAACCTTGTGTTTTCAAATGTTGTTGGTAACAGGTAGGGCTGACAAACGTGCGCAGACAAGTCGAACAAGGCACTGGTTCTTCGCTCAGACAGGGTGGAGAGGCCAAACATCCTGGGCATTTCCATCCACAATGCTTGTGTTGCTCTCGATTATTATAACCATAGTCACATTTCTCACAGTAATATCTGTATCCCAGGAATCCGGTGATACTGGTAATGGTATCGAAATGGTCATCGTGATGATAAACATGAATGTATTTTCCGTCCTGAAAGTCTTGGCCTCGAAACAACAGAGACCCGCGCATTTCTTGAGGGTGCACTTTCAAGGTGTAGCGTGGAGCTAGGGCATCTTGCAATTTTTGCATCTCAGGAATGCCACAGGGTGTGTCTTTGGACAGGCCAGCTTGTTGCAACAGGAGTTCTGCTTCGTTTCGTTGTTTGGCTCGATCGGATCGTTGAATAGTGTTCCAGGTTCTTTTCCATTCTGTCGTGTCGTTCTTGTTGGCATAGGTTCGTCCCACCACGATGGCACGGGCTAAACACATCTGGTCATGAGGATTGTGAATTTGGACAAGACTACGCTTAATGCTGCGAAGCTCGTTCACCAATAACATCTTTTTGCGTCCTGTCCCTTGAGGAAGAGAGACGTGGGCCATTTTCAGTGTGGCTTTACCATCGGTGATGTCAAACTGGTCATTAGATTGTTGTACGTGTTGAATCTTGTCCATGATTTTGGAAGGGGTTAGTTCTGCAGGTCTGCTAAACTCGATCCAAACAGGGGATTTCAAACCGTCGTGATCTATGGATAGTGTGAAGCGATCGTCTTCTTTGGGTTGACATTGTCGCTTGAGTGTGGTGAGCAAAGAATCCCACATCTCGGTGATGAACCCTTCTGCTTTCTCCAACGGTACGTCGGACTTGAAATCTTTAAACTTCACCGTGTAGGTGTAAGCCTTGGTTCTAAATTTTCTAGAGGGGCGCTTTTCCGTCTCTCGAATGGAATAGTATTTTTCAGGGTTGACTAAGGGTGACAAACTTGGTTTAGAGGTTTCAAATTATGGTTCACTCATGTCCTCTTCAAAATCACTGGCATGAATTTGTGCCAAGATTTCAGCCCTGGTACGAGGCGATAGATCACGTTTCTGCCTCTTACTTTCTTCTTCTTCTTTCTTCTCGAATGAATGGGATCGTTTCATCTTGAGTGCAAAACGTTAAATGACTCAAGTTTAAACACCACAGACTAATTTATAGTCTTGGCAAACCAGCGTATATAAAAAGGGTGTGTGTCTTGTCCTTTCACTATTCATTTCACTCTCAAGCCGAGCACAACGATGGAAGAGACTACCCAGATGGAACGTTTCGTCAGAGCTTTGCGAGGGGTCATTAGAAAATTCTCTTCAGACCAGCCGACGGACTACTCTCCTTCCTTTCGAGATAAAAGTCAAGATACTTGCTATATCTGTCAGAAGAAAGGGCATTGGTCTTCAGAGTGTCCAGACCATCAAAAAAGAACAAAAACAGGGACTAAAAGAGACAAAAGTCAAGATACCTGTTATTATTGTAAAGAAAAAGGACATTGGTCTCCAGATTGCCCAAAAAAGAAACAAGAGGAGTCAGAAGAAAAGAGGGATTCTTCAGAAGAAGAGAGGGATTCTTCGGAAGAAGAGAGGGATTCTTCAGAGGAAGAAGAGGAAGAAAGAAGACAATTCTATTTAAAAGAAGCAAAGAAACAGGAGAAGAAAAGAAGAAGGGAGGAAAATGAGGAAAAAACGGTGAAGAAATTCAAAAAACAGAGAGACTAAACAAGGAGAAAGAAGAAGTCAATGAACTTTTAATTAAAGTGTTCTGTGGTTAATTGTGAATTGGATTGTAAAAAAATGGATAAGAGAATACATGAATGATATAAGGTAAGTGTCTTTGAGTTTTGATTTTAAAATAAGAAGCTACACTCACGCACTCATACACAGACACGTACTATAAGGGTAAAATGGGTGGGGTTTATTTTTGAGTTATTGGCAAATTGAAATTGTATTTCTTTTCGAGAAATGTGGGTGGCCCTGAAAAGGGCCTTTTTATTTTGGTGTAGGGGTGAGTTTAACCAATCAACTTTAACTGCCTTAAGCCTTTGCCACGGCCAAGGCCTACTTCTGATGATTGGGTTGAAATCACTAAGGGTGGTACGACAGGCTTGGTCACAGGGTTGGCGTGTTTAGCTCGGGAAGGTCGTATTCTCTTCGGTCGTGATAAAGAAGTCTGATACATTTGTTTCAGACTTCTTAACTCCGCTAAAATGTCCAACAGTACCGTAGCCGTTTGATTTTCACCCTCTTGTTTCTTTGCTGCTACTTCTTCTTGCTGTTGTTGCTGTTGTTTTTTTCTTACCTCTTCTTGTTGCTGTTGCTGTTGCTGTAGGAGAAAAGCTTGTTCCGCTTCCTTTTGTCGTTGCATAAATTTCTCCAATTCTTCTTTCTGTCTCTGTCTAAAATTCTCCACTTGCGGTAATGAAGAAGGTAACGAAGGTTCCGGAACAAATTCTTGCGAGGTAAGAAAATCCACAAAATCCCAATGTACCTCTTCTGAAAGTAAGTCCGGGTTCCCTTGGGCAGTCTCCCATGCTGGTGCACCCCAATGGATCGTTTTCTGAGTTTCCGTCATGTTGAATCACTGTCGCATAGATTGACTGCACACAAGCGCTAACGAATCTATATAGACCACGTGACGTCACAGACTGCTCTCTTCGGATTGGATGCGAGCTGACTGAATTTTGTAACGCGTGTTCGGATTGGTGAATGAATTCAATCCGTTTCAATCCTTCCTGTACCTATAAATAAGCGCAGTTCACTGCATTGATTCACTTGTTCTCGTCGCTTCAAGATGTGGACCGATGTGCAATCTTCTACGCTTGTGTCTTCCATGATGTTCCGGACGGACATGCTAATGTATGTCCGATCCAAGTGGACCGTTGTCCACAGGACAAACACCAGCCTGTGGATACGTAGGATCTACGTTGAAAGACAAGGATGCCTGAAAAGAGTGCTGATTTACGGACCAACAGTGAGACGTAGCCTAAGGACAAGAAGAAGACCAATGCGGTACCATTTATGTTAATGAATACATTAACATAAACCCAAAGGCCCTTTTCAGGGCCACCCATATTTCTCGAAAAGAGATAGCCTTTCCATTGCCTACCCCTTTTTTAAAAAAAAAATTAAAAAAAAGAAAATCCCATATTCAATTCCCCTTTGTCCCTAAACAATCCCCAAACTCTATTCCCCCATGTTAAATTCCCCTTGTACGTATATCGGCCCACAATTTTTTTCCCATGTTAATTCCCCTTGTACGTATATTAACCCACGATTTTTCGCCATGTTAAATCCCCTTGTACGTATATTGACCCACGATTTTTCGCCATGTTAAACTTCCATTGTACGTATAGTGGCCCAGGGGTCTCCGTAATGCTAATTTCCATTGTACGTATAGTGGCCCACCTTACTACTCATATGAGACTAGTTAGGATTGGATTAATTAAATGTGGAATGAATTGCCCACTGAAAAGACACAGTGATCACATTCAAGAGTGCTCTCAAAACTCACTTATTTCGACTGCAAGAACAAACTTGAAGACCTAATAATGTTTCCTACTTTAAATATTCTCAGCATGGTTTTTTAAAAATATTTTTGAATTTCATGGTGTTTGTTTTTGTGATCATATCATTATATGTTTTTGATCTTATAGTTGTTGTCTAATGTTGTAAAGCGCTTAGAGCTTCTAAAGATTAGGCGCTATACAATGTCCTCATTATTGTTATTATTATTACTGAATATAATCACTTGCGATAATGGAGGAATTCTGCCAGTCATTAAATATTCATTTATGCAAATATGCAAATGAATTTGGTTGAAACTTTTGTTTTCATTGGACATTGTGGTGTTTTAAAAATAACGTTGACATTGAGACTTGTTCTTCTAGAAATTTAGTATGATGTTATCAGACCGGTAGTGTATATACTTTAACTGTTACTAATAATTCCATTGTAGGTTTCATTTCAGCGCTGGTTATTACATTTTATTTTGTTTAGTGTTACAATTGTTAAAGTACTATTTGAAATTAGACCGCCATTGGTAGTGTTATCAATTTTCGTGGATTGGTTGAACTGCAAGGTTATTTCGCTGCTAGTTTTATTATAATTATTATATATTATTATAATCGTATCTATGAATTCTTTGTATGTTTATATTTTTAATAGACACATTTTTAAATTGGAATTGAAATTAAACGATACATCATTATACGCCTCATACCCATTTGTGACCGTTAGTAATAGTATCTATACTGACACCGTTACTAAGATATAAGTTACATTTTATTTGGGTACTAGCAATTACTTTTCTTTCCGATTAATCCACTTTAAGTTTATTACCGTTATTAGTTTTCGAGGACTGGTATATATAAAAAAAAAAAAAGTCATTGAAAAACCCGCAGGGGCTCGTATCATTACTTACAATTGACCTGTCATACCTGTCATAGTAGTTATTATATAGCACATTAGTCCGAATTTCCTCTAACCATTGCCACCCGATTTTTTATATTTGGACAGTTATATTGGGGTGTAGGGTCCGTACACCCCAACATAAATATCCAAATATCAAAAATGGGGTGACAAAGAGTCAGAGGAAATTCTGACTAATAGTACATGTATGACAGGTCAGTTGTAAGCAGCGATACGAGCCCCTGTGGAAAAACCAATATGGTGTGGCCTAGCTTCCGACGATATTGGTTCTATGGTATCTCGATATTTGAACTTTTCGGTAGGTATTTCATCTATTGCACCACATATCGTGTACTTATATATACTACGTGACCATAGCCTAGGTTACTAGTTCTGCATCACCAGTTTATTTTGGGAAAATGTCAGGATTGCTGACGAGTACACTATTTTATAAATAAATCCATGAATATTATTGTTTCTAAATAATATCCTTAAAGGAGACTTACTCCTAGGACAGGTATTATAGGGCTAAATTTAGTTATTTCAGGTGCTGTGGTATTTATATTAGTTTTAGAAGGAAAGATATATTTGTGTATAAATTTTCTAAATTCTCTATATAAATTTAATAACAGTATGTCTATGATAGAGTAACTCTACAGTCACTGTTAGATTTAGAGGCAGAGATTTGGGGTCAATACTAGGTTACCAGCAGCTATTCAAATGCTATGGTGTCAAGTTACAGTCCAGAGAAATTGAAACAAAGGAGTCAGTAGGACAGTTGGAAGATGTGTTAGTAAAGCTAATTAAAATCAATTATAGCAAGTTTGCCATAATACTTAAACATTAAAATTAGTGACCATTTGAAGGGAAATTTGAATCTCTTTTAGTAGGCATAAAGTGCTTAAAATAGAGTTGGGTAGTTATAGTTTAATTTTGAAGTAATTTGTTCAAGAGGATAAAGTTTACAAGTAATTTCATACTCAAAATAATATTTTTGTAAATTCTAACACACAGCATCAGTGGGAAAAGAGTGTGTATGGAGAGTACATATATGGCTTTATTTTGGATTACAAAATTTAGATTCTGTGCATTTTGATATGTAGATTAGAGTTAGATAAAGGGTCTGCACCTAACACAATCAGACCAGAATATTAGTTTAGAATAGGTCTTCAGGGAATGTTTTCTCTGAAGTCCGCTAGGATTGTTTAAATAACCAGGTCAAACATAGTGCAGGGAGTCAGCATGAAGAACTAGGGGCAACATACATCATTAAAGGCAGAAAAAGAAGAAACCCTCTTGCTTGTGACTAATTCCCCATAGCGCAGTGACATCAGAAAGGCGCTACTACAGTTTGGTGGAGAATTTAAAATGGAAATGTTGTGTTAAATTGTATTCTAAAACTTTTACTGGATTTTGGGGAATTCCATTTTATTTTAGACTGTGCTGACTCCATATGAAAGTTAAGTAGCAAAATTTTTGTATATTCATCTTTAGGACCTTTCTTTACACTTTATTCTACAATTTTACGAAGTGATCTGTCAGGTAAAAATTTGTCATTAGAAATCTATATGTGCCTTTGATTCTTGTGATTCTACTACATCAAAATGGATAGAAGCTGCATGGATTTCAGTCTCATGCCACCTTTTTCTGGTGATGGAAGCCAATAACAACTAGCCGCAGCAGTGGGAAAATGAATGGATCAAATAATAAAAAAAAACAGGAAACGATAAAGGACTATGATCTGAACACGGACAACACTATTGCATGGACTTCTTAACAAAAAAAAAAATCATTAACAAAACTAGACATAAAAAAAAAAGAAAAATTGTTGACAACCAGGAAACGATAAAGGACTATGAACTGAACATGGATAATACATATGCAAGGACCTACACTCAGTGTATCAACGGAAAACAGACAAAATGATAACCCACACAGAACGAAAGAAACAACACCAAGGAAGAAATGAGGGAGACATGTACAATGGCTAACGACGGTTTCTTAAACCCAGGCCACTAACAAGAACCGAGAGCAAGGCTGCAAATCACCCTAGTGTTGACAGAAAGACCACATGTGGAGAAACACAGCTCCCCGATACCACACATGCTAATGCGAAAGAACCTAACTTTACTGGATGTTGATGAAATTCTAGCCTGTAGTCGGCATCATGGCAAGCGCGTTTATAATGTTAAATGGCAAGACTTCCCCAAGACTACATGGGAACCTGAAGAAGCGTTACCGCAGTTTTTGCTCCGGGAATTTCATGTAACAAAGACACAAAAAGGAAAGAGAAGAAAGTATGCAAAGTGAAGATTCCAAAGGGACTTGATCAATTAGTTCTTAAAGGTGGACTCATTATATTTGTTTTGCTGTGCTATACTTTCCTATCAACCTTTTCTTCCATATCTATCCTGCACATCTTCCTTCCTATGGTATAGCAGAACAGATGTATAAATCCCACACTTGGACAATTGACAGCTATGTTGCACATTCCAAATGGATTATTCTTTGCAAACAAATAACTACTGTAATTTTAAAAGCAGTCTATGGCACAATGTTAGTGCCAGTTCTTATTCAGTTCAAGAAAATATTGAAATCCTTGTGATACCTTTAAATTACATTCAAAGTGAAGTGACATTCATGGAACATTATACAAAGTACTGTAGATTGGTGAGAAGTCAGACATTTATGGAACTGTTGTTCATGTGACTTTTGGTAGCCAAAGATGATATATAAAGTATTAGTGTGATTAATAATTAAGTGTTTGAAGTTATTTTACATATACATGTATCAAGATATTTACCTAAAATTAGCATCCATAAGACCTCTTGGGATTATAAAGTTATTTCTGTTTCTAACTGAAAAGATTGTAATAAATCGCAATATTTTTGTACCTTAATACCCTGCACTATGGAATGTAAATTCTATTTAGGGAGTAGATTTTGTAGGTTTGTAGTGTGCAAGGAAGTGTGTGTGAACACTGATGCCACATAAAACATTATGAAATACATGTCTAAATCCAATTTATTCAATAATTTGACAAAAACAATAGTATGTTATAAAAATTTGGGGACCAAATTTTGCTGGGCCGGAGGGACATATTATAGGGCTAAATTTAGTTATTTCAGGTGCTGTGGTATTTATATTAGTTTTAGAAGGAAAGATATATTTGTGTATAAATTTTCTAAATTCTCTATATAAATTTAATAACAGTATGTCTATGATAGAGTAACTCTACAGTCACTGTTAGATTTAGAGGCAGAGATTTGGGGTCAATACTAGGTTACCAGCAGCTATTCAAATGCTATGGTGTCAAGTTACAGTCCAGAGAAATTGAAACAAAGGAGTCAGTAGGACAGTTGGAAGATGTGTTAGTAAAGCTAATTAAAATCAATTATAGCAAGTTTGCCATAATACTTAAACATTAAAATTAGTGACCATTTGAAGCGAAATTTGAATCTCTTTTAGTAGGCATAAAGTGCTTAAAATAGAGTTGGGTATTTATAGTTTAATTTTGAAGTAATTTGTTCAAGAGGATAAAGTTTACAAGTAATTTCATACTCAAAATAATATTTTTGTAAATTCTAACACACAGCATCAGTGGGAAAAGAGTGTGTATGGAGAGTACATATATGGCTTTATTTTGGATTACAAAATTTAGATTCTGTGCATTTTGATATGTAGATTAGAGTTAGATAAAGGGTCTGCACCTAACACAATCAGACCAGAATATTAGTTTAGAATAGGTCTTCAGGGAATGTTTTCTCTGAAGTCCGCTAGGATTGTTTAAATAACCAGGTCAAACATAGTGCAGGGAGTCAGCATGAAGAACTAGGGGCAACATACATCATTAAAGGCAGAAAAAGAAGAAACCCTCTTGCTTGTGACTAATTCCCCATAGCGCAGTGACATCAGAAAGGCGCTACTACACAGGCCCCAGGTCTGAATATCTCTAGATTCTGTTGCTTGCCTGCCAGTGTTTGCTTTATCTGTCATCACCTTGTTATCAGCAAGTGTGACTTTCACTCATGTCAAATATAATTGCTTTTAGACTCCCAGCTAACTGTCCAGTTATAATGCCCCTGTTTCAGTTCCCTGTGTTTGAAAGCTAGCTTTAAATATGGGATTTCTATATTTATTGTATTGGGCATAATAGATGGTAGGTCTATATTTTGTACCAAAATAAGATTAGCTGACTGTTGTTGTGATGTATTTGATTGACAGATGCTTCAAATACATTGTCTAAATAGTTTTGTGACTTTTTACAAGAATACTTACAGTTTTATCTTGAAGACACGGAGTATGTAATATCATCAAGAATTGGAAGAGGAAGAAATGGTAAGAATTCTAAACTACTTGCATTCAGTAATTTGTATTATCAGTTAGTGTATCACATACATACACTTTCTATTGTGAGTTTCTATTTGAGCATTTCAGATACTTTATATATATATATATATATATATATATATATATATATATATATATATATATATATATATGGAATTGTAGAAATATAATAGCCTTATACCACAGTCATTTGCAAATATTTATAGAATTAATCATCAATTCAGTTTAAGTTCATTGACAGTTCAATAATAATAAGTTAAGTTCAATAACTGTGCTCTTCCCAGAATCCACAAATCAAGAAACCCAGAGTTCATGTCACTTTAATTCTCATGTTGGTCATTTATTTGTCTAATTGCAGCAAGAAGTAATTAAGGCATAACATTGTTTATGTCGGTATATTGGAAGTGTATCATCATTAGATAATAGTATCTTTTTGGCCCAATGTATATTATAAGTAGCATAGATAGAGACTATGGTAATTAGCATATATGTTTGTAAATGATCATGAAAGTTTATAAAGTATTTAATCATACATTGGATCATAACTGACACCAGGCTTGTGTAAATAGCATTCAGGCAACAAATTGAAGCATTTGATATAATGGTCATATATGTTTGTAGTTTATATTTCTATCCATCTCTCATATCATTGATCAGTCATACTTGTAATCTTTTATCTTCCAATACATAAAATCTAGTACCAAAATTCTAACTTTATATTTTATTATCTAGTTTGAACGAATTGTTGACATCAGATAGTTAAATAATTTCATTCTTCAACAGGTTTCCATCTGTATACCATCACTCGAGTCTCTACCTTTCAATAAAATCGAAGATGGAACTTTCATAGCCATAGATGATCTTGTAAAGTTCCTTAAATCTAACCATTCGAATCGTGACAAGAAAAAAATTGTGAAGAAAGAAAATATTGTACAAGAATTACAGAGACATGATACTGGTATAATCCAGAGAGAAGAAAAAAATTTGGTTTCTTTGTCGTCTTTCTTTCGATATATGTTCCATCACTATGATGACTTCCAGGTTTGCAAAGTGGTATGTGATGAACTCTTAGAAAAACAAACACAGTCTATATCTTCAAACAAATGGAATAAATCAACATGGAACCTTTATCAACAACTAGCGTCTGTTGAAATTTTAAGTTTGGGTCTTTATGAAGAAACAATTAATAAGCTACAACTTGAAGGGCTGAAGATTCCATCTTTAATTATTGATTATAAAACACAGTTCACCGACAGCGAATGGAATAAAATTCAATTGTTCGAATGGCATTATAGTTCCTTTTGTAAGAAAGAAGCGTCAGACTATGAAGATGAGCAGGAAAGTAAATGGGAATTCTTTAGATTATGTAAAGAGTTGGCAGAAAAAGGACAAGAACTCAATCAGTTGTGCTTGAAGGTATGTCAACGGAATGTTGCTCGAAAGTTTGCTGCTGACGCAATAAATGGAATTACTATCCATCTTGAAAGTATCCATCGACCTGAGAAAATAGAAACCGACACAGAAAATGCTCTTAGAGACATACCTGCTCCTCCGTTTCAAAATATCATTTGTTTTCAGTGCACAAATGTGTGTGCACATAAAGCAGGAGTACACATTGGTATCGAATTGCAGGAATTGTAACATAATGTTGAAATGTATGATGATATGTCTCTGATAGTTCGTGCCTCTCTGAAGAAAAGTCACAATGTTTATGTGCCTGTCATACTCTTCTTTCCCAAAGGCTGCCTTCCGCCTGGTGAGAGTTTTCTTGCAAGAAGTCATCTAAAATCTGGAAAACTCCAACCCCATTATGTGTCACTTTCATCTTGTCTGGATGACCAAGATCTCCCAGAGGAATATAGAATTCTCGACTCCTTTTGCTTTCAGTGTTTTAAAGAGGAGAAACATTGGCTTGCTGATCCCTTAGATATGAACCACTTTCAAATAACGAGAGAATGGCGCTTGCACGTTCCTTTACCATTCCAGTGTTTGTTAGAACAAACACCACTGAACAAAGACAGCCTCAGGCGTCGATCATCAGATGATTTCTACACATCAAAACTATCCTCTTTATATTGCCATTTCGATTCTTCACTGAACATACTTAACAGAAATTACAGTGGTCTCATACAAGATATTGTCACAGATGAGTTGTTCATCAACTACTATAACATCACATCTGTTTTTTCCATAACATCGACTACCAATATGAGTCAAAGTCTGCGAAATGGAGACAGACGTCTTAAGAAAGCTGCAGATCCAGAACTTTGTCACTTTAAAACGTATCTGAAACCATATCCACTTTGCTGTATAAAAGCAAGTGATGTCTCATCTTCTGAACATTTGGTTTGTCTCAGAGACTGCCATCTTATATTTTTCATGGACAGTCTGGTCCAGCTCACCATGAAAACTGACCCACAACCTGGTGAAAGGAGAATAAATCAACTATGCACCCTGCCCATTACAATGAAAGGCATTCCAAAATATTCAAAGGATGTATTAACATAGCATCTTCCACTGTGTGAAGAAAAAGAAGATTGTGCATGCAAAGAAGCACCACCGCTGAAAAAAGAAGATCTAGAATGGGTTCTACTAAAAATGACCTCTGATGAAGACTGTGCTTTTGAACGTTTTCAGCAGCAAGCCAAATGGGGCCTGAAATACATATGGACAAGACTTACATCATTACAGACCTTCACAAACATTCTAGGCAAAGCGGCTTCGATGGAAAATTCAGAATTTCAACAAGAAAACATGGATCTAGACGAAAGCTTTTCATCCTTGGCCATTCATGATTTGGATAAAATGGATAAAATTAGTAATAATGATAGAATAAAAACTTCCCACTAAACATCTCCAGTGAAGATATAGAGAGCATTAATGGAGCCATTACCTCCATTACATCAGTTGACAGTAATGGGGATACAATCGAGGATATGAAAAACATCCAGGATGATCCAAATGTATCTTGTGATTTGTTACCATATATTGATGTCAGTGATATAGATGAGGAGGATGTACATCTTATGTATAAAGATAAAATGAATGAAAAAAGAGGAGAGGAAGAGGAGGAGGAAGAATATTCAAATATTAGGATAAAAGTTGGTGCTAATAAAGATATTCTCCAAGATGTTCAAGCCCTCCTTGAAGAAATACAGATACCATTTATGACAAACAAAGATGAAACTGTTGTCTGTAGTACTGATAGTAGCATACTAGAGTATCAGGATCTAAACAACACACCATCACCGCCACTATTATGCCGCCATCCTCCACCCTCCAGTGGTAGAGATGACGACATAACCACATTGAAAGTGGTTCTCGATGATTTTTTGGAGAAGGCTGAGCTGAGTGAAACAAATGATAAGGTTCTGTTTTCACCTGGCTACAAAATTGCCAGAAATCTTTTTAAGCTTATAGATGGGAACAAAAAGTATGCAACATTTCTTCCAGAATTTCCAGTACTGCACTTGAGAAAGTCTAAAATCATAAATTTAATATCAGCTTATTAAACATCAGGCCTCATTCATATACTGAAATATATGAGAGATGATGATATTGAAAAAGACTGCAGTAAATTGGTAAGTATCGAGAACATCGAGACAGCCACGCGAAATGTTTGGCGATTGTCAGCAGCTTTGCATATCTCGGTTATCATCACGTTTATCAACTCGCTACCACATTCGCATGCAGAGGAGCTGGAAAAAAATTGTGTGATCAGGAGTTATCCGTCAGCCAGCTTGAATTGAGATGGGGACAAATGTTGAAAGAATTCATTAAGAAAACATCCACTGAGAATAAAACGTTTTCCCTGCATATTGATAAAATGAGGCATTGTGACGAAATTGTAGCCATCGCCGTTGCTGAAAGACTAGGAGGAAAAGATGGATACAACTTACTACTGGCCGGTGTGAAGTCTTCACTTCCATTCTCATTCTTAAATGGAGCTTCCAGTTATGCTGGATTTTGCACACGGCTTTTGATAGAACATTACAAATCAAGTCACTTTCACAGACAAATGAAACATACTCTATTTAGTACCTCTCACAATGGTAGTATTGTCAGGTTTGGATTAGACACTGCTCGAGAGATTGACCACAGAGATGCAAAGAAATGTATTCGACCAGGGGCCATATTGTAAGAACAGTTGGTCTGATACATCGAAGAAAGGGAATGTCATCAAGTTTTGATCCCATTCTAAGAAATGTATATCACAAGGAGAATCCAGAGGTTCAGCAAGAGATGTTAGATTCAACCACATAAGAGATAGGAACATTCTTGATTCACAGATATGCAGCAAGAGAGTGTCTATTGGGTATGACACTTAGTGATTGTCCTAATATTGAATTGATAAACGGACCCAAACATCTCATTAACAGAATAAAAAGATCAATAAAAAGATCAAAAGGGTCAACAATCAAGAGGACTAAAGGCATACCAAAAAATACATCATGTAAGAGCATGAAAGAAAAAAGCGAGGAGAAAAGAAAAAGGACAGTAAAGAAGATGACAACGATTGTGGACTGTCTAAGCTCCTCCATGAATACTTGTCAGTCAATCTTTAAGCCAGATGGGACAAAATCATCCACTAATAAATCAGCTGGTGTGAAAAGAGCTCTTCTCGAGTTGATAAAGAAAATATGATACTCGAGCTACAAGTGAGCAAAAGGAAGATTTGCCAGACTTAGATGAGTTCATACTAACAGATTTCAAAGCTGTTCCACCAACCATAAAGGAACAAACGAAAGCTTCAGTTGTAGAAATTGCCGGTGTGAAGTTCAAGACATCAGCTTCGACTGGAGACCAGTACTTAGAGTACGTATCAAAGGCAATTCTTGACAAGCTGATAGGACACCTTCCAAATTTACGTCACATTGTTATATGTGAGGAAAAATATTCCTTCACACCAGAGACACTAAAAGCACATACAAGAAAAATGCGATATTCTAAAGGAAAAATATCTATCTTACATTTGAAGGAAGAAAAAAGAGGTGATCAGTGAAGATAAATTTCACAAGCCCTCTGTCGTGTGAACAGCTACCGGCAAGAAACTTGTAAGTTCCTATTTAGGCAATCACATTGATCAGCTTCTTCTTAAGCAAAATATTATACTGGATATAGCTCTGCTGACAGCATGTCATTGCCAAGAGGTCCCCTGCACATGTTGTCCTTTCACAACACCACTGAGAATTCTATTTACTTCCGAATCAGGAATTGTTGGTACGGAGAAGCTGTCTAACATCAGGCAGAGAAAGGGAGAAGCAAAAATGGCTCAACTTGATTGGATGAAGGAGCTTGATACTGAGTTGTCTGATGGAGATTCTTTTGTCAACTTTGTATCATCAGCTGATATCGACACAGTCCTAATTCACCTATTTGGTATCAGTCTCCACTGGAAAAGAAACTAAACTGGAACCTTTACACGCCCTGTTTATGTTTGGTTACAAAAACAAAAGCCTGAGCTGTACAACATCTCCAAAATCATAGAAAGTATTGAAAGATACTTCAATAAGTATTCGGCGGCTCTGATTGCCATCATTTTGTGCATGGGAGGAAATGACTTTTTGCCACGACATTATGGAATTTCACATGAAAAGATTTTAATGAAAGCCATTGACAATCAAGGTCTTGAGCTTTTCAAACTCTTTCACATGCAAATCCATGAGACAGATGAGTCAGTTTCATCCATAATGCTAAATATTGATGCATACATTTCCTTTTTAAAGGATTTGTACTGTCCAAAGATCTACAATGCAGCTGCATTGTCCTTTGAAGAAGTAAGGCAAATGACAATCAAAATACCTGGGAAAGAATTCCGACATCCACAAACATGGATGCCCCCAGAAAGTGCCCTGAGGAATTTAGGAAGCCTTATTCAAGTTCAGATAGATTATTTATTGACTATATGGTGTCACGAGGCCGCTTTGCCAGATCGTCTTCGATACTGTTGTATTTCCATGTGTCCAAACGGTGAAGTTTATTACAGTTTTGGAGATGATGTTCATGTATCTGACAAAGAACAATTATTATCAATACCAGAGGAGCTACTCCAGGAGAAAATTAATTGTGCGAAACAAACTAGAGTATGAACATGAAAGAAACGTGCCTTGCATGATACACCATGCAAACAGAATCCGAGAAAACGACAGCCTCTTATGTCAACTCCAAGGTAAGCATACAAACATTTTTAACTCAACAAATTTCATTTTTTTTCTCTCTCTTTCTTTTTGGGTTCTCAATGAACAAGCTGTGCAGTTGAATTCGAATTGTAATTAAGCATACCACACATGCATACATGTACATTGCCGTTATACACAGTTAAAATTATTCTATTTGATCAAAAAATGCTTCAGTAAGGTTCATCAGATAGCTATTCATAAAATAAACAAAATTATTTTAGACCATTTTAAATGCATAGCTACTTCTCATATATTTCTGCTTCTCATTTTTCCTGGCAACATCTTTGAAAGAAAAACTGTTAACTTAGCAGCTAAATATGGGGAAAATTTGTACTGGACTGTTTTGGTCAAACGTCACATATCAAATGGCCAATTGTAGATCAATTTACGTTTTGTCAACATCATTACTTATTTTCCTCATTAGATACATTCTTCTTGGGACAAAAAATTTGCATGCATCTATGTGTTAATTATCCGTATTAAACTGATTTACATACCTTACCGTGGTGCATCTATATATATAGTTTTGAGGAACCCATAAATCGCATTCCATCAAGATCTATTTTTGAATCTAAGTTTCATTGTTTACCATACAACAGTGTACTTGGATAAATTTGTGTTCTTTTCCAGAAAGATGAAGTTTTCCTAGTGATCAGCAACCAGACGTTGTAAAACACAACCAATAATGTACTACAGGACTTAGAAAGGAATGATGAAAATATCGAATGGCCATTAAAATCCAATGCAATTCAGATATGATAGCGACTCGTACCTTGAAAAGGAATTCATTTGATATGGAAATAACACACAATGTGGACAGTGTACTCCATAGGGCAGCATTTGGAACAGTTGTAAATACTATGCTCAAATAATTCTAGGATCTTGTAATAAGCATGGATAGACGCATAGTTGATATTTTACCATAGATGTTACCTCTGATGTGTTCTGGTTCGGATGTACGAAATGTTTATGTAAACTTTGACAATACTTTTAATTTACATATCATCATTTGGAAAATAAATATCAAGTTCGTTCACTGGACTTTATAAATTTACAGTGCAGTCTGCAATACATGTTTAACATATTTTGTACAAAAGTGTTACAGTAGAAGAGTCATGTAAAAATGGGGCGTAGCAAATAATTTTTTCATAAGTTCATGTGTTTGACATCTTAGAATTTCTAAAAGTATTATGTGATATTTTTTTGTTCTTAAAATGCACATTCATTGAAATTAAAAAAGCAGGTGCATTATTCTTTGAGACCGACAAATTACAATGTGGGATGTAACAACATTTATATGGACTATTCATAAAACCATATAGAATGTTTCTATGTGGCTGGAAGAAAAAAATCATATGAAGTAATAAGCCTTTATAGTACAGTAATGAAATGCATATAAAACGACACTCATTATATAGTCCAAACACTTGCTTCAATTGCATTATTTGGAGGTTCTGTGAACTGATAACCGGGTGCATACAGTAGTTTACACCAGCCTGGAAGAACTCATCAGGCTCACACAGGCATGGGCTTGGGATGTTAATAGCAGAGGGCCATTCAGCTGGGGTGTCATATTACCTTGGATAGAAACTATCCAAATTTTTGGGGCCTGTCCTATGAGTAGACTAGAAATCAAAATTTTCCTTTTACGTATGTAATTCTCTACAGATTTTAATTCGACTGCAATGTTTATAAATTAAATATCGTAAGTTGGTAGTGATTATATTGCGTGGAAGATACCACGATTCCGTAAATTGCCGAGTTTTTCCGAGTTTTGATGAGACGACAGATCACGTGGTACCGTGACGCTATACTAGCCAGTCCTCGAATACAAACATAAACATTGGCGAGCGAGGCAGACAGGAGACCACATTTGGGTTGCACATTCAAAAGTTGAATCTGCAGTCTGATATAATAGTTTATGTACTGTACTGGTAAGTGCTAAAAGAAATTTGTTAGGCACAGGCCCGGGCTGGTGACTTAAATAAACTAAAGTCCTGAATGAATTTCCACAAGCCCGGACAGTTCATACCTGTCAACTCTCAAGCCGGGAGAAAAACCTCCCGATTTTGGGGGTATTTCCTCATTTAATCTCGATCTCGTAATATCTCTCAATTTTGCGCAGCGAAGTCCCGATTATTACATTATGTCTGTCAATTTTCATTTGTCAGAAGAAAAAAACCCAACCCCAAACCATTTTTAAATATAACGTATGCAATCCACAGTCTAAACTGCCACACTGCTGACATCATAGCGATATGACTGAAAAATTGTTAAAGCTACGTTAAAAATTCAAATCACACGAACACACGTCTAAACCCGGCACTGGACGAAATAATTAATATCATACAACAGTTTTTTTCTTCTTTTTTTCTTCTTCAGTAAATAGAACGTGAAGATTAAACATTATTCAAGTAAATTTCAGATTTTTTAAACAACTACAACAGTACTATAGTAAAAAAAATAATTTAAAGAATAAAATTGTCACCAATTAGCTTAAATGAATGATCACGTTGAAATTTTCTCTGGAAACAAAATCGCATCTCCATTTCCGCCAAAGAAACTCGGCCAGTTAACACCTGACATTCCTCTACCGTATATGAAAAGTTTAATTACCATGATTAAATTACAAGGAATAAAAGAAAATATACCATGCAGTATATGTGGCCCTAAAGAACTAATTCTGATTAAATATTTTATTCAGCAAACAGTGTTACATGCATTAAGACTTAAACCTAAGGAAAAAAGGTGGAGCATAAAACTGAGAAAAACAGTTGCCACATGTACGGTAACTTGTGACTGCAAATTTGAACTGTTAAAATGAAGTCCATGGCATCGTAAGTAACAACAAAATAGGCATCGTTTATTTGGTATTGCTGATTGCTGATGCTTACACATACACACACTGTCGAACATGGTTTCTTTGAAGCATGTCCGATCACAAGATCAATGCAAGGATAAGGAGTATGTTCATTAGTCACACCGGCTGTATTGTTTGCGTACTTAAATCAAAACTTTATGTTTTGCAATTTAGCCAGAACTGACCAGAATATGCAAAAGGGGCTTGTCATGGGGGAATAATAAGGCGTATCACAGCGAAAAATGGCACGTCAAATGGGCGGTCGCACATTGGGGCAAGGGGGGGGGGAGGGTCAATAGCTCCCCCCCCCCGTTCTACTGTCAGACAGTTAATGTGAAACTTTGACCTTTTTTTTAATCGCTGCTTTTTAAACTGCCCAAGGAATAGTTTTATATCAGTTCCAGCAGCAGAGAGGGTGAACAGACCATAGAATTCCGACAAAACAAATAAAACAAACAAATAAATCATCTCGTAGAAAGGTCAAGATTTTACAAATGAACTTTTCCTTGAGATGTTTTATTTCTGTAATGGACGATTGTACTAATAAAACCTCAGTTTGAAATAGTATCTGAAAAAAATAAAGTACTCTACGTGTTTATTTATTTCTTGTTTATTTTTTGACGACCAACGTTGGTAGGCACCCTCTCTGCTGCTCCCCCTGTTACCCAAATATTTTATCAATACCCACACGATATCTTGTTCTTGGATCATGTAAATTTATTGTTATAAATCCATGCGGAGTAGCTTGCGCTCGTGAGAAGAAATTTTTAAATTTAATTATATCCATGTCACCACCACACCAAGTTTGATGAATATTTCGCAACGTGTGTGTGTCTACGCCATTAAACACAACTAAAATGTTGCAGTTGTCTCTGATCACCTTCGGAATTTGTGTATATCGTTGAGTAACATAGATCACGTCTGTATTTTTGTGTCTACCTCGGGAAAATATTCTGGCTGGATTTGATTGTTTATCTAGCATCACATCGTCGTATACAACTAAATTATTAATAAATCCGTCTATGGAATCTACGGATGGTGCTTCATCAATATCGGTTATAAACTCTATAACATCATTATCTTCATCCAGTAATCGCGCGTTTTCATTGAAATCTTTAAGTACATCATAACATCGCTGATCATCAACGGATGGTGCTACTAAATACAACTTATCCCATTTCAACCATCTCATTATCAGATTAAGTAATAATTGCGTCTTACCCGATCCAGATGGTCCTATGATAATCATTCTGATGGAATTCGGTAGCGCAGGATGATGCTTAACAGGTTCTCGCTGCCGAGTTGCTGAGAAATCAATTATATCCATATATATTATAACATGAATTTATATTGTTTACGCTGTAGAGTTAAAACTCCAACTACTGATTTAGCTACGGTTATAACAAAAAATAAAAAAATAGCGTACGGTGGAAAATGTTCTATATGCGGTAGAAAGAAATTTTCGTTTTTACCTAATAAGCGCGGTGGTGATATTGCTAATTTGATGTCAAAGTTTCCAGGTGCTCCATGGGCTAAATACAGTGGAGAAAAACATCTACCAGGATATAATTATTGCGGTCCTGGTACTCGACTTGATATCAGGCTCGATGATCAAGATCAACCAAAACCAGGCGAGGAACCAATAAACGCTATTGATCGAGCTTGTCATGCTCATGATGTAGCTTATAAAAGTCAAAATCTACAAGATAGGCATATTGCAGATGTAAAATTAATTCATTCATTAAATTCTATAAAAAATAAAAATATTAGAGAATCATTAGCTAATTGGTTAGTAAGATCCTCGATGAAAGGTAAATTAGCGATTGGGGCTGGTAATTAATAATGGAATCAATTTATTATTCACCAGTTGGATACTGGAGAGGCAAAGCAGCAATTGGTAAACTTGCTGATGCAGCGGCGGTTAAACATTCTACTGCTAGCGCGTGGTTGTCCAGGCAGGCAATATGGCAAATTTATCTACCACGTCCTAAACAAATTCAGTACTCGTATTTCGATGTCAGTGTTCCTAATGAAGTTCATCAAGCTGATATTCTGTTTTTACCGCATGATACTGTGCGTGGAAAAACGTACAAACGTACAAATACGCGCTAACCGTAGTTGATGTTGCAAGTAGATATAAAGAAGCAGAGCCGCTATCAGCAAAAACATCATCTGAAGTAGCCGATGCGTTTGAACGAATTTATCAACGAGGTGGTGGACCACAAGGTGGTCTACGATGGTCACAGCTACTACAGGTTGATCCTGGTAAGGAATTTCTTGGTCCAGTATCATCGCTGATGAAACAACATAATACCAAAATACGACGAGGTCATACTGCAATTCATCGTGATCAAGCAATTGTTGAGCGATTTAATCGAACACTTGCTGAGCGGTTATTTGGATATCAATACGCGAGGGAATTTATTCAGGATAAAAGATCTCGCGAATGGGTGGCAAGATTACCAAACGTGATAGCTGCATTAAATAATGAGATCACACGAACAACCAACATGAAACCCATTAGCGCGGTCACAAAAAAAAATATACCAACACAACGAAAAGATGCTGGAAAACAAAAAATATTAGGTGAACAACTACAAATAATTCCCGCGGATACACAACTACCACCGCGATCACTCCGGTGATTTCGATCACTTAACTAGCGCCAGGGTGCCTGCACCCAAGGCGCTAGCGCCTCTACGTCGATTACACTCAAGACAGGTTAACGTGGTATTTTCTCGTGTATGACCGCGACTATTATCTTTTCTATCTACGGTAAATTGTCTTGAATCATTACTCGAATATCGCCATAACGTTATACAATTACAACATGCGCAATGATTGTTCTGCTGCTGTTTTAACTCGATAATAAATTCAACATCAAGATCAAAGTCACGTTTATTTTTTTTGTCAGATTGTTTGTATCCGATTAATTTTTTTCTTATTATATCATCATCGATGATGTTAAATTTATCAACGATTTCAGGAATTATAATTCTACGTAATTGAGATATATTTCTGACCCTCGATACCGCCAAATAAACTAAATTTGACCACTCGATGCGATCGTCTACAATCCAGACTCGTGTATCAGAAATAGTTAATCCCTGAGACGAGTGGATTGTCATAGCGTATCCCAACACCCATGGAGATTTGTCAGCGCGTAATGCATCTTCGACCACACTGATATCAACGGCGACAATATCATTTAATACGAGAATCTGTTTCCTTGACTCTGTCAAGGGTCCTGGAATATCAACATTAATATTCTGTTTTCGTGTATCTGATGGTCTATAACACAACGGTACGGGTAATTCTGAATATTGTTCTTTATGTAGTTGAAATAACTGTTGTTGTAAAGCGTCTCTGACTATTTTTCTACTTGCTACGATCAAATCGTTGGGTCTCCATGAGTTCAAAAAATCACTAATTGAGGTCTCCGAGATTACTCCGCGTATTATTTCACACTGAATTTTGTTTGATTGTAATCTGATTAATTTTTTAAACTCCCTCAAATTTGCATCAAGAGCTCTATGATCATCATCTATTTCTTCGTAATAATCAACGAAATTTTTTAACCAATCATGTGGAGATGGTCCAACAAAAGGCGGCGGTTGACCATGATCGCCACACATTATTATAGCGGTATTTTTCGTCAACAACCAATCAAGAAACTTTTTTAATGTATCCAATGAGACCGTGCATATCTCATCCCAAATAATTATTTTAGGTATATATTTTTCTCCCATCCGTTCAGGAGTCCATGTATCTCCGCGCCACCGAAAGAAACTATGATACGTACACGATTGTACTTGCCGCTGTTTCATCTCACGTGCAAGTCTATGTGTGGGTGTCAGCACGATTATATCTGAATTTTTAAAAACATTAATCGTTCGAGTTGTTTTGCCGCATCCACCAGGTCCATTGAGATATACTGTCTTATATCTGGTTATTGGATCACTCAACGATGGTGCTTTCGACATTTCTGATATTTTATTACCCTTACGATAAAAATCTCTCATTGGAACATCTGCTGATTCTACATAATTGTGTAATAGTTCCTTTTTTATTCTCCACGAACCCCATCGTTCATCATTACTTGTAAATTTCATAACAGGTTCTAAATATTTACTTGAAATATAAAACGAATCTGTTGCGACTCTGACTGCGGTCTCAGGAAATCTATTAATCATCGATAATAAATTTATAGAAACATAAGCCAACATGGAAGATCTTAGATGAGTATATTGTGGGGATACGTCATTTATGTAACTAACGATCGTACCCAATTTTGTTCCGTCGGATAAATAAACACTTTCTTGATTTACAAATATATTTTTCGCTGTTGTGTCAGCGATTATAAAATCGTACTCGGCATCATCCAGAATTAATCGTGCGTGATGTCTTTTATAATCATATGCACCACCTTGAGTAAATTTACCTATAATTTTTCTACCGAGATCTTTTGCGGTTTTGAGTTTATTAGGAATATCATCTTCGGAAACATCAGGACATTTTTCCTTAAACTCGCTGATAACTTCAGAATCTGACATGGGCAACCAAACTTTGGTCTGTGCATGATATGATATAATTGCCTCACTGACCACCAACGATGTCAGTATCATACAATCTAGCATATATCGCAACAAAACTATAGGTGCCCAACGTTTTTCACAAAAATGTCTGCCAAACCAAACATAACAAATCTTGTGAAGATTTTCGTTAAGCTCGAATGATTCAATACAGGCGAATCCAGTCAGATCAAAATCAGGTAATGGTCCATTAATTGCCACTCGCGTCATCTCGTTTGTAGGGTGACCAAATCTTTCAAAGTACGTAGAACAATCTCCGTATACCAGAAAACTTCCTGGATAACATGCAACCATATCAACCGAAATAACATCATTGTAATTGTATTTGGTATTCCATAATCCGCCATGTCCATATTCGACGCAACTTGCGCGTACGTCCTCGAGTAAATCAAATCGTGTTGGTTTCCATGAATTTCGTTCTCTGGCGAAATGAGCCGCAACAGATGGAACGGTAAAACAATTAGTAATTTGTCAGTATTTTCCGCGTGCTTGCACTGTAAAAACGTCGCAAGATTTTTCATCTCGTCATGGAGGGATTCTGTGCGATATATTTCACCGTTCGGTTTGACAAACTGATCAAATTCACCCTCCTCATTACTTTTAATTAACCATACCGATACAGGATCGGTTTTACTTATTTCGTTGATAAAATCAAACATACTATCTGTGGGATAAAATCTAACAGTTCGATCACGTGGAAATATTGTTACCGCGTTAGTCCATGCGTGCGCGTTATGATCGATAATATTTATTGGAGCTCCTTTCGATTTATATTTCGACTGGTACAGTACTTCTCCCGTTATTGTCGCCACAGTTATTGGAAATTTTAATATTTTTCCTAACTCAGCAACATCTTTTATTGTAGCACCGGTATCCTTAACTGAATCAGCCCACGAGTTTATTTTTTCACGCCTTAAATCGGTTAATCCATTTCCACGCATCGCGTTTGTAAAGTGTTCTATTACTCGCTCGGCTACACAATTTAACCTTGAAAATTTCATCGGCGCTAGTTTATCAACGTTGGGTTTTTTTATTTATCTCATAGATTCCATAAATAACCGCCGTTACAGGATATGCTCGCTCATAATACGGTTTGTCAATACCTGTCAGTAGACCCGGTCTGGAATTTTTACTTAATATGACAGTTTTATTATTGCCAAGGACAGGATCATATTTGTCACGAATAATCCAACTACCTGTTTCTGTTAATACAATAAATTTTACTCTGAAGAAATATTTTTGATTGCCCTCGTATTCAGCGATGTAGTTAATGATAGTTGCCGCTCGCTTGTCGTTCATTGTAGCGTCCGTGACTTTGTCGACACTGACTTTGCCAGTGTTGCGTATGATCTTGAACGTTGACCATGTATGAGATGCACCATCCGTGTAAAATTCTTTCTTGGCGTCGTGAATTTTCGAGATCAGACTTTTATTTTTCGGATCAACCAAATCTCGCACTGGCAAGTCAGAAGATAATCTGTCAAGGTTGAATTTATATTTAACAGGCCTAGTTTGGGATAATCTCTCAAACTCGTTCATATAATTAAAACAAATATTTAAATAAAGAAAATTATATGTATATATATACAATGTCTCAATGTAGATGGTTGATGATCGGCTCGGTAAATCGATGCAACAAATCCTGTAGAAAGGAATTTTGTTGGATGCACTCACAAAACATACGACGAGGAAGTCTAGGACCAATACCCTGTCTACGGTGTGGTATTGGAGTGCGAGGAAAGACAGAATTATGTGGGAAGTGCGGCGGAAAACGGTTCAGAGAACTTAAAAGATATTATGACAAAAAAAATAATAGCGGTGAAAACGCTATAAAATCCGTGAGGGATTATATATCAAGATTTCAGACAAACAATGATTTAAACGTATAATATTATTATAATGGAGCAAAATATATTTGTCCCACATCCTGTCATAACAAACTATGAATCAAATATTAATGGTATCATCAGACACTGCAAGTTGAAGAGACAAGTTGGTTATATTACTAATGCTGGTTATCTAATGTTCACATGCGGGGGGGAAAAGAAACATTATCTATGTCATAGATTTACGTATGAATGTTTCTTCGGAGTGATCAATGACGGTCTTGTTATTGATCATATTGACGGGGATACTCAAAACAATAATTTATCCAATTTACAAGCTATCTCTCAGAGCGAGAATAATACACGTGGAAATACAGGAAGATGTAAGACAATCGGAAAGAGGGCGGTAATTTCCTCAAACATAGAAACTGGCAAAGAAATTATGTTTCGTTCAATATCTTCTGCTGCGAAATATTTTGATATTCACCCGCATTCAGTACAAAAAGTAGCAGAAAATATGTATAAAACCACCTTCTCGAAAAAATATAAACAGAAAATTATCTTTAAGTATCAATAACTATCATCACCACATTATTAACTATCATCACCACATTATTAACTATCATCACCACATTGAATTAATTTTTTTAATTTATGTCACAGTAGGTCCTCCATACACTACTGAATTTTTGATTATATAAGGGGAGATTACTTTGTAATATATAGTTTTCTTCGTAGATGGTTGGTTTTTTATGATCGTAATTAGTCAGTTTAACTAATTACATCGTAACTAATTACATCGTAATTAATTACTCGTAGAAGTATTATTTATGTTTTTTAAATATTTCCCCATCATACAACATTACGAGAGATCATGATAATGTTATTGATCCGTAGGAAGCTGTGTGTGGAACAGAAACCGTTGTCATGGTAATCGACCTGCAGGTGTGTGTTCATGCCACTCTATTATTGATTCTCAGTCTGCTTAGGAAAACCGCTACAAATACAGAAACTGTTGTTATTGATTCTCAGTCTGCTTAGGAAAACCGCCACAAATACAGAAACTGTTATTATTCAGAAACTGTTATAAATACAGAAACTGTTATTATTCAGAAACCGCTACAAATACAGAAACTGTATTTATTCAGAAACCGCTACAAATACAGAAACTGTTATTATTCAGAAACCGCTACAAATACAGAAACTGTTATAAATAGAGAAACTGTTACTATTCAGAAACCGCTACAAATACAGAAACTGTTATTATTCAGAAACCGCTGTTTAGTGTAAATATTGGTTCCTTAGCTATATAGCTAACTATATATTAACTTCCGAAATATATGTTCGTAACAATGTTTGATAGCTCAATCAGTACGGTATTGGACTGTGACGCTCGCGGTCCAGGATCAAACCCCCATGGCTGACAATTTGTCGGTGGTGTACGCATAATTGCGATTTTTATAATAGTGGGGGGAACCGCAAAAAACCCCCCGCTCAGCAAAATTCCCAACCACAATATTGACTTGTGGTTGATACATATTTTCGTATCACCCACTGGATTAATTATTGTGGGTGGGATTTTGCTGAGCGTACATGTTTGTACTGTCCTTAGTTAGTGCCGTTTCATTCATAATCTGAGCTCGCTAATACACTCGATAGGGGCTCTTCATTCATTGTATATAACCATTTCATTGTATATATGTTATATGTATATCCTCTAAACTTGGTAGATTGCGGTGGCAAGCTACGAGTTTAATGAGGATTGTGCTGTCCTTAGTTAGTTATATGTATATCCTCTAAACTTGGTAGATTGCGGTGGCAAGCTACGAGTTTAATGAGGATTGTGCTGTCCTTAGTTAGTTATATGTTATGTGTATATCCTCTAAACTTGGTAGATTGCGGTGGCAAGCTACGAGTTTAATGAGGATTGTGCTGTCCTCCCTCTTGGGCCTCTAGACCGTTGTTTGGCGGGTTAGGGGCTCTCGTAGAGGAAATATTTGCCTAATGAACTTGGTAGATTGCGGTGGCAAGCTACGAGTTCTTGGTTGTGCTGTCCCTGAAACATCCCGACGAACTGGCTAATACACTCGATAGGTGTTCTGGGATATTTTTTTTTATTTTAAAGATTCATATATTATATAATGAACCATGAAAATATCAATGATGTAATTGTCGCTATTAAAAAATTGAAAAAAGATGGAATTAATATATCTGATGAACTTAATCCTGAAAAAATAGTTTCTGACTTTGAGATTTTACAAGAACGTAAAACCATGGGGACACACACACTATCATCTGAATACAGGCTCATGAAACGGATTCAATCGGCAATGTTTCAGTCGCTAGCTACCGTAGAAGATGATCATGTGAAGGAGTTCGTTCCTCTTTCTACCGCCGTAGAAAGAATTAAATCGTTATTATCCCACGAGTATGAGGCAAAGAAAACGATTAGTACTCGCATAAGACTATTAAGAAAAATAATGTCAGAAGGTAACTTCGTTACTGGTGAAACGATCCAAAGTAACCTCGTTACTGGTGAAACGATCCAAAGTAGTAATTTTGAAGATGACTGAGATCTTTGATCAGAAATATTATTCTGAATTTGATGGGTTAGTAATTTGTTTTTTTTTTACTGAAATTTAAGAAATTTGTACAAATTTCTTAATTTTGACTACCATTTACCCCATCAAAAACATAAAATTGTACAAATTTCTTAATTTGAGTACCATTTACCCCATCAAAAACATAAAATTGTACAAATTTCTTAATTTTGACTACCATTTACCCCATCAAAAACATAAAATTGTACAAATTTCTTAATTTTACAAATTATTTATTTCTGAATTAATTTATTTATTTACTGAGGATTTTTTTTTTTTTTACTAAAATCAAGAAAAATGCACGAATTACTTGATTCTGACGGGGTAGTTGGTAGTCAAAATCAAAGAAAAATGCACGAATTACTTGATTTCTGACGGGGTAGTTGGTAGTCAGAATCAGGAAAATTGAGCAATTTCGTTGTATTTTAGTAAAAAAAATAAAAATCTCAGTAAAAATAATATTATTAATAAATAAAATTAATTTATAATAAATAAAATTTATTAGGAACAATTTGACAAGGTTAGAACTTTCTTATTTCTGACGGGGTAGTTGGTAGTCAAAATCAAGTAATTCGTGCAATTTTATGTTTCTGACGGGATAGTTGGTAGTCAAAATCAAGTAATTCGTGCATTTTTATGTTTCTGACGGGGTAGTTGGTAGTCAAAATCAAGTAATTTGTACAATTTCAGTAAAAATCAGGAAAATTAATAAATATTATTTTTTTTTGTGATAGAAATTTTAATTTTACTTTCATCGACCAGCTTTTTTAGTTGCCTGGGCCGATTAATTTGTACCAAACACAAATTTGTGCCAGTAATAATAAAATATTTTTTTATTTATTTTTTTAAGTTGATCGAATTTGATTCTGATCTCTGTTACAAATGTTCTTCTAACTGTTAAGAAATCCTCGCGTGTAAAAACCCTCCATTACATGAAGATCTACGACAAAAGTCCTTAGACAGAAATCCTTAGACAGAAATCCTTAAGACGGAAGTCTTTACGACTTTACATACAGATTTATTACAAGCTCTTCTTCACGTATGTCAATTAAGCGATTAAGGTGGTCTGTGAGTTTAAAATTGATTCGCGTTAACATATTATTGTGACACCGTAAATACACAGGATTAGTTGGTTCTTGCACAATTAAACTTCCAGGGGGAACTTGTGGTGTGAACGTGTACAGGATGTATCCTTGTTGAGCTTGATTTGATCTTCCGAGATCTATTTGATAGCTGCCATCGATTACGTCACAAACCAGATTGACCACGAGCGTCGGTGTTATATTAACGATTCCCGGAGATACGTGTCTTCCGCCGCCATGTGGATCGTTATCATATCTGAGAACGGTTGAAGGTGGTGGCAGTTTTCTCCATGCATCGAGTATTTTAGGAACGTTTTCGTTGATAAGATCATTGAGAGATTTTTTTAAGTCAGTTGTGTCAAATTCTGGTAATGTAAATTTTAATGCTTCCTCAGAGGTTTTTTTGTAATGATTGGTAAATAAATCATCATAAGAATCTCCTAACCATGAACCTGTTTTTTTACCATTAAATACAATTATTCTGACTGATCTATTAATAATTGTTGCATTAGCATCATGAAAATCTGATATAACCTTATTTAAATGTTGTATTGACTCAATGATTTTTTGTTTTACATCATCGCTGTAAAATTGTGTAATACTAGAAAATAAATTCTGTAAAATTTTAAATCGAGCTTGATATTCATCCTTAAATTTTTTACTTATTGATTCAATTACTTCTTTGGTAATTATTTTATTGGAAATTTCATAACCAAAAATAATTCTACCAACGTGCTCATGAGCGGGGTTTCCATCGAGATAATTTAATCCGCTTGCATAATTACTCACGTTCGTAAGAAATTCATCTAACTTCGGTTCTGGTGATCCTTCATGCACCGGGGGAATTTCAGGCCATCCTAGCACGGATCTGATTGAAGATTTATAAATATCAACGGCATAATCAGGCGAGTTTATTTCAACCGTCGAGGACAGGGTGGGTTCATGAACATTAATTGATATTTTTGATTCTTTTCCTGTTATTGATTTTATTCTACGCGCAAATTCCTCACTGATCTCTTCAATCTCGTAACTGCCGGTTGGTATTCCAACAACAACCCAGTCAGGTGTTCCATCGGGTTTGTTCTTGTTAGCAAATACAAGCGAATTATTTGCTGGTGTACCATTAAATGATATTGATCTGATATTTGGCCAGCTGTAATATACTCGTAATTGTGCTAGTGCTATTTCTTTTACTGGAATTGCAGTAGGAAAATTAATACTAAATTCAGGATTAGTTGAACTTACCGAGATCATCGTTATCTTTGGCGGAGTTGTGTTGGTCACGATCTGCTGGAGTAATTCTGTCATTATTGATACTTGTATCTTTAATACCGATACCTTCATCGTATATTTTGGTTATCATTGAAAATTCGAAATCAGATATAATTCCATCACTGAGACTTGCTGATAACAACGAGGATAATTTCGAGTATGCTACCGTCGCTGTATGTAATTTTATTTTGTAATCGGATAATTTTTCGTTCATACAAGTACATATTTTTTTTGTGATGATACCAAGCACACCTGCAATAGTTGTTGCTGCTGAAATACAGATAGTTACAGCTACTGGTGCCATCGTTGTCAACGCTGATAATATTACACCGGTTCCAGCAACAACAGCGGATACTGAATAAACAATCACATCAACGATAACCAATCGTCGTCGATATTTTTTTACTTTTACTGTATATTGATCAACTTGATCTTTTAGCGCCGCCTGCCATTCACGTGCTTGATTGTATCTGTATTGTGCACCGTCCATATATATTTTTATACAGTAACCAATTGATGTGCTTCAGCTACAAATTCCAAACACCACCAGTAAGATGTTGCGGTTAATGTCCTATCAGCTGCTTCCAGAATAAATATTTCCTCGGCTCCGATATTTAATATAACAGATACAACCCCGGAAAACCTGTCGGTGGAATGACGCCATGGAAACGTTGTAAATATTTCAAATTTTGCAGCACTAAACACAGACAGCCTGTACACGCCAGTGCTTGTTGCGGTATATTTGATGGTATTATTTTGTTTTGACCATGTTGCAAATCCCGATGATACCGTGCATACGATGTTTGTGATATGCCCGGGAGATATTTCAGCTGGAATTTTAATCAGATTGGTTTTATTGATAATCTCAGGAATTCCCGCTACGATGTCTAGTTGTGTTCGTTTGATCGTGTCTAGGTTACTTTTGATATCAGAAAGTTTTATATCGATGACGGAAGGAGTTCCAAAGAACTTATTTATGGCATCATCGGTTTTCTGAAAATTTCTTCGAAGCCTTGTAAAACCGGTTACGTGAACGTCATACTCGGCCCGCAGCGTGGATAGTTTTCCATCCACGTCGTCGACGTATAGTTTATTTGCGACGTCGTTGTCAGATTTTGGAGCTGTTACAGCTACTATTTTGTTCCCGTTCATGCTAAGTTCACCTGTCATCGTGTCACCGGTGTTTCTCACGCGATTAGCAACACTTTTTGCAATTTCATCTCTGATGGTTTTAAGTGACATACTTGAATCTCTGATTCTACCACCATCAGTAAACACGGGAATATTATCCGTAACTGCACCAAGTACTCGCCGGACTATATCATTCCATTTGATATTGCTGGTTTTTAGTTTACCATATCGATCTTGAAAAATAACAACTTCATCTGGGTCAACTCCAGCCAGGTTCATGATATCAGCAAGGTCATCTTTAGTCGCATACTTTGATAGATCAATGTCGGATTTTATTTTCTTACTAGTAGAAGATCTTCCGTAAATGTCAACCATTATAATAAGATGCGTTGTTTAAAATGCTTTACGCGCAACAAATCGGTTGCTTGTATAATCGTGCACGACTTTATGTGGCGGCCTGGATGATTTTGATATAGCGTCGAGTACATTAATTACTTCACGGCCGCATATTGGCGGATCTGTCATTGTTTGTGTGGGTAGCGTTGAATACCAAACTTTGGAACCTCTGGTTGTTGCGTGGAGTGGTGCGACATACTTGATAAATTCAACAGGTGGAGCTAACCCGTACGAATCAAAATAAACAATTCCACGCGGGTCAACCGCGTATGATACCCAATGAGTACCGGGTCCGGAACGTTTGTCAAGATTAATAATACCTGTTTCTAGTTTGTTTGGTTGTTTCGGTAATTGATCTCGCATAAAAACACCTCTAAAGGCGGATATTTTTAATTTTTTAGCGGCATCAAGTAAATCAAAATTTGATGCTGGAACGTCTAACGAAATGACCCTGGAAGCCTTAGGCCTCTCCCCCAAAGAGATCCTGGCAATCTTAGACCGCGTCCCTTTTTTTTGTTATATCGTCCACCAGTAACATTTTCGAAAATTTTTTTACCCGCCGCTCCAGCAACACCTAACGCGGCCGCTTTTGCTACGGCTGGAGCAGCTGCAGCTAGTAATGCCGGAATGGCCGCGAGAAATGGGAATATTCCACCCGTTTTAACCATGTCTTTGATGGCGCTCGGGGAGAGATGGAATTGAACTCCAGTTTTTGATTCTAGGGCTTTATTGAAATGTTTAATCTGATTATTTGTCAACGATAATTTGTTTGGACCACCATTAATCTGATCTCGTTTTAGTGATATTTTAGTTCCGCATTTGTTGGCGGTTTTTGATTGAAGCTTTTTTACCTGACCGGGGGTCAGAGTAACATTAACATGACTATACGACATTTTTATATAAATAATATTTTTCTAAATAACACGATTAAATATTTTCCACCGGTGCATCAACGACCCTCATTCGACCACTACCACCTTCAAGTAACATGGCCTTGTCGCTAAGTATGACCGCGATCGCTCTGTAATCAACACCACCGGTATTTAATGTTGCTTTGAGATGTATATCAACGACAGATTGTTTTGATAGATCAAGATGTTCTAATGAAAAATAATAAATCGGGTACAATTTTTTAAAATCAAGTTGTGATATTTGCAACCCGGTATCAACATTTTGATCACGTCCCATAAATGACATCAAACGATGATATGCACGTCCTATGTGATTTAATGCATAATTTAGTTGTACATTTTCTGTTGGTTCCTGTTGTCCGTTTATCCGTAAGGAAATATCTGTGAGACCTAGTTGGTCAAATATCATATGAGAGTGAATTTGTGAGTTTAAACGATTAGTTCATTGAAAAGCAATAAAAATATGTCGTGGTGCAGAAACACCCTGTTGTGATGCTATATGCCATGTAAACTGACCGTTAACGTTAGTTTGCATACTGTCTGTGCTTGTTGTTAACCATGACAACAAGGATTTACCACCTGCATCCATGAAATAAATCAGTTTTTGTTCTTCTGCGATCGTTGGAGTCATTACCGGCATCCAGAGTGAAAGTTTCGATAATATTACTTTACCAGCGTCACCAACGGGTCTCCACAGAGCATCATTATCATCGTTCTTTCTTACAAGAACAACAGTGTGTCTAGCTCCAAAAATAACCTTTTTAACATTCCTGCAAAATCCAAAAATATGCGATAGTGGAATTGTACATGAAAAACCTCTATTGCCTCCTAGCAACATATTTCTACGTGCTGCAAATCCCAAGTTGAAATTGTCATTAGAACCATGAACCACCGGCCACACATCAGCATCACCCACTTCGGCAAAATTTCTTGGTCGTCTTATATTATACGGATCACTTTCAGGGTTATTGGTGTTATCTTTCACAAACATCATTGTGGGACCTGCTGATCTTGTATAATCATCAGAATATCTCGCCAGACCAATTATTGTTGTAGCAACGTCGACATCATTCTGAATTGATTCAATATTTTTTCCATCAATCATATATGTGGCGCCACTAAATAATGCCATGATCCCGTTGTTGACAAACCCAATTTTTACTGGATCTAAGTAATTAGTATCATCCGTTTTTATAATTGTACCTTCTACCTCAAGAAAGGCATCAGCGGGTAAAAAGTATCTACTTGTGTCATGAACTTGTAGTTCAATTCTTCCACGTTGATCTGGTTGTTTTGCGTCATAGGAATAAAATTGATAATCACGTACAGATTCATCCTTAAGGACGGGTGCTTCCATGTCAAATGCTTTGTCGGATACGCGCTTGAACATTTTATTATAATTATTTTTCGTCTAACACGTTGATCACCGCCGTCGGGAAATTCCACTTCGGAAAGTTCCATCTCGGGAAGTTCCACTTCCTGATATCAAACTTGAGATATTATTTCCAGATTCACCGAGTCCTTGATCTGCTAACGCCGTTAGTTTTTGATTTGCAGCCTGATTTATTATTTTACTTACGTCTGCGGGCATCACCTCAGTACTTGCCAGTTTCACCGGTGGTTGTTGTTTTCGTCGCAATAATCGTGCTAGTCTTTCCTTGATCGCCGAGAACGCCTTACCAGCAACATTGACAATTGCACCAGGAGCTTTATCACGAACAATATCAATAGCCTTCATCGATAATTGTTTTGCAACAGGTGCTACTTTTGGAGCTATCCTCGTAAATAATCCCCGAATGACATCACCAAGTCCATTTCCGTAAATAACACTATAGATTGGTAATCGTGAGTTTACCGCTCTAACCTGTGTGGGTTTACGATGATTATCATGCACAATCATCTTATTTTATTTACCATTTATCTAACAACTAGTCATCAACGAGCTCATCAATAAGTTCTCGGTAAACGCCGATATCCATGATGCCACCTTGAAATAGTCGCCGACAAATATCAGCTGCTTCATTGGTTATTTCTGGTGAATTATTTCCAGCACGTTTTCCTCCTATGAGGACTTCTAACCGTGACACGTCATTGATGATATTATCAGGACATAAACCACGTCCTGTTTTAGGTTCATCTTGGGGTGTTTTAAATACTGGTGGTTGCATTACCGGAGTAAGTACTTCAGTGGTGGCCGGGGGTGAGTCACCTTCTCGAAATCCAGGTGGTGTATCTATCGGTGGAAATGTTATTTCCGGTGCAGAAATTTTACGTAAAGGTGGAGGAATTTTCTTCGAGGAGGGTGATTTTTTAAGTGACTCTTTAGCCCTTTTAAGTTCCGACCTCAACCTTTGCTGTGGCGAAGAAGATTGCTGTTGTTCTATTTGTTGCAGAGGTGGAGGAAGCTGATACTGGGAGAACTCTCCTTGTCCTAGTTGTTCCCGTCTCCCTCTAAGTCTATTTACTTCTTCATTAAGTCTTTCAAATTCTGGACCTCTAGCTTGTTTTTTATTGTAATATACGCGATATATCCATTTAATGAAATCATCATCATTTGTTTTTCCATAAAGGGAGTTTAAAAAATTAGATTTATTAGATATATTTTTTGATATCATCTCAGGTAATCTCTCTCTTTCAATATTTCTAATTTCCTCAACAACTCCTTCGTTAAATCTTGCAATTAATTTTAAGCTCTCTCCTCCTGATTTGGATTTAGATGCAAGTTTTTCTCTCACATCGGCGACTTCAGTACGAAGTTCTCCAATACCTTCAAGTATTTCCTCACCAACAGGTGGAGGTTGAGCTGCAGCTATGTCAGTTGGAAGGTCTCGTAAAATCTTCTTTGCCTGTTTAGTTCTTCTTGCTATTTTTTCAGCCCGCGCCGCAGTTTGTTTTGATACCGGAAGAAGATCTTCTTTGATGACAGTTGTAACTTGTTCAGTAGCTGCAGTGACGGGTTTAAATAGTTTTTTAGTTCCTTCTTCAAACTCAAATCGTGCTTCTTGCCGCGCTTGCAGATTTTTTCTAAATGAGTCTCTGACAGGAAGAAATTTTTTAATTGTTTCTAATCGTTCTCGTGCTGTTCTTGCAGTATGAGATTCTGGATGTATCATTTTATTATAACATAATTTAATTAATATCAGCAGAAGAGGAGCAGCAGAGAGGGTGCCTACCAACGTTGGTCGTCAAAAAAATAAACAAGAAATAAATAAACACGTAGAGTACTTTATTTTTTTCAGATACTATTTCAAACTGAGGTTTTATTAGTACAATCGTCCATTACAGAAATAAAACATCTCAAGGAAAAGTTCATTTGTAAAATCTTGACCTTTCTACGAGATGATTTATTTGTTTGTTTTATTTGTTTTGTCGGAATTCTATGGTCTGTTCACCCTCTCTGCTGCTGTTCCAATTAATACAGATTACCGTTTATGCAAACTACATGTATACAATGCATTTTTTTAAAAATTATTTTTTATAAGATTACTGAAAATTGTGTTTTCTCGAAACACGACAGGTTTAGAATCTTATTTTTAGCAAAGCTTCCATTTGATTAAAATCAAATCTAAATTTCACCTAGGACAGTGGTGATTTGATTTAGATTGTGCCGTGTTAAGGCATGTTTGTCAACATCTTGAAAATACATATTACTCATTTCACCAGCGCGATCAAAGTTTCCTCAGGCAAACAATTTTTGTTTCGACAAGCCTGACGGGCACCTCACTTTGAATACAGGATGGGCCGGAACTAAAACCAGAAGGGGCCCAGGGTGTCGGGCTATCAGATTTGTTTTTAGCACTGCTGTTTTAGATAAAAGATATGTGGATTGATTGTTGCATTTTGTGGTCACTTACTCGTCCTTCTGCCTATTTTCGTAACTCACACGTTTAACTCTTTTCCCAGGATTTAAAATGTCCAAAGGTATGTCTGGAACAGCGCCAACTTTTAGTCTAGGCCTAGCATTTACGTATCTTTGAGCTGCTATTTTTTCATGATCCCTCTCGTAACATTCCTTTGAGAAATGTAACGAGCACATAGTGCTGTATGGTGTTGCTTTGAAATCGACTCGTTTGTAATAATGCACCTATTCTTTCATGATGCCTTTATCTTTCGGAAAAGAAAAAAAAATATTTCCACAGGCTTTTCTTAATGTTCCATTACACCCGTAAGCAACGCAAAACGGTATTGTCTTTTACTCTGGCATCTCCCACTTGGGCTGCTGGAGTCGCTACTATGACGTCACATCCCGAAAGTAACCGAATAGGCGCGGAAATTTTGCATACGAGGTCACGGAAATTCAGCTCCTAGAAGATAGGCCAATATTTAAATATTGGCATTACTGTCGCAGATGATACTTCAGAATAAGGTTTTCTGCTATAGCACTTTTGTTATTATTCTATATTTCCATTGGTTTCTGGTCTCCTTTAACCTATGTTTTTATATAGAATCAAAATCTTCTTATAATTGCTATCACCGTAACAAATTGTTTAGCCAGTTTGTTGTCTTATAATGTCCAATGGTGTTACACAAGAGTTAGATCACATGATTACTGTGATGGTCAAGGACTGGATCGAATCTGTGGTAGCAGCAGCGGGGAGGGCGAACACACCACTGTGGGGAATGGTCACCCTTTTTTTACCCCCCAAAAAATAGTGACCCTTCATAGAGTTAACTACCTTACCGCGAGCAGCAGAGAGACTGAGCCCACCAACTATTCCGTCCAACAGAACCTTCTATCGAGAACACTCTTGATAGAGGGTCTTATTTCACAAAATAAACCCTCTGTTCAGAAAACTATGATAAATAAGCCTTCTCTGCTGACTAGAAGAGTTATTTCATGAAAAATAACTAACTATAAAAATATTTCTTGACTCCGGGGTCTACTAGACGAAACACTTGGTGGCTCAGTCTCTCTGCTGCTCAAAATACAAAGTATTTCTAATCCTAAAGGATTTCTAGTTAAAAATTGTATCTAACCCAACTCGATACCGTGTCCGAGGATCATGTAAATTTATCGTTACAAATCCGTATGGTTTTGCCTGAGCACGACTAAAGAAATTTCTGAATTTATTTATGTCCATGTCACCGCTGCACCAAGTCTGATGAATATTTCGTAACGTGTGTGCGTCAACGCCGTTAAATACCGCGAGAACGTTACAGTTATCTCTGATCACTTTCGGGATTTGTGTATACCGTTGAGTTACATAAATCACATCAACGTTTTTGTGCCTACCGCGGGAAAATATCCTGGCAGGGTTTGATTGTTTGTCCAGCATGATATCGTCATACACAACTGAATTATTAATATTCCCATCAATATCATCGATACTCTGTGCTTCATCAATATCAGTTATAAAATCAACAACATCTTCTTCACTAGTAGTAAATGGGGATGCATTAGCGACAATGGGAATTAGCATTACAGACCCTCCTGGGTCAGATTAGCGACAATGGAAATTTAACATGGCGAAAAATCGTGGGTCAGATTAGCGACAAGGGAAATTAACATGGGGAATAAATCGTGGGTCACTCTAGCGACAAGGGGAATTTAACATGGAACTATAGTGTGGGTCTGTCTAGCGACAAGGGGAAATTAACATGGGGAATAGAGTCTGGGCTTTTGGGATTTTTTTTTTTTTTTTTAAATTTTTTTAAAAAAGGGGTAGGCAATTGAAAGGCTATCTCTTTTCGAGAAATATGGCTGGCCCTGAAAAGGGCCTTTGGGTTTATGTTAATATTAATATTAACATAGATGGCATCTGTCACATCTTCTTCTTCTTCTTCTTCTTAAACTCCTTCTAACTGCCGGTCCATACACAAGTACCCTCTTGAGACATCCTTGTCTTTCTATGTAAACTCTCCTCATCCATTGACTAGTATCTGTCCTATCAACAACAGTCCACTTGGACCTGACATACATGAGCATGTCCGTCCTAAACATCATGGAAGACACAAGGGTGGATGACTCAACTGTGGTCCACATCTTGAACCGACGAGAATAGGTGAATCAATGCAGTGAACTGCGCTTATTTATAGGTACAGGAAGGATTGAAACGGATTGAATTCATTCACCAATCCGAACACGCGTTACAAAATTCAGTCAGCTCGCATCCAATCCGAAGAGAACAGTCTGTGACGTCACGTGATCTATATAGATTCGTTAGCGCTTGTGTGCAGTCAATCTATGCGACAGTGATTCAACATGACGGAAACTCAGAAAACGATCCATTGGGGTGCACCAGCAGGGGAGACTGCCCAAGGGAACCCGGACTTACTTTCAGAAAAGGTACATTGGGATTTTGTGGATTTTCTTACCTCGCAAGAATTTGTTCCGAAACCTTCGTTACCTTCTTCATTACCGCAAGTGGAGAATTTTAGACAGAGACAGAAAGAAGAATTGGAGAAATTTATACAACGACAAAAGGAAGCGGAACAAGCTTTTCTCCTACAGCAGCAGCAGCAGCAGCAGCAGCAGCAAGAAGAAGAAGAAGAGGTAAGAAAAAAGCAACAGCAACAACAGCAAGAAGAAGTAGCAGCAAAGAAACAAGAGGGTGAAAATCAAACGGTCACGGTACTGTTGGACATTTTAGCGGAGTTAAGAAGTCTGAAACAAATGTATCAGACTTCTTTATCACGACCGAAGAGAATACTACCTTCCCGAGCTAAACACGTCAACCCTGTGACTAAGCCTGCCATACCACCCTTAGTGATTTCAACTCAATCATCATCATCAACGTTACGCAGTTCAGAAGTAGGCCTTGGCCGTGGCAAAGGCTTAAGGCAGTTAAAGTTGATTGGTTAAACTCACCTCTACACCAAAATAAAAAGGCCCTTTTCAGGGCCACCCACATTTCTCGAAAAGAAATACAATTTCAATTGCCAATAACTCAAAAAAACAACAAATAAACAACCCATTTTACCCTTATAGTACGTGTCTGTGTATGAGTGCGTGAGTGTAACTTCTTATTTTAAAATCAAAACTCAAAGACACTTACCTTATATCATTCATGTATTCTTTTATCCATTTTTTACAATCCAATTCACAATTCACCACAGAACACTTTAATTAAAAGTTCATTGACTTCTTCTTTCTCCTTGTTTAGTCTCTCTGTTTTTTGAATTTCTTCACCGTTTTTTCCTCATTTTCTTCCCTTCTTCTTTTCTTCTCCTGTTTCTTTGCTTCTTTTAAATAGAATTGTCTTCTTTCTTCCTCTTCTTCCTCAGAAGAATCCCTCTCTTCTTTCGAAGAATCCCTCTCTTCTTCCGAAGAATCCCTCTCTTCTTCTGAAGAATCCTTCTTTTCTTCTGACTCCTCTTGTTTCTTTTTTGGGCAATCTGGAGACCAATGTCCTTTTTCTTTACAATAATAACAGGTATCTTGACTTTTGTCTTTTTTAGCCCCTGTTTTTTTTTCTTTTTTGACGGTCTGGACACTCTGAAGACCAATGCCCTTTCTTCTGACAGATATAGCAAGTATCTTGACTTTTATCTCGAAAGGAAGGAGAGTAGTTCGTCGGCTGGTCTGAAGAGAATTTTCTAATGACCCCTCGCAAAGCTCTGACGAAACGTTCCATCTGGGTAGTCTCTTCCATCGTTGTGCTCGGCTTGAGAGTGAAATGAATAGTGAAAGGACAAGACACACACCCTTTTTATATACGCTGGTTTGCCATGACTATAAATTAGTCTATGGTGTTTGAACTTGAGTCATTTGACGTTTTTCACTCAAGATGAAACGATCCTATTCATTTGAGAAGAAAGAAGAAGAAGAAAGTAAGAGGCAGAAACGTGATCTATCGCCTCGTACCAGGGCTGAAATCTTGGCACAAATTCATGCCAGTGATTTTGAAGAGGACATGAGTGAACCAGAATTTGAAACCTCTAAACCAAGTTCACCACGCTTAGTCAATCCTGAAAAATACTATTCCATTCGAGAGACGGAACAGCGCTCCTCTAGAAAATTTAGAACCACGGCTTACACCTACACGGTGAAGTTTAAAGATTTCAAGTTCGACGTACCCTTAGAGAAAGCAGAAGGGTTTATCACCGAGATGTGGGATTCTTTGCTCACCGCACTCAAGCGACAATGTCAAGCCAAAGAAGACGATCGCTTGACACTATCCATAGATCACGACGGTTTGAAATCCCCTGTTTGGATCGCGTTTAGCAGACCCGCAGAACTAACCCCTTCCAAAGTCATGGACAAGATTCAACACGTACAACAATCTAATGACCAGTTTGACATCACCGATGGTAAAGCCACACTGAAAATGGCCCACGTCTCTCCTCCTCAAGGGACTGGATGCAAAAAGATGTTATTGGTGGACGACCTTCGCAACACCAGAAAGAGTCTCGTCCGAATTAACAACCCTCAAGACCAGATGTGTTTAGCCCGTGCCATCGTGGTGGGACGAACCTATGCAAACAAGAACGACACGGTAGAATGGAAAAGAACCTGGAAATCTATTCAACGATGCGATCGAGCCAAACAACGAAATGAAGCAGAAGTCCTGTTACAACAAGCCGGACTGTCCAAAGACACACCCTGTGGCATTCCTGAGATGCAAAAATTGCAAGATGCCCTAGCTCCACGCTACACCTTGAAAGTGCACCCTCAAGAAATGCGTGGAACTCTGTTGTTTCGAGGCCAAGATTTTAAGGACGGAAAATACATTCATGTCTATTATCACGATGAACATTTCGATACCATTACCAGTATCACTCGATTCCTGGGATACGGTTATTATTGTGAGAAATGAGACTATGGTTATAACAATCGAGAGCAACACAAACATTGTGGATGGAAATGCTCAGGATGTTTGGCCTCTCCACCCTGTCTGAGCGAAGAACCAGTGCCTTGTTCAACTTGTCTGCGCACGTTTGTCAGCCCTACCTGTTACCAACAACACTTGAAAACACAAGGTTCACAGAAGAAATGCGCTTGTCAACTGCTGAGATTGTGCCCTGCGTGTAGACAAGGCATACGTACCAATAGTACTAAGGCACACGTATGTTCAGGAAAGAAAAAATGTCACATTTGTCACCACATCGTGGACTTGGAACACCAATGGTACGTGCAAAAATACCAACCCCCACCAGAGAAAGCGGACTGTCACAAGAAGAAAGGCAATTTCATCTTTTTTGATTTCGAATGCATGCAAGAGACTGGCATTCACATTCCTAATTTCTGCGTGGCTCATCGAGCGTGCGAGAAGTGCATTCAAGAACCTATATTCAGTCATTGCCCTCACTGCAGCAAGATTCCTGGAGGGCGTGAAAAAATCTTTCGGGGACCGAACACGTTAGCCGATTTTGCCCGATGGGTCTTAGACCCCATCGACAAGACGTGGAGCCAAGAGGACATCGAACGTTACGGAGATTGTCACCGTCATGCCACGGTGATGGCTCACAATTTCTCCGGATACGATGGACAGTTTCTTTTGAGATACTATACGGAACAAGGCACCGAGCGTCCTAAAGTGACTTTGAACGGAGCCAAAATCATTTTCATGCAAGTGGGACAAGTACAGTTTAAAGATTCGATGAGCTATTTGGCCATGCCTTTGAGCCGAATGCCTAAAACGTTTGGAATGACAGAAATGGCTAAAGGGTACTTTCCACACTTTTTCAATACGGAAGCCAATCAACACGCCGTTCTACCCCATTTGCCTGAGGTTCACTATTACGACCCCGACAACATGCGTACCGAACAACGAGAAGCTTTCTACGCTTGGTACCAGGGTCACGCCTCGGACCCTTTCGACTTTCAGGAAGAAATGCTAAAGTATTGTCGTTCCGACGTGGACATTTTACGACGTTGCTGTGGAAAATTTCGAGAACTGTTCATGGAACACGGAGGGGTCGATCCTTTGAAAGAAGCTTGCACCATTGCCAAACCGTGTTCCATAGTGTACCGCCAACGATTCATGCCTGAAAACACCGTGGCTGTCATCAGTCCTCAAACGACCCACTTTGTCAAACGTCAATACTCGGTCAAAGCCCTACGTTGGTTACATTACTTGTGCGACAAGGAAGACAAATGGATTCAGCATGCCCGCAACGGAGGACGCGAAAAGACCATCGGAACGTATTCGGTCAATGGCTGGGACTTAGAAAACCCCAAGATCGTGTACGAGTTTAACGGTTGCTTATTTCATGGATGTCCCGTCTGTTACCCTGACCGTGACACTAAAATTCAGTTTTTACAACGAACCATGGAAGACTTGTACCAGGACACTTGTCAGCGGCGCCTAAAGTTAGAACAGCAAGGATACCAAGTGGTGGAAATGTGCGAACACGAGTACGATCATCGTATGAAAACCGATCCGGAGTTTAAACGCCTCGTGGAAAGTTACCAGTTCATGGACCCGTTGAACCCGAGGGATAGTTTGTACGGAGGAAGGACCAATGCCACCTGTTTGCTGTACCAAGCCGACGAAGAGAAAGGAGAAGAAATCAAATACTTGGACGTGTGTTCGCTGTATCCCTACGTGTGCAAATATTGTCGCTTTCCCGTAGGGCACCCGCAATTGCTGACGGAACACATCGACCTGAAAAACATTCGACAATACGAAGGCTTGATCAAGTGCAAAGTTTTGCCTCCCACGAACCTATACCATCCCGTCTTACCTCACCATTGTCAAGGCAAACTGATGTTTCCCTTGTGCCGTACTTGTGCCGAAACGTGCAACCAAGACCAACCTTGCCATCACAGCCAGGAAGAACGTGCCTTGACGGGAACCTGGGTCAGCGTGGAATTGTTCAAAGCTCTGGACATGGGATACCAACTGTTAGAAGTGTACGAAATTTGCCACTTTCCCAAGACACAACAGTACCACAAGGGTGACCCTACTCAGAAAGGCATTTTCGCCGACTACGTGGATGCCTTTTTGAAACTGAAACAAGAAGCCAGCGGCTATCCTTCCTGGTGTCACACTCCCGAAGACCAAATACAATTCAAAGAGAAATACTACGAACAAGAAGGCATCTCTTTAGACCACATCGAAAAAAACGAAGGCAGGCGATCGTTTGCCAAAGTGATGTTAAATTGCTTGTGGGGTAAAATGGCACAACGACCGTGTTTACCCAAGACGGAATATTTGACAGAACCTTCCCGCTACTTCCAGATGATTCACGACAAAACCAAATACATGAAACACGTGGACGTCGTTCGAGAGGATTTGATCTTGGTCAATTACGAAGAAGATCTGGACTTTGTACAAGACGACCCTTTTGGAAATGTCATCATTGCGGCTTACGTGACAGCTCATGCTCGCTTAAAATTGTACGAAGCTTTAGAACTGTTAGAAGAACGCGTCCCGTACTTTGACACGGACAGTTGCATTTACATCCATCACCCGATTCAACATCACCCTGACATCGAAGTAGACCGTTTAGGAGCCTGGACAGACGAGCATCCCGACGACAAGATTCTAAGTTTCGTCAGTGGCGGCCCCAAAAATTACGGCTACGAATACCGGGACAAACAAGGAGAAGTGCACACGACGTGCAAAGTGAAAGGACTGACTCTGAATCATCGTACCAGTCGAGTGGTCAACTTTGGGGTATTGAAAGAAGCCTTGCAATCGGGAGAGGATGGAAACTTTAAAGTGACCACCTATCAACCGAACAAGATTGTACGTTTACCCACTCACCACATCGTCAGTCGACCCTTGGAAAAAGTCTATCAAATTGTATACCAGAAGCGAGTGCGACTTCCCAATCACTTTACGTTGCCGTACGGTCACGTCGGTATTGGTCTGTATATAAAAAGGAACCCTAGGCAAGATCGATAGTTCATTGTTCATTGAAGTAACTTACCATGTCGTTGACGAAGAAGAAAGCAGATTGGTTTGGCTTGGACCCAAGAGGTGGCCGAGTATGCACGAGAGTTATTCAAGGAAAAAAGTTACTTTTCAACCCGTGTTAGTGACGGTGCCAGAAGAACCCGTCACCCAGGACGGGACTGTCGTGGACAGGCCTGAAAGACCATTTCGGGAGGACACTTGTGTGACCTTACCCCCTACTATAGAACTGGTTAGAACTTTACCCAAAACATGTGGTTGTTGTACAGACACTTTTTTTTATTCCACGTTCATGGTTATCATGTGCCTTTTATTCTTGTACTTAAGCCTTTGGCTTTTATGTATTTTTGTCTTTCGTATTCATGTTTGAAAAAAAAAAACATTCAATAAACGTGTTCTGAAAAAGTATATAAACTCTTGTCTTGTTTGTTTTTCGTGTCACAAGTGACATTTCTCACAGAATGGCTACCTCTGCTGTCTCTGCTTCCTCTTCCTCTACTGTCAAAGTCATCGACGAACACTTAGATCGTGCCAGTTGGGAGGCTTTGTATCTTCGCCATCCCTTTAACATGCTCATTGCTGGACCTAGCGGTTCAGGCAAAACCGAATTCGTCAAACGTTTGATCGAACATAAACATCATGTGATCGATCGGCCACCTCAACGGATCGTGTGGTGTTATAAAGAGTGGCAATCGGCGTACAACCTCTTGCGAGAAAGTCAAGGCGATTCCGTCGTGTTTGTGGAAGGCATTCCTAAAGAAGACGACGGCATCGTCTCTGACTCCCGTCAAAACCATTTGGTCATTTTCGACGACATGTTAGGAGAAGACGAAGAAGAAATTAAACTGTGGTTCACGCGCAAAGGGCATCATCGTAATGCCAGTGTCGTTTACATCACCCAAAATTTGTTTCAACAGAGTAAAGCCCATCGCACCATCAGTCTCAATGCGCATTACGTGGTCTTGTTTAAAAGCCCTCGAGATAAATCGCAAGTGCAAGTCTTAGCCAAACAGTTAGGAACGCCTTGGCTGACTCAGGCGTACGACGATGCCACTCAAGCTCCACACGCCTATTTACTCGTCGATTTGAAACCTACGACTCCCGAGGATTTGCGATTTCGTACTCACTTGTTTCACCACTGGTGCCAAGACGGAGGGCCTGTCCTGTACACGTCTCCGTCCTCGACTTCATTTCACTCCCCATAAAAAATCTATAAAAACCTCAGATCCTTTTTCGTCTGTCTCACACAGTGTGAACATGACGTCCCTTCAGTCGCATCTTCCCGTCAAATTGATTCGTGCCTTGTATGGCATCAGTCGAGAAAAAAATCCACAAACACGAGCTCGTGTCTTAGAAGCTAGTCTCAAAGAAGTCTTACGATGGTTCACGGTGACGGCACGTCAATTACTCCAAGGAATCATTCAGATTCCTCATCAAACCAAACGCTTTTTCGATCGAAACAAAGTCGCTTTGGTCCAACTGGCCGATCCCCGCATCGACACTCAAACCAAAAAACAAATCATTTTGAAACCTGGAGGGAGCGGTACTCTAGGAGGGGTCATCATTCGCTCACTCTTAAGATGGGATCCTAATGCCCCCAAAGTTATCCCCAAGACAAAAGTCCAACGAAGCCCCAAGAAGAAAAAGAAAAAGACCATGTCCCTAAGGAGAACTTCTCCAGTGGCAGGACCCACCTCTGACCAGACACCACCACCCCGGAAAAAGAAAAGAAGCCCCCAGAAAAAGAAACAGAAAAAAGTCCCCAGAAAAAGAAAAGTCCACAGAAGAAAACTAGTCGCAAGAGAGGCACTTCGGCCAGGACGCAACCTTACACTCGCAAACCACGATCTGCCACGTCAGTGACTACGTCTCCGGCATCCTCACGTTTGTCCACTTCTTCGTTGATGACACCAGGAACTCAAGAGTACTTGGAGACGTTGATCACACCAAGAACTTCTCCGTTGATGACCCCCAAAAGAACTTCCCCAGTGGCAGGACCCTCCAATTTAGCGGCAGTGGCTGCTGCTCACAAAGTACCTTCTCCCAAAATCAAAGTCCATGAAAGATCGGGCATGTTACAAAGTTTGCTGGATTTGTCCAAGCAAGAACTGGCTCGATTTAGTCCGTTACGTACCCCTGCACGACGTGTCATGCCTGTCCTCAAACTGATACGACGTAAAGACAATCAGTGGCGACGCGTTCCAGTATAAAAAAGGCGTGTGACCAAGTAGGGTATCAGTGTTTTTTTGGTGCTCCAGAAAACTCAAAGATGTCACCCTCCAGAAAAACCCAAGGAAAGAAAAGGAAAGGACTGCCACCACGTTTAGCCAAATATGGGGACATGTTATCTGTCCTGTCCAAAGCTTCTCCACCCCTACGAAAGAAACTCATTCAAACAGCCTCCAAAGAGGTCATCGATACCGTGTGCGAATGTTGTTTGAACGTCTTGAAAGGCACGATCCCTTTGTCCAAACACCAGAAACAATGCTTAAGCAAACATCGTCACGTTCTTCGCCAAATGGTTCGAAAGAAAATTCCCATTCGTCAAAAAAAGAAGATGTTAGTGCAACGTGGAGGCATTTTGCCTCTCTTGTTAGGCCCCATACTGAAAGGAGTCTTGGGAACCATGTTGGGAGGACTAGTGGGAGCAAGATAAAAAGGCCTTCGGAAGTCCCAAGATCTCAAAATCGACCCCTGACAACCCCATGGAAGGACGAAAACTAGCTTTAGTGCCTTACAAACGATGGATGGAATACCATCGGTGGCAAGAACAACGCACCCCGCATTTACCTCCCAATCCCAATTTGAGCGAAATGTCCCAGTTACAACACGAATTGCAGTCCTTGATGGATCTCCAAGATTTGTCCGAAACAGAAAAATCGCAAAAGTACGGTCAACTCTTGCAACGACTGCAACTCTTTCACCAGAAAGCTTTAGACGAAACAGCTCTACCCACTCTGAAAGATTTTAAGACCTTGATGAAAAGTCCAGCACCATCACCAGTACCAGTAGCAGTCCCACCACAACCAGTGACCAAGACAGAAAAAGGAGAAGAAGAAGAAGGGTTTCAAACTCCACCAGAAAAAGTACGCAAGTTAACAACACCACCTACCTCCAGAATTGGATGGATTAAAAAGATGATGGCCACCCCTTCTTCATCACAAGAGAAAAAGAAAGTGAAGACAGAAGTGAAGACAGAAGTGAAACAAGAACCGATATCCCCCGCTCAGACATCCTCCTCTTCAACACCTATTGCCGGTCGCACACGCAAAGCATTGCAATCCAAGAAAATACCCCAAGAGAAAAAGTGTAGCATCCTCCAAAAGTGGGTGTCTTATTAACACACAAACACATAAAAAATGGAAAAAGTCTTAGCCAGCATTTACTACGATCCCTCGCATCCTGCAGGTTACGCAGGAGTTCAAAAATTGTATCTTGCTGCCAAAACGCGACTGAAAAGTCTCCGTTTACCTCAAGTGCAACGATGGTTACAAGAACAAGCTACCTACACTTTACACAAACCCATTCGACGCAAGTTTGCCAGAAGCCGCACCCGAGTGGAAGGCATCGATCATCAATGGCAAGCCGATTTAGCCGATGTCTCTCATTTGGCCAGCTACAATCGTGGCTACAAATATTTGTTTTGTGTCATCGATGTCTTTTCCAAATTTGCCTGGGTCGTGCCCTTGACTTCCAAATCGAGCGGCGAGTTAGTGCGAGCCCTGCAACGGGTGTTGAAACAAAGCGGTCGTCACCCTCTTCGATGGCAAACGGACAAAGGCACCGAATTTCTGAACCAAGCTTTCCAAAAAGAATTAAAGAAACGTGACATTCATTTTTTTACCACCGAGAATCCCGAAACCAAAGCCAGCATCGTGGAACGTTTTCAACGCACTTTGAAAGAACGCATGTGGAAATATTTTACGCATCACCACACTCTGAAGTACATCGACATCTTACCGCACCTGGTGCAAGCGTACAACCAATCTTACCATCGAAGCATCGGACGTGCCCCGCAAGACGTGACTCCCGACAACGAAGTGTTGGTGTTTGAGCGTCTGTTTGGTACGTCCCCGACGAGGGCTGTCCCCAACAAAAGTGGAATGTTGGCCGTAGGAGATTGGGTGCGCATTGGCAAAACCAAACGCACTTTTGACAAAGGTTACTTACCTAACTGGACGACCGAATTGTTTCGCGTCACTGGACGAGTGTTTGGCCGTCATCCTGCAGTCTATAAATTGGAAGACATGAACGGAGAAGTGCTCAAAGGAACGTTTTATTTTCCCGAGTTACAACGTGTCACCAAAAAAGAAGACGTGTACGACATCGAAAGCATTCTCGAACGCAGAACCCGTAAAGTGGGCAAACTACGTGTCAAAGAAGTCAAAGTACGTTGGAAAGGATATCCACCCAGTTTTGATTCTTGGATCGACATTTCGCAAGTCATCGACTATAAAAAGAAGTGACCATCATGCCCTTTCACACAGCAGACGCAGCTACGTCGACCACTCCTCCTTCACCTAGTTCTTCTGTGCAAGATTTACAAAAACAACCCTTGTGGGTGTGGTGTGGAGAACGTGTGCCTAAAACGCAAATCGTCTTTTTCTGCCAAATCTTCGTGGTGTATTGTGTCATCGGGGCAGCCATTGCCAATTTGAGTTTGCAACAAGGAGACAAACAATTGTGGACCATTTTATTGAGTAGTTGCATCGGTTACCTGCTTCCCAATCCCTCCCTGAAATTCTCTTCCAACGTGAACCTTGTGTCCAGTGCCAGTGCCAGTCACCACTCCATCAACAATCACAACCAGAACCCCATTTTGGGCGGAGACAAGCCTCTGACGTCCACTAACCCCTCGGACAGCCACAGAACTCTGGAATTATGAGTCACCAAAACCAATTTTACTTAACCTTACCCAGTGACAGTTCCATGGAGGTGTTTCCCCACAACAAGTTGTGCTGTTACACAGCCAAATTACCTCAAGCCATCCCGTTAGATCATTAAGCCCATTGGGAAGTGGCTTTGGTAGCAATGATTCACCCTACACAAATCCAAAACATCACTGAAACGCAAAACACTTTTGAGGTGGAAATCATGAGCGAACAATTACAAAACTACACGAATGACATCGGTGGGTTTTCAGGTATCACAAGACCAGCCAACAATCCAGCCTTCAAAATCTACACCTTGAAAATTCCGGCAGGGTTTTATTTTAGTGGCCAACATTTGGTGGACACTATTGCGGACAGGTTCGAGTTCGCGTTTGGCAAAGCCCTGAACAAACTAACTAAACGTGTCACCCTGGAGTACCATAAAGTGGCTCGTCGCTTACTGATGAAATTTCCGGATACCCAAACCTTGTCCATCAGTTTCAATCGTGACTTGTTTGATATTTTAGGTGGAGACACAAAAATGGCTCTAAATTTTAATCCGAAGATCAACAGCAATATAGAATTTTACAAGTTTTTTCGATTCCCTGTAGAACTGAACCAAGGACTGAATTTGATGTTCGTGTACTCCGATGTGGTGGAGTATAACGTGGTGGGACACACCTCCGTACCGTTACTGCTTGTCATTCCTTTCAAAGTGGATTATACCACGACCAGTGACCAGGAAGGTGGAAACACTTACCACGTTCACCGCGAATTTGTCCATCCTCACTATTTGCCGGTCAGTAAGTCGTATTTGGACACGGTCAACATTGCTATAAAAGGAGATTTGGGACAAAATATTCCATTCACCAAAGGAAAAGTCACGGTGAAACTCCATTTTCGAAAACGGTTCTCTCACGATTCGTAAGTAAGTCATGTATCCAGTGTACAGAGGGGTTGCACGACAGCGAGGACACGGTTTAGGAGATATGTCAAAATCGGCCTTTCGTTCGGTGGCCCCTGTGTTGAAACCGATGGTGACACGCGGATTGCACGCCTTGAAAGATGCGGCACTGACGCAAGGCAAAGAATTTCTCCAAAATGTCATCATCGACAAACAAAACCCTAAAGAAGCCTTCATGAGGGCTGGCAAAAATGTCTTGCTGCAAACGGGCAAAGACATTTTAGGCCGACGAGACACACCTATAAATGCCCTGCACGCTACCGAGTCAAGCATTCAGCAAGGACAAGGCAGAAAGAGACGACGAAGAAAACACCCTTTCACCAGACTTCAAGCTAGAAAGGCCAAGAAAAGAAGAACCGTTCGAGACTTAGACGTTTTCGATTATTGAAACACAGAAAAAAATGATGCACCGAGAATCTTGCGCTTGTTCCAAGTCGGAACTGGACCTGTTTGCCATGCCCCCCACCATGATGACGATGCAAGAATTCCAATGGGTGGAATTTCACCCCGTCTCCTCATTGACCGATTCCGCTCCCATCGAGTTTGAAATCAAAGGACAGCCCGAAGATTACATCGATCTGAATAGCAGTTACTTGTACCTGAAAGTCAAAGTTCTAGATAAGACAGGAGGTGATATAGACACTGAAGCAGTAGCTCCCGTCAACAATTTCATGCATTCCTTGTTCAGTGGAGTGGACTTGTACTTGAATAACAAACTAGTCAGCAGCAGCATGGATACTTACCCTTATCGTGCCTACCTGGAAAATCTCTTGACGTACGGAATAGACGCCAAGAACACCCATCTTAATGTTTGTGTGGTATGCGAAGCTAACGAGTTTGAAACATTCCAAACTGATACAAAGGATAAAACTAAATCAACAAATGATGGATTTCTAGAACGAAGAAAGAGAATCACGGGAACCAACACAAGTTTAGAACTGATGGATCGTTTGCATTTGGACATGTGGTTGCAAGAAAAGTATTTGCTGAATGAAGTGGATGTCCTCTTGAGACTGAATCGTAGCAGTACCGCTTTCCATTTATTGGCTAATGCTGACGATTACAAAACCAAAATCCAAGAAGCCAGACTCTACGTACGCCGTGTGGAAGTGTTACCTAAAGTGGGAAACGACATCAGTCAGACGTTGAGCAGAACGACCGCCAAGTATCCCTTACGACGCGTGGAAGTGAAAACCTTCACCATTCCCAAGGGACAGCGATCCATGATCGAAGATCATCTGTTCCAAGGACAGCTACCCAAACGTTTGATCGTTGGTATCGTCGAGAATACAGCCTTCAACGGAGCTATCGAGAAAAATCCTTTCTACTTTCAACACTTTGGCGTGTCCAAAATCAAAGTCAGTCGCGATGGCAAGACCTTGTGTACCCGACCCTTTGAACCTGACTTTGAGAAGAAGAATTACTTGAGATCGTACTTGTCCCTGTACGAAGCCACCGGACAGTTAGGAACCAATACAAGTCACGGCATTACGTACGAGGATTATGCAGGAGGCTATGCTTTGTGGGCTTTCGATTTCACTCCAGACCAATGCAGCGACGAGGGACATTTCCACCCTATAAAATCCGGCCAGATTCGTGTGGAAATTCACTTTGCAAAACGAGACCCTGATGAAACGGTGAACGTCAGCCTGTATGCAGAATTCGATAATACGATAGAAATCAACAGTTTAAGAGAAGTCATTCTAGACTATTAGAAACCATGGAAGACTGTTATCCTTCTTTACCTAGTGGAGAAACTTTAGACATGAAATGTGAGGAAACTGTGGAAGAAGATGAAGTGATCATGATGAAGTCCCGATGGCCAGAACAAGAAGCCCATTTAGTCTCCTGTTTTGCCAAACACTTGGTCGAAAAAATGACGGAATTGATCAAGAAAAATTGCTATGGATGTCAAAACGATCATCCCAGTCAAATTCAACACGATAAATGCCTGATGCTGAGTCAAGAAGAAAAATTGGACGAGTATCTGGACGAGGCTTGGAGTCTCATCTCGGACAAAGACGTGTTGCACCAGTGGTATAAAGACTTGCGTGAACATTCTTGTCCACCATTAACCACTCAAGAGATCCATCGTATCGAAGCTCTCCTGATTCAGAGTGAGGAGACGAAACGAAGAAACGGTTATTTGTCAGACATTTTCAAGCAAAAAGTCAGGATCGAATTGACGACTTATTATTACATGTGAAGAAGAAAAAAAGCACACACAAATCAATGGGTACCTGGGAACTTTATTACCTTTTGAACCACAGTTCGTATACGGCTTCTTGGAATCCTGTCGTCTGTGCTAAAGATGAACTTCCTCATCGCAAACCTAAAGACCATCAAGCTTACGTGATCAACACGGACGAAACTCATCTCCCAGGAACCCACTGGGTAGCCGTCTACTTTCCTCAAGAAGGATGTGTGGAATATTTCGATTCGTACGGATTGCTCCCTTTGGAAGACGATATCATCGACTTTATGAGAAGAAATGCTCAGACTACCCGATTCAATAACGTGAAATTACAAGGCACAGATTCCTTGGTGTGTGGACAATATTGTGTGTATTTTCTGCATCATCGCAGCCTGGGCTATTCCTTAGAACATTTAGTGACTCATTTTGATCCTCGTTCTTCTACTAGAAACGATGTGAAAGTAGATCGATGGTTTTGTGACCATTATGCTTATCTTTTGTCTCAAGCTAGGAAACGTAGTGTCCATCAATGGCCTAATGATTTCCAACAGTGGAAATCACAACGTTGTCAGCCCTGTTTAAAGTAGACTGTCAGTTGACAAAAAATGTTAGTGATTTGAAAAAAATTGTTAGATGTTATATTGCTGGATTATTGTTAAAAATGTTAGAGTTGTTGTTGGTTAGTGTTAAGTGATTTTTGAATAAAAAATGTTGTGTTTTGAGAAAAAAGATCCTTTGTGGTTTGTTTAGCTATAAGAATGTTGGATTCATGCTCTTTGTCTTCTTACTATCCCTCTCATGACACTCACTGAACGTTGCGGCTCGAAATCCGTGTGGGGGATGTTTTCCTTCACGTCCGCGCTTTGACTTTAAGAACCGGGGTTGTTTCCAGTCTAACCATCCATTGTTGACTCATCCTCCTAAGAAGATGTGTTCCAAACTAGCTAAGCTCAACGAAGCCTACGTGAATTTGCATAGGGTCAGACACAGTCTGATACCGAAGCCAGAAGAAATAGAGAATGTGAGAATGTTAAAAATCACTGAAGACCTGATAGAAGAGCTCTTCAGAGAAGAAATGAACAGGGAAAAAGAAGAATGGACAGAGAAGTACAGACGTAAGAGACAGCAGCAACAGCAGCAGCAGCAGCATCAGCAGCAACCTGAAGCTGACAGAGGCTTTGTCGATTGTCTTATCAACACCAAAGAGTTCTTCTTCTCTTTCCGAAGAAGCAGACCTATCTCCAGAAAGTCTATCCTCAGAGGACATCGCATTCTTAGAAACTAAAAAGAATGCCATAGCAAACAAAAAAACAGCCCTTTTCAGGGCTACCCAATACTCTAGAAAAGAAATAACCATCCATTTGCCAATGTGTGTAGGTAGAGTAGTGTGAAAATAAACACTAACTCTTTATTGATAGTGAGAGTGTATGTGTTTGTGTGTTTGTGTTAGTAACAGTTCACGTAAGTTTGGGTCAATAGTAGATTAAAATAATGTCTTTTTTGGTGTTTGAGGTGTATATTTGGGGTTAGATTGGATTGCTTTGCGTATGTGGATAGCCTATTGAAGTGATTTATAAAAAATTTTAAAATAATGATGGGTAGCATAAAAAGTGAGTGAGTGTTTCTTTTAGGTCCGCGCGTTGTTTTTTTGGTCATGATCTAGGTAAGATCAATTTTATGTTTTTAGGGGATGTTTTCCATCACGTCCGCGCTTTCACTATAAATTGAAACTCGTTCGGCAGTCTAACTACCCTTGTTGATTGATCAACACCAAAAATGAACACGAGACTGGAGAAACTGTTGGAACTTCATGTGCATCTGGAATATGCCAGGCGCATATTAATGAACTTGCCGCGGAAGCCATTGTGGAAGAGGGAAGGATAAAAGAGGAGGAAAGAAGAAACAAAGAAGAGGAGGAGAGAAGATATAAAGAAGAAGAGGAAAGAAGATACAAAGAGGAGGAGAGAAGATACAAAGAAGAGGAGGAGGAAAAGGAGAGAAGAAGAACAAATTTCAGAATCCCAGAAACCGAAAATTGGGATTCTGAAGCACATATCCTGCCTCTGCTCTCTCCCCCAAAAAGGTAAAAAGTAACTGGGGGGCAAGATGTGTATGTGGCGCCAGGCCTGGAAGGTGCCTCCATTAACCAGGTGTCCATGAAGTTCCAAAAAAACCAGCCCTTTTCAGGGCTACCCAATACTCTAGAAAAGAAATAACGATCGATTTGCCAATGTGTGTAGGTAGAGTAGTGTGATTATAAACACTAACTCTTTTTGAAAAAAATGTGAGGGTATGTGTTTGTGTGATGGTGTTTGTAAGAGCTCAGGTATGGTTGTGTGAATAGTAGATTATGGGTTTCTTTATTGTTTATTTTGTGTGTTTGTGTTTGTGTTTGTAACTGCTCACGTGAGTTTATGTAAATAGTAGATTATGGGTTTGTTTATTGTTTCTTAGCGTATGTGGAGAGTATAGTTTTGGTTTTATTATATGAAATGAGAAAGTAGGGGATGTTTTCCTTCACGTCCACGCGTTGTTTGGTCATGATCTAGGTAAGATCAATTTTATGTTTTTTAGGGGATGTTTTCCATCACGTCCGCGCTTTCACTATAAGAACCCACCAAGTTTGTCGTTGGAACCATTCTACGGAAGAACCCAAGAAAATGAGTATTGAACTATTTAATGAGCTAAAGGATAGTTGGTACTGGATGACAGATGCAGCCTATGTGGTGGAAAGGCTAGAAAAGGAGTGGATGCATGAAGTTACTAAGGACTTTGTCAAAAGTCAAGTGACGAGTCTAAAACTTGCCAGGGATCTGATTGTGGACATGATTGAAGAGGAAGTTAAAAAGTTAAGAGGCTTCATAAAACTTGACTATGTGAAAGTAGGTAAACTGAAAGAGGCCCTTGATTATGCTATTGAAGTGAGGTGTTTTTTAAAAGATATTTTGGAGTGGACTGAGTGGTCCTATGGGAAATGGGGTTTAAACCAAATGATGAAAGCAGAGGAGATGATGAGGAAAGTGATGAGAGAACAAGTCAAGATAATAAAAGAAAAGTGGTCAAATGAAAGAAAAGGAGAAGAAAATAGAAAAAAAAGGATGAACTAGAAAAACTGAACGCAAACTGGATGAAAATCCAAGAGAAGTTCCGGGCCATGGGCCACCCGGACTGGTTGCCGGAAACAGAAAAGAAGAAGAAAGGAATGATGGACAAAATAAGAGGATGGTGGAAGAAGTTAAGAAGTTAAAAGAAGAAGAAGAAAAACCCAAAGGCCCTTTTCAGGGCCAGCCATATTTCTCGAAAAGAGATAGCCTTTCAATTGCCTACCCCTTTTTTAAAAAAATTTAAAAAAAAAAAAAAATCCCAAAAGCCCAAACTCTATTCCCCATGTTAATTTCCCCTTGTTGCTAGACAGACCCACACTATAGTTCCATGTTAAATTCCCCTTGTCGCTAGAGTGACCCACGATTTATTCCCCATGTTAATTTCCCTTGTCGCTAATCTGACCATCGATTTTTCGCCATGTTAAATTTCCATTGTCGCTAATCTGACCCAGGGGGGTCTGTAATGCTAATTCCCATTGTCGCTAATGCATCCCCATTTACTACTTTCACTTATCGATTTTGCACTTTCGTTAAAATCTTTTAATACCTGATAACATCGCTGATCGTCCACTGATGGTGTAATCAAATATAATTTATCCCACTTCATCCACTTCATTATTAAATTAAGTAACAACTGCGTCTTACCCGACCCAGATGGGCCTATAATAATCATTCGAATTGAATTTGGTAGCACTGAGTTATGTTTGATTGGCTCTCGTCGCTTTGACGCAGAAAAGTCAGTAATCTCCATTAGATATATTATAAAAATAATATGAATTTATATTGTGTGAAATGCCGAACATATACCCCAACTGCGGATATGACAACAATTACAACAAAAAATAATCGACAAGCGCTTACAGGCAAGTGTGAACGATGCGGTATAAAAAAGTTTAAATTTATTTTAAAAAAAAACAAGGGAAGTGATATCGCAGCCAAGTTAGCCAAGTTACCAGGGGCTCTCTGGGCTAAATACCCAGGAGAAAAACATCTTCCAGGATATAATTACTGTGGTCCAGGAACCCGACTTGATATCAGACTTGATGCTCAGGATCAACCAAAACCAGATGAGTATCCGATAAATGCCATTGATAAGGCGTGTCATGCTCATGATGTAGCTTACCGAAGCAAGGATTTGCAACAGCGCCATCTCGCTGACATGAAATTAATTCATGCGTTAAATGCCATCCCTGATAAATATTTCAAAGAAAAGTTAGCATCCTGGTTAATAAAATCCGCAATGAAAGGTAAATTAGCGCTAGGTACTGGTATATAATGGAGTCGATTTATTATTCCCCAAGCGGATATTGGAGAGGTAGCGCAGCAATTAGTAAACTCGCTGAAGCGGCAAAAGTTACAAAAGTTACTGCTAAAAATTGGTTATCCCGACAGGCAATGTGGCAAATTTATCTGCCGCGTCCTAAACAAATTCACTTTGCACATTTCGATGTTAGTGTGCCAAATGAGGTTCATCAGGCTGATATATTATTTCTACCACATGATACTATCCGAAGACGTACATACAAGTACGCGTTAACGGTAGTTGATGTTGCGAGTAGATACAAAGATGCTGAACCGTTAACGACTAAAACAGCATCTGAGGTTACTTCTGCGTTTAAACGAATTTATCAACGTGGTCTACGTTGGCCAAATCTATTACAAGTTGATCGTGGCAAAGAATTTCAGGGTGCAGTATCATCGTTGATGAAGCAACATAACGTCACCATCAGACGAGGGCATACTGAAATTCATCGTGATCAGGCAACTGTTGAGCGATTCAATCGAACACTTGCTGAGCGGTTATTTGGATATCAATACGCGAAGGAATTTATTCAGGATACGAGATCTCGTGAATGGGTTGCAAGATTACCAAGCGTGATAGCTGCGCTAAATAATGAAATAACTCGAACAACCAACATGAAACCCATTAATCCAATTACAAAAAAATACATACCCGTACGACGTGATTCTTCAGCGCAGCCGATACTGGGTAATGTTACAGTTAGATATTTATATGAACCGGGTGAACTTGAAGGTGGTAAAAAAAGAGCAACTGATCCTATCTGGAGTGTTACCACACACAAGATATCCACCGTGACAAGATCCACTGGTAGACCAGCAATCTATAGGTTGGATTCAACTGCTCCTCAACGTGGATTCACACGTGAGCAACTACAGGTAATTCCCGAGGACACACAATTACCACCAAAATCACTTCAGTGATTTCGATCACTTAACTGGCGCCTCTACGTCGATTACACTCAAGACAGGTCAACATGATGTTATCACGTGTATGACCGCGATTGTTATCTTTTCTGTCTACGGTAAATTGTCTTGAATTTTTATTCGAATACTGCCATAGCATTATACAATTACAACTCGCACAGTGATTATTCTGCTGTTGTTTTAACTCAATAATAAAGTCAACATCAAGATCAAACTCGCGATTATTTTTTTTTTTGTCACTCTGTTTGTAACCGGCGAGTTTTTTTCTTATTACATCACCATCGCTGTTGTTTTCATTATTAATTTTATCAGCATTTGATTCATCCAAGACAATTCTTCGCAGTTGAGATATTCTTCTGACTCTGGATACAGGTAGGTAGACCAAGTTTGACCATTCGATTCGATCATCAACAATCCAGACAGTGGTATCACTGATAGTTAGTCCTTGAGATGAATGAATTGTCATTGCGTATCCTAGCGTCCACGGGGATTTATTCATTTTTAGTGCGTCTTTGACAGCATTAATATCATCAACTAACACAATATCATTCAATACTAAATTCTGTTTCTCTGTTTTTCCAGGGATATCAACATCTATATTCTGTAACCGCGTATCAGCTGGTCTATAACATCTATATTCTGTAACCGCGTATCAGTTGGTCTATAACATAACGGCGTTGGCAGCATTGGAAACTTTTCTTGTTGTAATTGAAATAGCTGTTGTTGAAGTGTGTCTCTGACTATCTTTCTACTTGCTACTATCAAATCGTCTGGTTTCCACAATCCCAAAAGTCGCTCATCGAAGTTTCAGGAATCATCTCGCGCATAATTTCACATTGAATTTTATTCGGTTGTAATCTGATTAATGTTTTAAATTCTTTCAACGTTGCATCAAGTGCTCTATGATCATCAGACACTTCTTCGTAATAATCAACAAAATCTTTTAACCAAACATGTGGAGATGCGCCGACGAACGGAGGTGGTTGACCGTGATCGCCGCACATAATCACTGCAGTATTTTTCGTTAGCAGCCAATCAAGAAATGTTTTTAATGTTTCCGGCGGCACCGTACAGATCTCATCCCAAATTATTTTCTCGTGAATATATTTTGTTCCCATTCGGTCAGGAGTCCACACACCGCCGCTGTATTTGAAAAAGCTGTGCCAAGTACAAGAATTGACTCCTCGTTGTTTCATCTCCCTGGCAAGCCTGTGTGTAGGTGTTAGCACAATCATATCCGATTTTCCAAATAATTCAATCGCTCGAGTTGTTTTACCAGACCCACCCGGCCCGTTTAAATAAACGGTTTTGTGTCTAGTGATTGGATCATACACAGATGGCAACATCGAAGTTGTCGAAGACATTTCTGATAATTTACAATAAACATCCTTAATTGCAACATCAGCGGATTCACAATATTCATGTAACATCTCCGCTTTTATTCTCCACGAAGTCCATGATTCATCAGTGCTTGTAAAACGAGCCAGTGATTCTGAATGTTTTTTATTGATGTAAAATGAATCCGTTGCAACTCTAACTGCGGTGTCAGGAAATCGATTTATCATTGATAGCAAATTTATAGAAACATAACCCAGCATTGAAGATCTTAGATGTGTGTACTGAGGCGATTCTCCGTCGATATAACTTACAATTGTGCCCAACTTTTTCCCGTCGGACAAGAACACATCCTCCCGATTACAAAATATATTTCTTGCAACAGCGTCAGCAATTATAAAATCCAATTCAGCATCATCGATAATCAGTCACGAGTGATGCATTTTATGATCAAATGCTGCACCCTGAGTAAATTTCCCGATTATTCTTCGTCCAAGATCTTTTGCTATTTTTTCACTATCGCTGAGTTTGATCTTGAGAACTTTAGGAGCCTCACTGACAATGACATCCATCGGAGTATTTGGACTCTCTCGTGCATACTCGCTAATAACTTCATCTACACTGACACGCTCCGGTGTTGGCAACCAAACTGAGGTTTGCGGTCGATATGATATGATTGCTTCACTGACAGTCAACGATACCAGTATTCGGCTGTCAAGCATATATCGCAATAACACTATTGGTACCCAGCGCTTTTCACTGAAGTGTCTGTCAAACCAAACATAACAGCACGGATGAAGTCCCACGGCGAATTCAAACGAAGTCACACGAGCAAATCCTGTCAGGTCAAAATCGGGTAAAATGCCGTTTATAGCAACTCGTGTCATCGAGTTCGTGGGATGTCCAAATCGCTTATAGTATTCGCTGCACTCGCCGTTCCCGAGAAAGCTTCCTGGGTAGCAAGCAATCATATCCACGGAAATCATATCCCGGTAGTCATACCGGGTATTCCACAACCCGCCATGTCCATACTCGACACAACGTAATTGTATATCCGAAAGAAACTGACTTCGGGTTGGTCTCCACGAATTTCTTTCTCTGGCGGCGTGAGCGGCAACACTTGGAACTGTAAAACAATTAACCAATAACTGATCAATGTCTTCAGAAACGCGTGCGTTTCTCACATATTTCTCTGCGAGTTTTTTCATTTGTTGTTGCAACGACTCCGTCCGGTATAATTCCCCGTTGGGTTTTACAAATTGATCATGCTCGGAATCTTCGGAACTCTTAAATAACCACACTGACACAGGGTCGGTTTTACTCAGCGTGTAAATAACATCAAATATGTTTCCGGAATAAAGTTTTACAACACGATCTCGTGGAAATATTGTAACTGCATCAGTCCAGGCATGAGAGTTATGATCAATAATTTCAATCGGTGATCCTGACTTTTTATAATGTTTGGAATTATATAATATTTCCCCGGTTAGTGTTTTTACTGTTATTGAAAATTTTAATTTACTTGATAACACAGCAACATCATTTATTGTTGCCCCAGTATCCTTGACTTGCTCAGCCCATGCTGTTATTTTTTCACGTCGCAGATCGGTTAAACCGTTTCCTCGTTTTGCGTTTTTAAAATGTTCCATTACTCGCTCGCCTACACAATTCAGCGTTGAAAATCCTTCGGATTTTGATGACGTCTTCATCGGGGAGAGTTTATCAATTTTTGGTTTTTTTTACCAGATAGATTCCATAAACGACTGCGGTTACAGGGTACGCTTGAGCGTAATATGGTTTATCAATCCCGGTCAGCATTCCTGGTTTACAACCACTACTTAACAGAATGGTCTTTCCGTTAGCAAGAAAAGGGTCGAGTTTGTCACGGATAATCCATTCATCGGAATCTGTTTGCACAATAAATTTTATTCTGAAAAAATATTTCTTACTGTGTTCATCGCTTTGATGAATATCAAATAGATAATCAATAATTGTTTTTGCTCGGGCATCAGTCATTGTAGCATCGATGACTTAGTCAACATCGATGCTGTCATCGATGATTTCGTCAATATCGCGGATAATTTTAAATGACGACCATACATGAGAAGCGCCGTCGTCGCGGAATTCTTTTTTGGCATCCCTGATAATATTAAATAGATCAGTTAGATTCCGTCGTCGTGAGTCTCTGTTTAGTCTGTCAAGATCGAATCTCCCAGCGCCAAATAAACCCTTCATATTATATTTAAGACAAATATTTAAATAAGAAATATTATATATACAATGAATAACTGCAAGTGGTTAAAAGTTGGATCCGTAACAGTCTGTGGTAAGCCCTGCAGGAAGGAATTCTGCGGTGAACACATGCAAAGCGTCAGACGAGGAAGCAAAGGACCTATACCATGCCTGCGATGTGGCATTGGGGTCAAGGGTAAAACACAGTTATGTGCGGGATGCGGGGGGAAACGATACCGTGAACTCAAGCGATATTACAATAAAAAAAATAATGGAGATGCGTTGAAATCCGAGAGTGATTATATAACTAAGTTTTCAGACAAATTATAAATTAGACAAATACATGAAGTATAAATGAATCAAGAATTTGTCCGACATCCAACCATTAAGAATTATGAAGCATCTCACGAGGGAATAGTGAGACACTGTAGATTGAAAAAAACCAGTTGGTGTTGTTAATAATGCTGGTTATCTCCGATTTAGGGTTTATGGGGGTAAAAGCTATCTTAATCACAGGGTCGTGTACGAGTGTTTCTTTGGAGAGATCATAGATGGTCTTGTAATTGATTACATTGATGGACAGAAACTTAATAATAATTTATCTAATCTGAGAGTTGTCACACAGCGCGAGAACTGTCAATTCGGAAACACTGGTCGTGGTAATAAGATCGCCAGGAGAGTTATATCTATAAATTTAGATACGAATGAAGAGAGAGAATTTCAATCGATGAACTCAGCTGGCAAGTATTTTGATATTTGTATGGCTTCAGTACGAAAAGTCGCAGAAAAAATATATAAATCCGCGTTGTCAAAAAATATAATAATCAGAAGATCATATTTCTTATGTAGATAACTCTACAGCGACTGCGTGAAAGTCAATGATACAATTATTTCCCCTTGTCACCTTGACAGCGCTATAACACTTCACACGTGCGAGCAGACGGTTTTCTACACAGGGAAGTAAATAACTTTCCTTTATTTTCCCTTGATTTTATCCTGACAAAATCAAGAATGATTTTATCCTAGACTTTGTAATGGTCTATTTATCTTTTTTTGCGGACAACTGTATATACACTACGTCACAGTTCCGCTTTGGTCAGTATCCAGCTCAGAACTTGTGAAGATAGAATTTCCGGGATAATATCTTAAGGTGTATTTTTTACCTGTAAGCCGGGCCTATTGTGTCCACGTACCTGTATAAATTTCACAACAGGTAGATCGGTATATAATAATTTTTAAATCCTATATTATCAGATTAGACAGTGGCACAGTGGTAACGCGTTTGACTTTCGTCCCGACGCTATCAAATGCCATGTTCGAATCCTCGTCACGGACATATTGTTCGACGGGCCCATTTGGGTTTTTTTATAATAGTTGGGGACTCCAGTAGGGGCCTTGTGTACATATCTCCTCCACGTCGAATCGTGGGGGTACGTTTTACCCCTGGGAATTCGATTTGGGGGGGGGTATGTACACAGACAGTTTCACTTTCGCTTGGAGCCCCCAAAAATAAACAGCAGTCATTAGATGCATAAGCTCTACGGTCAAAAACAAAATATGGCTAAAAGAACCGATCACGAGGATGCCGAGAAGGTATAAGAAAAGCTCTGTAAGACTGAGATAAAAAAAAATCTGAAAAATAAAAAAATCACCTGAAACAAAAAGTGTTTCAATGACAAAGTCAATGACAAAATCAAGGAAGTAAAAATCTCAAGTCTGAAAGGACCTCGTGGCGACCCATAAGCCAGTATAAGACTAACCGCTCATCAATGACTGCTGTTTATTCTTTTTATTTTAAATATATAAAAATATATATAAATATGAATCACGAAAATATCAATAATGTGATTGATGCTATTAAAAAATTAGAAAAAAAGGATTTAATTTATCACTAGATCCTGAAACAATTCTGTCTGATTTTGAATCATTATATGAATCTAAATGCGCAGGGCGTTATATTATTCCTGCTCAATATCGTTTCATAAAGATGATTCAAAATAATTTGTATAAATCACTGGCCAGCGTAGAAGAAGCACAAATAAATGAATTTGTTCCATTGTCTCGTGCAATTGAAAAGATCAGGCTGGCACTGGCAGCCGAGTATGAAACTAAAAAGATAATAAATAATCGCGTCCGAAAATTGAAACATTGTGTATCCGCTGACTTCGTCACTGACGAGGAAGTAAATACCTCACCTTGATTTCGTCATTGAAGTCAAATACTTGGAAGTGAAATCGAAAGTAAAAAAAGTAATATTTTTTTTTACTGCATAAATTATGCAATTGTCCGATTTCGTTGGTTTTTACTAGCTGATACCCTATCAGGATTAGCAATTTGGACAATTTCGTTGGGTTTTTACTAGCTGATACCCTATCAGGATTAGCAATTTGGACAATTTCGTTGGTTTTTACTAGCTGATACCCTATCAGGATTAGCAATTTGGACAATTTCGTTGGTTTTTACTAGCAAAACCCTATGAAAACCAGTGAAATTGTCAGTGTTGTAAAAAATATATATGAAGTAAAAATTCTTTAGGATTTTCAAATATTACTTTTTTTTTACTGCGTAAATTATGCAATTGTCCGATTTCGTTGGTTTTTACTAGCAAATTGGCAGTGTTGCAGAAAATTATTACAATAAAATTATGCAACTTGGACAATTTCTCTGATTTTTACTAGCAAATACCCTATCAAAATCAGCAACTTGGACATTTTCTCTGATTTTTACTAGCAAATACCCTATCAAAATCAGCAACTTGGACATTTTCTCTGATTTTTACTAGCAAATACCCTATCAAAATCAGTAAAATTGTCAGTGTTGTAAAAAATATATATAAAGTAAAAATTCTTTAGAATTTTCAAATATTTTTACTGCACAAAAAAATAAAATTATCGTGAAATCGTCCGATTTCTGTGATTTTTGCCCCGTTGACAAAGTCAAGGACGCTGTCAGTGAAAATCCTAAAGGATTTTTGGAAATGCTCCGCATTTCCACGCTTGCGTTTTCACTGCAGTATCTTATCAAGATGATCCCGTGAAATACACGAGTGAGCATAATTCATGATTTGGTCTGGAAAACATGTGATCGCTATGTTATGATTTTCTTGTAGTTGTTTCAACTGCGATTCTGTCAGTAAATATCATCATTACCGAATTTATCAATAACTATTTTAACTTCACCTAATTTCATCATTGATGAAATCGACGACGCTCCGCTGAATAATTTTTTGATATATTCTTCAAGTGTTTGTTTGTCGTATATGAAACATTTCACGTGCTGATACATGCTATATTTTTTTTATCAGTTCATATAATTTATCGTGACAGTGCTGGCATTGATGGTGATGGCACTGTTATTGTTGCCGACATCACTGTCGGTGTCGTCACTGTCAGTGGAAATGTCAGAGACATTTTCATCACTGTCACTAACAATAAAATCACTGTCGGTGTCACTGTCAGAGATATTTTCATCATCATCATCATATTTTTTCGGAAATGCTTTGCATTTCTGGGAAGTATTTGACTTGAAAATCGAAGATTTTTTGGACATTATTATAATATGATATTATTAATTGAAATTTTTTTAGGATTTGAAAATCGTTTCAGGACTTTACCAGCAAATTAATACTAATAGTTTTATTTCTCAGGTCCAAAAGTCTACCCTGTTGGTCAGTGATTTTAAAATTCATCCTTGTCAGCATTGGATTTAAACACTGCAGAAATACTGGATTAATTGGCTCTTGTACAATCAAAAACCCAGGTGGTTCTTTAGGAGTAAATGAATATAGTATAAACCCTTGCTGGGCTGGATTTGGTATTGTTGTGTCTATGTTGTAACTGCCATCGATTACGTCACACACAAGATTGACCGCGACGACATCAGTGATATTTACGATTCCCGGAGAAATATGTCTGCCATCGCTCGCTGTGGAATTGTGATATCTGAGGATAGTTGGCGATGGCAATATTCGCTTGTACTGGTCAAGTATGTCATCGAAGTATTCATCGATGATATCAATGATAAATTTTCTCAAGATGACCGGGGAAACGTATCCTGGTAATTTAAAATTCGGTAGTTCAGCTTCTTTCAGCGGGAACGTATTTAGAAATCTTTGTTTATCACCGGGTTTACTGTCAATTACTGTTTGAATTGCTCGCTGGTTAATATATTCCATATCTGCGGCAAGCTGATTTAATATCTAAGTTTGTTTAATAATTTCGCTGCGTGAACTTATATCGGAAATGTATGCGCTTCCAAGATGTGCTTGGAAGCCTTGCCGTAGATGCGCTAGTTGTGTTTTATGTAATTGATTAATAATTTTAAAATATTCAGTAATTTCGCTCAGGTGAATATTAAATCCTTCATCTGCTGCATGAACAAAAAGCCACACAATATCACTGCCATCTTCATAGAAGTTAATCAAGTTATCCAACGTTGCACTTTTTATATTGTCAAGATGTTGTTTGTATGACGGTGTAATTCCGTGATATGATTGTTTATCGGTGATATAATCAGACTTTTTAGGTTCAGGTGGTATCGTTGGTGTCGGTAGTGGATTTTTAGGCCATCCTAATACTGTTCTGATTGAACTGTTATAAATGTCTACGGCGTAACCCGGTGAAGCGACTTCGATGATCGTTGACAATGTTGGCTCGTGGGCTGTTATTGATATTTTTGCTTCTTTTCCGGTGATCAATACGCTTCATTTGACGCGGTATTTCTTTGTTGATTTCTTCTATCTGATAAGACCCTGTTGGTAAATGAATGACGTTCCAATCTGGAGTACCGTCAGTGCCATCGGCACCAGGTTTATTCTGATACGAAAATATAAATGAATTATCTGGCAACTGTCCGTGAAATGATGTCGACCTGATGTTGGGCCAACTGTGATATACTCGTAATTGTGCCAACGCGATTTCTTTTGCTGGAATTGCAGTTGAAAAATTAATATTAAACTCTGGTTGCGTCGAAGATATTGTTATCATTGATGGTTTTACCGGAGCTGTGTTTGCGGCTATCTCTTGAAGTATCTCCGTCATTATTTATTTGCTGTCGTTTCAAATCAAAGTACTTTGAAAAACACTTTGTGTTTTCGTAATCGTTATACGCGGCTGCCATCTGCGCGAATTCGGAATCTGATATTGTTGTATCGTCAAGGCTGGATGATATCAACGAGGACAATTTTGAGTAGGTGCTTGTGACCGCGCTGTTTAACTTTTCATATTCGTGTAATTTTGTTAGCGCACACGAGGATATTTTTTTTCGCAGTAATATTAGCTACAACTGCAATTGTCGTTAATGTTGAAACTGTAATTGTAATCGCGATTGCAGTTGTCACTGGTGTCAGCGCTGATAATAGCATACCCGTGGATGCAACTACCGCGGATACCGAATACACTATTGTGTTTAATACAGTTACACGCCGTTTGTATTTTTTTTATCTTTGTTGCGCATTTGTCAATAGTGTTTTTTAACTCTGACTGCCATTCGCTTACTTGATCATATCTATATTGCTGAGCATTTAATGACAGTGTTGTCGTTGATGCCATTTTATTATTTTACGCGGTAACCAATTGAGGCGTTTCAGCTACAAATTCCAAACATCACTAGTAGGATGTTGCGGTTAATTTCTTGTCTGCGGCTTCCAGTATAAAATCCTCTTCGGTTCCCTTGTTTAATATGATAGTCACAACCCCGGAATATTTATCGGTGGAATGTCTCTAGGGATATGTTGTAAAGATCTCAAACTTAGCGGCACTGAATACAGACAGTCTATACACGCCAGTGGCTGTTGCCGTATATTTGATAGTATTATTTTGTCGGGACCATGTTGCGAATCCAGATGATACCGTGTATACGATGTTGGTGATATGCCCGGGAGTAACTCCAGTGGGGACTTTAATTAAACTGGTTTTGTTAACGATCTCAGGAATTCCCGATACGACATCCTGCTGTGTTTGTTTGATCGTGTCAATGCTATTTTGTATCAATGCGATTTGATCTGAAAAACTTTTATCTGTTCTGACTACACCTAACCGGGTATTAACCGCGTTGATGTCGCTGGCGTTACCAGTAAGTTTGTGTTTGATTTCAGAAAGTTTCATGTCGATGACTGGAGGAGTCCCAAAGAACTTATCAATGGACTCATCAGCTTTTGCGAAGTTTCTTCGAAGTCTTGTAAACGCGCTTACGTAAACATCATATTCTGCCCGCAACGTAGTTAGTTTACCGTCAATGGTGTCTACATATTGTTTGTTTTGCGGCATCTTCCGGGGATGTTGGAATCGCTAACGCGGTTATTTTGTTGTTGCCGAGATTGAGTTCACCTGTCATTGTATCACCGGTCTTCGCTACACGGGCTAGTGCAAGTTTTTGCATATCATCTTGGAGAGCATGCAATTGATATCGACGAATCTCTGATTCTGCCGCTGTCAGTGAATACAACGATGTTGTCCGTGGTAGCTCCAATAACCCTGCGAATTATGTCATTCCACTTAATGTTACTGGTTTTTAGCTTGCCATGTCGATCTTGAAAAATTACAACCTCATCTGGGTCTATTCCGGTTAACGTTAAAAGATTATCAGTTTCATCTTTGGTCGCATACTTTGATAAATCGATATCTTTTTTTTTCTTCCTTTGTTCTGCTTGATCTTCCGTAAATATCAACCATTATTAGTTATGGGGTTGTTTAAATTTGGAAATCACATCTGTGATTTCAACGTGTATTCATGCACGACTTTGTGAGGAGAACTCGCTGATTTCGAGATTGCATCAAGAACATTTAATACTTCACGGCCACATATCGGAGGATCAGTTAATGTTTGTGTTGGTAACGTTGAATACCAAACTTTCGTCGTTGTCAGGGGGATGTTTTTTGTATATCGAAGAAACTCAATTGGCGGTGCTAGCCCGTACGAATCAAAATAGATAATTCCACGTGGATCGATCGCGTAAGCAACCCAGTGAGTTCCTGGACCATCGCTGTTATCGAGATTAATAATTCCTGTTTCTGGATTATTCGGTCGTGCTGGTAATTGATCCCTCATAAAGACACCTGTGAAGTTCTTTATACGCAATTGTTTAACAGCATCAAGCAAATCAAAATTTGACATCGGAGTAAAAACACTTAAAACCTTTTTGGGTACCATGACGGCGGAGTTCCTGGAAGTCTTAAGTCGCGTCCCTTTTTTTTTGTATCCTCGCCCTGTGGCTTTCTTTAGTGCCATTCCAGCAGCGGTTCCAACAGCCCTTAACGCGGCTGCTTTTGCGACTGCGGGAGCAGCAGCAGCTATCAGTGCTGTTATCGCGGCGAGTAGAGGAAATATACCACCGGTTTTAACCATATCGTTGACCGCGGCAGGAGAGAAATCAAGTTGAGTTCCAGTCGTTGCTTGCTTTGCTTTATTGAAATGTTTTAGTTGGGTTTTAGTTAATGACAGTTTGTTTGGACCGACCATTAGCTGATCGTGTTTTAGTGTTATTGTTGTCCCACATGTGCTCGCGTTCTTCGATTGTAATTTCTTCACCTGACCAGGAGTCAGAGTGACATTAACATGACTGTATGACATTTTATTTAATACGAGATTGATCTAATTGTTACATATCTTCGGAAAATATTACATATTTTCGGAAAACCTATAGGTTTTCTACTGGTGCATCAACGAGCATCATTCGGCCACCAGCACCTTCAAGCAACATTGCTTTATCGGAAAGTATAACCGCGACGGCTCTGTAATTAGCTATAACTCCTGCGTCTCTATTCACGGTAGCCCGAAAGTGAATATCAACGACAGACTGTCTGGTTAAATCAAGATGCTCCAGCGAGAAGTAATAGATTGGATAATGAGATATAAAATCCAATTGTGATATTTGCAAACCAGTATCGATATTTAGATCACGCGCTAGATATTTCGTCAATCGTTGATATGCACGTGCAACATGATTATTACCAAAATTTAGCATTATGTTCTCGGATGGTTCTTGATGTCCGTTTATTCTCAAAGAAACGTCAGTGATACCAAATTGATCAAATATCATATGCGAACGTGTTTGATATTTACTCGTGCAGTATTTTGAAGAGCAATGAAAATATGTCGCGGCGCGGAAACCCCCTGCTGTAATGCTATATGCCATGTAAATAAACCATTGATGGCGCTTTGAATACTATCTGTGGTTGTTGTGAGCCACGATAGCAGCGTTTTACCACCTTGATCCATAAAAGAAAGCAGTCGCCGTTCTTCGGCAATTGCAGGAGTCATTACCGGCATCCACAGTTATAGTTTTGTTATTAATACTTTACCAGCATCACCAGCACCACCACCAGCTTCTCGCCATAGCGCATCATTATCGTCATTTTTTCTAATAAGCACGACTGTATGTTTTGCTCCGAAAATTACCTTTTTGACATCTCGGCAAAATCCAAAGATATGCGACAGCGGAATCGCACAAGAAAATTTTCTACTATCTCCCCTCAACATTAATTTACGCGTTGCAAAACCTAAATTGTAATTTGCATTACCACCATGAACCACCGGATTCACATCAGCGTCGGCATTGCCGGCATTATTTCTTGGTCGTCTAATATTGTACTGATCACTGTCAGGATGATTAGAGTTATCCTTGGCAAACATCATTGATGGACCAGCTGATCTTGTATAATCATCAGAATATCTCGCTAGACCAATTATTGTTGTAGCAACATCAACATCATTCTGAATCGATTCGATATTTTTTCCATCAATCATATATATGGCGCTACTAAACAAGGCCATAAATCCGTTATTGACAAAACCGATTTTAAACGCATCCCCGTAGTCTGTGTTATCTAATTTTTTAATTTCACCTTCTACTTCAATAAATGCTTCAGCGGGCAGGAAATATCTACTTGTATCCTGAACCTGAAGTTCAATTCGTCCTCGTTTATTTGGTTCTCGTGCGTCATAAGAGTAATACTGATAATCACGCACTGATTCATTTTTAAGAACCGGTTCGTCTATGTCGAATGCTGGGTGGATTCCCGTTTAAACATTTTATTATAGAAGTTATCGTCTAAAACGAAGACCACTTCTCGCAATCAAACTTGTATTCGTTTATTCAGGATCTATCAGCGCCGCTAGTTTTTGATTTGCGGCTTCATTTATTACTTTACTAACATTTGCTGGCATGTCTGCGGTGGCTGGTAATTTTACCGGCGGAGGTTTTATACGTATCAGTCGTGCTAGTCTGTCCTTGATTGCCAGGAATGCTTTACTGGCAGCGCTACCAACAGCTCCAGTAGCTTTATCTTTAATAACATCAATGGCTTTCATCGATAATTGTTTTGCGATCGGTATTGCTTTAGGTGCCATTCTCGCAAATAAACCCTGAACAACATCGCCTAATCCGTTTCCATAAGTCTTCCTGTATACGGGTACTCGTGAATTTACCACCCTGACCATGACTGGTCTACGATGAGAATTGTGTACTATCATTTTATTTAATTAGTTATTTCTCTAATCGCTGTCGACGAGTTCATCAATAAGTTCTCGATAGATGTGAGTATCCATGATGCCGCCTTGAAATAATCGCTGACAGATATCAGCCGCTTCATTAATTATTTCTGGTGAGTTATTTCCGGCACGCCTTCCTCCTAAGAGAACTTCTAGCCGTGATACATCATTGATGATATTATCAGGACAAGTAATGTGACCACCAAGACCACTACCAGTAGCACCGGGAGGTCCCCCTTCTTCAAATTCCTTAGCTAACTCCCGCCGTCGTTTTTCTAATGGTGGCCGAGGTGTAGTAAGTTGATATGAAGACGATAGAGATGTATCAAGTTGATGTAAAGGCTGCAGGGGTGGAATACGTTGAAGTGAAGGCGGTAGCTGTCTTTCTACTGATGGCGGAGGTGACTGAGTGGAGAGTTGTTGTTCTGCTTGTTTCACTTTCTCATTATAAAGTCTCTCTACTTTCTCAACAAAAAAAAAACTCTGAATTCTAAATCATCATCTCTGGCTTGCTTTTTATTTTTATATATACGATATATCCATTTGATAGGACTATCAACGTTTATTTTTTCAAAGCCATCTTTAAGATACTGGATTTATTAAATATACTAATTAATGTTTTTTTTCAGGTAGTTCTTCACTTTCAGTATTTCTAATATCTTCGACAAACCCTTCTCTAAAGTTTTTAATCATTGCAACATTTTTTTATTGGTTTAGGTGTAAGTTTTTCTTTTGCTCCAGCTACTTCAGTACGAATTTCACTGACCTCTTTAAGTATTTCTTCACCAACAGGAGGTTGAGCTGCAACTATATCAGTTGGAAGATCTCGTAAAATCTTTTTTGTTTGTTTGGTTCTTTTTGCAATCTTTTCAGCCTGCGTAGCGGTTTGTTTTAGCAGTGGAAGAATACCCGGTTTTGTTATATCACCTGGATCCCCCAGTAAAGCTTCTTTGGTGACCGCTGCAGCTTTTTCAGTAGCTGTTGTAACGGGTTTAAATAATTTTTCTGCACCTGTTGCAAATTCAACTTGTGCTTGCTGCCGCGCTTGTAATTTTTGTCTTACAGAATCTCTCACAGGAAGAAATTTTTTTATTGCTTCTAGTCGCTCTCGAGCCAGTCTAGCAAAATGTGCTTCTCCAATGTTGGCCATTATTGTTAACTTAAATTTTTAATTCACAGCAGAAATCCTAGAACTTTTAAATCAATAGCAGCAGGGAGACTGAGCCACCAAGTGTTTCGTCTAGTAGACCCCGGAGTCAAGAAGTATTTTTATAGTTATTTTTCATGAAATAACTCTTCTAGTCAGCAGAGAAGGCTTATTTATCATAGTTTTCTGAATAGAGGGTTTATTTTGTGAAATAAGACCCTCTATCAATAGTGTTCTCGATAGAAGATTCTGTTGGATGGAATAGTTGGTGGGCTCAGTCTCTCTGCTGCTCTGTGTCATTGATTGACCCAGACAAACAAGGGATGCGGTCCACACCCTCCCTGCTGCTGTAATTAGTTATACTGAAGTTTATCTTCATCTTCATCTTCATTTGTTTTATGTTTCAAGTAATACTCCATTTCTGATGGTGGTTTTTCTATTCTGGAGTTTATGTTCTTTCTGTGTTTATAATATATCATTAAACTTCTATATCGATCTCCACCGCAATTTGCACAAATCTGATATAATCCTCTAACGCCGTTGTTACAACCAACACAACTTCGGGGACCAGCGTGAGGGTTTTTCTTCAAAATATGATTATGTTTTTTACAATATTCTCCACGGCATCTTTGATCACATTTGTTAGTGGTTCCTTGACGCAGCCACGCACAGTTGTTCATTATATTAATGATATCTGTTTAATTAAATTTAATTTTGATATGACCCATTGTAAAATTTATCCAACCCACTCTGCTGCTATTAATTAAAAAATTGTTATATTAAAAATAATGGTACATCCAGAATCTTATACTGCAAAAATAGCACGAGAGAGACTAGAAGCAATTAAAAAATTTCTTCCTGTCAGAGACTCATTCAGAAAAAATCTACAAGCGCAGCAAGAAGCACAAGCTGAGTACGAAGAAGACACTAAAAAACTGTTTAAACCCGTCACTGCAGCTACTGAGAAAGTTACAACTATCATCAAAGAAGATCTTCTTCCGGTATCAAAACAAACAGCAGAACAAACTGAAAAAATAGCAAGAAGAACTAAGCAGACAAAGAAGATTTTACTAGATCTTCCAACTGATATAGCTGCGGCTCAACCTCCACCCGTTGGTGAAGAAATACTTGAAGGTATTGGAAAACTTCGTACTGAAGTCGCCGACGTGAGAAAAGAACATGCACCTGAATCCAAGCCAGTAAAAGAAAATATAACATTAATTGCAAGATTTAAGGAAGGGGTTGTTGAAGATATTAGAAATACTGAAAGAGAAAAATTACCCGAAAAAATATTATTTTATATATTTAACAAATCTGGTATTTTAAACCCCTCTCATGAAAAAGTAAATGATGATAATCTTATTAAATGGATATATCGCATATATGCAAACAAAAGACAGGTTCAAAGTAATGATTTGGAATACAAAGTTCTTCATAAAGAAGTAGAAATAATTTATAGAGAGAAAATGAGACAACTAGAACAAGAAAAATCCTCTCAGTATCAACTTCCTCCACCTCTGCAACGAACAGAACAAAAACAACATATTTTACCGCTGTCGAAAATTAAAGAGATGTTTGGAATAACACCACCTAAGAAATCAACAGAAGAAGGAGCAACGGGGAGTGGTCTGGGAAATAATTTTGTTTGTCCTGACAATATTCTCAATGACGTATCACGGTTCGAAGTTCTCATAGGAGGAAAGCGAGCTGGAAATAATTCACCAGAAATAATTAATGAAGCAGCTGATATTTGTCGGCTATTATTTCAAGGTGGTATCATGGATATCGGAGTTTACCGAGAACTTATCGATGAACTTGCTGATGATTACAGTGACTAATTGTTAGATAAATAATGAATAAAATAAGATGATAGTATACAATAATCATCGTAAATCCGTATCGGTCAGAGTGGTAAACTCACGATTACCAATCTACAGAGCTATTTACGGAGATGGACTTGGTGATGTTATTCAGGGATTATTTACAAGGATGGCTCCAAAAGTAGCACCTGTTGCAAAACAATAATCGATGAAAGTTATTGATATTGTTCGTGAAAAAGCTCCTGGAGCAATTGTCAATGTTGCTGGTAAGGCGTTTTCGGCGATCAAAGATAGACTAGCACGATTAATGTGACGAAAACAACATCCAGTGAAACTGGCAAGTACTGAAATTATGCCCGCAGACGTAAGTAAAATAATAAATCATGCTGCAAATTAAAAACTAGCGGAATTATCTGAAGAAGCAGAAAGAAATATAACATCAAATTTAATAACAGGAAGCGGTCTTCGTCGACGATGATTTAGATCACCATTTGGAAAAATGGTAATTATAATAAAATGTTTAAACGTATGTCCGACTCAGCATTTGATATGGATGAACCGGTCATCAAAAATGAATCGGTACTTGATTATCAATTTTATTCCTATGACGCAAGACAACCAAATCAGCAGGGGAGAACAGAATTACAGGTTCATGATACAAGTAGATATTTCTTGCCCGCTGAGGCGTTTATTGAAGTAGAAGGTAGACTTGTAACGAATGTTGTAGCTAATACACCATATGGTGCCAATTTGCGTGTTGGTTTTGTCAACAACGGGATTATGGCGCTGTTTGATAGCGCCACATACATGATTGATGGAAAAAATATTGAATCAATTCAGAAGGATGTTGATGTTGCTACAACAATAATTGGTCTAGCGAGATATTCTGATGATTGCATAAGATCAGCCGGTCCAACAATGATGTTTGCCAATGATATTACTGACAACGCTGATCATGTTCAATATACTAAAATACGGACACCACGAGATACTGCAGTTGATCCACAACCGGTTGATTTTGAACACGCAGCCAGACCAGGTGCTGCTTTTGATATTATAGGAAATGTTAATGCGACTTACAACTTGGGATTTGCAACACGCCGAGCAGCGTTGTCAGGAAATGATAGAAATTTCTCATGTGCAATTCCATTATCTCACATCTTTTGGATTTTGCAGAAATGTTAAAAAGGTCATCTTTGGAGCTAAAACACAGTTGTGCTCGTAAGAAAAGGTGATGATAATGATGCAATCTGGCGAGGCGATGGTGTTGCTGATGGTAAAGTAAATATATCAAAGCTTTCATTGTGGATGCCAGTAATGATTCCATTTATTACTGAAGAACAACAATTACTCTCTTTTACGGATCAAGGCGGTAAATCATTCCTATCATGGTTAACAGTAACCACAGATGCTACTCAAAGTAATATTAATGGTTTATTTACATGGAATATAGCATCACAGCAAGGTGTTTCTGCGCCGCGACATATTTTTATTGCGCTGCAAGATAATGCTCGGACGAATAATCAAGAACGTTCACATATGATATTTGATAAACTTGGAGTTAATGAGGTTTCCTTGCGGATAAATGGACATCAAGAACCAGCTGAAGATATAATGTTAAATTTTGATCAAAATCACGTAGCGCGTGCATATCATCATTTAATGTCATTCATGGGACGTGATCAAAATGTGGATACCGGTTTGCAAATATCACAGCTAGATTTTACAAATCTATATCCGATTTATTATTTTTCACTGGAACATCTTGATTTATCCAAGCAATATGTGGTTGATATATACTTTCGAGCTCGTGTTAATGACCCGCCAGGTGGTGGTGCCTTCTACAGAGCAATCGCTGTTATACTCAGTGACAAAGCGATGTTACTTGAAGGTGGTAGTGGACGAATGAGAGTCGTTGATGCACCAGTGGAAAATTTTTAATCATGTTATTTAGAAAAATATATTTATATAAAAATGTCGTATAGTTATGTTAATGTTACTCTGACTCCTGGTCAGGTCAAAAAGCTTCAATCAAAAACCGCCAACAAATGCGGAACTAAAATATCACTAAAACGAGATCAGATTGGTGGTGGTCCAAACAAATTATCGTTGACAAATAATCAGAATAAACATTTCAATAAAGCCCTAGAATCAAAAACCGGAGTTCAATTCCATCTTTCTCCGAGCGCCATCAAGGACACGGTTTAAACAGGTGGTATATTTCCACTTCTCGCGGCTATTCCAGCGTTAATAGCTGCTACCGCTCCAGCCGTAGGAAAAGCAGCCGCATTAGGTGCTGTTGGAACAGCTGCTGGAATGGCTTTAAAGAAAGCAACAGGAAATGGATACAAAAAAGGGACGCGGCCTAAGATTACCGGGATATCGTTGGGGAAGAGGTCTGAGGCTTCCACGTTAGATGTTCCAGCATCAAATTTTAATTTACTTGATGCTGCTAAACGATTAAAAATAAAAATAAAAACTTTAGAGGTGTTTTTATGCGAGATCAATTACCAAAACAACCGAACAAACTCGAAACAGGTATTATTAATCTCGAATCGAATTCAGGACCCGGCACTCATTGGGTATCATACGCGGTTGATCCACGCGGAATCGTTTAATTTGATTCATACGGGTTAGCTCCACCTGTTGAATTTATCAAGCGTGTCGCACCACTTCACGCGCAAGTTTGGTATTCAACGCTACCCACACAAACAATGACAGATCCGCCAATATGTGGCCGTGAGGCAATTAATGTACTTAACGCTATATCAAAATCATCCAAACCACCACATAAAGTTGTGCATGATTATACAAGCTACCGATTCGTTTTAATCAGATCTTAGATTATAATGGTTGATATTTACGGAAGAATATCTTCTTCACGCGTTGAGAAAAAGTCCAGCGACGTTGATCTGTCAAAGTACGCGACTAAAGATGAACTCGCTGATATCATGAATCTTTCTGGAGTTGACCCAGATGAGATTGTTATTTTCCAGGATCGATACGGAAAACTAAAAGCGAGCAACATTAAAGGAATGATATAGTTCCACGAGTATTCGGTGCGGTCACGGATAATATCCCTGTGTTCACTGACAGCGGCAAAATCAGGGATTCAAGTATATCGTTTACAACCATCAGAGATGAAATTGCAAAAAGTGTTGATGATCGCGTGAAAAATACCGGTGATACAATGACGGGTGAACTCAGCATGAACGGGAATAAGATAGTAGTTTTAAGAGATCCAACATCCGACGAAGACGCAGCAACCAAAAAATACGTTGATATCAACTACAACACCGTAGACAGTAAACTATCCACGCTGCGGGCCGAGTATGACGTTCATGTGAGCGCTTTTGGAAGATTTCGAGGAAATTTTCAAAAAACCGATGAATCCATAGATAAATTCTTCGGCACTCCGCACTCCCTTGACATAAAACTTTCTGATATCAAGACGAACATCGTCACAACTAAAAAAACACTTGAAGATGTCGTAGCGGGGATTCCTGAGATCGTTAATAAAACCAGTTTGATTAAAATTCCGGCCGGAATAACTCCCGGGCATATTACCAACATCATATACACAGCATCATCGGGATTCGTAACATGGTCGCAGCAAAATAAAACTATCAAATATACCGCAACAGTCACTGGCGTGTACAGGCTGTCTGTGTTCAGTGCTGCAAAATTTGAAATATTTACAACGTATCCATGGCGCCATTCAACTGATAAGTTTTCCGGGGTTGTATCTGTTATATTAAATAACGGAACCGAAGAAATATTTATTTTGGAAGCAGCTGATAAGAAATTAACCGCAACATCTTACTGGTGGTGTTTGGAATTTGTAGCTGAAACACCTCAATTATTTACTGCATAAAATATAATGAGTACCTCAATCAGCGATGCATCTCAATACAGGTACAATCAAGCGCGTGAATGGCAGGCAGCATTAAAAGATCGAGTCGAACAGTATACAGTAAAAGTAAAGAAATATCGACGACGATTGGTTATCGTTGATGTGAGTGTTTATTCAGTATCCGCTGTTGTTGGTAGAACAGGTGTTATATTATCAGCGGTGACAATGATGGCACCAGTAGCCGTAACAATATGTATTTCAGCAGCAACAACAATTACAGGTGTTTTCAGTATCATCACAAAAAAATATGCACCTGCATGAATGAAAAATTATCCGATTACATAATAAAATTACACACAACGACGGTAGCATACTCGAAATTGTCCTCTTTGTTATCAGCGAGTCTCAGTGATGGAATTATATCTAATTTCGAGTTTTCAATGATGGTTAAAATATATGACGAAGGTATCGGTATTAAAGATACAAGTACTAATAATGACAGAATTACTTCAGCAGATCGTGACTAATGCAACTCCACCAAAGCTAACAACGATCTCGGTAAGTTCAACTAATCCTGAATTTAGTATTAACTTTCCTACTGCAATTCCAGTAAAGGAAATAGCACTGGCTCAATTACGAGTATATTACAGCTGGCCAAATATCAGATCGAAATCATTTAATGGTACACCAGCAAATAATTCACTTGTATTTGCTAAGAACAACAAACCGGATGGAACACCTGACTGGATTGTTGTTGGAATACCCACTGGTAGTTATGAGATAGAACAAATTAATGAGGAATTTCAACATAGAATAAAATCAATAACCGGAAAAGAAGCGAAAATATCAATTAACGTTCATGAACCGACGCTATCTTCTGCGGTTGAGATACATTCTCCTGACTACGTTGTTGATATTTATCAGTCCACGATAAGATCCGTATTAGGCTGGCCTGATATTGCGCCAGTGCATGAAGGACCAGCAGAGCCAAAATTAAATGAATTTCTCACTGACGATGCCAGGCTTATAATAACTCAAGAATACCGAAATTTGTATCCATGGACTGGTAGGGATAATTATTACATTTTGAAAGATGGTAAAAGATATCCTATAACACCGTTTTCTATCATTGATTTTGATGAAAAAACTTCAACTAATATTGTTTATGAAAGAAATTTCAAATCATCAGCTAATAGAATTAAAACCGAATACACAACTACATTAACAACATTAGCACGTTTATTTAAAAACTATATCCTGGAGAATCCCAATATCAATCTAGAACATCAGATCATTGCAACGATACAACATTTAAATCAAATTGTATTAGATCTTAAATACGCTAATCAGACTATTATTAAGGTAATAAATGCTAGTACTTATATAGATACAGGAGAAAAAAAATAGTATCAAACGAGCATATATTGATCATTATAAAGTAACTGAAGCAGATTTATTAAATTTTACACTACCAGGATTTGAAACGGCGAATTGATAAGATCACTCAATGATCTTGTCGCGAAAAACTTTCCTAAAATACTCGATGCATGGAGAAAAATAACCCCACCAGCAACTGTTCTCAGATATAATAATGATCCACACGGCGGCGGCAGACACGTATCTCCGGGAATCGTTGATATAACCAGCACGATCGTAGTTAATCTTGTTTGTGACGTAATCGATGGTAGCTATCAAATAGATCACGGAAAATCAAATCAAGCTCAACAAGGATACATTTTATACACGTTCACACCACAAATATCCCCTGGGGATTTGATCGTGCAAGTACAAACCAATCCTGTGTATCTGCGGTGTCACAATAATTTGTTAACACGAATAAATTTTAAGCTCAAAGACCACCTTAATCGCTTAATTGACCTTCGTGGAGAAGAGCTTGTAATAAATCTGTATGTGAAATCTTAAAGATCCAGTAAATATTATATAATGTACCAGCACGTGAGGGTTTTAATACATGACAAAGAAGTACTCGAAAACGCCATCAGAACAGCGTTTTCACAACCTCCAAACATAGAGCAATTTAACGTTAAGTTAGTTATTGATGAATACGGAAACGAGGATTTCTTATTAACACAAGAACAGTTAGATGAGCTCCGTCGAGAACATATTGTCGCGATCATTTGCAACAGAGATCAGATTCTAAATTATACACATTCCTGTATTAAACTTGATCAACTTAAAAAATAATATTTCAAAATAAATAAAATATTTCAAAATAAATTAAATATTTCAAAATAAACAAAAATATTTTTTATTATTGATATGGTGATTGGTACTTAAAATTATTGCAAAATAATCAGATTATGTGTCTGATAGCGTGATTGGTACTCAAAAAGTATACAAATTAATCAGATTATGTGTCTGATAGTGTGATTGGTACTTAAAATCGTGTAAATTAATCAGATTGTTGAGTCTGACGGGGTAAATGATACTTAAAATTATACAAATCAAATCAATTTTGTAAATAATTATTATAATCTGAAACAATTTATTTAGAAAAGAAATATTTTATTATTATTCTGAAATATTTTATTTATTTTAAAATATTTTATTTTTATGAATTCGATTAGATTGTGCCTCTGATTTGTAGATTGGTACTCAAATTGATCAGCTTTGCAAAAAATACTACAAAAAATATTTTATTATTATTCTGAAATATGTTTTTATTCAGAAATATTTTATTTTTTATGCAAATCAATCAGTTTTGTAATTCTGATGGGGTGATTGGTACTCAAATTCGTGTAAATCAATCAGTTTTGTAATTTGTAAGTTTAGAGGATAAACTGAACACAACACGTAGTATTTACGTATTTACAACCCCATTAAACTTGTAGCTTGCCACCGCATTCTACAAAGTTTAGAGGATACACGGAACATATAACCTTAATTAAGGACGGCACAACATATATTATGAATGACGAGCCCCTAATCGAGTGTTTTAGCGAGCTCAGATTATATATACAATGAATGAAGGACGGCACAACACGTAGTATTTATAATATATACAATGAATGAATGACGGCACAAACATCCAATGAATAAGTATATACAATGAATGAAGGACAGTACAAACATATACGCTCAACAGAACACCCCCCCAATAATCAGCCCGTGGGTGATACAAAACGTATCAACCACCAGTGACGTGGTTGGAGGGGTTCTGTTGAGGGGCGGGTTTGGCTTAGCTCCCAATTATTATAAAATCGCAATTATGCGTACCACCGACAGTTGTCAGCCATGGGGATTCGATCGCCGGACCACAAGTATTACGGTCCGATACGTTGCCGATTGAGCTATCGAATCAGTTAACAATATATGTTTCAGAAATTATTATATAGTTACGGTACATATTTCTACATTAAAACAACGGTTTCTATATTAAAACAACGGTTTCTGTATTAAAACAACGGCTTCTGAATATATCTGCATTAAAACAACGGTTTCTGTATTAAAACCGCGGTTTCTGAATAGTCTGTAAATATATAAACAGCGTGTTCTGCCAACATTTTTCGTAACAGATAGTAAATATCTCACTCAAACAGCGTGTTCTGTCTATATAACCACTGCATTATCATTACCAACAGATTCATTTGTATTATAACAGCGGTTCCTAAACAGATTGTAGATATCTGCATTAAAACTGCGTCTTCTGCCTCGATTTCTCGTAAAAGATCCAAAAATAACTCCGCTATGTTGTATGATGGGAAATACGTTTATATATTTATTTTGTGAGCTGAAAACCATAAATATACTTCTACAAGCAATTAATTACGACGTAAATGGTTAAAACTGACTAATTACCACCATAAAAATCAGAAATCTAGGAATAAGTATATACATTCAGAAGTAACCTCCCTTTCGTATGAGTCAAAAAATAAGTAGTATATGGTAAATAATTAAAAAAATAGTTAATAAATATAATTCGAAGTAGTGATGATAGTTTATCTCACTAACAATATTGGAAGGTGATTCTTTGTTTATGTTTACTGGAAAAAGTGGATTTATATATATTTTCCGCGACAAATTGTACCAAACGCAGATTAATATCAAAATATTTCGCAGACGCGTTCATTGATTGAAATATAATCTCTTCGCCAGTTTCTATGTTTATAGATTTTACCGCCCTCTTTCCGGTTGTTTTACATCTTCCAGTATTACTTTGTGTATTATTCTCGCTCTGTGTAACAACTCGAAGGTTGGATAAATTATTATTTTGAGGATTCCCGTCAGTATGATTACAAGACCGTCTTTGATCAATCCCTTGTGACATTCATACACAAATCGATGACAGAGATAAGGTTTCTTCCCAGCAGTAAACAATAGATAACCATGATTATTAATATAACCAACTGGTACTTTTTTCTGACAATTTCTGATCACACCATCAATATTTGATTCGTAGTTTGTGATTGTAGGATGTGGGACAAATTTATTTTGCTCCATTGCATAATAATATCATTTGTTTAAATCATTGTTTGTCTGAAATCTTGATATATAATCCTCCACGGATTTTATAGCGTTTTCACTGTTATTTTTTATTTTTTGGTCATAATAACTATTAAGTTCTCTGAACCGTTTTGCACCGCAATTTGCACATAACCCTGTTTGTTCCTCGCACTCCAACACCATATTGCAGACACGGTATTGGTCCTAGACTCCCCTGCCGTATACTTTGTAAGTGCATCCAACAAAATTCACCTGTACAGGATTTGCTGCAGCGATTTACTGAGCCGATCATGAGCCAAATACACTGATTCATCATGTATACATAATATTCCTTATTTAAATATTTGTTTTAATTATATGAACGAATTCGAGAAATTATCCCAAACTAGGCCTTCTAAATCTAAACTTAATCTCGACAGATTATCTCCTGACTTACCAGTACGTGATTTGGTTGATCCGAAAAATAAAAGTTTGATCTCGAAAATTCATGATGCCAAGAAAGAATTTTACACAAATGGTGCATCTCATGTATGGTCAACGTTCAAGATTATTCGCAATGCTGTCAAGGACAAAGTTCTTGATGCTACATTGAATGACAAACGAGCGGCAGCTATTATTAACTACATCACTGAGTACGAGGGCGATCAAAAATATTTCTTCAGAGTAAAATTTATTGTGTTAACAGAAACAGATAGTTGGATTATCCGTGGCAAATATGATCCTGTCCTTGGTAATAATAAAACTGTCATATTAAGTAAAAATTCCAGACCGGGTCTGTTGACTGGTATTGATAAACCGTATTATGAGCGAGCGTACCCTATAACATCAGTTATTTATGTAATCTATGAGATAAATAAAAAAAAACCAGCGTTGATAAACTGGCACCCATGAAATTTTCAAGGTTAAATTGTGTAGCCGAACGAGTAATAGAACACTTTACAAACGCGATGCGTGGAAACGGATTAGCTGATTTAAGACGTAAAATAATAAACGAGGGGGGCGAAACAGTTAAAGATACCGGAGCGTCTATCAAAGATGTCACTGAGTTAGGAAAAAGATTAAAATTCCCAATAACCGTAGCGACGATAACAGGAGAAATGTTGTATGAATCAAAGTATAAATCAAAAGGAGCTTCGAGCGAAATTATTGATCATAACGCGCATGCATGGACTAGCACAGTAACAATATTTCCACGAGATCGAACTGTTAAATTTTATGATGATAACATGTTTGATTTTATTAACAAAATAAGTAAAAACGATCCTGTGTCAGTGTGGTTATTTAAGAGCTCAGATGATGTAAAATATGATCAATTTGTGCGACCTAACGGTGAAATATATCGTAAAGAATCCTTTCATGAAGAAATGAAAAATCTTGCTCAAAGATATTCAGAAAACATTGATGAGTTGCTCAGTAACTGTTTTACTGTTCCATCTGTTGCAGCTCATGCTGCTAGAGAGAACAATTCGTGGAAACCAACCCGAAATGAATTTCTTTCGGATATACAATCAAGTTGTGTCGAGTATGGCCACGGCGGATTGTGGAACACCAAATATAATTAGAACGATGTTATTTCAGTTGATATGGTTGCGTGCTATCCAGGAAGTTTTCTCGGATACGGAGATTGTTCTGTGTACTTTAAAAGATTTGGTCACCCTACGAACGAGCTGACGCGAGTGGCAATTAATGGACCATTACCTGATTTTGATCTGACTGGATTCGCTTGTGTTGAATCATTCGAGATTAACGAAAATCGCCACCAAATTTGTTATGTTTGGTTTGGTAGACATTTTTGTGAAAAACGTTGGGTGCCCATAGTTTTATTACGATATATGCTAGTTTGTGCGATGCTGACATCGTTGATTGTCAGTCAGGCAATTATATCATATCACGCGCAGACCGAAGTTTGATTGCCCATGCCAGATTCTATCAGTCTCGATGAAGTTATTAAGGAATTTAAGGAAAAATATCCTGGTGTTTCCGAAGATGACATTATCAAAGAAGCTCCTAAAATTCTCGAGATTAAACTTAAAAATAACGAAAAAACCGCAAAAGATCTCGGTAGAAGAATTATAGGTAATTTAATCAGGGTGGTGCATATGATCATCAAAGACATTACGCACGATTCATTCTAGATAATGCCGAATACGATTTTATAATCGCTGATACAACAGCGAGAGATATATTTGTAAATCGAGAAAGTGTTTATTTATCTGACGGAACAAAATTGGGTACGATTGTTAGTTACATAAATGATGTCTCCCCACAGTATACTCATCTAAGATCTTCTATGTTGGCTTATGTTTCTATAAATTTATTATCGATGATTAATAGATTTCCTGAGACCGCAGTCAGAGTCGCAACAGATTCGTTTTATATTTCGAGTAAATATTTAGAGTCTGTTATGGAATTTATAAGTAATGATGAACGATGGAGTTCGTGGAGAATAAAAAAAGAAATATTACACAATTATACAGGATCAGCAGATGTTCCGATGAGAGACTTTTATCGTAAAGGTAATAAAATATCAGAAATGTCGAAAGCGCCGTCGTTGAGTGATCCAATAACTAGATATAAGACAGTATATTTCAATGGACCTGGTGGATGCGGCAAGACGACTCGAGCAATTAATGTTTTTAGAAATTCAGATATGATCGTGCTCACACCCACACATAGACTTGCACGAGAGATGAAACAACGGCAAGTACAATCGTGCACGTAGCATAGTTTCTTTCGGTGGCGCGGGGATACATGGACTCCTGAACGAATGGGAGAAAAATATATACCTAAAATAATTATTTGGGACGAGATATGTACGGTGTCATTGGATACATTAAAAACGTTTCTTGATTGGTTGTTGACGAAATATACCGCTATGTGTGGCGATCATGGTCAGCCGCCGCCTTTTGTTGGACCATCTCCACATGATTGGTTAAAAAATTTCGTTGATTATTACGAAGAAATAGATGATGATCATAGAGCTCTTGATGCAAATTTAAAGGAGTTTAAAAAAAATAATCAGATTACAATCAAACAAAATTCAGTGTGAAATAATACGCGGAGTGATCTCAGAGACCTCAATGAACGATTTCTTAAATTTATAGAGACCCAACGATTTAATAGTAGCAAGCAGGAAAATAATTAGAGACGCTTTACAACAGCAGTTATTTCAGCTCAATAAAGAAAAATACTCAGAATTGCCCGTTCCATTATGTTATAGACCATCAGATACACGAAAACAGAATATTAATGTTGATATTCCAGGGCAGACTGAGAAACAAAATCTCGTATTAAATGATATTGTCGCTGTTGATATCAGTATGGTCGAAGATGCATTACGCGCTGACAAATCTCCATTGGTGTTGGGATACGCTCTGACGATCTCAGGGATTAACTATTTCTGATACACGAATTTGGATTGTAGACGATCGTATTGAGTGGTCAAATTTAGTTTATTTAGCGGTATCAAGGGTTAGAAAAATATCTCAGTTACGGAGAATTATAATTTCTGAAATCGTTAATAAAGCCAGCATCATCATCGATGATGATATAATAAGAAAAAAATTAATCGGATACAAACAATCTGATAAAAAAAAAATAAACGCGACTTTGAACTTGATGTTGAATTTATTATTGAGTTAAAACAGCAACAGAATAATCATTGCGCAAGTTGTAATTGTATAATGCTGTGGAGGTATTCGAATAATGATTCAAGACAATTTACCGTAGACAGAAAAGATAGTAGTCGCGGTCATACACGTGATGTTGACCTGTCTTGAGTATAATCGGCGTCGGGGTGCTAGTTAAGTGATCGCGGTGGTAGTTGTGTATCCTCGGGAATTATTTGTAATTGTTCAAGTACAAATCCACGTTGAGGAGCAGTTGAATCTAATCTGTAGATTGCGGGTCTACCTGGTGATCTTGTCACGGTGGATATTTTGTGTGTGGTAACACTCCAAATAGGATCAGTCGCTCTTTTTGTACCACCTTCAAGTTCACCGGGCTCGTATAAATACCTGACAGTGATATTACCTAGCACTGGCTGTGTTAAATCACGTCGTTGTGTAGGTATATTTTTTTTTTTGTAATTGCATTAATGGGTTTCATGTTGGTTGTTCGTGTAATCTCATTATTTAACGCAGTTATCACATTTGGTAATATTGCAACCCATTCACGAGCTCTCGTATACTGAATAAATTCCTTCGCGTATTGATATCCAAATACCGGCTCAGCAAGCGTTTGATTAAATCGTTCAACAATTGCCTGATCACGATGAATTGCAGTATGTCCTCGTCGTATTTTGGTATTATGTTGTTTCATTAACGATGATACTGGACCAAGAAATTCCTTACCAGGATCAACTTGTAATAATTGTGGTCATCGTAATGGTCCTCCCTGATAAATTCGTTTAAAAGCATCGGCTACTTCAGATGATGTTTTCGTTGATAGCGCTTCTGCCTCTTTATACCTACTTGCAACATCAACAACGGTTAGCGCGTATTTGTACGTTTTTCTACGTACAGTATCATGTGGTAAAAATAAAATATCTGCTTGATGAACTTCATTAGGAACATTAACATCGAAATCTGCAAAGTTAATTTTCTTAGGACGCGGTAGGTAAATTTGCCATATTGCCTGTTTGGATAACCATGCTTTAGCAGTAGAATGTTTAACCGCTGCTGCATCAGCAAGTTTACTAATTGCTGCTTTACCTTTCCAGTATCATCTTGGACTATAATAAATTGATTCCATCATATATTACCAAACCTAAGTGCTAATTTACCTTTCATCGCAGATCTTACTAACCAATTAGCTAATTTTTCTTTGATATATTTATTTTTTATAGAATCTAGCGCGTGAATTAATTTCACATCTGCAATATGCCTATCTTGTAGATTTTTACTTTTATACGCAACATCATGAGCGTGACATTCTTTATCAATAGCGTTTACAGGATACTCACCTGGTTTTGGTTGATCCTGATTATCAAGTCTGATATCAAGTCTGGTACCAGGACCGCAATAATTATATCCTGGTAGATGTTTTTCTCCTGGGTATTTAGACCATGGAAACTTTGACATCAAATTAGCAATATCACCACCGCGCTTATTAGGTAGAAACGAAAATTTCTTTCTACCACATACAGAACATTTTCCACCATACGCTTTTTTTAAAATTTTTTTGTTGTAACCGTAGCTAAATTAGCAGTTGGAGTTTTAGAGCTGCAACGTAAACAATATAGATTCATGTTATAAAATATTTGGATATAATTGATTTCTCAGCAACTCGGCGACAAGAGCCAGATAAACACCACCCTGCGTTGCCAGATTCCATCAGAATGATTATCATAGGACCATCTGGATCGGGTAAGACGCAATTATTACTTAATTTAATAATGAGATGGTTGAAATGGGACAAATTATATTTGGTAGCACCATCCGTTGATGATCAGAGGTGTTATGAAGTATTAAAAGACTTTAACGAAAATGCAAGATTAATAAATGACGGTGAAAATATTATTGATTTTATAACAGATATTAATGAAGCACCGTCCGATGATCTTGATGGGTTTATTAACAATTTAGTTGTGTATGATGATGTGATGCTAGACAAACAATCCAATCCAGCCAGGATATTTTCTCGTGGCAGACATCAAAATACAGATGTCATTTATGTTACTCAACGATACACACAAATTCCGAAAGTGATCAGAGATAACTGTAATTTTTTAATTGTGTTTAATGGCGTAGACACACATACGCTGCAAAATATTCATCAAACTTGGTGTGGTGGTGACATGGATTATAATAAATTTAGAAATTTCTTTTCATGAGCTCAAGTTGCACAAGGATTTATAACGATAAATTTACATGATCCAAGAACAAGATAACATGTGGGTCTTGATAAAATATTTGGATAAATAATAGCAGCATGGAGGGTGTGGACCGCATCCCTTGTTTGTCTGGGTCAGTCAATGACGCGGTAAAGTAGTTACCTCTATGAAGGGTCACAATTTTTGGGGGGTTAAAAAAGGGTGACCATTCCACACAGTGGTCTGTTCGCCCTCCCTGCTGCTGTAGCATATAAGAGTCAAAATGTAAAGCATGTTACTGTTGCATTTTGGTGGCTTTCGCCGTTAACAAGTCTTGACTTGAAAGCTGCATTGTACGCGATTTATTACTTTTCATTGGAACACCGGTTGTTGTTCAAACAGTCTTAGGTTGATATGTACTTTCATACTCGTGTTGAATGTTCGTTCTTAGCAATATTCCCAGAGCAACTCCAATCATCATAGGTGGTTATTTGCAAATGCATTTCTTTAATTCTTTCTTATAAGTTTATGTTGCTGTATGGCACAGGTGGCATAATGAGTGCCATAGAAATAGCATCCATACATATATATATATATATATATATATATATATATATATATATATATATATATATATATATATATATATATATATATATATATATATATATATATATATATATATATGCAATATCTTGTTAAGTCCTCTTTCGTAACTAGGACTGTACATAACAACTGTTTATTGTTTGTTTCCCACAGTCATCTGATTTATAGTGGAAAATAAATTCATTTTAATACAAACAACAACCAGACTTAAATTATATCTTGAGGGTCATTGTTTTATTAACTTATTTGCTGATTGCATACTTCATGACCTGAAATATCATAGCACTCATGATAGTAGTGAACAGAAAATCAAAACAAAATGAAATAAATAATTCAAATTTTGAATCATTTTAAATCAAAAACAATTGACTGATTCTCATAAATTCTGTGACATAACTACACAAGTTTTAAGACCCTTTTTGGTTGGCTTAAATGGTAAATAATAAAAAATATACATTATACATCTACATCACTCAACTATGTGTTACAGCAGTAGTTGTAAAAACTTTGCAGGGTCTATATACTGGTCCAAATCTGCCCATATCCTATATGTACCAAAAATCCATCAAAAAATTCCCTAAAACAAACATTTTACAACCTTGATGGTAATCGTATTGATATTTTACAGTCAGCTGACCATTCTCATCAAAAGTCTGTTCAGCGTATGCATTAAGTTGAATGATGACTTTATCAGTGCTCATCATTATCTGGTGACAGTAACAATCAGTACTGTTCGAGTTTTACGAATAACAAGCCCATATAAATGTACATTTGCCTGTATATTATAGTATGTGTTTTAGATTTTTAACATAGCTTTAACAATTTTTAAGTCATATAACAAAGATGTCTGCAGTGGCAGTTTATAGTGACGTCTAGCACTGCTGCATCATTCCCCAGACATGTAGCATCATCTCCCACCAAGTCACATTATCCTGACACCAGGCTGACCAGTCCTAACACTAACCCCTTGATGTTGAGCACCAGGTGAGGCTGCTGTTAGTACCATTTTTTGAAGTCTTTGGTATGACTCAGTCGGGGTTTGATCCCACAGCCTTCCACATCCGAGACGGATGCTCTAATCACTAGGTCACCAGAGCGGTCACCTGTATAATGTATAATAATGTATGCACTGGTAAATCTTGTGATAATGACATGATTAGTCACTTTATTTTTTCTGTGACACTAATAGGTCGTGCATAAAATATGTATTCATTGAGTGGAGGTGGGGGGTGTTGAAAAAATTCAAAAAGCATTAGCCTGTGTATGTGTTAGTGTGACTGCTAAGTATGTTCTGCAGTGATAGGGGTCAATATTCCTTGATAACTGTGATGTTTATGAAGAGTAGTCAAGTCAGAAACATAACTAGCAAATGAGTTAGATGCAAAGTGGCTGGTATGCCGTGTCAGGCAGAGCCAATATCTGCTTAAAATTAGGAAGTGCAATATGTTGTAGTTTTATTGCCCATGGTGCACTTTGTGGAAGACATATTTTCCTCTTCATTTTCTGACATGACCAGTTATTTTATCTCATGATTCCGACAGATTATGCATTCCAGACCCTGGTTCCTCATGCGAATTTGTGAAGCCATACTTTGCCAGACTGGGACAGTATTGTATTTGGATAGACACATGGATTGCCTTTTTGACACCTATTGTCCTTTACTTTTATAAGAGTGAGATTCAGAAGCATGTCTTAAATTTATTACTCATCCTAGGCCAACATGAAATGTCACATGATCGCACACACGTTACAAAAATTGTCACCCGAGAAAAGAACTTATTTTTCCTGATTTGGATGATATTGAAGCTGATGATAAAATTTGAGGTCCAGTCATTAGAAATGATGATAAGGCTGATAATATTCCAATTTTCCACTGTTGATATCAAAATTTTAGTCACTGGCTGATACTTGATTATTAAAGTTAAAGTCTACTAAATATTAGCTGCTGTCACTTGTTTAAAACTATTATTAGAAATAAATATTTACATTTTCCTTAGAAAAACATTGGTTATGATTTCTGTAAAATTCAAGCTATATATCACTATTATAGTTGATGTTAATACTTTCCTACTTTCATTTTCAAATTTTTTTTTACATGGTATTAATTTTAACCTTTGCTTATTTGTTTTGTCTGTACTAATAACTTCATCTTTATAAATTCAGTTGTCCGAGCTATTCTTGGAAATGGGGTGGTGACTCAGCAGTGTACACATGGGTGGGATACAAAAATGTATGCTTTGCAATGAGTAATGGGAAAGGGGATAAAAAAAATCACCAATTGTTTGCATATGTACTTTATGGACAACCCCTAACATCATTATCAGAATATTATTATTGCCAGTGTAACTGTTCTTGGGTAAAGTTATTGGATCGATTAAATGTTTTAACAGCTGACCATAATATCATTATAGTTCATTTGTGCATGAAATATCATTCTACATTATAACTATTTCTCTTCTTTTTGTTAACTTTGTTTGCAGATTAGTGTAGATTTCAGCTGATATTGGTATTTATATGGACTTTTACAAATGGGCCTTGTTACCTGATAGTCAAAAAGATGTTAACATGACCATTCCTTTGATAAAGGTGTGTAGATGAGTCAGCGGCCAAGGACAAGCTGAGAAATGTGATGCTGCAAAGGTATATTTTCCATTTGATATATCATAGATGACTCATATCAGCATCCATACTAGAAGTATGGGTGTGACTGACTATCCCATACTCTGCATGAGACAGAAAAAGCTATCTAACGTTGTCTGCCACATCTCATAACATATATGCTAAACATTAATGTGTATAAGGGGAAATATTATTTATTTTGTAATAGAGTGGGAACATTTTAATTTGTCATTAAAATGGTTCATTTTCCTTAAGCTATGGATCGGCATTTTGAATTATGTATTATTTTTAACATTAACATGAAAAATTTGCAATATTTTAGTGATTACTCCAATGCACTAAATCGTTTATCCTTCTATGAGCAACAATTATTAAGTTTTCTTACAAACACTAAAGGCATCACATGCTGCATTTCTGGATTAAACACATTAATTCCATTATGTCTTAGATATTTCTCTTTGAATTGTTTGCATGTAAATATAAGTTATTGCACACATATTGTATTATTATGCACAGTATTAATTTTAATCTTTATTAGGGGGGTATTCGTAATGATGATTTAGTATAGTTAATATTGAGCTTTACATGCTGGGTATGCAGATGAGTTTGAATGTTTATAAACCACTGCTGCTTTTAATTACTGCTGTTCTAGTATGTTGATAGCTTCTGTATCACAAGTAGAGCAAACTTTTACCTAAAGTTCGGAGTGAAAGCAATTTTTCACTGTAGGTAATAAGTACAGAGAGAGAGAGAGAGAGAGACAGAGAGACAGAGAGAGTTAGTTCACAGGCACTTTACTGAGAAAAAAACTTAGTATGATGTATCCCAAAAGATTACAGTCTACCAAAGAATCTTACAATTGCCAGTCACGAAAATATATCATGTGTTAATTCTACCAGAGACAAAGAACTCTTTCGTCATGTGTCCAAAAAGCTTAGAAATAGTATTGTAATAAGTCCCAAATGAAATCAAAGCACAAAGTACTGTGATAAACTTCATGTAGCAACACAGTTTTGATTCAAAAAGATGATTTGTCACTGACTGCACAGCTTCTAACATACAGACTAACCAAAGTGACACTGTTACAAAGAGTAACTAAAATACCTTCCAATCAATAAACAAACAATATGAGTACACTACTGGGCCAGCAGGAGGGGGTATTTGTTAAGAAAGGTAGGGACTAAATTCTGAGTACCGACTTAATGTTAACTCAGATGTAAATATTAATCATCTAAATTTTCTCATAGTTACAAAAAGACTTGGTACCTCTTTATGCAATTAAATGTGACCTCTGCTTTATGTTGGTGAAATAAATTATATAAGACGGGTATGTTTTGATTCCTTTTTGTTTCCACCAATGGTATGCAAGGTGTTCAGACATCTAATGCAAAATGTTTCTTTTTCTTTCATTTGTTCAGTGATCCAATAAAGGCAGTGGGCAATTTCGGAAGGATTACATCATCAAAGGTAAAGTGAAATTTTGCGTTACCAGATTACATTCAATTTTTTGGGTAAGTTAATCAGAATGACGAATGTTGATTTGGATGTTAAGATTTTTGTTTCTTGAACACACTGGATATTGCACTTTTTCTGCAATCATTCAGTTTCAGTTGTATGGATAACACTCCAATTTTATTTATTTGTGTGCAGTTAAAGCAAGTTTTGGTCTGAATTTATATTATGCAAGTTAGAGGTATCATTTGTCTCAATAGCAGTGTAAGGAGCATTGTTTACAGCATTTTGATTTTAGTTTACTTTTATAACATCAATTTTTATAGTTTAAACTGCAAAAAAAATTAGTTCAGTTTATCTGTTCAATGTTGCTTCATTACAAGGTGTATATTTATGGGATACTTTTTGTCTTAGTATTATATAATCGAAAAATGAAAATAACGTTTGAAAAATCTACTACATTTCACAGCATTTTAGAGAGAAAATTGGGGTGGTTCTAATAAATGGATGATCTATTTTGAACATATACATTATTGTTATTGCAGAGGCTTCATTGTTTATCAATATTGCTATAAATTAGTGCTACTTGACTTTTGATAACAACTGTATATATTGGACCCAATAAAATAATTATTATTTCCTGTACTAGAACTTATGGTGAAACTTTTTTACACCTAGGTCATATGTTCCAAGACTTAAAAAGTGAAATAAATTTGTGTTTAATTTGTACCCCCATGTTGCATTAAAACTGATAAACAAAATGCTTAATTGATAATAAAATGAAAGAAGTTAACATTGTATTGTTATCACTTATTCCTCTCTTTTTTCCATCATGAGCATTAATGAAAATGTATCCACAAAGTCCATATATGTAGCGTGGACATCTGTACTGTAGCATGTTTCACTTGCATCAGATTACACAAGACACAACATGACATGAACATAGAGAAACAAATCGTGTTTGGTTGTACTCAGAGGTTTGAATGTGTTATCTGATTGAAAACTGGATCCAACAAAATCACAAACGAGAGTGAAAAAGTGAAATGATTGCTTGACGTAGTGTTATGTGCAAAATAACCAAGATTGTATTATATCCAGTTCAATTATATGACAGTATCTTGCAAATAAAATCATTATTTGTCATTTTGCCAACAGGATATTGAAGACAAGGATTATTTTTTATTGCAAAGCAAGCTGACCTTGGAAACCGACTTGGATACTTCTAAGCTGATTATTTTTAAAGGATATCAATAAAAAGATTATTTTTTTTCAAAGCAAGCCGACTTTGGATTCTTTTAAGTGTGCTGATTATATATATATATATATATATATATATATATATATATATATATATATATATATATATATATATATATATATATATATATATATATATATACACACACACACACACACACACACACATTCAGCGCACATAGGGAAGCTACTTTACTTCCATTTGACCAGTATTCACAGGAATTTTGGAAATAAAATGAAAAAATGAAACAGTTTTTAAAGTGACATAGCATAGCACTTCGTGCATGGACATCGATGATCCAGGGTCACTTAGATGATTTGGAGAAAATAAAATCATTTGATGAATTTGTGAAGGCCAGAAGAGAAGATGATTTTGCAGACAATAAGATCATTAACATGGATGAAATTCCAGTGTGCTTTGATCTCATTTCTAGATGGACTGTCAATAAGATGGTGGTTGAAAGTGTGAGAATTAGCATGACTGGTGCAGATCTTAAATAAAATGACTATAGTCCATGCAGTTTCTGCTTAAGGAGATGTGTTTCCTCCAACAATAAATTTTCACTGTATGACAAAGCTAAAAAGATATTCATGCACTGAAAGAATGGATCATATACGTGCAGAAGAAGGGTTGGATTAATGAGATGATGCTGCAATGGATTTAAAAAAGTACACATTTTTATATTTTTTAAAATAAAAATTTAAGTTGGAGTGCATTTTTCGACATGTAATTTTCAAATGATTTAAAATGTGCTCACAACTTAAGACTGTAAAAGAAACTGTGTCCCAGAACATACAGTGCAAAAAATATACATTCAGAATTGAGTTACGTTGTCTGAACATAAACGGTATATATAACTTTTTATGAATAACAAACTTTTGATTCATTTGCATAGCTAAATGTAAGTGAAATTGCTATAATGCTTCCATGCTCTTACATACAAATATCAATACTATTGTCACTGTATGAATTGTTTGCTAGTCATTTAAAGAGTGATATATTTATTTCATGATCTTTATATTATTATTTGGCAGCATAAAATTGATTTTTCAACACACTTTGATGCAGTTCACTAAGCTCTATAACTGTTAAAAATTTCACCAAAATGTTTCCAAAAGTGAAGAAAAAAAGGTGAATTATACCGCAGAAAAAATGTTTTTCCTTTTGTTGATGAAATCCACACTAAAATCTATTAACATACAAATTCCTAATAGTAACATTTCATCTGAAATGTTAATTGTCATAACTTTTTCCATCTATTATGATATTTTTAAAAAGCAAACTTCTGTAATGATTCGAAAAAAAAATCTTTTAAATTGATTCATTCCTTCATAGAAATTCAGAAAAAAGAAATTTATTTTCTGTTTGCTAAAAAAAATCGTTTCTTGTTCGCATTATTTTCACCCATCCATTCCTCTTTTCAGGGAAATAGATATAAAATATATGTTATGGTTTTAACCGTGACAAGTAAATCCCAGTCCAGGGGTTACATTATTTGTCTCCCCACAAGGCTTGCTGAGTGGGGAGACATAATGTAACCCCGCAACTGGAATTTCCTTCTCTCAGTCTAAACCCCAAGGTAGTATATTTTTCTCACCCAATATTTTCTTTAAAAAGAACTCTTCATTAGTGTAATATAGTTCATGTGCAAATGTTTACATGTGGCTCATTAATACAAATATGTTAATGAGGGGTGTGGTGTGATCATTGCATCCAAAGTACAGTTTATGCGGATGTTATGTGAAATTGACAATAAATAATTAATATTTATTACAAGAAACTTTCATTTTCATCAGTTTCAATTTTGACAAGTTATATTGTAAATAATGAAACGGTACTGGCTACTCAGCTCTACTGTAGTTATACTTAGTACAAGCTGTAACAAAGAGTAACATCTTGCTTTAGATTATTCATGGGTAATTAGAGATCTGTGTCACTATCGTATATAACTCTCCTTTTCTTTGGAGGAGGTGAAACTGTTTGACATGTGTTGTTCTTAGTATTGATTGTAAAATTACCCCATGTATAAAAGACCCTCCAAAACTTTCAAGTTTACTGATTCTTTGAAAATGTATTCTTGTCTTGGAAATATGGCAAGTGATACAGTAAATTTGCTTATGGATTAATGATTTCTTCTGGCTGGTAAGTGCATTATTTGTCATTAAATATTGTAGGTTTATCTTTTAGATCCAGTGATGAATGTCATTCTCATGATTGAGAGGAACAAAGTTATGCTCCACTGAAATCCATGTACCTGCTACAGATTGCAGATTTACACAGAGAATATGACCTCTACTATGTCTGTCAGAGTACAAGCAGAATTCTACAGTATTCATCAGCACAGATTTCCAAGAATCACCAATTATTAGTACTAAACATATTATTTGTATTGCTAATTCAATATACAGTAATACTGAAAGGGATGTACATTTCTGACCACATTTTCTGTTGTTCCCATGATTTCACTCTTCACAAAGCAGTACTGGTTTACTCATGTTATTATGTTGCTCTTTTGCAAGAGCAATTAATAGAGTTCCATTTTTCATTATTGTTTACCTTTCTTGTTTAGCAAAGGTATCTGCTCCAACCATATTTGACATGATCGTGTTATTGAATAATGGTTAAGATGTTGTTCATTATTTCAGCTTGGTAAAGAAAGTAAAGGAAATGTAAAAACATATTACAGATTGCTTTTGATTGTTGATTAAACTTAAATGATGGCAGCCAGATTAACAACTATTCCATTAAAACATACAGTCTGTGAAATCAATGTACATTTATTTTATTTTAAACTGCCTTCCCTGGGTACTATGTATGTTTAAATGGAACAGCCCTAAAAGCAAAGCTTACTAATATGGAACATATAGTGAATAAGCTAAATTTGAAAGAATCGGGGGGGGGGGAGCTCCATTATTTAAATAATTAGATTATTATATGTGCATGCTTTATATCTTGTACTTGTGTCAGTAATTGGCTTAAAGCACTAAATATGTATATATGTTCATAAATATATGAAACATGAACAGGCATCGATCCATGGGCAATAATTGTTTGTCCAAAGAGTATTCACATAATATATTTTGGTGGCTATCTGGGTAGAAAGTAGTTGCCTATGGGCACAAAACAGTGGGTAGTGGATGTATTCCTCCTGTCAAGTAACAAAGTGAACAATATGTGCATGCATGATAGAATGTTGCCTTTGCAACAGTAAACCACTTTTGGATACCATAAATTTCATTTATTGATTCTATAGAAAAATGACATCCAAATGACCAACATTTCATGGTGAAAATTTAGTTTGATGAATTTCCCAGAAAAATTGTTCTTTTGGTAACAAAAATCAGTTGTGTATAAAACATGTACACTATTGTTTCATAATTTACTTACCTAGTTTAACATGTTTTGAAATGTATATATTTTCTGTATTCAGTCCAAACAATTTCATTTAGATTTTCTAATCGTGACTGCAGGCCATTTGCAATCGCATATTGTACAGTTCTTTAATGTAAGAGTACAGTATACGTGTTAAGTGTTTCGACTGAACCTTTTAAATAATGGTACAATGTACCTCTGCAAACAAAAAACGTGTGCAGATTAAAATTATTCAGGTACATTCATTGTAAGTGCAAATTTTCTTTTCAGTAAGTATACAGTATTTTGCTTTTAATTGCTTTATAGACTTTAAATCTCTGCACAGTAATGTAGTGATTGCAAATGACTAATTGAGGAATTAGGCGTACAATATTTATACCCAATAAATGCAGAAGCTGTACTCCAATTTTATGATTAGAAATATTTAGAATTGGCTTTTTGTCACAGCCACCATTATATGGCTTCCCTGGACACTATGAAAGGCTTTTTCCCAGCCTACAAATGCATACCATATCTGTCCTTTAGGTCTACAACAGTGATCTATATGAATGGCAAGTCGTACTGTGTTCTTCATAATTTCCTTCCATTTCATTCAGTATATGCTTTAATATAAAAGTTTTCAATTTGATATGATGCTCTACATAAAAGATGTCCTAATTTTCAAAAACTTTTTACCAGTCTTCCACCTCCATTGACCCCCATTGTGTCCCGAATCTTATTCAAGAATTTACACACCTGGACAGCCTCTGACGAGGCTATGAGTTATATTGTGATTTGCAAACACCATTAATTTCATTGTAACCATGATTAAAATTTATATACTAAGAAGCTGCATTTTTGGTGCTTGAGCTTTTGCATTTAAATAAAGACTTGTTTCACATGTTAAAGGGTCTAATAAGTATTAAGGAAATAAATGAAAAAATAGCAATGTCTGTCTTAGTTATATTTGAAATCTTTTTAATTGCATGAATTCAAATTGATTTTGTATTCAGATGTTGTGATCTTTAATGTTTCTGTGGGAAATAAAAAAATCAATAAAACATTTAACATCATACGATAATTCTTTATTACTTGCTTGTTCATACGACTATACTTATAGACCACACATTGTCATAATTCTAAGCATCCACAATATGTTTCTTCAGATAGGGCAATAACTGAATCAAAAGAAATTATTTTCTTTGAATTATCTGTTTACATTCTAGATTGTATATCTACTATCTATTCACAATTACCCTTTCACAATTATCAAATGTATTTTTATCATCAAAATTAAAATAAGTATTAGTCACTATAGGCCACAGGCCAAGAAATAAAATTACTAATGGGAAATGATAATTAAGGCAAAATAATTTACTTTCGTTAAATTATTTTCCATTTCAGGAGATGTATGTGTGTGTGTGTGTGTGTGTGTGTGTGTGTATTACAAGTATACTATTTTCTCAGACTACTCTGGTGGCCTGGTTGCCCAGTGTCAGGATAATGTGACTGTGATGCCCCAGTGCTTGACACCACTATAAACAAGCCCCTGGTGGATGATTGCTTGAAGACATCACCATACAAGCTCTGGGTTTATACACTCTCATTAATATTACCAACACGTAAAGCCCAAAAAGCTACCGAAACCCTAATAACTCAGAAACCCGGGAAACTCTGTAATTATATTCCATCAGTATTCAATTCCTACAGTTGTATCATAGGACTTATGGTAAATAAAGGGTTCTGAATTATTGGAGTGAGATCCTCATCTGATTTCTTGACCTTCTCGCATATCATTCTACCATTATTGTTTCTATTCCCCACCCCAACTGGCACTTCATAGAAAGTCTTTTGACAAAATAATTTCTTGCATTATGTTGAATTGTTAGTCCGCATGCATGACTATAAACAAAATTCCCATGCTAAATTCAACAACAATAACTGCATTTGTTTTTTCCTCTCCAGTTCAGAAGTTACAAATGTAGAAATGGCTAAAAGAACATCACACTCCTTTCCCAACCACAACCCCCAAGTTGAAACTTCAAAACCTTGTGTCTAATTCTCCCAAGTGCAGGTCCTGTATTGAGGAAAATACGTTGTCTATTTCAGCAGCTTCATACAATGTATATATGCTGTCTTACTTTCATGGTGAGAACAGGAGAGTGACTCAAACATGAAGGCAATCATCATGCTAACTGACTTAAGATTGAGAAAATATTATTTGTTGACTAAGTCAATGACATTAATATCAGTCAAACAGAACAAATAATTTTGGTTATTTGTTAACTGAAAGAGGCTTGACGATTTATTCAACAAACTAAATGTTTCATAGAACTAATGCCATGTTTTTGTGTAACACTCAAGTTTGGCTTTACTATATATATATATATATATATATATATATATATATATATATATATATATATATATATATATATATATATATATATCCTGAATTTTAAGTTCAACTCCATGTGTGTTTTGATGTAACACATCTAATGGAAAAAAGTTGCCATAAACGCATAAACGTCCACATGATTCGGGGACGACAGATTCTTTAATATTTCTTACAGCATCTGCGTAAAACATTAATATTTAACTGGGACACATGCGGCCAAAGTTCAGTCCCATCAGTGTTTGCATTGACTTAAAGAAGAAGGCTTACATCTTCCCTTCAAACTCGTAATACACTAAATGGTGAGCTACCATTGTACTAATAATGACATTAGTGGTTAAGCAGAGAAGATGTTTTGAAAGGATACATAAATCATCTTCCAATTATAAAAATCTCTTTTAATCTAATTAGACTTTTAACATAAACAAGATGACAATTAGTTCCATTAAGATCTTGTTAAATAAGCAAAAAAAAATTATATTATACACAAAATAAGATAACAGTGTAACATGTAAAAGACACGTACAGTGCAAAGCAAAAAGGTAAGTATTATACACAAGTACTACTACTACTACTAATAATAATACTATAATAATAATTGAAATCCAAGTATTAGTATAGTCTGGATAAATGTATCAATGGAAAATACCACATACTGAGACAGAAATGCTTAAGAAAAGAATACAGGTGAAAAATAGCTCAAGTTGATTCACTGCAGAAAAGGTGAGTTTTCTGAGCTTTCATGAATCGTGTTGCAGTTACATTATGATTAAGTTGAAGAGGCAGACTATTCCAGAAAGTTGGGCCCTGGTAATCAAAAGGATGCTTTCCAATGTATTTTAATCTAACATTGGGAATAATGATGATATGAATACAGGAGATGAGTGCAATTGTCTGGAAAGTGTGTATACACGATGAACTCAACAATGTACTTAGGGTTTGACATATTAAAAATGTTGTAACAAAGAAGTCACTTTTTATTTAATCCTAGTTATAACTAGAAGCCTGCCAAGCATGCCACACATAGAAGATAAGTACTCACTGATAGGAATTCATTGACAAAATAAGGAGCATTTTGCACCTTTTTCATATTTATTTTTTACTATGTACTGGGGTAAAAGCAGAGAGATTGGAATCGAAATAATCAAGTATAGAATTTATAATGTAAAGATGCATCTTGAGGAGACGAATCCAATGATACCTCGTTGATAAAAATCAGTTAATGCATTTGTGAGAAAATTGTGTTCTTGTGACAGGGTTAGGGTTACGGTTTTCCGAACAGATAGTGCCATTTTGGATACCGTATTCACTGAAATACTTGTCTCATGGAGTCCAATAGAAAGGTATTTCGTTCATGAAAATCGGTCAAGTGGTTTATGAGAAATTGAATTCTTGTGATTTCCTGTATATTTATATAGGTTATTGTTAGGGTTACGGTTTTCTGGTATAACGTACGAATGGACCCGGCAATTCTAATGCGCTTTTTGCTGCAGTACGCGTGTCATAGAGCCCAATAGATAGGTATTTCTTTCATGAAAATCGTTCAAGAGCTTTGGGAGAAAACTGGATTCTTGTGATTTCCCTTATGTTTATCATAGGTTAGGGTTAGTGTTGCAGTTTTATGGTAATACATAAGAATGGACCCGGCGATTTGTATGGTCTTTTCACTGCAATGCGTGTCTTATGGAACCCGATAGATAGGTACTTGGTTCATGAAAATGTTGTTAGGAATTAAGGTTACCCACGAAGTAACTATTTTCTCAAGATCTTGGGAATTTTTCATGCAGTGTGCTTTGCTTCATCTGCCTTGGGTAAACCTATGTAAAGATAGTGCGTATGTCTTTCTGCGACTTGCAGCACCCATTATAATGCAAAATGAATGTCTGGTATTATAGTGAGCAGACGGATCATCGGAGTTTTATGATACCTGTATCCAAATACGGATCTTAAGGAGATAAATCTATTGATACTTTGTTGAGATAGAGAGCTTGATTTTTTTGCTATGTTATAGCCTTTCTAATAAACTTTTGACTGCGTCGTTTTTAGATGAATTTCGTCTTTTTCGGTGGATATCATGGTGACCCCTTTGAATTGCTTGCTGAGCCCGGTAAAGACGCATGCTGAGACACTTAGCCTATGAAGGTAGCTTGAGGGCTAATGGAGTGACAAACAGACCCTGTACGACATAAATTTGAATAAAGCCCGTCTTCCAAACTAGCACTGTAAGACAGTCTGGTTGAGGTAAATTGGCCAAGTTGCCACATCACTATTTTCTGATTATCTCGATACCGCCTTGGAATTTCGACAGGAGGTTTGCTTTGCTAGATCAGCCTTGGTGAGGCAAACATAAGGATGGTTCGTCCGCCTGCTGCAACCTACAATGCCCCCATAATAAAAAATGAGTGTTTGGTACTAAGGTAGCGGAAGGATCGTCGGAATTCTATGATACTTATGTCCAAAGATGCGTCTTCATGAGAGTAACCCAACAATACCTCGTTGGTTAGAACCGGTCGATGCATTCGTTAGAAAATCGGATTATTGTGACTTAGGGTTAGGGTTAGGGTTATGTGTTTCTGGTAATAACGCAAGAACAGACAATACGATTTGAATGCGCTTTTTACAGCAATACGTGTCTTATGGAGCACGAAAGATCAGTACTTGGTTCATAAAAATTGTTTTTAGTAGTTTCGGAGAAATTCAGATTCCTGTGATTTCCCACAGATGTAGCATAGGTTAGGGTTAGGGTTACAGTTTTCAGTTAACACCTACGAACGGATGGGACGATCTGGATGCAGTTTTCACTATGATACATGTCTCATGGAGCCTGATGGATATGTAGTTACTTCATAAAATCAGTCCTGAGGTTGGATAGGAAAATGGATTTTGTCATTTAGAGTTAGGGTTATATGTGAAGTAACATCAATATTTCGTATTTCGGTAACTCATGGGATTTTGTTATGTGGTTTGCTTTGCTATATCAGCTTGGCGAGGCCTAATTAAAAATGGTTCGTCTATATGTCTGTACAGTGCCCCTATAATGTGAAATGAGTGTTTGGTGCTGTATGGGGCAGACGGATCATCGGAGTTCTACGATACATATGCCCCTTTTGTCATAAGAGGTTTCCTATGCTGGATAAAGGTAAATCTGTAATCATAGTTAATCATATGGAACTAAGTTTTATCCCTGGTATCGATGACACGTCAAATACTAGTTCACACAAGTTACACGTATGCAATGTTTTTGTTTTATAAAATTTCAATTAATCTGCAGTTGATAATTCCTATTGAAAAATATGTAACACACAGTTACTGACCATTAAATGCTGTCTTCTGCTAACATCTTCAACACTCCCAGGACTCAGAAATACGATGTTGTAAAGAAAACTATTGTATCAGTTACTTTCATATATATATATATATATATATATATATATATATATATATATATATATATATATATATATATATATATATATATATATATAGTGATTGGACATATGTGTATATATTTATGCGGCTTTGTAAGGAAATTAAATTTTAAAATACACTATTGATCGGATGTTTGTTGCATCGATATTAGTTATGAACAAATATAATTATTTTATTGAATAAATGCAAATAATTATTTATTGGAGAATTTGTAAATGATTAGTGTACGGGGGCTTAGACCTTGAGATAACCCGTCTGTTGAGTTAAAAAATGATTGTTTTGGGCCATGCGGCTAGAAAAGTGGGTTTATATGCCGGGGGGGGGGGCGCAGTCGCCAATGAAGGGTACGAATACAGGTTGGACGATAGTCATTTTCTGAACGTACGTGCTTGCAGTGTTTGTCTACGCACCTTATCACTTGGAAGGCGTGAACTGGTATTACCTAGGTGCAACGCAATTAGTGAAGAATTGGTGTCAACTATGTTTTTCTGGGTCATGCGGATAAAGAAAAAACGAAAACCAATGTGCACATACACTAGAACTAAGAGGACACAGCATACAGTACACAGATGCTCAAAATGTAGATAACAGAAGAGCAGAGAGAGACAGTGTGAGATACAGATCGAGCGACAATGTGTGTGTGAGAAAGACAGCACGAGAGAGACAGAGCGAAAGAAAGCTTGAGACAGAGCAAGAGAGAGAGCGAAAAACAGCGAGCGTGAGACAGGTGCAGAGAACGAGCGAGCGAGACGTAGAGCACGAGAGACAGAAAGTGAGACCGAGCGAGACAGAACGAGAGAAAGGCAGAGAAAGCATGAGACAAAGTGATTCAAGGAGAAGATGAACAGAAAGAGCAAGAGGGAGAGAGGGATTGAACAAGAGAGAGCACGAGATAATGAGCAAAATAGAGAGAGAGAGAGAGAGAGAGAGAGAGAGAGAGAGAGAGAGAGAGAGAGAGCACGAGACATACATATGGAAACAGAGTGAGAAACAGACATATAAAATCTATGTTGGGCTTTGGACCAAGACAAGGAAATCCCAGTCTAGGGGTTATATTATTTGTCTCCCCACGAGGCTTGCTGAGGGGTAGACAATATAATGTAACCCCTTGATTGGGATGTCCTTGTCTCAGTCCATAACCCAACGTAGATTCTTTTTCTCACCCAATAATTTCGTTTAAACTAGAAAAGAACTTCTCACTTTCGCAATATAGTTTACGCGCAAATATTTACATATGGTCCATTAGTACAAACATGTTTATGAGGACTGTGGCGTGACCGTGTCATCCGAAGTACACAGTAGTTATGTGTGAGCCCTTAAAAAATAATAACATAAAACGTTACATAGTATTGAGGTATTATTACATTTAACATATGGGTGTTATATGAAATTAGCAAGAAATAGCTAATATTTATTATAAGAGAATGTTTCATTTTCATCAGATCCGATTTAGAAAATTTCGTTGTAAATAAAGGAATGATACTGGGCCCACACCTCTATTGTAGCAGTAGAGGCTATTATTATAAGGAAAAGTAACATGTAGCATGTGTTCATGCTTGGGTTATTCACGCTTAATTAGTAATATGTGTCACTATGGAATATAACTCTTCTTTTCTTTGGAGGTGGTGAAACTGTTTGTTACATACTTGTGTTGTCCTTAATATTGATTGTAAAATTACCCCAGTGTATAAAACACCCTCCAAATATGAACCCAAGCGGATAATCATGTGCTAAACTTTCAAGTTCACAGATTCTTTGAAAATTTATTTTTCTGTCTTGGAAATATAGCAAGTGCTACAGTGAAATTTGCTTATGGATGTGTTGACAGATAAATGATTCCTTCCGATGGGTAAGTGCAACATTTATCATCAAATATTGCAAATTTATTTTTGATTCAACTGGGGCACAACTGATATGCTTAATAAAATTAGAATAAAGCATGTTTGACAACACATTTATGTCTTTTACTAAGTTTTCCGTAATTGTTAAGAGAGTTGGGAGGCAATGAAGTGTATAGGTCTATAGTCTGTGTGCATAGATCAATGTTTTCTGTCATAGTTCATTTCACACAACATTGAGAATTTTGTCCTATCTGTAGCACAGTAAATTTTCAGGTCAGCGTCACAATTGTTGCAAACAGTATATTTTTCACACGAAGTATCTAAAACTAGTTAGGTAGCTTTAGCTACATTTAATGATGCTGACCTGAAAATGTACAGAGTAATGCGTGGAACAAACTAGCATAATATCAAAAAGCTCGACATCATATGCATGTGTATCTCTTTCTCTCTCAAAATGGTTTTGTATGGTGTGTTCTCAAAGATGGATTGACATAAGTTACTATGTTTTTTGTTATATATTTGTTGTTGTTTGATTTTAAAAGAACTACGTCAGGCACAGCAGAAGACAAAAAGGGTTTCTTTTTTTTAAAAGTAGTTCTGAGCGTGTGGACACCTTGACTGAGACGCCTGGTCTGAGATAAGAAAAGTAAGGTTAGCAAAACAACTATATTTTTCTGTTGCATGGGTGAGAAAAGCAAATAATAGCCATTTGAAACTTTTATTATGTATTCCCAACCACAAGAACAACATAAAAGAATTTATAAAACATGATTAATTTTCAACAATGGTAACATCAATAGAGCGGTTCAAATACAAATATTGAAAATAAAGTTTTACAAATGTTCATCTCAAAACAGATACAATAGATGACAGCTGATAACATGGAAAAGAAACAGTGGGTCATTATTTGAAGGGCAAATAGCTCTGGTCAAATTTCACGTGGACATCATATAACAGAGCAAAATCAAGCCCATTTATTGATGTGATTGAAATGTACATAAAAGTTTGGGGTTAACAAAAGAATTACTATATACCATGATGAAAGGAGGGAAAAAAACCATAATATATATACTGTGTAGACTAACTGCAGTTTAAAGAGCCGACCAGTGAGACCCACTATGTCATCATGTCCAGTACGAACTGACATGCAATCACTCTAGAATTAGTACTGGAATACAATAATAAATAAAAAAGGAAAACAAACTGTTCAATATACGGAAATATTCTGAACTGGAACAGCTATCAAATCTATTACATCAAAGTAATGAAAAGATTTCCGACACTCTATTAAGTTTTTTGTTGATTAATACCATAACTGTTGTGTCAGTTAACAATCATGAAAATAAATGAAAAAAAGACATTAAGTGTAAGTGTTTTAGATTTTTAGCGCATCATTAACAATGCTTCAGTCATATCGCTATAATATCTGCAGTGTGACATTTTGTAGTGATATCAAGCACTGGGGCATGACGCCGCAGATATGTAGCATCATGCCCCACCCAGTCACATTATCCTGTCACCAGGCCGATCAGTCCTAACACTAACCTCTTAATACTAAGCGCCAGACGAGGCAGCTGCCAGTACCATTTTTATGTCTCTGATATGACTTGGTCAAATGTCATTCATTCTTACCAGCATGTACAATACCAGTGCATTGTCTATTTACTGAAATGTATTGATTAGGGCCGAAAGCAGACACAGGTTTTGTAGATACAAACAATGGAAGCAGACAGTGCTGTTTTACACAAGAACAAATTTCACTGACTGGAGGATAGGGTTTCCCCCAAGGAATCTGCTGTTTTGAACCAGTCAATTGATTCGTTGAAACCATTTTATGTGCGACTATGATGGCTTTTCCACAGAATGCATCTGGATGGATTGTTTTCTTATAAACCTGTGCAAGATGAAGAAAAGTTGAATAAAATGTTATATTAAAAAAAGGCTTCAAACTAAACCCGACTTTAACATGGAATATGATAAATAAAGAAATGGAACTTCAAAAATTCTTGGCTGCAGAAGTTTCTCTGGCACGATGTCAACAAAGATCGAACAATTGCAGCTTGTAATGCATGTAAGAGATGGCCCTGATACCAACAAAAACCAGTGGATTGTTTGCAGGACAGGTTATCACAACGAAAAGATGCACTGTTTACAAATCAAAAAGTGCGAAGCACAATGCATGTCAATTAAAATGTTTCAGTGAAAAAGTCAAATCTGATAAAGATGTTGTGGGTGATTTTTAAATTGAGTGATCAATAAATACAATGTGAGCCAAACTGAGTTTTACAAGAATCTGTTTAATTAATTAAAAAAATGCACAAATGAATTAGTTAAGTAGGGTTTTCAATAAAAATAGGAAAATAGTGAAGTAGTACAAATTTTCCTCATTCAAAATTGGTGATGACAGCCATAACCCAAGGACACAAAATAAATGTTTTTAGTTCACATTTTTATGTAACACAAATATATATATATATATATATATATATATATATATATATATATATATATATATATATATATATATATATATATATATATATATATATATATATATATATATATATATAATGCATAATACATTGATATTGTATTGTTTCAAAATTAATAATTCACATTTTCATATTCTATTCAAAAAACTTATATGGAGGAAACAAAGAGCTGATTAGTTCTTTAAGAAAAAAAAAATACTTTTGAACTTATACTCAAAAATGCAACCAATAAAACTTTGTATCACAGAAAACACCAAATATATAATACAATAAAATTCTGATGCATTATGGTGCCCAGAAGAAGCGAATAAATTGGGATAATTTTGAACAGTTACAGACTTGTTTACCCATACATTTTCTTGTCAGTATTTTAAGCAGTGTCTGTCAGTATTTTCATTCAGTGTTTCTAGCATCTTAGCACATATCACATATGAAACAGGGCACAAACTGTAGACACTATAAATACACTGTAATTACCATTATGTAGTATTGCACGACATACTGATGATACACTATTTTGTTATTGTTGTTGTAGGGTTTAACGCCATTTTTCAGCACAAGATATGCTATACATGGCGACAAGTATATATGGTGGAGGAAGAACCCGGGAAAACCCAGGAAAGAACCACCGACCCACGAGAAGCTACTGGCAAGCTTTCTCACATACACACATTGGCTGAATCCGAGACTCAAACCACACAGACACAGGTGAGATGGCAGTGATCCGTAACGGAGAGCACTTTAGACGACTCGGCGTCCCACACTATTTGTAAATAACTCCTAGTTTGTAAAGACATTGATATTCAGGCACCTGTGTTCTAAGCAAAATCTGCAGATATTGACCACTGACTTAAATATGTTTATATTACAGTGATAAAACCCCACAAAGGAATACCTCCACACACCCAAATTCATGCTGTTCTTTACCTCTGTTACTTCCTCTAGAAAATCTGTTTTCTCAGCTTCATACATATCCATAACATTTAAAATAAAGCCAAATCTCTACATTTTACATGGTTAAGGTAGACTTAATACAAAACATTATGACATAAATTGTTACCACAACCCATCCTGTCAGAAAATAAAAAGTTCATCTAGATATGTGAAGGCAATCTTATTTATTTCATAAAATCTGATATCAGCTTTAACATTTACAGTAATGGATTGCTTCTAAATACCTTGTGCAATTTTGGAATCTGGGAACATATTTGTCATTGCTTCTATTAAATTGTCAGCTGTGCTCAATGACAAATTCATAGTTATGGTCAACTCAAAGAGAATCGCCTCAGCCCATGTTATTTGCTTTTGAAATATGTGTTGATCACTGACTTCCTTTCCCTTCATCATTGACAAAACATTTATATTTTCCTTCTCTAATGATTCCAATTTTGCATGATTTTCTGATTCCACATGCAGTGAACATCTGTTCCATCCATCATGTGCACAGGAAAAGTCAAAGTTCTCTTTCAGACGATGGTTTAAGGCATGGCCACAGAGTATTATAGACTGGTAGAAAATGCTGCTTTCTATTTTCATGCTAAAACTTTCTTATCATCAACAATTTTCTTTGTTTAAACAACCGAATGCGGATACTGTTAAAATCAATGATGTGGCACAGACTGCAGACACGGACATGGATTGAAGTGATGATAGAACAAAACAAAATGGAATAAAAACCACTTCCAAATTAATTCAAAAATATTAATAATAAATGCATCCTCAAATCGTATTTTCAGATCAATGACCATACCGAGGGACTTTATTCTGTACAAATACAGCAAAATATGGACGGGTAAACAGGTCTGCAGTTATTTCAGATTTTGAAATAATTGCTTCAAGAAACATACAAATCATCTCCATTTTCATTCTATAACATGTCTGCACAATTAATGGTTCAAAATAAACTCTTCATTAGTGAATTTCACAGGACAACCAGGACAGCAGAATACCTACAATGAAAGAACAGTCAACAGTTATAATGTTACTGCAAAAGGAAAAGTATATACATGTTACCCATGCTGCATTTATAAAAAATATAATAGCTTATTATTTATAATAATTCTAGCATAGTGATGGAAAAATTGATTAAATCTAAATATCAGATTTTACCTTCACTGGTCAACTGTAAAAACATTAGTTACAAACATGGTTCCCATGCTTTTCAAAAGATAAATGTTCAGGTCATTTCCAGGATGAAATTACTTTGTTCAGGATTCACATATGACCATTACTGAATGGAATTAAAGAACATTTTCTAAATCTAAAGATGTTTATCATTCAAGACTCTCCAAAACAGTCCGAAAAGATGAGCATGTGCAGAATCATGAAATGTATCACACAAAACAAGTTTGACTATACTCATATAAATTGGCATGTAAAGTCATTTTAACGTACAGAATAGAAATTCTAATTTTACCATGCTGACCTGCACGATGTTGTTATGTGGAAACAACATAATGAACATATGCATGCTATACAATGTAAACATTTCCTAGGAAAATAAAATAAAAACTAACTATTAGAATCTTTTCTTGAAACGAAAACAGTTTAACTTTAAATTTATCTGTGCCAAAAACCCAAACAAAATTTTTCAAACGACCCAAACTCATTAAGATGATCTAGTTTAACATCAATCATTTAAAAACATTTACAAAAAGGGTTGATTTAAATTCTGAAAAAAAGCCTTCAAAACGATAACTGCTGCATAAACAACAACTGAATTTCTTTAAAATCAAATTGTCTTCTTGTAATTGATAAACAAGTCCCCAAACCTGTACTGATACAGGGGCTCGTTTTGTTTTTGAATATATAATAAAAGGGATGACAATTTCCCATTTCTCCTGTGTTCTATTTAAGATCTGAAACCAATGCTTCAAGCTACATGTCACTGTGTAATAGTTTCACACCAAAGTTCAGCTAAGCAATTCAAAATTCTGGACAACAAAATTTGGCTTAAAATGAAAAGCAGTCCGTTTTCTAATCCGAATTTCCTACGAATATACAAATCCTTTTCTTTACATTTGATTTTCTAGGTTCAGGTGTGAGGTCCGAGCAATTGCATAAAAAAAATAGGGATTTGCTGCCACTGTGTTGTAGCGGCATATGGTAGTCACTTACCAGCAGGCCTAGCAAATTTAAACTATGTTATATAATCGATAGGAAAATGATTTATTTTCTCAAAAATGGCAAATATTATAATCACTATGTCTTTAATCCGCTGACAGACTAGACAAAACTACACCATAGATGAAACATGACCCGGTACTTGCCATTTGTGTTACTTGTCAGATGACTTCACAACTCCAACAACGATATCAGAAGTCCAATAATCATCTGATATCAACAACAAACTTCTTTTTAATGTTGTTGTACAAATATTAAATAATATTAAATGAAAGACAGATACAGAAAGAACATATAATTCTCAACATATTTAATTCAAGAACAATGACAAGAAACCTGTCCGTTTCGCAGCAATCAGGCCAGTCTTAAAAGTGAAAATTTTCATGAATTGCGCAGACAAAATGTCTTACTTTAGTCTTTGCAGTTTCCACTTCAGGAGATGAGTTGTCACCAGTGGTAATTTTAACAGCAAGAGGAAGCTAAAAAACATTCGTGCATTGAAAGCATGGATCGAATGTGTACAGGAGAATTTTGGGTTGATGAGAAGATGCTGCAGTGGATAAAAGTATTTTATCTCAAGAACACACTTTAATACATTTTTAATTTGAGTGCGTTCACTGACATGTACTTTTTGAATGATTTAAAAGTTGTCCCACGACCTAAATCTCATAAAAACAAACAGTTCACCAAAACATTATTTTGAAAATTAATTTAAGCTGTCCCAATGTATACTGTAAATATGGTATATTCAATGTTTTTGAAAAGAATAAGAAAAGGAAATAAGACTATCATTTTAATAAAGTGTGATCCATCAGCATTAAAATAAAATTGTTGTTGATAGGTTTTTCACTAACCTGCCATGACAGAACTTTAAATCCACTTGCAGATTCAGCACAATGGTGGACACTGTCAGCCCAGGGGATATTCTCCCAAGACAAACTGCCAGTGTTCAGCTAAATAAAAACAAATCGTAATACATGAACATCTTGATCAATAATGGAGAAAAAAGATACATACATTGTCCATCTTATGGTTAAATCAATGTATGGCCACAATATTGAAGCCATGACTGATATCTGGATAGGTTGACAAAGGAATGTAGAACTAATATTATTTTATTATATATATTTATATTTATTCACCAAGGCTATTCAATAGTTTCTTTTCAATTTAATTGGAAATGACAATTCACGCCTCATTTAGAAAGTCTATTGAACTGGCCACCAAGTATATAATTTACGTAAAGCTATCTGTATGGCTAGCACATACCTGAACTGCGAAATATACTAATTGTTGCAAATGATTACATTTTACAGCAACACTTTTCCTTTTCTTAGAAATCCCTTTTATAATCATACTATCCAAGAGTTCTGTTTCTATCTCTAAATGTTTGCACAAAGGCGTACAGTAATACTGCAGGACACACACTTTGAAGTTTAACAGGAAACATGATTATCATATCTATAATTAACATCTGTAAAACAAAAACATGCATTAAAATGGCCAACTGATTTTATAGAACAGAGACCTCTGGTAAGACAATGCTGTTACACCTTGCTAATGAAAAAAGACAGGCTTAATAAGTAATTTTTTAGCATGATTATTTAAGTAATGTGATTATCCAAATACTAAATGCTAAATTCGGACCAATCTTAGCTTTTGCCCACTACATCTGGATGGTCATGAAACTGGCTTAATTGCTTAAGCATGTTAGTCTTTCAGGTTTCTGCAGGTCACTGTTGTTAAAACTTGCATAATGTTACAGTCCTTTATCTCCTCCAGAAACAGACATTTTAAAATAGATATTGAGTAAATATAATGGGTAACAAATCCAATATATGATATTTTTCTGTTCTTCACTCAAAACAAACAAATCTTTTTATGCTATGTTCAAACTAGTTGGCAATTAAACTGTATTAGAAGTTTGAAAGTGGATTTCTTACATAATGTCACCTGTTTACAGTTTATTTCCTGCAGTGTTTTGTGAACATCTGCACAGTATCATCGACTGTCTTAACCTTGCACCAGTCCTTGATTTGTTACCCATGTCTCTCGCAACCTTACATCCCTGTTTCAAAATCATTATGTCACCAACTGAATCAAAACCATTTTTTAAAATACTAATAGTAAGTGCTGATCAAGAAATATTTGACAAAATAAAATATAAATATGTACCACGATTACAATAATAGAAAACAAAATGGAAATGTCCCGTTTAACTAACGCCATATTTGCAACAAGTTTGTTGCTCTGGAGCGAGTGTTGGCTGTTTAAGTCAGGGCATATGGTTGTGTTGGTTTTCTTTACCTTTTTATTTGAGAAAAGCCATGATGGATATTGTTTTGAAGGCAAAGGCAAAGAAAACTTGGTTACTATAATATTCACTTTTTATACCATGTTATAGTATTCTTGCACCATCCCATTTGTTTCTACAACCTTTTAATATTAAAAGGCATCAAGAATATACAAAATGCACAGAACCTAGTCATTTCATTCATTGATTTGTAATTTTTAATCTGATCGTCACTAGGGGTTCCCAAACAGTCAACTTATTGGCATCTTTCAATCACCGCTCTGGTGGCCTAGTGGTTATAGCTTCTGCCTTGGATGTAGGAGGCCGTGGGTTCAATTCCCGGCCGAGTCATACCAAAGACTTAAAAAATGGTATTAACAGTTGCCTCGCTTGGCGCTCAGCATCAAGAGGTTAGTGTTAGGACTGGTCGGCCTGGTGTCAGGATAATGTGACTGGGTGGGATATCATGCTACATGTCTGCGGCATAATGCCCCAGTGCTAGACATCAATATAAACTGTCACACTGCAGACATCGCAGCAATATGACTGAAAAATTGTTAAAGCTACGTTAAAAATCCAAATCACACGCATTTTGATTTTGAATCTCTAGCAACATGGTCACCATCTCCTTAGGCCAGTCAATGTTCACAAGCAATGTATGTGATGTAGTTCATCCTCTTTGCAATAAAATAATTCCGTAAATTTTGGATTTACATCTCTTTGAACAAATGTATACAAGAGTTCTTCCTATTTATGTGTTCAAATTGTTTTAGAAATATTAAAACTAGAAATTGCAGATATTGGATATAGACACAGTTTGGCTGAAATAGACTATTCTAGAAATAAGAAATGGACAGCGAGCAGTCTGTTTGTTAACATCAGAAGCTCCTGTTTGCATTGAAATACCAATAATCGGACAGTGTTAGGGACCCCTTGGTGTCAATCAGGTTAGAAATTATAAAATACTGAATGAAATGACAAACATTTGTGAATTCTTTATATTATTGATACTTTTTGTTTTTAAAATTGGTAGAGGTTACAAACAAATGGGTAAAGATGCTAACAGGTACACAGGTATTCACCCATTGATAATAACCCAGGTAAAATAATGTACAACCGGGTACCGATTTAAAAAAATAAGTTTTTCAAGTTCAAATCAAGACACAGAAAAATGATTTCAGTTTGAAGATTGTGTTGTGTGCTCATTTATTCATCATCAAAGGGGCTTGTATGGTTCCTTACAATTTACTTATCATACATGTACTATATAACAATATAAGGGAGGACACTTCTCTCCTTTCTCATGCGACCTATTTAAGAATCAACGCTGATATTTCAGATTGTGTGCCATTTTTCTCACGACCTAAATGCACCTGTTTTGAGTTCCAGATGACATCAACTCGTCAATACCTCTCGTCAACAGCAACAGTAAGTACTGATTAAGAAATATTTGATGAAATAAAATTAAAATACGTACTACAATTCAAATAAAAGAAAGCACGATAGAAATGTCCAGTTTAACTAAATGCCAATATTGCCTCAAGTTTGTGGTCCTGGAGTGAGTGTTAGCTGTTTAAGTCAGGGACACTGCTCATATGTTTACTGTGTTTTTTTAAATACCAGGAAACCTAAGTCAGATATTTTTTGTTACAGCAAATGTAACACAAAAATGTGGTTACCATAACATGCACTTCTTATATCATGTTAGGGAAAATTGAACAAACTATACAGAAATGATGTGATGTGATTTTGATTTTTAACGTCGCTTTAACAATTTTTCAGTCATATCGCTACGATGTCTGTAATGTGGCAGTTTATAGTGATGACATGTAGCATGATGTCCCACCCAGTCAAATTATCCTGACAACAGACCGACCAGTCCTAACACTAACCTCTTAATGCTGAACGCCAAGCGAGGCAGCTGTAAGTACCATTTTTTAAGTCAATGGTATGACTCGGCTGGGGATCGAACCCATGACCTCCTGCATCCGAGGCAGATGCTCTAACCACTAGGCCACTAGAGTGATAAACTATACAGAATGCATTTTTTTCACTGAAATGTTTAAAATTAAGGGTAAAAAAATCTGTTATTTTATAACTGAGAAAAAAATTCAAATAAAAATTCACATGTGTAAATGTGTAATTTTTTCGTGATTTTTTTAAATATGAAACAGTTCCAAGAAAAGACGGTTTTCTAGTATTGAAACAACTTGTCAGATTCATTCTATTTTTATACTACATACATACTGAACCAGTCTAGATTGAAAAGAACAACATCGTGCAGGTCAGCATGGTAAAATTAGAATTTCTATTCTGTACGTTAAAATGACTTTACATGCCAGACAATAATAATAATAATAATAATAATAATCTAATCTTAAGAAGTTCTAAGCACTTTACAACATTAGACAACACCTATAAGATAAAAAACATATAATGATATGTTACAAAAACAAACACCATGAAATTAGAAAGCATAAAAAAACATGTTGAGAATATTTAAAGTAGGAAACATTATTAGGTCTTTAAGTTCTTTAAGTTTGTTCTTGCAGTCGAAATAAGTGAGTTTTGAGAGCCCTCTTGAATGGGATCACTGTATCTTTGTGTCTAAGTTCAGTGGGCAATTCATTCCACGTTGCTGGGCCCTGGTATGCAAAAGAACGCTGTCCATATGACTTTGTTTTCATAGTGGGGAATAATGAGTATATGATTATCAGAAGAGGAGCATAAGTATCTTGCTGGTGTGTACACATGGGTGAAATCGGATAGGTATGTTGGACTTGAGTCAGACAGTGAAATGTGGCACAGAGAACAAATTCTGTGTTTGATTCTGGATCGAATGGATAGCCAATGTAGGGTACAGAGCAGCAGAGAGGTGTGCTCTGATCGTGGTACTCTAAGTATGATCTGAGCAGCTGTGTTTTGAACTTTTTGAAGTTTCTGGAGTAGATATTGAGATGAACCAGACAGAATTGAGTTACAATAGTCCAGTCTTGAAAGTACTAATGAACAAACAAGTGTTTTAGTGGCAATAAAATAAACCCCCAAACTGGGATGAATAGATGTGACTGATGGATGATATACGACTGAAAAATGTTAGGAGAGGGATTTTGTTAAACTTAAAAACATGTTGCACTGGACTGCCGTTGATGGACGAACCATGGCAGGTCGAGTATAATACAACAATCATCATTTGGACTTTACAACTATTTACGAAAGTTACTGTAGACATGTAGACTAGTTAAAGTGAGTGTTACGCATAAATAATCTATCAATTTCTTTTGTCTCTACTATTGTACTACGGTATTTACAGTATGTTTTTAGATGGCAACAAATAAATACTTCTTTTTGTCGTCCAAAGACATTAAATTCTTTAATTAGGTGTCTGAAAACATACAGGGGAAGATAAACTTGTGGGCCCCTCCCCCATCCATAACGAAATTATCGTTAGCTCACATGATGACATGCTGTCATAAAGAAAAATAAGTATTTTGTCCAATACCATGGAAAAGATAATGAATGAAAAACAGGTGTGTGTTTGTGTGATTTGGATTTTTAACGTAGCTTTAAAAAAAATTAAGTCATATCGTTACGATGTCTGCAGTGTGACAGTTTAATAGCAATGTCTAGCAAAGGGCCATCATGCCGCTGACAGGTAGCATGATGTCCCAACCAGTCACATTATCCTGACACCAGGCCAACCAGTCCTAACACTAACCTCTTAATGCTGAGCGTCAAGCGAGGCAGCTGTTAGCATAAGATGTAGAAGTATTTATAGTGGAGCAAGAACTGAAAATTACAAGGCATATAAATGTTATATTTGCCCCAACCCCGAAACGATATCCAAAAACAAACTGTAAAATACAGTGTAACTACTAATCCAAATGAATTTAGACGATTTGAGACGAAACTTTTAACCGCTGATCCAGGTAAGTAGCAGATCCACTTATAACATGGGGTCAGTTGTAGAGCCCATTTTATTTTACTAGAAAGTACCAAATACCTGACCTGTATTTGTTGAACAGAGGAAATCATGATCAAAGTTGGTAACTGAAACCTGTTGGAATTGTTATCGATCTCTCAGTGGTTGGGCATCTTGACTATAAAGGTCATATTTACATAAAAGCAAATAACTTAATTAGACAAAGCACTTTATTGACAGTTATTGCTAACAAGATTTTAAAATGAGTATTCAGCCATTAAACAGACCAGCTAGCCCTTAGAGGCTTTCAGTGTCAAGCAAGGATGGCATCATTTCATATAGTTAAGGAGGTCCCTCGATAAATTACACCCTTGCCTATAGCGCAGTCTGTTTTTGGACCTGTGGTGCACGAGTTATCAAGGGAGTGGTGTATATTGCACTTTTTATGCTCAGATTATGCTTTTTGCTGTTTATATTATTAATATTTATGCTTATACCTTTATAAAGGGTTAGCACATGTGAACCTACAACAAAGCAGTTCAGGTTAACATTTAATACAATTTTCGTTTGATTGGGTACCCAGGTAACTGATTGTTAGAACTGACAGGTACCTGGTAGAAATTTCCCAAAATTTTGACATCTCTACATATGGGTGGACATGCAAATAGTTTAGGAATAATTAATCTAATTGAAAACCATACATAATGAAATCTTTCATTTAAATATTTTAATCTAAGGGGAAAACAACTCTGTTGTAACATAAAAAAAAATCTGTAAAAAAGTTCATTAAGTATTGTATTGTAAGTTTTTGGGGATAATTTTTGTAATTATTACTTATAAGTGTATTATTGCAGATAATATGTGTTTGAAAGAAATAAATATATTAAAGATGCAAATATTAATAATACAGGGACATAAAAAACGATCCATTTATATACCCTGGACTAAATGTCGCATCTTATGTCATGTGGCATGTATCTGGCAAATGGAGAACTTACCAACTGAGAACTCGCTTAGGGAAAACTAGCTCTAGGTTGGTTGGTGAATTCACTCCAGGCTGACTGAAGAGAGAGAGAGATAGAGTTAGAGAGCTTCTCTGGAGAAGTGAGAGATCTTACTTGTATACTGATTAAGACTGTCAAATTTATACCTTAAGTGTTCACAAAGAAATCGATCAGTTATCATTAATAATATCAATTCTCAAAGAAGATGAAATTGTCAATAAATACTGGCATAGTTATCACCAATTTGCTTCATGTACCAGTTGCATAAGCTCGAGCAGGTGACGCTTAAAACGCAGGTAACATTGCATGTAGAAATAAAAATCCGCTGGATTTTACACCTCAAAAGCATCTTACATAGTTGATTGAGGGGGTAGGGGTGCTGATGCACATCTGTGAAGTTAGTGGACAAACAGATGGAGTGAAGCCTTCAGAAACTCATATTTAGGTTATTCTAAGCCAGGTTTGTTTCTATAAAAAGGGGTATTTGGTGATATAACTTCGTTATTACAAAAAATATGAGGCAAATATTAAATTCCAATGAAAATAATTGGGATCATTTAAAATAAATAGTTAAATAGACAGTTACAATGTTTTTTTGGGATGGAGACAAAGCTTATGAGATAAATTATCAGATATATGCTGAAATAAATGAGGCTGCACTTAAGTTGTTACTATCTAGGATACCACAAAGATTATTATGTTATCTTGTTTTTGGTAAGTTTCAAGCAAACAGGTCTGATATAATGATATAACACCACACAATGGTGACATTACTACAATACAGGTCACATGGGTCATGTATGCGCATTTACTCATTTTTAATTAAATATAAATTCTTTTAAAATTTAACACTAATTTTATTTAACCAAAGTCTATTCAATCCTAGTTACTGAATGCTCTGCACCTTAACTGTCTCCATGAATCTTCCTGACAAATATCTATCGCTATGGACTTTTACAATGGTGGCCATGTACTAAACTTGGGTCAAAATAAGAGCATGTCCAGTGTAATCATCACAATCGAGGGTAGTTCGAATTTGTTTATCAATATGTGTAGCTTTCATTGTGACATCACAGTGCGCACCATTCAACCCATATTATACTGGATCACACCTTTAGGTTCATTTTGTCAAATTATATACGTACTTTAATATTCATTTTGTAGCTGGGACCTCTTGGGGCATCGAAATAATGTCCTTCCAAATGAATATTGATGTATAAGAATCTAAATGAAGTGAATACTTACTACTCAAAGGTATGTAGAATCAAAGTATAAAAAATGGCACCAATTACTGAAATAGTTGGTGCTGAATGCCTACATGTTCTATGTGACTTGTACTATAAGTAGTGAAGTGGAATACCCTAGCGACAATGGGAATTAGCATTACAGAGACCCCTGGGACACTCTGGCGACAATGGAAAATTAACATGGAGAAAAATCGTGGGACACTCTGGCAACAAGGGAAATTAACATGGGAAATAGATTTTGGGACTGTTGAGCGACAAGGGGAAATTAACATGGGAATAAATCGTGGGACTGTTGAGCGACAAGGGAATTGAACATGGAGAAAAAATCGTGGGACTGTCTAGCGTCAAGGGAAATTGAATATGGGATTTTTTTTTTTTTATAAAATTTTTAAAATAAATTTTTTTTTAAAAAAAAAAGGGGTAGGCAATTGAAAGTCATTCTCTTTTTGAGAAATATGGGTGGCCCTCAAAAGGGCCTTTGGTTTTTCTTCTTCTTCTTCTTCTGCTTCTAATTTCTTCTTTTTCTCCACCAACTTCTTATTTTCTCTCCTACACTCTTTCTTTTCTTTTCTTTCTTTTTTTTCTCCTCCTCTTCTTTCTTCTTCTCTTCCTCCTCTTCTTTCTTCCTCTTCTCATTTTCTTCTTCTTTTTCAATTTTTTCGTTCCATTTTCTTATCCTTATCCTTTCCTCTTCATCCTCATTCTCCTCCTTTATCTCTTTCATGACACCACTTATTATGACCTTTACTTTTCTTAAATTGTTGATCTCCATCTTTACTCGATGGGGACTATAGGAATAGTGGTCTTCATTGAGTCTCACTAACATCTGCTCCATCATTCCTAAATTGTCCAAAACGTCTTGTAATTTTTGCATTTTGTAAAGGTGGTTCGAAGCCATCTTCTTTGTAGAATGGTTTGAACGACGAATACTGTGGGTTCTTATACGAAAAGCGCAGACGTGAAGGAAAACATCCCCCTAAAAACATAAAATTGATCTTACCTAGATCATGACCAAACAACGCGCGAACGTGAAGGAAAACATCCCCCTACTTTTTCATTTCATATAATAAAACCCAAACTATACTTTCTCATTTCATATAATAAAACCCAAACTATACTCTCCACATACGCTAAGAAACAATAAAGAAACCCATAATCTACTATTCACACAAACTTACGTGAGCAGTTACAAACACAAACACAAACACACAAGCACATACACTCGCACTATGAATAAAGAGTTAGTTTTATATTCACACTACTCTACCTACACACATTGGCAAATTGATGGTTATTTCTTTTCTAGAGTATTGGGTAGCCCTGAAAAAGGCTGTGTTTTTTTTTTGAACTTCATGGACACCTGGTTAATGGTGGCACCTTCCAGGCCTGGCGCCACATACACATCTTGTTCTCCAGTTGCTTTTTACTTTTTTGGGGGAGAGAGCAGAGGGAGGATAAATAGCTTCAGAATCCCAATTTTCGGTCTCTGGGATTCTGAAATTTCTTCTTCTCTCCTTTTCCTCCTCTTCTTTGTTTCTTCTCTCCTCTTCCTCTTCTTTGTATCATCTCTCCGCCTCTTCTTTGTATCTTCTCTCATCCTCTTCTTTGTTTCTTCTTTCCTCCTCCTCTCTCATCCTTCCCTCTTCCACAATGGCTTCCGCAGCCAGTTCGTTCAACAGGCGCCTGGCATATTCCAGATGCACATGAAGTTCCAACAGTTTCGCTAGTCTGATGTTCATTTTCGGTGTTGATCAATCAACAAGGGTAGCTGGACTGCCGAATGACTTTTAATTTATAGTAAAAGCGCGGACGTGATGGAAAACATCCCCCTAAAAACATAAAATTGATCTTACCTAGATCATAACCAAACAACAACACGCGGACCTAAAAGAAACACTCACTCACTTTTTTATGCTACCCATTCCTATTCTAAAAAAATTTATTAATCACTTCAATATACTATCCACATACGCAAAGCAATCCAATCAAACCCCTAATCTACTCTTCCCACACGTCAAACATCAGAAAAAACATGATTTTAATCTACTATTCACACAAACTTACGTGAGCAGTTACAAACACAAACACAAACACACAAACAAATGCACTCGCACTATGAATAAAGAGTTAGTGTTAATATTCACACTACTCTACCTACACACATTGGCAAATTGATGGTTATTTCTTTTCTAGAGTATTGGGGTAGCCCTGAAAAGGGCTGTTTTTTTTTTTGTTTTGTTTTTTTGTTTGCTATGGCAATCTTTTTTAGTTTCTAAGAATGCGATGTCTTCTGAGGATAGACTTTCTGGCGATAGGTCTGCTTCTTCGGAAAGAGAAAAAGAACTCTTTGGTGTCGATACGGCAATCGACAAAGCCTCTGTCAGGTTCAGGTTCCTGCTGCTGCTGCTGTTGTTGTTGTTGTTGTTGCTGTTGCTGCTGTCTCTGAAGTCTGTACTTCTCTGTCCATTCTTCTTTCTCCCTGTTCACTTCTTCTCTGAAGAGCTCTTCTATCAGGTTTTCAGTGACTTTTAGCATTCTCACATTCTCTATCTCTTCTGGCTTCGGTATCAGACTGTGTCTGACCCTATGCAAATTCACGTAGGCTTCGTTTAGCTTAGCTAGTTTGGAGCACATCTTCGTAGGAGGATGAGTCGACAATGGATGTTTAGACTGGAAACTGTCCCGGTTCTTAAAGTCAAAGGAAAACATCCCCTCCACGGTTTTCGAGTCGCAACGTTCAATGAGTGTCATGAGAGGGATAGTAAGAAGTCAAAGAGCATCAATCAAACATTCTTATAGGCAAACAAAAGACAAAGGCATTTGTTTTCAAAACACAACATTTTTTATTCAAAAAATCACTTAACACTAACCAACAACAACTCTAACATTTTTTAACAATAATCCAACATTATAACATGAAACATTTTTCTCTTCAAATGACAAACATTTTTTCTCAGTTCACGATCTACTTTAAACAGGGCTGACAACGTTGTGAATGAAATTGTGATTTCCACTGTTGGAAGTCATTAGGCCATTGATGGACACTACATTTCCTAGCTTGAGACAAAAGATAAGCATAATGGTCACAAAACCATCGATCTACTTTCACATCGTTTCTAGAAGAAGAACGAGGATCAAAATGAGTCACTAAATGTTCTAAGGAATAGCCCAGGCTGCGAAGATGCAGATAATACACACAGTACTGTCCACACACCAAGGAATCTGTGCCTTGTAATTTCACATTATTGAATCGGGTGGTCTGAGCATTTCTTCTCATAAAGTCGATGATATCGTCTTCCAAAGGGGGCAATCCGTACGAATCGAAATATTCCACACACCCTTCTTGAGGAAAGTAAACGGCTACCCAGTGGGTTCCTGGGAGATGACTGTCGTCCGTGTTGATCACGTAAGCTAGATGGTCTTGAGGTTTGCGATGAGGGAGTTCATCTTTAGCACAAACGACAGGATTCCAAGAAGCCGTATACGAACTGTGGTTCAAAAGGTAATAAAGTTCCCAGGTATCCATTTGTGTGTTGTTTTTTTCTCTTCTTCACAGGTAATAATACGTTGTCAATTCGATCCTGACTTTTTGCTTGAAAATGTCTGACGAATAACCGTTTCTTCGTTTCGTCTCCTCACTCTGATTCAGGAGAGCTTCGATACGATGGATCTCTTGAGTGGTTAATGGTGGACAAGAATGTTCACGCAAGTCTTTATACCACTGGTGCAACACGACGTCGTCCGAGATGAGACTCCAAGCTTCGTCCAGATACTCGTCCAAGTTTTCTTCTTGACTCAACATCAGGCATTTATCGTGTTGAATTTGACTGGGATGATCGTTTTGACATCCATAGCAATTTTTCTTGATCAATTCCGTCATTTTTTCGACCAAGTGTTTGGCAAAACAGGAGACTAAATGGGCTTCTTGTTCTGGCCATCTTGACTTCATCATGATCACTTCTTCTTCTTTCACAGTCTCCTCAAATTCCATGTCTAAAGTTTCTCCACTAGGTAAAGAGGGATAACAGTCTTCCATGGTTTCTAGTAATCTAGAATGACTTCTCTCAAACTGTTGATTTCTATCGCATTATCGAATTCTGCATACAGGCTGACGTTCATCGTTTCATCAGGGACTCGGTTTGCAAACTGAATTTCCACACGAATCTGGCCGGATTTTATAGGGTGGAAATGTCCCTCGTTGCTGCCTTGGTCTGGAGTGAAATCAAAAGCCCACAAAGCATAGCCTCCTGCATAATCCTCGTACGTAATACCGTGACTGGTGTTGGTTCCTAACTGACCAGTGGCTTCGTACAGGGACAAGTACGATCTCAAGTAATTCTTCTTGGTAAAGTCAGGTTCAAAAGGTCGAGTACACAAGGTCTTGCCATCGCGACTGACTTCGATCTTGGACACGCCAAAGTGTTGAAAGTAGAAAGGATTTTTCTCGGCAGCTCCGTTGAAGGCTGTATTCTCGACGATACCAACGATCAAACGCTTGGGTAACTGTCCTTGGAACAGATGATCTTCGATCATGGATCGCTGTCCCTTGGGAATGGTGAAGGTTTTCACTTCCACGCGTCGTATGGGATACTTGGCGGTCGTTCTGCTCAACGTCTGACTTATGTCGTTTCCCACTTTAGGTAACACTTCCACACGGCGTACGTAGAGTCTGGCTTCTTGGATTTTGGTTTTGTAATCGTCAGCATTAGCCAATAAATGGAAAGCGGTACTGCTACGATTCAGTCTCAAGCGGACATCCACTTCATTCAGCAAATACTTTTCTTGCAACCACATGTCCAAATGCAAACGATCCATCAGTTCTAAACTCTGTCCATCTTTGATTCTGTATCTTCGTTCTACAAATCCCTCATTGTATTCTTTCTTTTTATCAGTTGTATCAGTTTCCAATAATTCAAACTGGCATGCTTCGTCAGCTTCCCATACCACACAGGCATTGAGATGAGTGTTCTTGGCGTCTATTCCGTACGTCAAGAGATTTTCCAGGTAGGCACGGTAAGGGTAAGTATCCATGCTGCTACTGACTAGTTTGTTATTCAAGTACAAGTCCACTCCACTGAACAAGGAATGCATGAAATTGTTGACGGGAGCTACTGCTTCAGTGTCTATATCACCTCCTGTCTTATCTAGAACTTTGACTTTCAGGTACAAGTAACTGCTATTCAGATCGATGTAATCTTCGGGCTGTCCTTTGATTTCAAACTCGATGGGAGCGGAATCGGTCAATGAGGAGACGGGATGAAATTCCACCCATTGGGATTCTTGCATGGTCATCATGGTGGGTGGCATGGCAAACAGATGCAGTTCCGTCTTGGAACAGGGGCAAGAATCTCGGTGCATCATTTTTTTTCTCTTTCTCAATAATCGAAAACGTCTAAGTCTCGAACGGTTCTTCTTTTCTTTGCCTTTCTAGCGTTAGACGTGTGAAGTCTGGTGAAAGGGTGTTTTCTTCGTCGTCTCTTTCTGCCTTGTCCTTGCTGAATGCCTGACTCGGTAGCGTGCAGGGCATTTATAGGTGTTTCTCGTCGGCCAAAATGTCTTTGCCCGTTTGCAGCAAGACATTTTTGCCTGCCCTCATGAAGGCTTCTTTAGGGTTTTGTTTGTCGATGATGACATTTTGGAGAAATTCTTTGCCTTGCGTCAGTGCCGCATCTTTCAAGGCGTGCAATCCGCGTGTCACCATCGGTTTCAACACTACGGCCACCGAACGAAAGGCCGATTTTAACATATCTCCTAAACCGTGTCCCCGCTATCGAGCAACCCCTCGGTACACTGGATACATGACTTACGAGTCGTGAGAGAACCGTTTTCGAAAATGGAGTTTCACCGTGACTTTTCCTTTGGTGAATGGAATATTTTGTCCTAGATCTCCTTTTATAGCAATGTTGACCGTGTCCAAATAAGACTTACTGACGGGCAAATAGTGAGGATGTACAAATTCGCGATGGACATGATAAGTGTTCCCACCTTCCTGGTCACTGGTCGTGGCACTATCCACTTTGAAAGGAATGACACGCAGTAACGGCACAGAGGTGTGTCCCACCACGTTGTACTCCACCACATCGGAGTACACGAACATCAAATTCAGTCCTTGGTTCAGTTCTACAGGGAATCGAAAAAACTTGTAAAATTCCGTATTGCTGTTGATCTTCGGTTTAAAATTTGGAGCCATTTTTGCGTCTGCACCTAAAATATCGAACAAGTCACGATTAAAACTGATGGACAACGTTTGGGTGTCCTGAACTTTCATCAGTAAGCGACGAGCCACTTTATGGTATTCCAGGGTGACACTTTTTTTGATTCTCTTCAGGGCTTTGCCAAAGGCTAACTCGAACCTGGAAGCAATGGTGTCCACCAAATGTTGGCCACTAAAATAAAACCCTGCCGGAATTTTCAAGGTGTAGATATTGAAGGGTGAATTGTTGGATGGTCTTGTGTCCCCTGAAAACAAGATTTCATTTATGGTTTCTTGCAATTGTTGGTTCAGAATTTCGACCTCAAAATTGTTTTGCTTTTCAGTTATGTTTTGGATTTGTGTAGGGTGAATCATTTCTACCAAAGCCACTTCCCAATGGGCTTCGTGATCTAACTGGATGGCCTGAGGTAATTTGGCCGTGTAACAGCACAACATGTTGTTGGGAAATACCTCCATGGAACTGTCACTGGGTAAAGTTAAGTAAAATTGGTTTTGGTGACTCATAATTCCAGAGTTCTGTGGCTGTCCGAGGGGTTACTGGACGTCAGAGGCGTGTCTCCGCCCAAAATGGGGTTGTTGTTGTTATTGGAGTGGTGACTGGCACTAGCACTGGACACTAGGTTCCCGTGGTTCCCGTTGGAAGAGAATTTCAGGGAGGGATTGGGAAGCAGGCAACCGATGCAACTGCTCAATAAAATGGTCCACAATTGTTTGTCTCCTTGTTGCAAACTCAAATTGGCAATGGCTGCTCCGATGACACAATACACCATGAAGATTTGGCAGAAAAAGACGATTTGCGTTTTAGGCACACGTTCTCCACAACACACCCACAAGGATTGTTTTTGTAAATCTTGCACACAAGAACTAGGTGAAGGAGGAGTGGTCGACGTAGCTGCGTCTGTGTGAAAGGCCATGATGGTCACTTCTTTTTATAGTCGATGACTTGCGAAGCGTCGATCCAAGAATCAAAACTGGGTGGATATCCTTTCCAACGTACTTTGACTTCTTTGACATGTCGTTTGCCCACTTTACGGGTTCTGCGTTCGAGAATGCTTTCGATGTCGTACACGTCGTCTTCTGTTTTGGTGACACGTTGTAACTCGGGAAAATAAAACGTTCCTTTGAGCACTTCTCCATTCATGTCTTCCAATTTATAGACGGCAGGATGACGACCATGCACTCGTCCAGTGACACGAAACAATTCGGTCGTCCAGTTAGGTAAGTAACCTTTGTCGATAGTGCGTTTGGTTTTGCCAATGCGCACCCAATCTCCTACGGCCAACTTTCCACTTTTCTTGGGGACAACCCTCGTTGGGGACGTACCAAACAGGCGCTCAAACACCAACACTTCGTTGTCGGGAGTCACTTCTTGTGGGGCACGTCCGATGTTTCGATGGTAAGATTGGTTGTACGCTTGCACCAGGTACGGTAAGATGTCGATGTACTTCAGAGTGTGGTGATGCGTAAAATATTTCCACATGCGTTCTTTCAAAGTGCGTTGAAAACATTCCACGATGCTGGCTTTGGTTTCGGGATTCTCGGTGGTAAAAAATGAATGTCACGTTTCTTTAATTCTTTTTGGAAAGCTTGGTTCAGAAATTCGGTGCCTTTGTCCGTTTTCCATCGAAGAGGGTGACGACCGCTTTGTTTCAACACTCGTTGCAGGGCTCGCACTAACTCGCTGCTCGATTTGGAAGTCAAGGGCACGACCCAGGCAAATTTGGAAAAGACGTCGATGACACAAAACAAATATTTGTAGCCACGATTGTAGCTGGCCAAATGAGAGACATCGGCTAAATCGGCTTGCCATTGATGATCGATGCCTTCCACTCGGGTGCGACTTCTGGCAAACTTGCGTCGAATGGGTTTGTGTAAAGTGTAGGTAGCTTGTTCTTGTAACCATCGTTGCACTTGAGGTAAACGGAGACTTTTCAATCGAGTGTTGGCAGCACGATACAATTTTTGAACTCCTGCGTAACCTGCAGGGTGCGAGGGGTCGTAGTAAATGCTGGCTGAGACTTTTTCCATTTTTTTTTGTGTGTGTTAATAAGTCACCCACTCTTCGGTGATGCTACTTTGGGTGGGTCGAAAGGGTGGTTTAGAAACGGATTTACGTGTCCGATGGGCTACGGGAGTAGAAGTCGAAGGTAGTGGCGGTGGAGGTGGCAATGGAATGGTTTTGGTTTTCATTTCTTTTTTTACGTCTGGTTTGCCTTCTTTCTTTTTCACTTTTGTCGAAGGAGGAGTGGACATCATCTTTTTAACCCAAGCTTTCATTTCTTCTCGTTGGGATGTGGGGGAGGGGGTCAACAAGGATGCTGCAATCTTACTCGAAATGGGAGCTGCTGACGGTGTTTGAAACGCTTCTCGCATCTCTTCTTCGTCAGGCCTTCGTGGGGTAGCATCTCTGGTGACCCCTGGGGATGGTAGTAGTGGTGGTGGTGGTGGTTATGGTGGTGGTAATGATGATGGTGCTGGACTTTTCACCCAGGTCTTAAAATCTTTCAGAGTGGGTAGAGCTGTTTCGTCTAAAGCTTTCTGGTGAAAGAGTTGCAGTCGTTGCAAGAGTTGACCGTACATTTGCGATTTTTCTGTTTCGGACAAATCTTGGCGATCCATCAAAGTCTGCAATTCGTGTTGTAACTGGGACATCTCGCTCAAATTGGGATTGGGAGGTAAATGCGGGGTGCGTTGTTCTTGCCACCGATAGTATTCCATCCATCGTTTGTAAGGCACTAAAGCTAGTTTTCGTCCTTCCATGGGGTTGTCAGGGGTCGATTCTGAGATGTTGGGACTTCAGAGGGCCTTTTTATCTTGCTCCCACCAGTCCTCCCAACATGGTTCCCAAGACTCCTTTCAGTATGGGGCCTAACAAGAGAGGCAAAATGCCTCCACGTTGGACCAACATCTTCTTCTTTTGACGAATGGGAATTTTCTTTTGAACCATTTGGCGAAGAACGTGACGATGTTTGCTTAAGCATTGTTTCTGGTGTTTGGACAAAGGGACTGTGCCTTTCAAAACGTTCAAACAGCATTTTCACACGGTATTGATGACCTCTTTGGAGGCCGATTGAATGAGTTTTTTTCGTAGAGGTGGAGAAGCTTTGGACAGGACAGATAACATGTTCCTATGTTTGACTAAACGTGGTGGTAGTCCTTTCCATTTCTTTCCTTGGGTTTTTCTGGAGGGTGACATCTTTGAGTCTTCAGGAGCACCAAAAAACACTGATACCCCCGACTTGGTCACACACCTTTTTTATACTGGAACGCGTCGCCACTGATTGTCTTTACGTCGTATCAGTTTGAGGATAGGCATGACACGTCGTGGAGGGGTACGCAACGGACTAAATCTAGCCAGTTCTTGCTTGGACAAATCCTGTAAACTTTGTAACATGTCCGATCTTTCTTGGACTTTGATTTTGGAAGAAGGTACTTTGTGAGCAGCAGCCACTGCCACTAAATTGGAGGGTCCTGCCACTGGGGAAGTTCTTTTTGGGGTCATTAACGGAGAAGTTCTTGGTGTGATCAACGTCTCCAAGTACTCTTCAGTTCTTGGTGTTATAAATGGAGAAGTGGATGAACGTGAGGTTGCCGGAGACGCAGTCACCGCCGTGGCAGGTCGTGGTTTGCGAGTGTAAGGTTGCGTCCTGGCCGAAGAAGTGCCTCTCTTGCGACTAGTTTTCTTCTGTGGACTTTTCTTTTTCTGGGGACTTTTTCTCTGTTTCTTTTTCTGAGGGCTTCTTTTCTTTTTCCGGGGTGGTGGTGTCTGGTCAGAGGAGGGTCCCGCCACTGGAGAAGTTCTTCTTCTCCTTGGGGACCTGGTCTTTTTCTTTTTCTACTTGGGGCTTCGTTGGACTTTTTTCTTGGGTATAACTTTGGGGGCATTAGGATCCCATCTTAAGAGAGAGCGAATGATGACCCCTCCTAGAGTACCACTCCCTCCAGGTTTCAAAATGATTTGTTGTTTGGTTTGAGTGTCGATGCGGGGATCGGCCAGTTGGACCAAAGCGACTTTGTTTCGATCGAAAAAGCGTTTGGTTTGATGAGGAATCTGAATGATTCCTTGGAGTATTTGACGTGCCCTCACCATGAACCATCGCAAGACTTCTTTGAGACTAGCTTCTAAGACACGAGCTCGTGTTTGTGGATTTTTTTCTCGACTGATGCCATACAAGGCACGAATCAATTTGACGGGAAGATGCGACTGAAGGGACGTCATGTTCAAAATATGTGTGAGACAGACGAAAATGGTCTGAGGTTTTCATAGATTTTTTTGTGGAGTGAAATTAAGTCGAGGACGGAGACGTGTACAGGACAGGCCCTCCGTCTTGGCACCAGTGGTGAAACAAGTGGGTACGAAATCGCAAATCCTCGGGGGTTGTCGGTTTAAAATCGAGGAGTAAATAGGCGTGTGGCGTTTGAGTGGCATCGTCGTACGCCTGAGTCAACCAAGGCGTTCCTAACTGTTTGGCTAAGACTTGCTCTTGCGATTTATCTCGAGGGCTTTTAAACAAGACCACGTAATGCGCATTGAGACTGATGGTGCGATGGGCTTTACTTTGTTGAAACAAATTTGGGTGATGTAAACGACACTGGTATTACGGTGATGCCCTTTGCGCGTGAACCACAGTTTAATTTCTTCTTCGTCTTCTCCTAACATGTCGTCGAAAATGAACAAATGAGTTAGACGGGAGTCAGAGACGATGCCGTCGTCTTCTTTAGGAATGCCTTCCACAAACACGATGGAATCGCGTTGACTTTCTCGCAAGAGGCTGTACGCCGATTGCCACTCTTTGTAACACCACACGATCCGCTGAGAAGGTCGATCGATCAAATGATGTTTATGTTCGATCAAACGTTTGACGAATTCGGTTTTGCCTGAACCGCTAGGTCCAGCAATGAGCATGTTAAAGGGATGGCGAAGATACAAAGCCTCCCAACTGGCACGATCTAAGTGTTCGTCGATGACTTTGACAGTAGAGGAAGAGGGAGCAGAGACAGCAGAGGTAGCCATAGTGTCTGGAATGTCACTTGTGACACGAAAACAAACAAGACAAGAGTTTATATACTTTTTTCAGAACACGTTTATTGAATGTTTTAAACATGAATACGAAAGACAAAAATACATAAAAGCCAAAGGCTTAAGTACAAGGATAAAAGGCACATGATAACCATTAACGTGGAATAAAAACAAGTGTCTGTACAACATGTTTTGGGTAAAGTTCTGACCAGTTCTCTAGGGGGTAAGGTCACACAAGTGTCCTCCGAAAGGGTCTTTCAGGCCTGTCCACGACAGTCCTGTCCTGGGTGACGGGTTCTTCTGGCACCGTCACTAACACAGGTTGAAAAGTAACTTTTTTCCTTGAACAACTCTCGTGCATACTGGGCCACTTCTTGGGTCCAAGCCTCAAAATCCCATTCTTTCCAGGCACGGACATCTGTCCAATGGGGGTGTACATCACAAGCTACACACACATCGTCATACACGTCTTGGGTAGCTAAAAGTTGACGAATCTTTTTTTCCGGTTGAGGTCGAGAAGTATCCAGATGAAAACGCAAGGCTTTGAGCAAAAGGAGTTTTTCGTGACCATTTAAGGCCATTGAGGTGGTAAGTACTGATCGTAAAGAGTCCAGAAAGAATCGGCTGGTAAACGAAATCCCAGAAAACAAGTCACTAAGACACACACCACTTGTGGACCCAAATTGAATGGATACAGTTCTTGTAATAATCGATGGTAATGATCCACGGTTTGAATATGGTCATTGAGTTCCTTCCACGGAATCTGTTCAATCACTTGTGAAATAAGCCGTGGCATGGATTCCTGTTTTTGTACTCTCTTTTTTTTCGGAAGCAATACACGTACATTCTACCCAGACATCTTCGTTCTCCAGAAGGAAATCTAGAATACTGTAACCTACAGTTCAAACTTCGATTAGAAGTTTTCTCTTCCACTAAGTAGATTCCATGTAACATATGTTGGTAATCCTTTAACTCGTCTTCCTCAATGCGTTGCTCTAGTTGAATCTGGAAGTAACAAAATGATAAACATTTCGTTCATTCACTAACTCACTAACAAGGTCTGACCACTGAAACAATTTCTGACGAATCAGTCCTCTTATACCATTCAGGTACCAGTGGTTAAAGATCTGGTGACGTAACGGATGCAATTGTTCTTTACGTTTGACTTGTATTTTGACCAGCTCTCGGTAAATCCTTTCTCTCAACTCCTCAGGCAAGCCCAAAATGTTCTCTTGTAAAGTATCCATAAGTATATACACTGTTTTTGGAATCCTTGGGTGGTGGCCAATAGCCTCGTTTACCTTTGTGCCTGATGTAATATCCACTCATAATCAGTCTTCTTATACTTTAGAACAGAGCATAATTTAAAAACGGTTCAATAACTTTGCGTTTGCGTTTCACTTGTATTTTGATCAGTTCTCGGTAAATGCGTTCTCTCAACTCCACCGGCAAGGCACGAATATTCTCTATCAAAGTATCCATGAATAGGTCATACTAAATCCTCTTTGGTCTGACACAAGAAATGTACTCTTTGCACAGACATAGTTTTACTTCAGTGTCGAATTTAAATCGTTTAGTCACTAATCTACACATTACAATTCGTTCAGAAGTTTCCTCTTTCACTAAGTTGACGTTGTGTTCAAGATGTTGGTAATTCGTTAACTCTTCCTCTGGAATTCGATGCAGTAAGTTTACAATGATGTAGTAGATAGAATCGTCCATAACAAACCAATCCTTTTTAAAACTAGGGGATCGTTGATCAATGTCTGTCCAATGGAACACTTTCAATTGAATCAGTCCTTGTATAGCCTTCAGGTACCAGTGGTTCAAACACCGGTGACGTAACGGATGCAATTGTTCTTTACGTTTCACTTGTATTTTCACCAGCTCTCGGTAAATGCGTTCTCTCAACTCCACAGGCAAAGCACGAATGTTCTCGTGTAAAGTATCCATCAACAGATTATGGTAAGTTACTTCAATGTCTCGGTCCCACTAAGGGTAAGTAATGACAATTCGGTGACCATCGAGCATGTTCTACGTAGGCTGAATCTTCCGGTTCCCAGTAATGAAGTGACACACCGCAACTGAAGCACTTGACTTTATCTCCTTCGCCCAAGTAGAAAAATCCGGCTCTGGCTAATTCTTCGGGGGTCGGTCCTCCCAGATACTTAGGCCATTTTCCTTTGAACGATTGAAGACGATTTTCAAAGTCGCAGTATTCCGACAAACGCACAGGAAACGAATATTCGTCTTTCACAGGTTCGTTTCGATGAGGGTTGGGTGACATGAACAGGAGTTTGCTCAGGGCTGGATGACATCCGTAGGGGGGTAGACGTGAAGGTGAACATTCCGCTTTAAAACGAAAGCCAGTTAAATGTCCAAGAGCACGAGCGGCATCACTTTCGCATCCCTCAGGTTGGACACGCACAGCATCCCTTTCCATAATAGGGTAGTGACACTAAAGTTCCCATGATGCTTTACGGAATCGCTAAGGTCACAACGTACAGCATCGTACCCATCACAAGGCTCACAATCGCATTCCACTTCAGAAGCCTCACACTTGAATTGTGCCTTTCTAAACAACTTGTTTTGTGTTTCTCTGAAAGTATTCATCTTGCTGGCTTGGTCTTGGTAGTCCCAATGAACTATCGATCTTGCCTAGGGTTCCTTTTTATATACAGACCAATACCGACGTGTCCATACGGTAAGGTGAAATGATTGGGAAGTCGCACTCGCTTCTGGTACACGATTTGATAGACTTTTTCCAAGGGTCGACTGACGATGTGATGAGTGGGTAAGCGTACAATCTTGTTCGGTTGGTGAGTGGTCACTTTAAAGTTTGCATCCTCTCCCGATTGCAAGGCTTCTTTCAATACCCCAAAGTTGACCACACGACTGGTACGATAATTCAGAGGCAGTCCTTTCACTTTGCACGTCGTGTGCACTTCTCCTTGTGGGTCCCGGTATTCGTAGCCGTAATTTTTGGGACCGCCACTGACGAAACTTAGAATCTTGTCGTCGGGATGCTCGTCTGTCCAGGCTCCTAAACGGTCTCCTTCGATGTCAGGGTGCTGTTGACTCGGGTGATGGATGTAAATGCAACTGTCCGTGTCAAAGTACAGGACGCGTTCCCCTAACAGTTCTAAAGCTTCGTACAATTTTAAGCGAGCATGGGCTGTCACGTAAGCCGCAATGATGACATTTCCAAAAGGGTCGTCTTGTACAAAGTCCAGATCTTCTTCGTAATTGACCAAGATCAAATCCTCGCGAACGACGTCCACGTGTTTCATGTATTTGATTTTGTCGTGAATCATCTGGAAGTAGCGGGAAGGTTCTGTCAAATATTCCGTCTTGGGTAAACACGGTCGTTGTGCCATTTTACCCCACAAGCAATTTAACATCACTTTGGCAAACGATCGCCTGCCTTCGTTTTTCTCGATGTGGTCTAAAGAGATGCCTTCTTGTTCGTAGTATTTCTCTTTGAATTGTATTTGGTCTTCGGGAGTGTGACACCAGGAAGGATAGCCGCTGGCTTCTTGTTTCAGTTTCAAAAAGGCATCCACGTAGTCAGCGAAAATGCCTTTTTGACTGGGATCACCCTTGTGGCATTGTTGTGTCTTGGGAAAGTGGCAAATTTCGTACACTTCTAACAGTTGGTATCTCATGTCCAGAGCTTTGAACAATTCTACGCTGACCCAGGTTCCCGTCAAGGCACGTTCTTCCTGGGTGTGCTGACAAGGTTGGTCTTGGTTGCACGTTTCGTCACAAGTACAGCACAATGGAAACATCAGTTTGCCTTGACAATGGTGAGGTAAGACGGGATGGTATAGGTTCGTTGGAGGCAAAACTTTACACTTGATCAAGCCTTCGTATTGTCGAATGTTTTTCAGGTCGATGTGTTCCGTTAACAATTGCGGGTGCCCTACAGGAAAGCGACAATATTTGCACACGTAGGGATACAGCGAACACACATCTAAGTATTTGATTTCTTCTCCTTTCTCTTCGTCGGCTTGGTACAGCAAACAGGTGGCATTGGTCCTTCCTCCGTACAAACTATCCCTCGGGTTCAGTGGGTCCATGAACTGGTAACTTTCCACGGCACGTTTAAACTCGGGATCGGTTTTCATACGGTGATCGTACTCGTGTTCCCACATTTCCACCACTTGGTATCCTTGCTGTTCTAACTTTTGGCGTCGCTGACAAGTGTCCTGGTACAAGTCTTCCATGGTTCGTTGCAAAAACTGATTTTTAGTGCCACGGTCAGGGTAACAGACGGGACATCTGTGAAATAAGCAACCGTTAAACTCGTACACGATCTTGGGGTTTTCTAAGTCCCAGCCATCGACCGAATGCGTTCCGATGGTCTTTTCACCCCCTCCGTTGCGAGCATGCTGAATCCACTTGTCTTCCTTGTCGCACAAGTAATGTAACCAACGTAGGGCTTTGACCGAGTATTGACGTTTGACAAAGTTGGTCGTTTGAGGGCTGATGACAGCTACGGTGTTTTCAGGCATGAATCGTTGTCGATACACTAAGGAACACGCTTTGGCAATGGTGCAAGCTTCTTTCAAAGGATCGACCCCTCCGTGTTCCATGAACAATTCTCGAAATTTTCCACAGCAGCGCCGTAAAATGTCCACGTCGGAACGACAATACTTTAGCATTTCTTCCTGAAAGTCGAATGGGTCCGAGGCGTGAGCCTGGTACCAAGCGTAGAAAGCTTCTCGTTGTTCGGTACGCATGTTGTCGGGGTCGTAATAGTGAGCCTCAGGTAAATGGGGTCGAACGGCGTGTTGATTGGCTTCCGTATTGAAAAAGTGTGGAAAGTACCCTTTAGCCATTTCTGTCATTCCAAACGTTTTAGGCATTCGACTCAAAGGCATGGCCAAATAGCTCATCGAATCTTTAAACTGTACTTGTCCCACTTGCATGAAAATGATTTTGGCTCCGTTCAAAGTGACTTTAGGACGCTCGGTGCCTTGTTCCGTATAGTACCTCAAAAGAAACTGTCCATCGTATCCGGAGAAATTGTGAGCCATCACCGTGGCATGACGATGACAATCTCCGTAACGTTCGATGTCCTCTTGGCTCCATGTCTTGTCGATGGGGTCTAAAACCCATTGGGCAAAATCGGCTAACGTGTTCGGTCCCCGAAAGATTTTTTCACGCCCTCCGGGAATCTTGCTGCAGTGAGGGCAATGACTGAAAATAGGAATGTGAATGCCGGTCTCTTGCATGCATTCGAAATCGAAAAAGATGAAATTGCCTTTCTTCTTGTGACCGTCCTCTTTCTCTGGTGGGGGTTGGGATTTTTGCACATAGCATTGGTGTTCCAAGTCCACGATGTGGTGACAAATGTGACATTTTTTCTTTCCTCGACATGCGTGTACCTTGGCATTATTGGTAAGTATGCCTTGTCCACACGTAGGGCACAATCTCAGCAGTTGACAAGCACATTTCTTCTGTGAACCTTGCGTCTTCAAATGTTGTTGGTAACAGGTAGGGCTGACAAACGTGCGCAGACAAGTTGAACATGGCACTGGTTCTTCGCTCAGACAGGGTGGAGAGGCCAAACATCCTGAGCATTTCCATCCACAATGCTTGTGTTGCTCTCGATTATTATAACCATAATCACATTTCTCACAGTAATAATCGTATCTCAGGAATGCAGTGATACTGGTAATGGTATCGAAATGGTCATCGTGATAATAGACATGAATGTATTTTCGGTCCTTAAAATCTTGGCCTCGAAACAACAGAGGTCCGCGCATTTCTTGAGGGTGCACTTTCAAGGTGTATCATGGAGCTAAGGCATCTTGCAATTTTTTCATCTCAGGAATGCCACAGAGTGTGTCTTTGGACAGTCCGGCTTGTTGTAACAGGAGTTCTGCTTCATTTCGTTGTTTGGCTCGATCGGATCGTTGAATAGTTTTCCAGGTTCTTTTCCATTCTACCGTATCGTTCTTGTTGGCATAGGTTAGTCCCACCACGATGGCACGGGCTAAACACATCTGGTCTTGAGGGTTGTTAATTCGGACGAGACTTGTTTTGGTGTTGCGAAGGTCGTCCACCAATAACATCTTTTTGCGTCCAGTCCCTTGAGGAGGAGAGACGTGGGTCATGTCCAGTGTGGCTTTACCATCGGTGATGTCAAACTGATCATTAGATTGTTGTACGTGTTGAATCTTGTCCATGACTTTGGAAGCGGTCAATTCTGCAGGGGTGTTAAACTCGATCCAAACAGGGGATTTAAAACCGTCGTGTTGTATGGAAAGTCTCAAGCGATCGTCTTCTTTGGGTTGACATTGTCGCTTGAGTGCGGTGAGCAAAGAATCCCACACCCCAGTGATAAACACTTCTGCTTTCTCTAACGGCACTTCAGCCTTGAAATCTTTAAACTTCACTGTGTATTTGTAAGCCGTGGTTCTAAATTTTCTAGAGGAGCGCTTTTCCGTCTCTCGAATGGAATAGTATTTTTCAGGGTTGACTAAGGGTGGTGAACTTGGTTTAGAGGGTACTGATTCTGATTCACTCATGTCCTCTTCAAAATCACTGGCATGAATTTGTGCCAAGATTTCAGCCCTGGTACGAGGCGATAGATCACGTTTCTGCCTCTTACTTTCTTCTTCTTTCTTCTCGAATGAATAGGATCGTTTCATCTTGAGTGCAAACGTCAAATGACTCAAGTTTAAACACCATAGACTAATTTATAGTCATGGCAGAACAGCGTATATAAAAGGGTGTGCGTCTTGTCCTTTCACTATTCATTTCACTCTCAAGCCGAGCACAACGATGCAAGAGACTAGCCAAATCGAACGTTTCGTCAGAGCTTTGCGAGGGGTCATTAGAAAATTCTCTTCAGACCAGCCCACGGACTACTCTCCTTCCTTTCGAGATAAAAGTCAAGATACTTGCTATATCTGTCAGAAGAAAGGGCATTGGTCTTCAGAGTGTCCAGACCGTCAAAAAAGACAAAAAAAAAAAAAAAAAAGGGGCTAAAAAAGACAAAAGTCAAGATACCTGTTGTTATTGTCAAGAAAAAGGACATTGGTCTCCAGATTGCTCAAAAAAGAAACAAGAGGAGTCAGAAGAAAAGAGGAATTCTTCAGAAGAAGAGAGGGATTCTTCAGAGGAAGAAGAGGAAGAAAGAAGACAATTCTATTTACAAGAGACAAAGAAACAGGAGAAGAAAAGAAGAATGGAAGAAAATGAGGAAAAGACGGTGAAGAAATTCAAAAAACAGAGAGACTAAACAAGGAGAAAGAAGAAGTCAATGAACTTTTTAAAGTGCTCTGTTGTGAATTGTGAATTGGATTGTAACAATGGATAAAAGAATAAATTAATTATATAAGGCTAGTGTCTTTGAGTTTTGATTTTAAAATAATAACGTACACTCACGCACTCATTTAAAGACACGTACTATGGTGGTAAAATGGGTTGGTTTTTTTTTTTGAGTTATTGGCAAATTGAAAGGCTATCTCTTGTCGAGAGACGTGGGTGACCCTAAAAAGGGCCTTTTTATTTTGGTGCAGGGGTGAGTTCAAGCAATCAACTTTAACTGCCTTAAGCCTTTGCCACGGCCAAGGCCTACTTCTGTACTGCGTAATGTTGATGATGATGATGATTGGGTTGAAATCACTAAGGGTGGTACGGTAGGCTTAGTCACAGGGTTAACGTGTTTAGCTCGGGAAGGTCGTATTCTCTTCGGTCGTAATAAAGAAGTCTGATACATTTGTTTCAGACTTCTTAACTCCGCTAAAATGTCCAACAGTACCGTGACCGTTTGATTTTCACCCTCTTGTTTCTTTGCTGCTACTTCTTCTTGCTGTTGTTGCTGTTGTTTGTTCTTACCTCTTCTTCTTGCTGCTGTTGCTGTAGGAGAAAAGCTTGTTCCGCTTCCTTTTGTCGTTGTATAAATTTCTCCAATCCTTTTTTCTGTCTCTGTCTAAAATTCTCCACTTGCGGTAATGAAGAAGGTAACGAAGGTTCCGGAACAAATTCTTGCGAGGTAAGAAAATCCACAAAATCCCAATTCACCTCTTCTGAAAGTAAGTCCGGGTTCCCTTGGGCGGTCTCCCCTGCTGGTGCACCCCAATGGATCGTTTTCTGAGTTTCCGTCATGTTGAATCACTGTCGCATATATTGACTGCACACAAGCGCTAGCTAATCTATATAGACCACGTGACGTCACAGACTGCTCTCTTCGGATTGGATGCGGGTGACTGAATTTTGTAACACGTGTTTGGATTGGTCAACAAACTCAATCCGTTTCAATCCTTCCTCTACCTATAAATAAGCGCAGTTCACTGCATTGATTCACCTGTTCTCGTCGCTTCAAGATGTGGACTACAGTCGAATCATCTACCCTTGTGTCTTCAATGATGTTTAGGACGGACATGCTCATGTATGTCCGGTCCAAGTGGACCGTTGTCGACAAGTCAGACACCAGTCTGTGGATACGAAGAGTGTACGTAGAAAGACAAGGTTGCCTCAAGAGGACACTGATTTATGGCCCTCGAGTAAGACGCAGCTTGAGGACAAGAAGATGCCGCAGATGCCCTTTATGTTAATGGATACATTAACATAAACCCAAAGGCCCTATTCAGGGCCACCCATATTTCTCGAAAAGAGAATGACTTTCAATTGCCTACCCCCCTTTTTTTTTAAAAAAAATTATTTTAAAAATTTAAAAAAAAAAAAATAAAAAAATAAAAAAATACCATATTCAAATTCCCTTGACACTAGACAGTCCCACGATTTTTTCTCCATGTTCAATTCCCCTTGTCGCTCAACAGTCCCACGATGTATTCCCATTTTAATTTCCCCTTGTCGCTCAACAGTCCCAAAATCTATTTCCCATGTTAATTTCCCTTGTCGCCAGAGTGTCCCACGATTTTTCTCCATGTTAATTTTCCATTGTCGCCAGCAGCAGAGGGGCTGTACAGACCGAAACTTTTTGCACAATAAACCCCTCCAGGAAACTATTCCTCGATAGAGGGCTTATTTCGACGAAATAAACCCTTCTATTCAGAATACAGGACAAAAAAAAATGTCCCCCGAAAACTCGAAGAGTTTCCAGGGACAAACTCGTTGAGTTTGCACTGACAACTTGGGTTACTTCAATAAATCTGAAACAGTTTCCGTGGCGGGGTCGTTATTGAAAAATCCATGGGTCGGGTCCATCCCCTCTGCTGCTCTACGAAATGAGTTTCCAAGGAAAAACATTTTTATGTTGCAAATAGTGTATCAAGTCCAATACGGTATCTTGTTCTGGGATCGTGTAAATTTATTGTCACAAATCCGTGAGGTTTTCTTTGAGCATGACTGAAGAAATTTTTAAATTTATTTAAATCCATATCGCCACCACACCAGGTTTGATGAATATTTCTCAGTGTATGTGTATCAACTCCATTGAATATCGCAAGAAGATTACAATTATCCCTGATTACTTTAGGAATTTGTGTATAACGCTGAGTAACATAAATCACATCAGTGTTTTTGTGACGTCCCCGGGAAAATATTCTTGCGGGATTTTTTTGCTTGTCCAACATAACATCATCATACACTACTAGGTTGTTAATTGATTCATCAAGATCCTCGACGCTGGGGGCTTCTTCGATATCAGTGATAAATTCAACAACATCCTCACCGTCTTTACTCAGCGCGCTTGCACTCTCATTAAAATCTTTTATAACGTTATAGCATCGTTGATCATCTACAGATGGAGCTATCAAATACAGTTTATCCCATTTCATCCACTTCATTATCAAGTTCAGCAACAGCTGTGTTTTACCTGAACCGGATGGCCCAATTATAATCGCGCGGATAGAGTTTGGTAGCACTGAATTATGCTTAACTGGCTCTTTCTTTTTTGTCGCAGAAAAATCTGTAATTTCCATTTGTATATAAAGAATAATAATTATGGATCTATATTGTGTGAAGTGTAAGGCACGAACCCCTACGAATGATCTAACAACCATTACAACAAAAAATAACAGACAAGCACTTTCTGGTAAGTGTACGCGATGTGGCACAAAAAAATTTAGATTTCAAAAAAAAAGCGAGAATTTAGCGGAGGTGACATTGCAGCCAAACTTGGAAAGCTCCCCGGAACTCCCTGGGCAAAGTATCCCGGAGAAAAACATCTCCCAGGATACAATTACTGCGGTCCAGGGACCCGACTAGATATCAGACTTGATGAACAATCTAAACCAAAACCGGGAGAGTATCCGATAAACGCTATCGACGCAGCGTGTCACATACATGATGTTGCTTATCGAAGTAAAGATCTACAAGACAGGCATATCGCGGATGTGAAATTAATTCATGCACTAAGCGCCATAAAAAATAAATCATTTAAGGAGTCACTCGCTAATTGGTTAGTAAGATCAGCGATGAAATCTAAATTAGTATTAGGCGCTGGATAATTAAATAAAAATGCAAGCGATTTATTATTCCCCAATCGGATACTGGAGAGGTAACTCAGCAATTAATAAACTCGCCAACGCGGCATCAGTAACACGCGAGGTTGCCAAAAATTGGCTATCAAAACAAGCAATATGGCAAATCTACTTACCACCACCTCGACAAATCAACTTTGCACATTTTGATGTTAGTGTGCCCAATGAAGTTCATCAGGCTGACATACTATTCCTGCCTCATGATACTGTCCGTAGAAAAATATACAAATACGCGCTAACAGTAGTTGATGTTGCCAGTAGATACAAAGAAGCAGAACCGTTAGCGACTAAAACAGCGTCCGAAGTCGCCTCTGCGTTTAAACGAGTTTATCAACGAGGACCTCTAAACTGGCCACGATTATTACAAGTTGATCCTGGCAAGGAATTTCAGGGCGCGGTGTCATCACTGACAAAGCAGCATAACGTTACCATACGACGAGGACATACTGAAATTCATCGGGATCAGGCAATTGTTGAGCGATTTAATAGAACACTCGCTGAGAGATTATTCGGATACCAGTACGCGAGGGAATTCATTTACGATACGAGATCTCGTGAATGGGTTGCAAGACTGCCAAACGTGATAGCCGCACTGAATAATGAAATTACCAGAACAACAAACATGAGACCTGTAAATGCAATCACAAAAAAATATATACCCCGCGTCAGTGAACGCGGACAACAGCAACAAAATGTTTCAACGCAGCCAGGGACGCTAGCGTCCCCACTGCTGGGTAATGTCACCGTTAGGTATTTATACGAACCAGGCGAACTAGAAGGAGGAAAAAAAAGAGCAACCGATCCCACATGGAGTGTTACTACACATAAGATATCCAGCATAACCAGATCAACTGGGAGAAACGCAATCTACAGATTAGATTCGACTGCTCCTCAACGCGGATTTAAACGCGAGCAACTTCAGGTGATTCCCGAGGATACACAATTACCACCCCGATCACTAAAGTGATCCGCACTGAAGTGATTCAATCATTTAAATAACTGCAGCAACACCTCTGCGTCGGTTACACTCAAGACAGGTCAACATCACATTTTCACGTGTATGACCGCGACTGCTATCTATTCTATCTACGGTGAATTGCCTTGGGTCGTTTTTCGAATACTGCCACAGCAATAAACAATTACAACTCGCACAGTGATTATTCTGCTGTTGTTGTAATTGTATTACAAATTCAACATCCAAACTTTGTTTGGGATCAAACTCTCTACCATTTTTTTTGTCGCTCTGTTTGTAACCGGCTAATTTCTTTCTTATTGTATCATCAGCGATTGATCTGTTGATGCTGTCGTTGATAACATCATCTAATACAATTCTTTGTAACTGAGCTATCCTTCTTACTCTTGACACGGCTAAATAAACTAAATTTGACCACTCGATGCGATCATCAACAATCCAAACTGTTGTATCTGAAATAGTTAGTCCTTGCGAACTGTGGATGGTCATAGCGTATCCTAGCGTCCACGGGGATTTGCTCATTTTCAGTGCCTGTTCGACAGCATCAACATCAACGATAACAATATCATTTAATACTAAATTTTGTTTTTCCGTCCCTGACGCAGTCAGGCGTCCTGGAATATCAACATCAATATTCTGCAATCGCGTATCAGCTGGTCTATAACACAACGGCACTGGCAACATGGGAAATTTCTTCTGATGTAACTGAAATAACCGCTGCTGAAGTGTGTCCCTGACTATCTTTCTACTTGCCACAATTAAATCACCTGGTTTCCACGTTTCCCAAAAGTCGCTCAGCGAAGTCTCTGGAATTATTTCACGCATTATCTCACACTGGACTTTATTGGTTTGTAGCCTGATCAGTGTCTTAAACTCTTTCAGCGTTTCATCGAGTGCTCTAACATCGTTAGTTATTTCCTCATAATAATCTACAAAAGTTTTCAGCCACTCGTGTGGAGATTCACCTGTAAATGGCGGTGGTTGACCATGATCGCCGCACATCACCACTGCGGTATTTTTCTTTAGCAACCAATCCAGAAACTGTTTTAATATATCTAACGGCACAGTGTCTATCTCATCCCAGATTATTTTCTCGGGAATATATTTCGTTCCCATTCGTTCAGGTGTCCACGTGCCGCCGCTGTATTTGAAAAAACTGTGATACGTGCACGCGTTAACATCCCGTTGTCTCATCTCCCTGGCAAGTCTGTGTGTGGGAGTCAGCACGACCAAGTCAGAACCGCGAAATAATTCAATCGCCCGAGTTGTCTTACCAGAACCACCAGGGCCGTTTAGATAAACTGTTTTGTGTCTTGTAACAGGATCGTGCACCGGCGGAGACAACGAAACCGTCGAAGACATTTCTGCGCTGCGATACTCATCCACGATTTCAACGTCAGCTGATTCACAATATCCTTGTAACATTTCATTCTTTATTCTCCACGAGCCCCACGATGGATCATCCGATATAACATTATCCAACAGCGCTGAGTATTTTTTATTAATATAAAATGAATCCGTTGCAACTCTCACTGCGACAACAGGGAATCTATTAATCATCGACAACAAATTTATGGATACATAAGCTAGCATCGAAGATCTCAAATGTGTGTACTGAGATGATTCTCCGTCGATATAACTAAAAACAGTCCCTAGTTTTTCCCCGTTTGACAGAAACACATCTTCGCGGTTACAGAACATGTTGTTCGTGGCTGCATCAGCGACAACAAGATCCAATTCAGTCTTGTCCATGATTAATCGACTGTGATGTTGTTTATGATCATACGCTCCACCTTGAGTGAATTTCCCTATTATTCTTCGTCCTAGATCTTTTGCTGTGCTTTCGTCATTTCTGAGTTTGTTTTTAAGTACTTCAGGAGCTTTCTTGATGATAGCGTCGATAGAAGTTTCTGGATATTCTCGTGACCAATCTTCGATGACTTCTTCTAACGTAACCGGCGTTGGAGTTGGCAACCAAACTTCGGTTTGACGACAATAACATATAATCGCTTCGCTGACCGTCAGCGACAACAGTATTCGACTGTCAAGCATGTATCGCAATAACACTATCGGTGCCCATCGCTTCTCAACGAAATGTCTGCCAAACCAAACATAACACACAGGATGTAAATCCTTAGCGAATTTAAACGACGACACACAAGCAAATCCGGTCAAGTCAAAATCAGGCAATGGTCCGTTTACAGCAACTCTTGTCATCGAGTTTGTAACGTGGCCAAATCGTTTAAAATATTCGCTGCATTCTCCACGCCCAAGGAAACTTCCTGGATAACACGCCGTCAACGGATATCATACCGCGGTGATCATATCGAGTATTCCACAAACCGCCGTGTCCGTATTCAACACAGCTCTGTTGGATATCCGCAAGAAAACTTTTCGGAGTTGGTCTCCATGAATTTCGTTCCCGGGCTACATGCGCGACAACACCCGGGACAGTAAAACAGTGTGTCAGTAACGTATCAGTGTTGCCAGCATGATATTTTTCTGCGAGTTTTTTCATTTCCTGCTGTAACGCCATTGTTCTGTATATTTCCCCGTTGGGTCTCACAAACTGATCATATTCTCCATCTTCGCTACTTCTGAATAACCACACAGACACTGGATCGGTTTTACTTATCTGATAAATAAAATCAAACATGCTCCCAGAATTGCTTTGCAATTCCGGATAATACTTCACAACACGGTCTTGCGGAAATATCCTAACCGAGTCAGTCCAGGCGTGACTGTTATGATCGATAATAGTTATTGGTGTTCCACGGGAATTGTATTTACACTCATACAATACCTCACCGGTTAACGATGAAACCGTTATAGGAAATTTTAGTAATCGCTCTAGCTCAGCAACATCATTTATTGACGCTCCTTTATCCGCTACTCATGTCGCCCACGCTGTTATTTTAGTTTGTCTTAGCGGTGTTAGGCCGTTTCCTCGCATTGCATTTTTAAAATGTTCCATTACTCGCTCAGCTACACAATTCATCCTTGACTCTGTCAACGGCGACACCTTCATCGGTTTGAGTTTATCAACGCGTGGTTTCTTCATCGGATAAATTCCATAAACAACTGCGGTCACAGGATACGCTCTGGCATAATATGGTATATCAATCCCAACAAGTACTCCCGGTTTTGAGTCTTTACTTAACAGAACGGTTTTTCCACGAACGCCTCTGGCATCAAGAACAGGGTCTAGTTTGTCTCTGATAATCCACGTTCCCTCGCCGACTCCAACAATAAATTTTATCTGTACGAAATATCTTCTATCGTCGAGATACCCAATTATGTTACGCGCGATTGTATCGTTCATGGTAGCATCAATGATACGGTCACGAGAAATGCTCGCGTTTCCGAGGATAATTTTATACGAAGACCACGTGTGTGCGGCACCATCACGACGAAACTCTTCTTTGGCATTCTTGATAACACCAATTACCTCTGCTAACTCTCTTCGTCGTGGATCAGCGGTTAACCGGTCAAGATCGAATCTAGAACCTGATATGGGTTTTATTCTGGATAGTCTTTCAAAACCCATTATTATAATTAAGACAAATATTTAAATAGACAAAAATATTATATATAATGAACGGAAACTCAAAGAGTTTCTCATGCAAGTGGATCAAACTAAATTCATCAGCGCCGTGTAGCAAACCCTGCAGAGGCGAATACTGTGGACAACATGCTCAACAGGTCCGCGGTGGGAGTCTAGGACCGATACCGTGTATCAGATGCGGCATTGGAGTACGAGGAAAAACGCAATTATGTTCAGCGTGTGGGGGAAAACGCTATCGAGAACTAAAACGGTATTATGATAAAAAAAATCCAGACTGTGATAACGCTCTCTCGGAGCGTGATTACATAAATAAGTTTTCAGACAAATTATGAATTAGACAAATGATTTGCTTATAGTATAATGAATCAAGAATTCGTCCGACATCCAACTATTCCAAATTATGAGGCAAACCGAGATGGCATAGTACGACACTGCACGCGAAGACGACCAGTTGGCGGAGTTGATAATGGTGGTTATTCAAGATTTACTGCCACGTGCGGAAAGAGGTATTTATGTCATCGTTTTATTTACGAATGTTTCTTTGGAGTGATCCCTAAGGGTTTTGTCATTGATCACATTAACGGTAACATACTTGATAACTCTATAAACAATCTTCGCGTGGTCACTCAGAGCAAGAACTGCCTACTGGGTAACACAGGGCGTTGTAAAACAGTTGCAAGAAGAGCTATTAAATCTATAAACGCAATTACAGGTGAAGAAATTGTATTCCAGTCAATAAACGCCGCCGGTAGGTATTTCGGTATTTGTCCACCTTCTGTACAGCATGTCGCAGATGGGATCTACAAAACAGCATTTTCAAAGAAGCTCAAACAGAAGATTTCATTCTGTTATATAACTCTTATCGTTGACACAAACGACGATAACTCCTCCGAGAGTGTGTAACGCTTTGCAGAGTTGTCGTTGCTGGTCAGAGGATTTGCTCCCCCTAAGAAAGCCACCTTGATAAAATATTTTATCGAGTTCATAACATGTAATCATTTATTTACCGTAGAATATATATTTTTTTACAAACAATATCCTCGTTTTACTGAATATATCCGACTGTTTTGCTCTTCTGTGCTTGTTATATGACCGCGCTTAAGAAAACATACAATTAAAATATTTTAAACAAGTCCCGCCCACTGCTAGAGCGAATTTCCAACTCGCAAGTAACAGTTGGGTTATATACGAAATCGCTCCCTAAGACCTTTGGGTCGATCGAAAGTCAGCACGCGCAAGCAAAACCATAAATTTAATCCGCCAATGGCGGGTGTCTTTTGTGCACCATCCAATGGTCGATTCAATGGATGGTTTTGCTCTGCTGCTGACCGTAGAAAATGACCCACCTGTGTATGTTTGTGTCGTCATAGGATAAGGTCTTAGGATAAGTTAGGATAAGATTACATGTTCATTGTGCCTTTACTTGCTGTCATACTCGAATCAGAGGTTAAAGGTTGTCTGTTCTGTACCGTCTCTTAGGATAAGATTACATGTTCATTGTACCTTTGCTTGCTGTGATACTCGAATCAGAGGTAAAGGTTGTCTGTTCTGTACCGTCTCTTAGGATAAGATTACATGTTCATTGTGCCTTTACTTGCTGTCATACTCGAATCAGAGGTAAAGGTTGTTTGTGTTGTCAAATAAATGTTTGCCGGGCCTGCTAGAGAACTCGATCCTAGAAGCCAGGGCTGTCTCGTCTTGTAAATAAATGTGCCTCTGAGTCACTTCGCAGTCAGAGGGGTCCGTCCTTAGGATAAGTTACGTGTTATATGTTTGTCCTTGTTAATTCACTAAACACGTTCTCTTGAGCCTATAGAACGTTATTTTACGATCTAGAGGCTCTTGCAGGGGATAAAGTGTTTCGTGTTACATGTTGTATTGTCATGTCGGAAGCAGTCCTCGTGGGGTTCTAGAACGTTATTTGACGATCTAGGCCCTTGCAGGGGATAAATGTTTCCGACTGTCTCGTTTTGTTTTGGAAAGCTAGCGTTTCTCATGCAAAGTGTTTCTATTAAAAATATAAAAATATATAATAATATGAATCACGAAAATATAAATACCATACTTGTTGAAATTAAATAATTACAACAGCGAGGTTTTAATATTTTACTAGACACTGAAACAATTATGTCAGATTTTGAATCCTTGAATGAGCTATCACGGTTGGGGAAGAACAATCTCCCTGCCAGATATAGGTTCATTAAGGGTTTGCAAGATCGCATTTACAGATCACTTGCCGGGATAACTGAAAATCAGGTATCTGAATTTATTCCACTGTGCCGTGCAGTTGAGAAGATTCGTCTTGGATTGTCACAAGAGTATGAGACTCGAAAATTAATTAGCACCAGGGTGAGACGGTTAAAAGGTTATATAAAGAATCTAGACACGGAAATGCCTTGCATTTCTGACGAAAATACTAGTGTTTCTGACTACGAGGCCGACAAGGAAGTATAAACCGCATAGCGTGTGACTCACAGCACAAAGTGAAAGTAGAACCTGAGAAACGCTAGCGCCCCCCCGCTTGGAGTGTAAAGCACATTTCCACGGTAAAAAAAAAGTGTATTATTTTTTTTGCCCTTGGAAACTCAAAGAGTTTCTCAAGTGAAGGGCGCTTTCAGATTTTCAGGATTTGCTTAAGCGTTTCAACATCAATACAGGAATGAGAATAGTTCATAATCTGTTCTCGTTGACACCAAACTATGATCATATGATTTTGCTGTAGCTCTGTTAATTGTGACGGAGTTAACAAGAAGTCTTCGTCACCATACACGTCAATAACTATTTTAACTGGGAAATACTGTTCTGGGAATGTCTGTATTTGAAATGCGGTTTTTATTGCCTCGTAAAGAATTTGCTTATCATGAATATGAACTCGTGCATGAATGTACTCGGGTTGATACATTATACACAACCGTTTTTTTTTAAATGCGTGCTAGCACTTTCAACGATAACTTATGCTGGTTTTGATAGGGTATTTGCACGATAAAATGACGAAAATGGATCAGTGCAGAAAAAAAAACTATTATAAATATTATGGATCCCTTGACTTAGGACTTCACCAGTAAGTTTATACTAACAGTCTCGTCACGCAGGTCCAACAAATTCCCCCTCTGGTCGGTGAGTTTGAAATTTATCGTTGACAACCACGGGTTATGACACCGTAGATAGACCGGATTGATTGGTTCTTGCACAATCAGAAAACCAGGGGGGTCTCTTGGTGTGAACGTATACAGGATAAACCCCTGTTGTGCCGTCGTAGTATCTGATGCGCTGTAACTGCCATCGATGACGTCACATACAAGATTGACCGCAATAACATCTGTGATATTTACGATCCCGGGTGAGATGTGTCTGCCATCGGATGCTGTACTGTTGTCGTGCTTGAGAATAACAGGTTGTGGTTTTATTCGTTCGTACGCGGCAAGAATATCTTCGAAAGATTGATCGATGAGATCAGAGACTGATTTTCTCAGCTCGGGCACGTTATATCCAGGAAATTTAAAATCTGAAATATCATTCACTTGAATACCATATTTAATTGCAAAATCTGCTCTGGCTATCTGTCTATAATTATCATCGATATAGTCTTTAAGATCCAGTAAAGCCTGAATTATTCTTAGATTTATAGTTTCCATGGCCGATGCGAGTTTGTTTAGTTTTTCTATGGTTGTGATAATATTATCACGCGGACTTGTTAAATCAGAAATATAATCTTGGAAATATACTCGCAGGAGTTGTAGCTGTTGTTTATGTACTAGATTGATCGGAATAAATAATTCAGATTCTATATCATCTAGACGGTAAACACGGAGCTCCTGCCCCCCCTTAACACGTGGAGCTTCTATACTCCAAGTATCGGGCATTAAAGTACTTTTTCTTGCTAGTAATTGATCTGCAAGGAGTAAATAATAATTGTACTCGAGGTCGTGTAGTGCTTCTTTATAGGTCATAAAATCCGATTTTTCAGGTTTTGGTGGACGAGGTTTAACCTCGGGGGCCTTTGGCCATCCTAATAATGTTCGGATTGAGCTGTTATAAATATCCACGGCGTATCCTGGCGTTGAGATTTCAATGACCGCAGACAGCGTTGGTTCATGAGCTGTTATAGATATTTTGGCTTCCTTGCCGGTGATTCGTTTTATTTGGCGTTGTATCTCATTATTGATTTCTTCGATCTGATAACTCCCAGTGGGAAGTGTAATTGTATTCCAGTCAAGTTCACCCTGTTCGCCGGAGTCGGCTTTGCTTTTCCCGAACACGAATGAATTATTTGGCTGCAGACCACCAAATGATGCCGACCTAACATTGGGCCAGCTGTGATACACACTGAGCTTTGCTAACGCGATTTCACTCACTGGAATTGGAGTTCGAAAATTAATACCGAATTCTGGTGTCGTCGAGGACACTGAGATCATTGTGGTCCTTACCGGTGTTGTGTTTGTGACTATTTGTTGAAGCAGTTCTATTGACATTATTTATTTGTTTAGTTTTCAAATAGTCATTGTACGCATCTGACATTAGTTTGAATTCAGAATCTGATATCGTAGCGTCGCTACTTTGCACGTCTAACGATGATGATATCAGCGATGATAATTTCTGATATGCGGTCGTGGCTGTATTTAATTTTGTCGTGTAATCGTGTAATTTTGTGTTAGCACATGATGATATTTTTTTTGCTATGATGCCGAAAACTCCAGCTGTTGTTGTGGCCGCGGAAACACAGATCGTGGCGGCGACTGCTGCAGTTACCGGAGTGACCGCTGATAGTATTGCTCCGGCAGATGCAACAACGGCAGATACTGAATAAACCATAATATCCAGCACTGTTATGCGGCGCTTGTATTTTTTTACTTTTTGACTAGTTACTTCGATGACAGTTTTTAACTCAGATTGCCACTCACGGACTTGATTGTATCGATATTGTTGAGCATCTGGCGTCGTTGACATTATTCAATTACGCGGTAACCAATTGAGGCGTTGCAGCGACGAATTCCAAACAAAACCAGTAAGATGTTGCTGTTAAACTATCGTCCTCGGCTTCAAGCATAAATGTTTCCTCGGTTCCGCTGTTTAGTATTACAGTGCAAACCCCGGAATACTTATCGGTGGAATGTCTCCAAGGATATGTTGTGAAGATTTCAAATTTAGCGGCTGAAAACACAGACAACCTGTAAACACCGGTGGCTGTTGCTGTATATTTGATAGTGTTATTTTGTCGTGACCATGTTGCGAATCCCGATGATACCGTGAATACGATGTTGGTGATATGCCCCGGAGTAACTCCAGTGGGAACTTTAATCAAACTGGTTTTGTTAACGATATCAGGAATACCCGATACGATATCCTGCTGTGTTTGTTTGATCGTGTTAATGTCGGTCTTTACATCAGCGAGTTTTACATCGACGACTGGAGGAGTCCCAAAGAACTTATCCACGACCTCATCAGTTTTTACGAAGTTTCTTCGAAATCTTGTAAACGCGCCCACGTGAACATCATGCTCTGCACGCAGCGTATTTAGTTTACCGTTGACGATGTCCACGTATTGTTTGTTTGACGCATCCTGGTCGGATTCGGGATTCGCTAACGCGGTTATTTTGTTGCCGCTCATGCTGAGTTCGCCTGTCATCGTGTCACCGGCTTTTTTCACACATTTATCAACACCTTTATCAATACTGTCTTTGATGCTTGCGATTGATATATTCGAGTCCTTGATCCGGCCGCCATCACTAAATGCAACGAAGTTATCCTTGGTAGCTCCAAGAACTCTGCGAATTATATCATTCCACTTAATGTTGCTCGTTCTTAGTTTTCCTTGCCTGTCTTGGAAAATAGCAACTTCATCTGGGTCAACTCCAGCTATATTCAAAAGATTATCGACTTCATCTTTGGTCGCATATTTTGAGAGATCAGCATCTGTGCTTGGTTTACCTCCTCGTGTGAAAGGTCTTCCGTAAATATCCACCATTATTCTTATTGCTGTTTTTCAAATGCTAGCATTTCTCGATGCGGTATATTCATACACTACTTTATGAGGAGGAGTTGCTGGATTTCTTGAGATTGCATCAAGAACATTTAAAACCTCCCTCCCACAAATGGGCGGATCAATTAATGTTTGTGTTGGTAACGTCGACTGCCACACTGGAACATTAGAAAATCTGCTGACATACTTGAGAAACTCAACTGGCGGTGCTAAACCGTACGAATCAAAATAGATAATTCCACGTGGATCGATCGCGTAAGCAACCCAGTGAGTTCCCGGACCATCTTTGTTGTCGAGATTGATAATGCCAGTTTCTGGATTATTCGGTCGTTGCGGTAATTGATCTCGCATAAATACGCCTCTGAAATGTTTTACACGCAATTTTTTAACAGCATCGAGTAAATCAAAATTGCTCAACGGCGTTAGAATTTTTTTGGATACCATGATGGTGGAGTTCCTGGTAGTCTTAGACCGCGTCCCTTTTTTTTCTTGTATCCTTTTCCCGTTGCCTTTTTTAGTGCCATTCCAGCTGCAGTTCCAACTGCACCGAGTGCTGCGGCTTTTGCTACGGCTGGTGCTGCCGCGGCAATCAACGCCGGTATTGCTGCGAGAAGAGGAAATATTCCACCGGTTTTAGTCATGTCCTTGATAGCTGCAGCAGAGAAATCAAGTCGGACACCGGTTTTTGCTGTTAGTGCCTTATTAAAATGTTTAAGCTGAGTATTAGTCAACGACAATTTGTTTGGACCACCAGTAATCTGATCTCGTTTTAGTGTTATTGATGTCCCGCACGTGCTTGCGTTCTTTGATTGCAATTTCTTCGTTTGACCGGAAGTCAAGGTGACATTAACATGACTGTATGACATTATATCCTAAGTTTGATTTTAATTGCGTTACATATTCTCGATTGGAGCGTCGATGACCCTCATTCGTCCGCCAACACCTTCAAGCAGCATTGCTTTATCGGAGAGTATGACAGCAATCGCTCTGTAACCACCAGCAGGAACACCTACACGAGCTCGGAAATGTAGGTCGACAACAGATTGTTTAACCAGATCAAGATGTTCCAGCGAAAAGTAATAAATCGGATATAAACTCATAAAGTCTCGCTGTGATATTTGCAGGCCAGTGTCTACATTAAGGTCGCGCCCCATAAATGACATCAGACGATGATAGGCGCGTGCGACACGATGATGTTCGAAATCTATTAATATATCCTCAGATGGCTCCTGATGCCCATTTATTCTCAACGAAACTTCAGAAACTCCAAGTGTATCAAATACCATTGGATTTCTTTCCTGGCTATCTGTTCTAGCACGGTATTGAAATGCAATGAAAATATGTCGTGGTGCTGATACTCCTTGTTGCGATGATATATGCCATGTAAACAACCCACCATTATCACCCTGAATAACGTCTGTGGTTGTTGTTTTCCAGGATAGCAGTGATTTACCGCCCGTGTCCATGAAAGACAACAGTCGTTGTTCTTCGGTGATTGACGGAGACAACACTGGCATCCACAACCACAGTTTAGTTAGTATTACCTGACCAGGGGCAACAGCAGCATCTCGCCAGATAGCGTCATTATCATCAGGTTTTCGCACAAGTACAACTGTGTGTTTGGCACCGAATATGACCTTGTGGACATCTCTGCAGAATCCAAAGATGTGAGACAATGGAATCACACCTGAGAACTCTTCATCTCCACTTAACATCGATCTACGTGTTGCAAAACCCAAATTAAAATTTTCGTTCATCGATGCAACTGCGTCACCGGCATTATTCATTGTTACATTCCTGTTCTCGGGGCTGTCGGTTATATCCTTTGCAAACATCATTGATGGTCCGGCTGATCTGGTGTAATCATCCGAGTATCTCGCCAACCCGAGAATTGTTGTGGCAACGTCGACGTTATCATGAATTGTTTCAATTTCTTTTCCATCTATCATGTAAATAGCGGATTTAAATAACGCCATGATGCCGTTGTTAACAAATCCAACTCGGTCGCCGATTCCGTAGTTAGTGTTTTCATTCTTTAAAAGCCTACCTTCAACTTCGATGAAGGCCTCAGCGGGCAAGAAGTATCTACTTGTATCCTGGACCTGTAGTTCAATTCTTCCGCGTTGGTTAGGATCACGTGCTTCATAAGAATAATATTGAAAATCACGTACAGAATCATCTTTAAGTACTGGTTTGGACATATCAAACGCGTCATTGGATTTTCGTGCAAACATTATTATTATTTGTGATGATCTAATTAAAATGTTATCGTCACCGGAAACCACTACCAGCTATCAAATTAGCAGTTACACTATCTTGCAACGCTTTGGAGGTAATTCCTGCTGTTGCGATCTCAGCTAATTTCTGATTTACGGCCTTATTTACTACGCTACTAACATTTGCCGGCATAGCTTCAGTGGATGGTAGTTTTACTGGCACCAACCTCTCGACTGGGTTTTTTTTTCGTATCAGCTGTGCTAGTCGATCCTTGATTGATTGAAATGCTTTCCCGGCAAGACTACCAACAGTGCCAATGGCTTTATCCTTGACAACATCAGCGGCTTTCATCGCGAATTGTTTTGCTAACGGTCCAGCTTTCGGAGCGATTCTTGTGACTAAATCCCTAACAACATCACCGACTCCATCTCCGTAAACAACCTCGTATACTGGTAATCGTGAGTTTACTACTCTGACACTTCTTGGTCTGCGAAAAGAATCGTGTAGTATCATTTTATTTAATTATTGTTTATCTAACTGAATTTGCTAGCAAATTTAATTATTAGTCGCTGTGGTAACCGTCTGCGAGTTCATCAATGAGCCCCCGGTAGATGCTGATATCCATGATGCCACGCTGAAATAGTCTCTGACAGATATCTGCGGCTTCATTTATAATTTCCGGAGAATTGTTTCCGGCACGTCTTCCTCCGATGAGAACTTCCAACCGTGATACATCATCGATGATATTATTAGGGCAGGCAATAAAACCGGATCCTAAACCCTCCCCTGTTGATGGTACAATTCTTGGGGATAAAATGTCTTGAGGCAAACTTTCAGAAGATGTTGTTAAGCTAATTATCGGCGACCTAGTTTGTTTGAATTTTTGGCCCCGCGGACTTCCTTCAGATGCAGCCTCGTATTCACTTAACGGAGTTAGGTCAGGATCTATTGCTCTTCGCCGTGAAGGATATTGTTGTCGTTCTGTGTGTTGCAACGGTGATTTTTCTTCTTGAGGTTGCGATGGTGGAATTTCAAGTTTACGTATAGCATCTACAAGTCTATCGTATTTTGTATCGTCCCTGCTGATTTGTTTTTTATTTTCACGTATACGATACGAATATTTGATAAAATTATCATCTGTCATAGAACCGTGTTCTGGGTTTAAAGACACATCTCTTCTAATCAATCCTAACAGTATTGTCTCAGGTAATTTCTCTTCTGGTACATTTTTAAGAAGTTCAATATAATCCGGCGTAAATCTTTTGGCGGGGTCAGTAATTCTCCCTGTTACTCGCTTACCAGCAGGTACTGACACAACAACTTCATCGGGTGGAGGCGGGGGTTTAAGTCCAGCTGAAATATCCTGTAAAATTTTCCTTTGCTCTATTAAAGCCTCTTTGGTAACAGCTGCGGATTTTTCAGTAGCTTTGGTCACGGGTTTAAATAATTCCTCCGTAGTCTCTGCAAAGCCTTCCCGTGCTTGCTGTCTTAGTTGTAATTTTTGTCTGACACTATCACGGACAGGAAGAAATTTCTGAATTGCTTCGAGACGTTCTCGAGCTAATCTAGTCGTATGTGCTTCTCCAATATTTGCCATTATTTATTTGTCAATGATTTAATTCCGCTAACATAAAAATGTTTTTCCTTGGAAACTCATTTCGTAGAGCAGCAGAGGGGATGGACCCGACCCATGGATTTTTCAATAACGACCCCGCCACGGAAACTGTTTCAGATTTATTGAAGTAACCCAAGTTGTCAGTGCAAACTCAACGAGTTTGTCCCTGGAAACTCTTCGAGTTTTCGGGGGACATTTTTTTTTGTCCTGTATTCTGAATAGAAGGGTTTATTTCGTCGAAATAAGCCCTCTATCGAGGAATAGTTTCCTGGAGGGGTTTATTGTGCAAAAAGTTTCGGTCTGTACAGCCCCTCTGCTGCTTCGCCAGAGTGTCCCAGGGGTCTCTGTAATGCTAATTCCCATTGTCGCTAGGGTATCCCACTTCACTACTACTATATAAACAAAATCAACAACAGCAAAAAGTTATTCTGCAATGACCGGCAATAATAGTCCAACATATACAGGGCATAAGTAAACACTTGCTATAGAAATGAACAGGTATGTGTGTGTGTGTGTGTGGGGGGTATATCTGAATTTAAGTGTGATTAAGTCCTAAATGATGTATATATGTGTATATGATATGTCTGCATGTGGCAGTTTATAGTGATGTCTAGCACTGGAGCATGATGTCCCAGACATGTAGCATGATGTATCTCGGTTATTCGGTAACTGAACAATTCAAGAGGCGATCATATAAAGCGGTATCCATCATTGGGCGATACCTCTAAATTAGTATCTATGATCTTCGGGGCGACTTTTCCTGACACCTGGAATGATTATTTCTCCAAGGGACAAGTTCTCCATGGATCTAGTCCTACATGTGAGACCATGATATTTATGTTTTGGGCCTCAGGACTAGCACTAAAACAAAACCAACTTGTGCAGTGTCTAACATTTGTTTGACTATTCATGGGGCGAGTAATCCCAAGGCGAGTTCTCGACTATTCCAGCAGCACGAACCATTTAAAGTTGAAACTCCGGTCAAAGCTAGGATTTGAACTCAGCCTATCATTTATTGCTTCAAAATAAAATACGTTCATACACCATGCTCCTGAATATGCGCTCTATTTGGTTAAATTCGAATGTCTTCTCTTGTCGTCGTCTAAGCCCCAGCAAGTAACAATACTTATCTGGTAAGTTACTATCTTATTCGGTAATACATTCAAAGTCTACGATTGATCATAGTCGACAGACGCTTACAAAACATGACATTACAATGACCAGCCCCAAGCTGGAGAACCTGATAATAAATTTGATAAATAGCTATTACATTTAATTAAAAAAAAATATTTTTATCATTAATCCTTTTACGTGACTTATTTACATCAATTTGTACATACTAGTTGTTGTATTCAATAGATTTGTTTAGTCTAATTAAGCAAAGCTGATAACCAAGGCTGATCGCCGTTTTCTGGACGCTATTATACTGTACAGAGGTAGGTCATTCTGATTAGCCTCGTCTCTTTCTAATGCGAGTCGAATCTGTCGATTGATCTTGACTGGTCCCCTTATCTCACTTCTACCATATATGGGCGACATTTAATAGGTGTCACTCTACAGTCATATCGTTTGCATAAATAAAATTTTTTATAAAAAGAATTTCCCACATTTTCCTCACTGGTTATAGTGGCTATTTAAAAATGACACTGAATATCTTAAATATTGTTAAAAGAGCCTTTAATTTTCTTTATTATGGTGTTTGATTGATAGTAGTGAATAGGGATACCCTAGCGACAATGGGAATTAGCATTACAGACACCCCCCCCCGGGGCTGTTTAGCGACTATGTAAATTTAACATGGAGAAAAATCGTGGGACTGTTTAGCGACAAGGGAAATTAACATGGGAAATATATTTTGGGACTGTTGAGCGACAAGGGGAGTTGAACATGGGAATATGGGACTGTATAGCGTCAAGGGAATTTAAACAGGGTGGGACTATATAGCGACAATGGGAAATGAACATGGGATTTTTTCTTTTTAAAAAGAAAAATAAAAATAAAAAAAGGGCAGGCAATGGAAAGTCATTCTCTTTTCGAGACCTATGAGTGGCCCTGAAAAGGGCCTTTGGGTTTATGTTAATGCATCCATTAACATAAAGGGCACCGCATTGGTTTTCTTCTTGTCCTTAGGCTGCGTCTCACTGTAGGACCGTAAATCAGGACTCTTTTGAGGCATCCTTGTCTTTCTACGTAGATCCTATGTATCCACAGACTGGTGTCTGTCCTGTGGACAACTGAACACTTGGATCGGACATACAAGGGTATGTCCGTCCGGAACATCATTGAAGACACAAGCGTAGAAGATTGCACATCGGTCCACATCTTGAGGCACCGAGAACAGGTGAATCAATGCAGTGAACTGCACTTATTTATAGGTAGAGGTAGGATTGAAATGGATTGAGTTTGTTGAACAATCCAAACACGCGTTACAAAATTCAGTCAGCCCGCATCCAATCCGAAGAGAGCAGTCTGTGACGTCACGTGGTCTATATAGATTCGCTAGCGCCTGTGTGCAGTTAATCTATGCGACAGTGATTCAACATGACGGAAACTCAGAAAACGATCCATTGGGGTGCACCAGCAGTGGAGACCGCCCAAGGGAACCCGGACTTACTTTCAGAAGAGGTGAATTGGGATTTTGTGGATTTTCTTACCTCGTAAGAATATGTTCCGGAACCTTCGTCACCTTCACTACCGCAATTGGAGAATTTTAGACAGAGACAGAAAGAAGAATTGGAGAAATTTATACAACGACAAAAGGAAGCGGAACAAGCTTTTCTCCTACAGCAACAGCAGCAAGAAGAAGAGGTAAGAAAAAAACAAGAAGAAGAAGAAGTAGCAGCAAAGAAACAAGAGGGTGAAAATCAAACGGTCACGGTACTGTTGGACATTTTAGCGGAGTTAAGAAGTCTGAAACAAATGTATCAGACATCTTTATCACGACCGAAGAGAATACGACCTTCCCGAGCCAAACACGTCAACCCTGTGACTAAGCCTACCGTAGCACCCTTAGTGATTTCAACGCAATCATCATCAATATTACGCAGTCCAGAAGTAGGCCTTGGCCGTGGCAAAGGCTTAAGGCAGTTAAAGTTGATTGCTTAAACTCACCCCTACACCAAAAAAGGCCCTTTTCAGGGCCACCCACGTCTCTCGAAAATTAGATACACTTTCAATTGCCAATAACTCAAAAAAAAAAAAAATAACCATTTTACCCTTATAGTACGTGTCTGTGTATGAGTGTGTGAGTGTAGGTTCTTATTTTAAAATCAAAACTCAAAGACACTTACCTTATATATTAATTTATTCTTTTCTCAATAGTTACAATCCAATTCACAATTCACAACACAACACTTTAAAAAGTTGATTGACTTCTTCTATCTCATTGTTTACTCTCTCTGTTTTTTTTAAATTTCTTCACCAATCACTGACTTTTCCTCTTCTTCCTCTTCACTTTCTTCCCTTCTTCTTTTCTTCTCCTGTTTCTTTTTCTTTACCTGGCTGCTTTCTTCCTCTGAAGAATCCCTCTCTTCTTCTGAAGAATTCCTCTTTTCTTCTGACTCCTCTTGTTTCTTTTTTGAGCAATCTGGAGACCAATGTCCTTTTTCTTGACAATAATAACAGGTATCTTGACTTCTGTCTTTTCTAACCCCTTTGTTTCTTTTTTGACGGTCTGGACACTCTGAAGACCAATGCCCTTTTTTCTGACAGATATAGCAAGTATCTTGACTTTTATCTTGAAAGAAAGGAGAGTAGTCCGTGGGCTGGTCTGAAGAGAATTTTCTAATGACCCCTCGCAAAGCTCTGATGAAACGTTCGATTTGGCTAGTCTCTTCCATCGTTGTGCTCGGTTAGAGAGTGAAATGAATAGTGAAAGGGCAAGACACACACCCTTTTATAGACGCTGGTTTGCTATGACTATAAATTAGCCCATGGTGTTTAAACTTGAGTCATTTGACGATTTTCACTCAAGATGAAACGATCCTATTCATTCGAGAAGAAAGAAGAAGAAAGTAAGAGGCAGAAACGTGACCTATCGCCTCGTACCAAGGCTGAAATCTTGGCACAAATTCATGCCAGTGATTTTGAAGAGGACATGAGTGAACCAGAATCCGAGCCCTCTAAACAAAGTTCACCACCCTTAGTCAACCCTGAAAAGTACTATTCCATTCGAGAGACGGAAAAGCGCTCCTCTAGAAAATTTAGAACCACGGCTTACAAATACACGGTGAAGTTTAAAGATTTCAAGGCTGAAGTGCCGTTAGAGAAAGCAGAAGTGTTTATCACTGGGGTGTGGGATTCTTTGCTCACCGCACTCAAGCGACAATGTCAACCCAAAGAAGACGATCGCTTGAGACTTTCCATACAACACGACGGTTTGAAATCCCCTGTTTGGATCGAGTTTAGCAGACCCGCAGAACTAACTGCTTCCAAAGTCATGGACAAGATCCAACACGTGCAACAATCTAATGACCAGTTTGACATCACCGATGGTAAAGCCACACTGGACATGACCCACGTCTCTCCTCCTCAAGGGACTGCACGCAATGAGGTGTTACTGGTGAACGACCTTCGCAGTACCAAAAAGAGTCTCGTCCAAATTCACAATTCTCAAGACCAGATGTGTTTAGCCCGTGCCATCGTGGTGGGACTAACCTATGCCAACAAGAACGACACGACATAATGGAAAAGAGCCTGGTAACTATTCAACGATCGGACCGATCCAAACAACGAAACGAAGCAGAACTCCTGTTGCAACAAGCTGACCTATCCAAAGACACACCCTGCGGCATTCCTGAAATGCAAAAATTGCAAGATGTCCTAGCTCCACGCTACACCTTGAAAGTGCACCCTCAAGAAGTGCGTGGGCCTCTGTTGTTTCGAGGGAAAGACTTTAAAGACGGAAAATACATTCATGTCTATTATCACGATGAACATTACCAGTATCACTGCATTCCTGGAATACGGTTATTACTGTGAGAAACGTGACCATGGTTATAATAATCGAGAGCAACACAAACATTGCAGATTGAAATGCTCAGGATGTGTGGCCTCTTCACCCTGTCTGAGCGAAGCACAATGGGTCTTAGACCCCATCGACAAGACGTGGAGCCAAGAGGACATCGAACGTTACGGAGATTGTCATCGTCATGCCACGGTGATGGCTCACAATTTCTCCGGATACGATGGACAGTTTCTTTTGAGATACTATACGGAACAAGGCACCGAGCGTCCTAAAGTCACTTTGAACGGAGCCAAAATCATTTTCATGCAAGTGGGACAAGTACAGTTTCAAGATTCGATGAGTTACTTGGCCATGCCTTTGAGCCGAATGCCTAAAACGTTTGGAATGACAGAAATGGCTAAAGGGTACTTTCCACACTTTTTCAATACGGAAGCCAATCAACACGCCGTTCTACCCCATTTGCCTGAGGCTCATTATTACGACCCCGACAACATGCGTACCGAACAACGAGAAGCTTTCTACGCTTGGTACCAGGCTCACGCGTCCGACCTTTTCGACTTTCAGGAAGAAATGTTAAAGTATTGTCGTTCCGACGTGGACATTTTACGACGTTGCTGTGGAAAATTTCGAGAACTGTTCATGGAACACGGAGGGGTCGATCCTTTGAAAGAAGCTTGCACCATTGCCAAAGCGTGTTCTTTAGTGTATCGACAACGATTCATGCCTGAAAACACCTTAGCTGGCATCAGTCCTCAAACGACCCACTATGTCAAACGTCAATACTCGGTCAAAGCCCTACGTTGGTTACATTACTTGTGCGACAAGGAAGACAAATGGATTCAGCATGCCCGCAACGGAGGGGGTGAAAAGACCATCGGAACGCATTCGGTCGATGGCTGGGACTTAGAAAACCCCAAGATCGTGTACGAGTTTAACGGTTGCTTATTTCACGGATGTCCCGTCTGTTATCCTGACCGTGGCACTAAAAATCAGTGTTTGCAACGAACCATGGAAGACTTGTACCAGGCCACTTGTCAGCGACGCCTAAAGTTAGAACAGGAAGGATACCAAGTGGTGGAAATGTGGGAACACGAATACGATCACCGTATGAAAACCGATCCCGAGTTTAAACGCCTCGTGGAAAGTTACCAGTTCATGGACCCGCTGAACCCGAGGGATAGTTTGTACGGAGGAAGGACCAATGCCACCTGTTTGCTGTACCAAGCCGACGAAGAGAAAGGAGAACAAATCAATTACTTGGACGTGTGTTCGCTGTATCCCTACGTGTGCAAATATTGTCGCTTTCCTGTAGGGCACCCACAATTGTTGACGGAACACATCGACCTGAAAAACATTCGACAATACGAAGTGTAAAGTTTTGCCGCCCACGGACTTGTACCATCCAGTGTTACCTCACCATTTCCAAGGCAAACTGATGTTTACTTTGTGCCGTACTTGTGCCGAAACGTGCAACCAAGATCAGCCTTGTCAGCACACCCAGGAAGAACGTGCCTTGACGGGTCAGCGTAGAATTGTTCAAAGCTCTGGACATGGGATACCAACTGTTAGAAGTGTACGAAATTTGCCACTTTCCCAAGACACAACAATACCACAAGGGTGAGCCTACTGAGAAAGGCATTTTCGCCGACTACGTGGATGCCTTTTTGAAACTGAAACAAGAAGCCTGCGGCTATCCTTCCTGGTGTCACACTCCCGAGTACGAAAAGACATTCAAAGAGAAATACTATGAACAAGAAGGCATCACTTTAGATCACATGGAGAAAAACGAAGGCAGGCGATCGTTTGCCAAAGTGATGTTAAATTGCTTGTATGGAAAAATGGCACAACGTCCGTGTTTACCCAAGACGGAATATTTGACAGAACCTTCCCGTTATTTACAGACGATTCACGAGAAAACCAAATTCATGAAACACGTGGATGTCGTTCGCGAGGATTTGATCTTGGTCAATTACGAAGAAGATCTGGACTTTGTACAAGACGACCCCTTTGGAAATGTCATCATTGCGGCTTACGTGACAGCCCATGCTCGCTTAAAATTGTACGAAGTTTTAGAACTGTTAGGGGAACGCGTCCTGTACTTTGACACGGACAGTTGCATTCACATCCATCACCCGAGTCAACAGCACCCTGACATCGAAGGAGACCGTTTAGGAGCCTGGACAGACGAGCATGCAGACGACAAGATTCTAAGTTTCGTCAGCGGCGGTCCCAAAAATTACGGCTACGAATACCGGGACAAACAAGGAGAAGTGCACACGACGTGCAAAGTGAAAGGATTGACTCTGAATTATCGTACCAGTCGAGTCGTGAACTTTGGGGTACTGAAAGAAGCCTTGCAGTCTGGAAAAGATCAACACTTTAAAGTGACCACCTATCAACCCAACAAGATTGTACGTTTACCCACTCACCACATCGTCAGTCGACCCTTGGAAAAAGTCTATCAAATCGTGTACCAGAAGCGAGTGCGACTGCCCAACCACTTTACTTTGCCGTATGGACACGTTGGTATAAAACATTTGTTGTAAGAGGATAGCCACCCACCAGAAGGATGACTTCGCCACAGCATGAATCGAGTGAGAAACCCGATGAGAAGTCCAAGTTCAAACCCTACCATTTTCCAGTCTTCTTACCTGACTATTGTGATTGTGCCCGTCGATTGGACACGTTTCAGAAATGGCCTACGGATAGGAAAGGATTACCTTCTTCGCATGTTTTAGTTAAAACAGGATTTGTCTACTTGTGACCTGAGTCAGGATTGGGATATGTATTACAGTGTTTCGCTTGCGGACTGAAGTTACGAATGGATCTATGTATCTATAAAGATTCAGCTATTCTGGAACATACTCGATGGTCTCCGCACTGCCATTACCATTCTATGGCCTTTCCACCCATGACATTACGGTACAATGATGACGGTACCTTAGAGACGGTGCCTTCCAAAACAAGACATAAAAACATAATAAAGGAACGATGTACAAGCTTGAGACTGCATTGTGACTAGTATAAAAAGGGGCTATGGTCAAGATCGATAGTTCACTGGGACTACCAAGACCGAGCGAACAAGACGAATACTTTCAGAGAAACACAAAACAAGTTTAGACAGGCACAATTCAAGTGTGGGGCTTCGGAAGTGGAATGCGATTGTGAGCCTTGCGATGGGTACGATGCTGTACGTTGTGACCTTAGCGATTCCGTAAAGCATCATGGGAACTTTGTTCTCACTACCCCTATCATGGAAAGTGATGCTGTGCGTGTCAAACCTGAGGGATGCGAAAGCGATGCCACTCGTCCTCTTGGACATTTTACTGGACTTCGTTTTAAAGGTGGATGTTCACCTTCACGTCTACCCCCCTACGGATGTCATGCAGCCCTGAGCAAACTCCTGTCCATGTCACCCAACCCTCATCGAAAAAACCTATGAAAGACGAATATTAGTTTCCTGTGCGTTTGTCGGAATACTGCGACTTTGAAAATCGTCTTCAATCGTTCAAAGGAAAATGGCCTAAGTATCTGGGAGGACCGACCCCCGAAGAATTAGCCAGAACCGGATTGTTCTACTTGGGCGAAGGAGATAAAGTCAAGTGCTTCAGTTGCGGTGTGTCACTTCACCACTGGGAACCACAAGATTCGGCCGACGTAGAACATGCTCGATGGTCACCGAATTGTCATTACTTACCCTTAGTGGGACCGAGACATTGAAGTAACTTACCATAATCTGTTGATGGATACTTTACACGAGAACATTCGTGCTTTGCCTGTGGAGTTGAGAGAACGCATTTACCGAGAGCTGGTCAAAATACAAGTCAAACGTAAAGAACAATTGCATCCGTTACGTCACCAGATGTTTGATCACTGGTACCTGAATGCTATAAAAGGACTGATTCAGTTCAAAGTGTTGCATTGGACAGACATTGATCAACATCCCCCTGGTTTTAAAAAGGATTGGTTTGTTATTGACGATTCTATCTGCTACAATGTAAACATACTACATCGAATTCCAGAGGAAGAGTTAACGAATTACCGACATCTTTTACACAATGTCAACTTAGTGAGAGAGGAAACTTCTGAACGAATTGTAATGTGCAAATTAGTGACTAAACGATTTAAATTTGGCACTGAAGTGAAACCATGTCTGTGCAAACGGTACATTTCTTCTGTCAGACAAAAGAGGATTTAGTATGACCTGTTTATGGATACTTTACAAGAGAACATTCATGCTTTGCCTGTGGAGTTGAGAGAACGCATTTACCGAGAGCTGGTCAAAATACAAGTCTAACGTAAAGAACAGTTGCATCCGTTACGTCACCAGATCTTTAACCACTGGTACCTGAATGGTATAAGAGAACTGATTCGTCAGAAATTGTTTCAGTGGTCAGACCTTGTTCAATACTTCCAATCCCCAGATGATTCACGTGTTGATCATTTTGGTTACTTCGAAATTCACCTAGTACAATACATTGAGGAAGACAAGGTAAAGGATTACCGACATATTTTACGTGGAATCTACTTAGCGGAAGAGGAAACTCCTAAACGAAGTCTGACGTTTCGGTTACAGTATGCAACATTTAAATTCCCCACTGGAGAACGAAGATCTCTGGCTAGAAAGTACGTGTATTGTTTCCGAAACAAAGAGACTATAAAAACAGGCTGCCATGCCACGACTTTTATCGCATGTAATCCAACAGATTCCGTGGAAGGAACTCAATGACCATATTCAAACCGTGGATCATTACCATCGATTATTACAAGAACTGTATCCATTCAATTTGGGTCCACAAGTGGTGTGTGACTTAGTGACTTGTTTTCTAGGATTTCGTTTACCAGCCGATTCCTTGTGGACTCTTTACGATCAGTACTTACCACACCCCCATGGCCTTAAATGGTCACGAAAGACTCCTTTTGCTCAAAGCCTTGCGGTTTCATCTGGATACTTCTCGACCTCTACGGGAAAAAAAGATTCGTCAACTTTTAGCTACCCAAGACGTGTATGACGATGTGTGTGTAGCTTGTGACTTACACCCCCATTGGACAGATGTCCGTGCCTGGAAAGAATGGGATTTTGAGGCTTGGATCCAAGAAGTGGCCCAGTATGCACGAGAGTTGTTCAAGGAAAAAAGTTACTTTTCAACCTGTGTTAGTAACGGTGACAGAAGAACCCGTCACCCAGGACAGGACTGTCGTGGACGTGGACAGGCCTGAAAGACCCTTTCGGGAGGACACTTGTGTGACCTTACCCCCTAGAGAACTGGTCAGAACTTTACCCAAAACATGTTGTACAGACATTTGTTTTTATTCCACGTTAATGGTTATCATGTGCCTTTTATCCTTGTACTTAAGCCTTTGGCTTTTATGTATTTTTGTCTTTCGTATTCATGTTTAAAACTTTCAATAAACGTGTTCTGAAAAAAAGTATATAAACTCTTGTCTTATTTGTTTTCGTGTCACAAGTGACATTCCTAACACTATGGCTACCTCTGCTGTCTCTGCTCCCTCTTCCTCTACTGTCAAAGTCATCGACGAACACTTAGATCGTGCCAGTTGGGAGGCTTTGTATCTTCGCCATCCCTTTAACATGCTCATTGCTGGACCTAGCGGTTCAGGCAAAACCGAATTCGTCAAACGTTTGATCGAACATAAACATCATTTGATCGATCGTCCACCTCAATGCATCGTGTGGTGTTACAAAGAGTGGCAATCGGCGTACAGCCTCTTGCGAGAAAGTCAAGGCGATTCCATCGTGTTTGTGGAAGGCATTCCTAAAGAAGACGACGGCATCGTCTCTGACTCCCGTCAAACCCATTTGGTCATTTTCGACGACATGTTAGGAGAAGACGAAGAAGAAATTAAACTGTGGTTCACGCGCAAAGGGCATCACCGTAATGCCAGTGTCGTTTACATCACCCAAAATTTGTTTCAACAAAGTAAAGCCCATCGCACCATCAGTCTCAATGCGCATTACGTGGTCTTGTTTAAAAGCCCTCGAGATAAATCGCAAGTGCAAGTCTTAGCCAAACAGTTAGGAACGCCTTGGCTGACTGAGGCTTACGACGATGCCACTCAAACTCCACACGCCTATTTACTCGTCGATTTGAAACCTACGACCCCCGATGATTTGCGATTTCGTACCACTTGTTTCACCACTTGTGCCAAGACGGAGGGCCTGTCCTGTACACGTCTCCGTCCTCGACTTAATTTCACTCCACAAAAAAATCTATAAAAACCTCAGACCATTTTCGTCTGTCTCACACACATTTTGAACATGACGTACCTTCAGTCGCATCTTCCATTAAATTGATTCGAGCCTTGTATGGCATCAGTCGAGAAAAAGATCCACAAACACGAGCTCGTGTCTTAGAAGCTAGTCTCAAAGAAGTCTTACGATGGTTCACGGTGACGGCACGTCAATTACTCCAAGGAATCATTCAGATTCCTCATCAAACCAAACGCTTTTTTGATCGAAACAAAGTCGCTTTGACCCAACTGGCCGACCCCCGCATCGACACTCAAACCAAAAGACAAATCATTTTGAAACCTGGAGGGAGTGGTACTCTAGGAGGGGTCATTATTAGCTCTCTCTTAAGATGGGATCCTAATGCCGCCAAACGTCTCCCCAAGAAAAAAGTCAAACGAAACTCCAAGAAGAAGAAAAAGACCAGGTCCCCAAGGAGAACTTCTCCAGTGGCAGGACCCTCCTCTTACCAGACACCACCCCGGAAAAAGAAAAGAAGCCCCCAGAAAAAGAAACAGAGAAAAAGTCCCCAGAAAAAGAAAAGCCCACAGAAGAAAACTAGTCGCAAGAGAGGCACTTCGGCCAGGACGCAACCTTACACTCGCAAACCACGACCTGCCACGGCGGTGACCGCGTCTCCGGCAGCCTCACGCTCATCCACTTCTCCGTTGATGACATCAAGAACTGAAGAGTACTTGGAGACGTTGATCACACCAAGAACTTCTCCGTTGATGACCCCAAGAACTTCCCCAGTGGCAGGACCCTCTAATTTAGTGACAGTGGCTGCTGCTCACAAAGTACCTACTCCCAAAATCAAAGTTCAAGAAAGATCGGGCCTGTTACAAAGTTTACTGGATTTGTCCAAGCAAGAACTGGCTCGATTTAGTCCGTTGCGTACCCCTCCACGACGTGTCATCCCTGTCCTCAAATTGATACGACGTAAAGACAATCAGTGGCGACGCGTTCCAGTATAAAAAAGGCCTGTGACCAAGTCGGGGTATCAGTGTTTTGGTGCTCCTGAAGATGTCACCCTCCAGAAAACATCCCTCTTCTAAACAACCCCAAGGAAAGAAAAGAAAAGGACTGCCTCCTCGTTTAGTCAAACATGGGGACATGTTATCTGTCCTGTCCAAAGCTTCTCCACCTCTACGAAAAAAACTCATTCAATCAGCCTCCAAAGAGGCCATCGATACCGTGTGCGAATTCTGTTTGAACGTCTTGAAAGGCACGATCCCTTTGTCCAAACACCAGAAACAATGCTTAGGCAAACATCGTCACGTTCTTCGTCAAATGGTTCAAAAGAAAATTCCCATTCGTCAAAAGAAGAAGATGTTGGTCCAACGTGGAGGCATTTTACCTCTCTTGTTAGGCCCCTTACTGAAAGGAGTCTTGGGAACCATGTTGGGAGGACTGGTGGGAGCAAGATAAAAAGGCCCTCTGAAGACCCAAGATCTCAGAATCGACCCCTGACAACCCCATGGAAGGACGAAAACTAGCTTTAGTGCCTTACAAACGATGGATGGAATACCATCGTTGGCAAGAACAACGCATGCCGCATTTACCTCCCAATCCCCACTTGAGCGAGATGTCCCAGTTACAACACGAATTGCAGTCCTTGATGCATCGCCAAGATTTGTCCGAAACAGAAAAATCGCAAAAGTACGGTCAACTCTTGCAACGACTGCAACTCTTTAACCAGAAATCTTTAGACTAAACAGCTCTACCCACTCTGAAAGATTTTAAGACCTTGATGAAAGGTCCAGCACCATCACCAGTACCAGTACCACCACTACCAGTGACCAAGACAGAAAAAGGAGGAGGAGAAGAAGAAGAAGGGTTTCAAACTCCACCAGAAAAAGTACGCAAGTTAACAACATCACCTACCTCCAGAATTGGATGGATTAAAAAGATGATGGCCACCCCTTCTTCCTCACAAGAGAAAAAGAAAGTGAAGGCAGAAGTGAAGACAGAAGTGAAACAAGAACCGATATCCCCTGTTCACACATCCTCCTCTTCGACACCTATTGCCGGTCGCACACGCAAAGCATTACAATCCAAAAAATACCCCAAGAGGAAAAGAGTAGCATCTTCCAAGAGTGGGTGCCTTATTAACACAAAAACACAAAAAAATAGAAAAAGTCTTAGCCAGCATTAACTACGATCCCTCGCGAGTGGAAGGCATCGATCATCAATGGCAAGCCGACTTAGCCGATGTCTCTCTTTTGGCCAGCTACAATCGTGGCTACAAATATTTGTTTGTGTCATCGACGTCTTTTCCAAATTTGCCTGGGTCGTGCCCTTGACTTCCAAATCGAGCAGCGAGTTAGTGCGAGCCCTGCAACGAGTGTTGAAACAAAGCGGTCGTCACCCTCTTCGATGGCAAACGGACAAAGGCACCGAATTTCTGAACCAAGCTTTCCAAAAAGAATTAAAGAAACGTGACATTCATTTTTTTACCACCGAGAATCCCGAAACCAAAGCCAGCATCGTGGAACGTTTTCAACGCACTTTGAAAGAACGCATGTGGAAATATTTTACGCATCACCACACTCTGAAGTATATCGACATCTTACCGCACCTGGTGCAAGCGTACAACCAATCTTACCATCGAAGCATCGGACGTGCCTCGCAAGAAGTGACTCCCGAGAACGAAGTGCTGGTGTTTGAGCGCCTGTTTGGTACGTCCCCGACGAGGGCTGTCCCCAAGAAAAGTGGAATGTTGGCCGTTGGAGATTGGGTGCGCATTGGCAAAACCAAACGCACTTTCGACAAAGGTTACTTACCTAACTGGACGACCGAATTGTTTCGTGTCACTGGACGAGTGCATGGTCGTCATCCTGCCGTCTATAAATTGGAAGACATGAACGGAGAAGTGCTCAAAGGAACGTTTTATTTGCCCGAGTTACAACGTGTCACCAAAACAGAAGACGACGTGTACGACATCGAAAGCATTCTCGAACGCAGAACCCGTAAAGTGGGCAAACGACGTGTCAAAGAAGTCAAAGTACGTTGGAAAGGATATCCACCCGGTTTTGATTCTTGGATCGACGCTTCGCAAGTCATCGACTATGAAAAGAAGTGACCATCATGCCCTTTCACACAGACGCAGCTACGTCGACCACTCCTTCACCTAGTTCTTCTGTGCAAGATTTACAAAAACAACCCTTGTGGGTGTGGTGTGGAGAACGTGTGCCTAAAACGCAAATCGTCTTTTTCTGCCAAATCTTCATGGTGTATTGTGTCATCGGAGCAGCCATTGCCAATTTGAGTTTGCAACAAGGAGACAAACAATTGTGGACCATTTTATTGAGCAGTTGCATCGGTTACCTGCTTCCCAATCCCTCCCTGAAATTCTCCTCAAACGGGAACCACGGGAACCTTGTGTCCAGTGCCAGTGCCAGTCACCACTCCAATAACAACAACAACGACCCCATTGTAGGCGGAGACACGCATCTGACGTCCAGTAACCCCTCGGACAGCCACAGAACTCTGGAATTATGAGTCACCAAAACCAATTTTACTTAACCTTACCCAGTGACAGTTCCATGGAGGTGTTTCCCCACAACACGTTGTGCTGTTTCACGGCCAAATTACCTCAAGCCATCCAGTTAGATCACGAAGCCCATTGGGAAGTGGCTTTGTAGAAATGATTCACCCAACACAAATCAAAAACATCACTGAAACTCAAAACACTTTTGACGTCGAAATTCTGGACCGAACAGTGCAGCAAACCATGATGACTACTTCTCAACATAAACCATTTCTTGCGAAGGACACATTACCCCGTAGCAGCAGTGACACTTCTCCTCCTTTTTCCGTTTATCACTTTAAAATTAACTCAGGTCATTATTTTAGTGGTCAACATCTGGTGGAGGCCATCGCTGACAAATTATATGCAACATTTGACAAAGTTCTGACCGGACTAGAAAAACGTGTCACCATTGAGTACCACAAACCGTCCCATCGTCTACTCATCAAATTTGAAAGTGAGGAAAAAAGTATACGTATTAAATTTTGCCCTGAGTTGTATGACATTTTGGGTGGAGACCTCAATTTGGTCACAGATAAAAAGACCAAAAAGATTGAGAAAGCAGAGATTGACAACAACGGGCATGTTGCAAGGTATTTTCGTTTCCCGGTAGAACTGAACCAGGGACTGAATTTGATGTTCCTGTACTCCGATGTGGTGGAGTACAACGTGGTGGGACACACCTCTGTGCCGTTACTGCGTGTCATTCCTTTCAAAGTAAATTCTGTCACGGTCACTGACGAGGAAGGTGGATACACTTACCACGTCCACCGCGAATTTGTACATCCTCATTATTTGCCTGTCAGCAGGTCGTATTTGGACACGGTCAACATTGCTATAAAAGGAGATTTGGGACAAAATATTCCATTCACCAAAGGAAAAGTCACGGTGAAACTCCATTTTCGAAAACGGTTCTCTCACGACTCGTTAGTCATGTATCCAGTGTACCGAGGGGTTGCTCGACAGCGAGGACACGGTTTAGGAGATAGGTTGAAATCGGCCTTTCGTTCGGTGGCCCCGGTGTTGAAACCAATGGTGACACGAGGATTGCACGCCTTGAAAGATGCGGCACTGACGCAAGGCAAAGAATTTCTCCAAAATGTCATCATCGACAAACAAAACCCCAAAGAAGCTTTCATGAGGGCAGGCAAGAATGTCTTGCTGCAAACGGGTAAAGACCTTTTGGGCCGACGAGAAAAACCTATAAATGCCCTGCACGCTACCGAGTCAGGCATTCAGCAAGGACAAGGCAGAAAGAGACGACGAAGAAAACACCCTTTCACCAGACTTCACACGTCTAAAGCTAGAAAGACAAAGAAAAGTAAAACCGTTCGAGACTTATACGTTTTCGATTATTGAGAAACAGCAACAAAAAAATGATGCACCGAGATTATTGCGCCTGTTCCAAGTCGGAACTGGATCTGTTTGCCATGCCCCCTACCATGATGACCATGCAAGAATCCCAATGGGTGGAATTTCACCCCGTTTCCTCTTTGACAGATTCCGCTCCCATCGAGTTTGAAATCGAGGGACAGCCCGAAGATTATATCGATCTGAATAGCAGTCACTTGTACTTGAAAGTCAAAGTTCTAGATAAGGATGATGGTGCAGTAGAAGACACTGAGAATATAGCTCCCGTCAACAATTTCATGCATTCCTTGTTCAGCTCAGTGGACTTGTACTTGAATAACAAACTGGTCAGTAACAGCATGGATACTTACCCTTACCATGCCTACCTGGAAAATCTCTTGACGTACGGAATAGATGCCAAGAATATTCATCTCAATGCTTGTGTGCTATGGGAACCTGACGAAGCGAGCAAGTTCGACAAAACAGATCGAAGCAATGACGGCTTTGAGTAAAGACAAAAAAATCTTAAATAAGAACAGTTTAGAACTGATGGATCGTTTGCATTTGGACATGTGGTTGCAAGAGAAATATTTGCTGAACGGGTAAATGTTCGCTTGAGACTGAATCGCAGCAGTGCCGCTTTCCATTTGTTGGCTGATACTGCTGCTGGCAAACCTAAAAGCAAAATCGAGGACGTCAAACTCTACGTACGACGCGTGGAAGTGTTACCCAAAGTGGGAAACGACATTAGTCAGACATTGAGCAGAACGACCGCCACATATCCCATACGACGCGTGGAAGTGAAAACCTTCACCATTCCCGCTAACCATCATTCCATGATCGAAGATCATCTGTTTCAAGGACAGTTACCCAAACGTTTAATCCTTGGTATGGTCCTGAATTCAGCCTTCACGGAGCCTTCACTGAAAATCCTTTCAACTTTCAACACTTCAACTTGAAGAAAATCGAAGTCAGTCGCGATGGCAAGACCTTGTGTACCAGACCTTTCGAACCTAACTTTGATCCCACAAAGATGAATTAGTTGAGATCGTACTTGTCCTTGTACGAAGCCACCGGCCAGTTAGGGACCAACACCAGTAACGTCATTACGTGCGAAGATTACGCAGGAGGCTATGCTTTGTGGGCTTTCGGTTTCACTCCAGACCAAGGCAGTGACGAAGGACATTTTCACCCTATAAAATCAGGCCAGATTCGTGTGGAACTTCAGTTTGCAGAAGAAGTGAAAGAGACAGTGAACGTCATCCTGTATGCAGAATTCGATAATACGATAGAAATCAACAGTTTGAGAGAAGTCATTCTAGACTATTAGAAGCTATGGAAGACTGTTATCCGTCTTTACCTAGTGGAGAAACTTTGGAGATGGAATGTGAGGAGACTGTGGAAGGAGAATCCCAAGACAAAGACGAAGAAGTTGTCATGATGAAGTCGAGATGGCCAGAACAAGACGCCCATTTAGTCTCCTGTTTTGCCAAACACTTGGTCGAAAAAATGACGGAATTGATCAAGAAAGAGTGTTATGGATGTCAAAACGATCATCCCAGTCAAATTCAACACGATAAATGCCTGATGTTGAGTCAAGAAGAAAAATTGAACGAGTATCTGGACGAAGCTTGGAGTCTCATCTCGGACAAAGACGTGTTGCGTCAGTGATATAAAGACTTGCGTGAACATTCTTGTCCACCATTAACCACTCAAGAGATCGATCGTATCGAAGCTCTCCTGAATCAGAGTGAGGAGACGAAACGAAGAAACTGTTATTCGTCAGACATTTTCAAGCAAAAGGTCAGGATCGAATTGATGACTTATTATTACCTGTGAAGAAGAAGAAAAAACCACACAAAACATGGATACCTGGGAACTTTATTACCTTTTGAACCACAGTTCGTATACGGCTTCTTGGAATCCTGTCGTCTGTGCTAAAGATGAACCAAACCTCAAGACCATCTAGCTTATGTGATCAACACGGACGACAGTCATCTCCCAGGAACCCACTGGGTAGCCGTTTACTTTCCTCAAGAAGGATGTGTGGAATATTTCGATTCGTACGGATTGCCCCCTTTGGAAGACGATATCATCGACTTTATGAGAAGAAATGCTCAGACCACCCGATTCAATAATGTGAAATTACAAGGCACAGATTCCTTGGTGTGTGGACAATATTGTGTGTATTTTCTGCATCATCGCAGCCTGGGCTATTCCTTACAACATTTAGTGACTCATTTGGATCCTCGTTCTTCTTCTAGAAACGATGAGAAAGTAGATCGATGGTTTTGTGACCATTATGCTTATCTTTTGTCTCAAGCTAGGAAACGTAGTGTCCATCAATGGCCTAATGATTTCCAACAGTGGAAATCACAATTTCATTCACAACGTTGTCATCCCTGTTTAAAGTAGAGTGTTAATTGAAAAAAATGTTTGTCATTTGAAAAAAATGTTAGATGTTATATTGTTGGATTATTGTTGAAAATGTTAGAGTTGTTTGTTAGTGTTAAGTGATTTTGAATAAAAATGTTGTGTTTTGAAAAAAAATGCCTTTGTCTTTTGTTTGGCTATAAGAATGTTGATTCATGCTCTTTGACTTCTCTCTATCCCTCTCATGACACTCATTGACCGTTGCGGCTCGAAAACCGTAGAGGAATGTTTTCCTTCACGTCCGCGCTTTGACTTTAAGAACCGGGGTAGTTTCCAGTCTAACCATCCATTGTCTACTCATCCTCCTACGAAGATGTGCTCCAGACTAGCTAAGCTAAACGAAGCCTACGTGAATTTGCATAGGGTCAGACACAGTCTGATACCGAAGCCAGAAGAGATAGAGAATGTGAAAATGTTAAAAGTCACTGAAGACCTGATAGAAGAGCTCTTCAGAGAAGAAGTGAACAGGGAGAAAGAAGAATGGACAGAGAAGTACAGACTTCAGAGACAGCAGCAACAGCAACAACAACAACAGCAGCAGCAGCAGCAGCAACCTGAACCTGACAGAGTCTTTGTCGATTGTCGTATCGACAACAAAGAGTTCTTCTTCTCTTTCCGAAGAAGCAGACCTATCGTCAGAAAATCTATCCTCAGAGGACTTCGCATTCTTAGAAACTAAAAGATTACCATAGCAAACAAAACAAAAAAACCCCCAAAACAGCCCTTTTCAGGGCTACCCAATACTCTAGAAAAGAAATAACAATCCATTTGCCAATGTATGTAGGTAGAGAAGTGTGAATATAAACACTGACTCTTTTTTATAGTGTGAGTGTATGTGTTTGTGTATAGGATTGTGTGTTTGTAAGTGCTCACGTACGTTTGTGTGGATAGTAGATTAAGATCATGTTTTTGGCTGTTTGAGGTGTGGGGAGAGTAGATTTGGGGTTTGATTGGATTGCTTTGCGTATGTAAATAGTAAATTGAAGTGATTAATGAAAATTTTTAGAATAGTGATGGGCAGTATAAAAAAGTGAGTGAGTGTTTCTTTTAGGTCCGCGTGTTGTTTGGTGATGATCTAGGTAAGATCAATTTTATGTTTTAAGGTGATGTTTTCCATCACGTCCGCGCTTTTAGTATGAATTGAAACTCGTTGGGAAGTCTAGCTACCCTGTTCATTCGTTAACAAGACAATGAATACCAGAATAAGCAAACTTCTTGAACTCCAGATACATCTGGAATATGTCAGGCGCCGGTTAAATGAACTGGCGGCGGAGGCCATAGTAGAAGAGGCAAGAATAAATAAGGAAGAGGAGAAGAGAAGACAGAGGGAAGAGGAGGAAAAGAAAATAGGAGAGAGGATGGCTTACAAGATACCATAGACAGAGGATTTGGGTGCTGAAGCCAATCATCCTCCCTCTGCGCTTTCAAGAAAAAAAGTAAAAGGAGACTGGGGAAGAAGATGTGTGTGTGGTGCCAGGCCTGGAAGGTGCTATCATTAATCAGGTGTCACTGGAGTTCAAAAACAAACAGCCCTTTTCAGGGCTATCCAATACTCTAGAAAAGAAATAACAATCGATTTTCCAATGTGTGTATGTAGAGTAGTGTGAATACAAACACTGGCTCTTTTTCCTAGTGTGAGTGTATAAGTTAATGTATATGATTGTGTGTTAATAAGAGCTAGCATAGGTTAGTGTGAATAGTAGATTAGGGTTTCATTTTAATGCTTTGCGTGTGTGGATAGTAGATTAGGGGTTTGAATAGGATTTGATTTTGATGCTTGGTTTGTGTGAATGGTATATTTTGGTTAGTTTATTGCTGCTTCACGTATATGAATAGTAGATCATATGAAATGAGAAAAGTAGGGAATGTTTTCCTTCACGTCCGCGCGTTGTTTGGTCATGATCTAGGTAATATCAATTTTATGTCTTAGGGGGACGTTTTCCATCACGTCCGCGCTTTCACTATAAGAACCCACAGTATTCGTCGTTCAAACCATTCTACAAAGAATAAAAAAGAAGATGGCTTCGAACCACCTTGATAAAATGAAAAAATTGCAAGACGTCCTGGCCAATTTGGGTACGATGGAGCAAATGTTGGTTAACCTAAACGAGGATCACTATTCTTATAGCCCCCATCGAGTGAAGAAGGAGATTAACAACGAAAAGTAAAGGAAATGATAAGTGCTGTGATGAAAGAAATAAAGGAGGAGAAGGAGGATGAAGAGGAAAGGATAAGGATAAGAGCATGGAATGAAAAAATTGAAAAAGAAGAAGAAAATGAGAAGAGGAAGAAAAAAGAGGAGGAGAAGAAGAAAGAAGAGAAAAAAAGGAAGAAAAGAAAGAAAAGAAGAGAAAGAGTATAGGACAGAAAATAAGAAGTTGGTGGAGAAATAGAAGAAATTAGAAGAAGAAACCCAAAGGCCCATTTCAGGGCCACTCATAGATCTCGAAAAGAGAATGACTTTCCATTGCCTACCCTTTATTTTATTTTTTTTTTTTTTTTTTTAATCCCATGTTCATTTCCCATTGTCGCTGTATAGTCCCACCCTGTTTAAATTCCCTTGACGCTATACAGTCCCATATTCCCATGTTCAATTCCCCTTGCCGCTCAACAGTCCCAAAATCTATTTCCCATGTTAATTTCCATTGTCGCTAAACAGTCCCACGATTTTTCTCCATGTTAAATTTACATAGTCGCTAAACAGTCCCGGGGTGGGTGGGTGGGGGGTCTGTAATGCTAATTCCCATTGTCGCTAGGGTATCCCTATTCACTACTATTGATTGTTGTAATTTGGATTATTGGGCATATTGTTTGGCCTTAGCAGCAGGGAGGGCGAATCCTACAAACTTTAGAAGGTTCCAAATGCCGAAATAAGCCCTCCACAAAAAAAAGGATTAACGTCGAAAAAAACAGCTAACTTATTTTAGGGCCCGAAATAGAGTATCTCGGAGAAACTTCTCCATGTTAGTTGTTTTGTTTTCATTGGAAATAAATCAAGTTTGCGAATACGATTGCAAAAAATGAACCAACTCGTTGTCGTCGCCCTCCCTGCTGCTACTGTCCAAACATTTTATCAAGACCAACTCGATATCGTGTTCGAGGATCATGTACGTTTATCGTGATAAATCCATGCGGGGTTAACTGAGCCTGACTAAATAAATTTATAAATTTAATTATGTCCATATCGCCGCTACACCAAGTTCGGTGAATATTTCTCAATGTGTGAGTATCGACTCCGATGAACACAGCAAGGATATTACAATTATCTCTGATCACTTTAGGAATTTGTGTATACTGTTGAATAACATAAATCACATTTGTGTTTTTGTGTCTGCCCTTGGAAAATATCCTAGCAGGATTGGACTGTTTGTCCAGCATGACATCATCGTACACTACTAAATTGTTAATAAACCAATCAAGATCTTCTACAGATGGCGCATCATTGATAGCGGTTATAAATTCAATGACGTCGTCGTCGTTTTTATTTAACGATCTTGCGTTTTCATTAAAATCTTTTAACACTTCGTAACACCGCTGGTCATCCACAGATGGAACCTTCCAAATACAACTTATCCCATCTAAGCCATCTCACGATTAGATTAAGTAACAGTTGTGTTTTACCACTTCCAGATGGTCCAATTATGATCATACGAGAAGAATTTGGCAGAGCAGCATGATGCTTGACAGGTTCTTGCTTTCGTGTTGCAGAAAATCAATTACATTCATGTTATATAATATTATGGATTTATATTGTGTGAAATGCAGAGCGCGTACCCCGACAGATGCATTAACAACTGTTACAACAAAAATATAATAGATCAGCGGTTACGGGTAAGTGTACGCGGTGTTATACAAAGAAATTTTAATTTTTTCCCGCACAGTCGGGTTTTAAAAAAAACGAGGAGGTCATATTGCAGCAAAGTTAACAGTTACCAGGAACTCCGTGGGCTAAGTACCCAGGAGAAAAACACCTCCCAGGATATAATTACTGTGGCCCTGGAACCAGGCTTGATAACCAAGACCAACCAAAACCAGGTGAGTATCCGATAAATGCTCTTGATAAAGCGTGTCATGCTCATGATATAGCTTATAAAAGTAAAAATCATCAAGATAGACATATAGCAGATGTGAAATTAATTCACTCGTTAAATTCCATTACGAATAAATCTTTCAAAGAATCATTAGCTAATTGGTTGGTTAGATCTGCAATGAAGGGTGAGCTGGTATTGGGAACTGGCAATTAATCAACTGATGATTGAAATAATGGAGTCGTTTTATTATTCCCTAAGAGGATACCGGAAAGGTAACGCAGCAATTAGTAAATTCGCTGAAGCAGCAAAGCAAAAGTTACACGTGTTACTGCTAAAAATTGGTTATCCCGACAGGCAATATGGCAAATTTACCAACCACCGCCTAAACAAATTCACTTTGCACATTTTGATGTTAGTGTTCCTAATGGAGTTCACCAGGCTGATATTTTATTTTTATCTCATGGTACCGTTAAAATAAAAAGAGGTCAAATTACAAACAAGTATGCGCTAACTGTAGTTGATGTTGCAAGTAGATACAAAGATGCAGAACCGTTGTCAACGAATACCGCTGCTGAGGTTGCTTCTGCTTTTGAACGAATTTATGAACGAGGTGTTCTACGATGGCCACATCTGTTACAGGTTGATCCTGGCAAAGAATTTCTTAGTCCAGTATCATCGTTGATGAAGCGACATAATGTCAAAATACGACGAGGACATACAGCAATTCATCGTGATCAGGCAATTTTTGAGCGATTTAATCGAACACTCGCTGAGCGGTTATTTTGATATCAATACGCAAAGGAATTTATTCAGGACAAGAGATCACGCGAATGGGTTGCAAGATTACCAGGTGTGATAGCTGCATTAAATAATGAAATAATTCGAAAAACCAACATGAAACCTATTAACGCAATTACCAAAAAAAATATATCCGTACAAGGACGTGATTTTTCAGCACAGCCAATACTGGGTAATAACACTGTGAGATATTTATACGAACCAGGTGAACTTGAAGGTGGTAAGAAAAGGGCGACTGATCTTATCTGGAGCATCACAACACACAAGATATCTAATATAACTAGATCTACTGGTAGACCCGCAATCTACAAACTGGATTCAACTGCTCCTCAACGTGGATTTACACGTGAACAATTACAAGTAATTCCTGAAGACACACAATTACCGCCCAGATCACTTAACTAGCACCCCGACGCCGATTACAATCAAGACATTTCAACATCACATTTTCGCGTGTATGGCCAAGACGATTATCTTTTCTATCTACGGTAAATTTTCTTGGATTATTACTCGAATACTGCCACAACATAACACAATTACAGCTTGCACAGTGATTATTCTGCTGTTGTTTCAGCGCGCTGATGAAATCATCATCAAGATCAAAATCGCGTTTATTTTGTGATCACTTTGTTTATAACCGGCTAATTGTTTTTCTTATTATATCGACTTGACATTTATCGTTGTCATCGATCACTGACTCGTCCAAGACAATACTCCGCAGTTAAGGTATTCTTCTGACTCTGGACACCGCCAAGTAAACTAAGTTTGACCACTCGATTCGATCATCAATGATCCAAACAACTGTATCAGAGATAGTCAGTCCTTGAGATGAATGTATCGTCATTGCGTATCTTAGCGTCCACGGGGATCTATCAGCGCGCAGTGCATCTTCAACAACATTGACATCAACTGCGACAATATCATTTAATACGAGATTTTGTTTTTCGGTCTGTCCTGGTATATCAACGTCAATATTTTGTAGTCGTGTATCAGCTGGTCTATAAAACAACGGCACTGGCAACGTTGGAAACTTCTCCCGTTGTAACTGAAACAACCGCTGTTGAAGTGTGTCTCTGACTATCTTTCTACTTGCCACTATCAAGTCGTTTGGTCTCCACGCTTGCAGAAAGTTGCTCATTGAAGTCTCTGAAATTATTTTACGCATTATTTCGCATTGAATTTTTATTAGGTTGTAGTCTGATTAATTTCTTGAACTCGTTTAATTCTGCATCTAGCACTCTATAGTCATCAGTTATCTCCTCGTAATAATCAACAAAATCTTTTAACCAACCATGTTTAGATGGTCCAACAAAGGGCGGTGTTGACCATGATCGCCACACAATATCACAGCTGTATTTTTTGTTAATAACCAATCGAGAAATATTTTTAATGTTTCTAACGGTACCGTACATATTTCATCCCAAATTATAATCCTTGGAATATGTTTCTCTCCCATTCGATCAGGAGTCCATGCGTCGCCCTTGTATCTGAAAAAGCTGTGATAAGTGCATGAGTTTCTCTCGTTGTTTCATCTCTCGCGAGAGGCTGTGTGTAGGTGTTAACACGATCATATTTGAATTCCGAAATAATTCAATCGCTAGAGTCTTTTACCAGACCCTCCCGGCCCATTGAGATAAACAGTCTTGTGTCTGGATACTGGATCGTACACAGATGGCGCACTCAACATTTCTGATAATTCTGATTTATTATAACTGTCTCTGATCTCAACATCTGCGGATTCGGAATAATCATATTAGGACAGAATTTTTTAATACAAGTAACAAGATTGAAAATTCCTCTAAATTGTATTAAGAGTAAGTTTTGATTAAATTGTATTAGAAGTAAATTGATAAATCATATCGGAAGCAATTTTCTACTAAAATATATTGAGATTGAATCCATTTATTCGTATTACAATTATATAATACTATTCAACACTGATTACGCTATTATGATCAAGTACGAACCATCTTATACACACATTACTTGTATCTCAGACTCAGCGCAAAAAGAGTACATTCATTAGGTTACGTAAATAGTGAACTAGACAGATTCCAAAGATTCCTATAGAGGGCAAATGTGCTGATCTTGCAGAAGTACCTACGTAATAATGTACATTGTTCTGGCCGGACCAGACAGTGCAAGCTAGTACATATGGACGATGTAACCTGGCTTCCGTACTCAGGTTCAGCTTTCAAAGCGGCCTTACGTATTCCCAGAGTTGCGACGGCTGGACTGTTTCCAAATATGTACTCTCATCCTGTACTCAATGAGTTTCTTATTGACGTCATTGTTCTCATACCAAAAGAAACGCAAATAGTTTCGGTGGTCCTCTCGGACGATGAAGCAGTGAAACATGTGCCGCACGTCTGCGGTAACAGCTCCATTTCCCTTCTAAAGCGAAGAAGTACACCAATAAGATTGTTGATTAAGTCTGGTCCTGTAAGCAGTACGTCATTCAATGACACTCCTTGGTGTTTTGCAGATGAATCGAACACGCCTCGTATTTGATCGGGTTTTCTCGGATGGTAAACCCCAAATAATGTAAATACCAGCATTCTTCGTTTGCCGCTAGCGGTGGAGCTACCTCGGCATGATGATTGTCCAAGATTTTTGCCATAAATTCAAGGAAGTGTTCACGTTTCCTAGTATTTTTCTCCAGTCTTGTCGTCGTCCTTTGTCCTCTCGAAAACTGAGGAACCAAACTCGCTATCTTTGCAATTTAGTGCGGGATTAGAAAGTTGCTCCCGTACTTCCAAATAGTTGTGACATGGCACTAGGGTTGTCGGCTGACCCGAAGGTGAAACATGAGTTCGGCTGACGTTGACATTATCGGGCGCATGTTGCTTATCTAAACATGCTTCTCCTATGACGACCCATCCTAGCTTGATTCGCTGGGCGTATGGTGCTCCTTTTGACCTATTCATTGTTCTAGAACGTAATGAGCCTCTGCCAAGTCTCTTGCGATCAGTAGCGTAATCTCTTTTCTCCTGTTTATTGGTCTGATAGACCCAATAAGATCGTTTAAGTGTTCATGGAACTTTACAACTTCTGGAGTTGCAATCTCGCTTTTATCATCAGGTATGTTGTCACACTCGATGAGTGTCGGAAGTTCCAACTCGACGTCTCCATTGATGGATTCTACGATGAAATCACTTCCTCTCCGACCGGAACAAGTGTTTAGGGTGTAACTCTTAGGTTCTGATCTGACATAAAAAAGTCAAATAAACTTGGCAGGGCTAAGGATCTGTTGCTTTGGTCGTCGATAATAGCATAGAGTCTATGAATTTTATTTGGATTGTCTTTGTTGTAAACATTGACCGATAAGATTTTGGCGCATGACTTGCCATGAGCTCCTTTACAGATTTCAGTACATTTAGTTCGTACGTCTTTGTCATTTTGTCTCTTGGAGTTTTTGGAGAACTCCCCGCCATGATTTGCCGCAACCTCGGGAGGTAAACTTGGAGAAGGCCTATTGACGTGTAAAGCCGTAGTATGCTGTTTGCTGCCGCAATCCTTACAACAAATCTTCGCCTTGCAGTCGCGACTGACATGCTTATCCGATGCACAGCACTTGAAACAAATGTTGTGTTGTCTAAGGAGTTTCTTCCTCTCTTCGATGGATCTGGACTTAAAGCCCCTACATTCATCGAGTGTATGTCTCGTGTTGTGTAGAATGCAGTTACTTAATGGTTGACTTTTTGGCTGATCGTCGCTTTGATTTGCCAACTCTGTTCTGCGGACACTCACTTTAGGTTTGGTTCCATGAGTGTTTTTTGCAGAATCACCTTTTTGAGTGGGATTGTCCAGATCTACGGGTCGGAAACCGGGGTTATTCCTCAGGTCGCATATGTGCTCAAGAAAGGCATGGAATTCCTCGAATGGTGGGAAAGCGATGAAATGCTTTGAAGCATAGTTGGCTGCTCTGCCTGACCATTTTTCTTGCAGTCCGTAAGGAAGTTTAGATACGAGAGGTCGTACCCCAGTGGATGAGTCAAAGTAAGCAAAGAGAGTCTTAAATTCATCCTTTTTCTTAAGGAATTTCACCTCTGACAGTAGATCCAAAAAATCATATAACTTCTCGTTGTCCCGGTTGGTGAGTTTGGGAAAAGACTCAAGTTTTTTCTTTATGGAAGCTTCTACCATTTCTGGCGAACCATACCTCCGATCTAGGCGTTTCCAAAGTTCCTTTAATCCATTAGATGGATCCCCTGCATTAGACGATCTGATGCTTAGGGCTTGTTCTGAGGATTTTGGGCCTAGCCATTTAACCAACAAGTTAATTTGTTCCGAGTCTGATATTCTCAGTTCTTTGGCTACACATTGAAAACTGTCCTCCATGCATGATAGCATCCAGGTTTGTCGTTATATTGCGTGAGCTGGGAGAAAAGCAAATCTTTCCGTAACAAGACCTTTGTCATTTCAGATGTCCCATTATCGGTCATAGCTGAGGCACTCGGCAGGGTTGAATGTTGCGTCCCTATCTGTATGTCCTGATATAAGCTATGATTTTGAGAGAGGACTAGGTCCCCTTGTCTTTCGTCGTGTGAAGTAGGGACAAATTCTGGTGCGCCTGCGGAGAGTTGAGATAATTTTGGCTCCTGACTGGAGAGTAATCTGGCAGGAGTAGATGTAATCGGCTGATAATCATCAAAGGACGACTCAAAGTGAACAGAATGATGTTCTCGGACTCCATAAGGAAAATCAAGGTTCTTATCCTCGCCTGTTGGTCTCTGTACGTCATGTAGCGATTCACTGGTCATTGTACCAGACGATACCTCAACAGGCTCCACATCGGCGATGTTTCCTTTATCAATGAGCTGACTATGTTGTTTGATGTATTCTTTAATCCGGTCAGAGTAATCCGCCGTTCGTTGCGGTGGACCATCCTCAATGACCTGACTTCCGGCCTCGTCCATCTCGTAGACACGAGCTTCTGCCTCGGCAATGGCTAACTCTTTCTTGGTTTGAAGGAGGCTCATTTCAGTCTTAATTTCTGCCTCCCGGAGTGCATTAATGGCTGCTTCCTCGTCCATGACTGCTTTTTGTCGAGCAGCCTCTTGTTCCATGGCTGCTTTTTGTCGAGCAGCTTCTTTCCTTGTCATGGCCTCCATTCTTTCAAGTTCAGCCTGTTTCTCGGCAAAGAGAATGGCGGCGCTAGCAGCTTCCGATTTTGCCCGTTTTTGTCTGGCAACGCTTGAGGCGTCAGAATGTTTTGACGACTGGGAACCAGAAGAATGATGTGATTTGATGGACCTCGTGTCGTCATATTGACTTTTGTCCTTGAGAAGGTTTAGTGCCCTATCGACAGCACGTTTCCGAACGTCCACTAGCTGAGATAAAGTATGTAAATCTTGAGTACTTTCATCTGACCTAGTTCCTTTTAGAAAGCTCGTAAAGGCGTTGACCTGACCCAGATATCTGGCATTTCCCTGTATGATTTTTTGCTCCAGGGCAAGACAGGCTTGGACCCCTTCAGGCGGGCTATCGGCATTTTTCAAATATGAATCCAGCATGTACCATAGGTATTCCACGTCCAGGGAATATTCGTCTCTCCTTTCTATGTAGGATTCTCTCCCCTTTTCTGACAGGGTACGTGTTCTTGGACCCAATTCTTCTGAGTGTAAAGACCCGAGGTCGTCCATGATTTTAGGGGACTTAAAAAATGCCCTGACACTACTACCACTTTTTAGTGAGGAGCGGTCTTACCTCGACTCCAACGTTGAGCGTGTTGCCTACCGGATGGAACGTGCTCCAGTGTCACGGGTCGACGGGACGTTGACTGTTGTTGTCAATTTACTGTTCTGGCCGGACCAGACAGTGCAACCTAGTACATATGGACCCACTTGGCGAAGGTGAAAACAAAGACAAGTCAGTGTAGAGGCTTGTATTTATTCAAATTCCCAATGGATGTACAGTAGAATGGTAAACTGAAAAATATGGTAAGGGGCTATTACAATATGATCAAAAAATGAGGGAAAATTATAATTACATGACGAAATATATATGTGACGAAATGTCCAGTTCATACGAAAACGAAAATACAATTCAAAACATTGAAATTACACATCTGACGGTTGTAAACTAATAATTAATACATTGAACAGTCCGAAATAATGTTCCTGAGCACAAAGGAATAGCTATATAGTTTTACTTGACAGTAGTTTGTCCTGTCCTGTCGATTTAAAACGTGTCGTATGTTGAACGATTTTCAGGAAATCCAGGTGTAAGTAAAATAGCGGAAGCGGAATACGGAGTCAAATCCGGAAACTAATGAAATTTATTTAAACGGTAAAACGGGAGTTCGGGAATTTAATAAACAAGATATTTAATATATTTCCACAACGGATCGAATCACTAGAGGAGTGAATGAGATCCAGAACATACACAGACCTAGAGAATAATCTATAAGAGACTAAGAAGCCTCAGTAGTGAGTGGGGATACCCTAGGGACAAGGGGACATTCATGTTAAACTAGGAGGATTGTACCCTGGGGACTATGTAAATTTAACATGGAGAGCACAGAGTTTGTACCCTAGGGACAATGGGAATTTAACATGGTGGATGGGACTGTCTAGGGACAAGGGGAAATTAACAAGGGAAATGGAATAGGGTCGGGACCCTATTTTAATAGGGTCCCGACCTGATGGGTCTATGGAAAGGGAACAGGGGAGAGGGATAGAAAACACACACACACACAATCACACACACACACATAGAGGAATTTAACATGGTGGGCCTGTCTATGGACAATGATGGTAGAGGGCCAAACACAACAGAGACAGAGACAGACATACACTAGTAAAAGCCTGAGATTTATATATAAAGCATTACTGAGACCGGAAATTTTGCTGGGGTGTTAAAAAATTTGCATAATTGTAATGATGCTATAAATAGTTATAATCAAGGAAAAGCTCAACGACAAAATGGATTTGACTAAAAGTAAGGCTATAATGACGAAATTGTCCCATAATTTAAAACATATCCCCGAAAATTAAGTTACAATGGTTTAGACTAAAATGGATAAAATTAGTAACTACTTACAATATCAACTTGTGTGACGATCGTGGATAAACACCCATGTATCTATAATCAGCTGAAATTCCTATGAAATCTCACTATCTATTTATAGCTACAACTTGTGGGTTATTCCTTTGGAAAACCCCACTATCTTTTTATAGCCTCAGCTTGAGTGACGTTCCTGTTTATGAACTCTAGTACATATGTATAGCTACAACCTGTGGAAAACCCCAAGTCCATATTTATAGTCTCAAAATTTCCAGAGTCACTGTACTGAACACTAGGGGATAAATGACAACAGTGTTGCAAGTGGCTGACCTGAATACGCGCTACTGTAGATAGGTAGGTAGGTAGAGTGTATTTGATAGGGATAAAGTGAGTTATATAGGGACAAACAGAGACCAATACACACACACACAGATCGAAGAATAAAACCAAAATTAAAATATACTATCCATACATACGTACGCGAATGCATACAAACCCCAAATATACTATCCACACAAACGTACGCGAACGCATACAAACCCCAAATATACTATCCACACAACGTCGCTAACGCGTACAAACCCCAAATATATTATCCACACAAACGTACGCGAACACATACAAACCCAAATATACTATCCACACAAACGTACGCGAACGCATACAAACCCCAAATATATTATCCACACAAACGTACGCGAACACATACAAACCCCAAATATACTATCCACACAACGTCGCTAACGCGTACAAACCCCAAATATACTATACATACAAACGTACGCGAACGCATACAAACCCCAAATATACTATCCACACAAACTTACGCAAACGCATACAAACCCCAGATATACTATCCACACAACGTTGCTAACGCGTACAAACCCCAAATATATTATCCACACGCAAGGGAGGGAAACCAAACCCAAAATGTACTATCCACACGGAAGGGAGGGAAAACAAAACCAAATATACTATCTATACAAGCGTACGCGAACGCATACAAACCCCAAATATATTATCCACACAACGTCGCTAACGCATAAAAACCCCAAATATACTATCCACACTCGGGAGGAAGAAGAAAAAGTCAACCAAATATACGATCTACACAACGTAAGCGAACACACACACACACACACACACAGAGGGAAGAGGAAAAAACAAACCCCAAATATGCTATCAACACAGAAGGGAGATAATACAAACCCCAAATATACTATCTACACATGGAAGAGGAAGAATACAAATCCCATACCTACTATCCACACGGAGGTGAGATGTAAAAAAAATAAGCCCCATATCTACAATCCACGCAGAGGGAAGAAGAAATAAATAACCCAATATACACTATCCTCAAAGAGGGAAGAGGAAAAAGCCATAATATACTAACCACACAGAGGAAAGAAATAACCCTTTATATATACTATCAACAGAGAGTGAAGAAAATAACCCATTATATTCCATCAACACAGAGTGAAAAAGAAATTTTTTTTTGAAAGCACCTAAGCCCTCGCCTGCAATGACCAACTCTGCCAAACACCTACACCCCACCCCCACCCCCACAAAACCCATTTAATCCGTTATTTTATGGCATCAGTGTGTGATTTAGGAAACATCAAGACAAAAAATGATGGATGAATAGACCGACTATTGTTTACCGACTTGCATGCCTAAAGAGCGTGCGTGAAGGAAAACATCCTTCCATTTCAATTCTAACTAAAACATGATCCAGAGGGATAGAGAGAGGTGAAAGAGCACAATTTCAAAAAGTATGAGTAAAAACAAAACACGCCATCCTTATTATACAATGTCAAGACCAAGAGACACTTACGTTTTCTTTTTGGTCTATTCTCTTTTAGAAGGTAGTATGAAATTTCACATCAGGGCCAACGCATCGGCGAACATTGTCAATTTTTCCATTTCCATTTCCATGTCTTCGTCTTGTTTCTGTTTCTTCTCTTTTCTCTTAGGGCACTCTGAATCCCAGTGTCCTTTCTCCCGACAACGATATTAGGTATCTTGACTTTTGTCTCTCTTTCTTAGACGAAGAAGGTATTCTGGAGACAAATACCCATTTACCTTTGCAGATATAGCAAACTCCATCAGCACTTACACACTTTCGAATGACTCTCATTAAATCAACGACCAAAAGAGTAAGTTTTGTTGCCACTTTTGCCTGTGAATTATGCTTTCGTATGACTTTTAGCAAATATTTGACCAGCAGGTCGATCTGTGCTGACTCTTCCATCTTCTTGATCGTTTGAGAGTGCAATGAATACTCTGGTGCTAAGACACTCTCCCTATATACAGGGACCTGCTGCGTATGAAACCTAGTCAAATGTAATTTTGCAATAAGATGAAACATCTGAGAAACGCAGAAACGAACTTCCAGAAAACTGAGAACGACGGCTTACAACTACAACGTAAATTTATGAGTTCAAGTAGTGCGTAAAACTTAGTCAAATTAAATTTTTATAGTCAAGACGAAACGATCTCTTTTCGAGGAAGAAAGCAGACACCAAGCGACAATGGCGATCCGTGTCACACAACACTTTTCAAAATGTATATTATCAGAGGTTTTTTCTAGCGATCTGCACGGTTAAATTAAATTTTGATGTATTTTGCAATAAGACGGACACAATTTCCATGGGATCGTCCATGGTACGATTGTTCGTGCATTAGTTTAATTTTTTAAAATATTTTTTTAGATAAATCGCCTATAGGATAGACCCAGTAAAGCATGGTCATTCTCGTCAGTGTGTGTGAATAGCTACTCAAGTCAATTCGAAGTGAACGCGGTAAGAAAATAAGTATAGCCAATGAAATGGCTTGCAACGGGTGATGCGTTGTTTTGTTCTAGGACTGTGTGGCATAATAATCCCTACGCTCTTGCGTTGTTACCATTACAGTGCAGACAGACTGAAATGTGAACTTATAAGCCCTCATTGTGTATTGTACCATTTCTTCTTACCACATCAAAATACTGAGCGTGACAGTATTGATTTGTGTTTTCAAGCTGACCATTTTTTTATATCTCTCTTAAACATTTTAACATAAACACTGACACTCACATCGGTAGAGTCAGAACAGACGTGTTACATTATTGAGGGGCATGTTAGCTTTTTTTCCTTCAAACTAATAAATCTGGGGTTTGTATGAAGTAAAGAACCGCAAGTACAGTGAACCTCAAGGATGATAACCCAGTCTGTCTGTCTATTGATGCATGTATTTATTTAAGAAGAAATATGACCTCTAAAACACAAAGAGATACGGCAAGCATGATTAGAATGAACACAACGATGTTTACCTTCACGCGCGTGTGATTTAGAATTTCAATCCTCTTTCAAGACAAACGGTAGTAAAGGGGGGCACATTACGTACAATGGGAATAAGCATTACAGGGACCCCTGGGTCAGATTACGTACAATGGAAATTTAACATGGCGAAAAATCGTGGGTCAGATTACGTACAAGGGGAATTAACATGGGAATAAATCGTGGGTCACTTTACGTACAAGGGGAATTTAACATGGGGAATAGAGTTTGGGTTTGTTTAGGGACAAGGGGAATGGAACATGGGATTTTTTTTTTTTTTTTTTAAAAATTTTAAAGAAAGGGTAGGCAATTGAAAGGCTATCTCTTTTCGAGAATTATGGCTGGCCCTGAAAAGGGCTTTTGGGTTTATGTTAATGTATTCATTAACATAAAGGGCACCGCATTGGTCTTCTTCTTGTCCTTAGGCTGCGTCTCACTGTTGGCCCGTAAATCAGCACTCTTTTCAGGCATCCTTGTCTTTCAACGTAGATCCTACGTATCCACAGACTGGTGTTTGTCATGTGGACAACGGTCCACTTGGATCGGACATACATGAGCATGTCCGTCCTGAACATCATGGAAGACACAAGCGTAGAAGATTGCACATCGGTCCACATCTTGAAGCGACGAGAACAGGTGAATCAATGCAGTGAACTGCGCTTATTTATAGGTAGAGGTAGGATTGAAACGGATTGAGTTCATTCACCAATCCGAACACGCGTTACAAAATTCAGCCAGCCCGCATCCAATCCGAAGAGAGCAGTCTGTTACGTCACGTAGTCTATATAGATTCGCTAGCGCTTGTGTGCAGTCAACCTATGCGACAGTGATTCAACATGACGGAAATACAGAAAACGATCCATTGGGGTGCACCAACAGGGGAGACTGCCCAAGGGAACTCGGACTTGCTTTCAGAAGAGGTGAATTGGGATTTTGTGGATTTTCTCTCCTCGCAAGAATTTGTTCCGGAACCTTCGTTACCTTCTTCATTACCGCAAGTGGAGAATTTTAGACAGAGACAGAAAGAAGAATTGGAGAAATTTATACAACGACAAAAGGAAGCGGAACAAGCTTTTCTCCTACAGCAACAGCAGCAAGAAGAAGAGGTAAGAAAAAAACAACAGCAACAACAGCAAGAAGAAGTAGCAGCAAAGAAATAAGAGGGTGAAAATCAAACGGTCACGGTACTGTTGGACATTTTAGCGGAGTTAAGAAGTCTGAAACAAATGTATCAGACTTCTTTATTACGACCGAAGAGAATACGACCTTCCCGAGCTAAACACGTCAACCCTGTGACTAAGCCTACCGTACCACCCTTAGTGATTTCAACCCAATCATCATCATCAACATTACGCAGTCCAGAAGTAGGCCTTGGTCGTGGCAAAGGCTTAAGGCAGTTAAAGTTGATTGCTTAAACTCACCCCTACACCATGAAGAAAAAAAGGCCCTTTTCAGGGCCACCCACATTTCTCGAAAAGAAATACAATTTCAATTTGCCAATAACTCAAAAAAAAAAACCCACCCATTTTACCCTTATAGTACGTTTCTGTGTATGAGTGCGTGAGTGTAGCTTCTTATTTTAAAATCAAAACTCAAAGACACTTACCTTGTATCATTAATTTATTCTTTTATCCATTGTTACAATCCAATTCACAATTCACAACACAACACTTTAATTAAAAGTTCATTGATTTCTTCTTTCTCCTTGTTTAGTCTCTCTGTTTTTTTGAATTTCTTCACCGTCTTTTCCTCTTCTTTCTCCTCATTTTCTTCCCTTCTTCTTTTCTTCTCCTGTTTCTTTGCCTCTTTTAAATAGAATTGTCTTCTTTCTTCCTCTTCTTCCTCTGAAGAATCCCTCTCTTCTTCTGAAGAATTCCTCTTTTCTTCTGATTCCTCTTGTTTCTTTTTTGAGCAATCTGGAGACCAATGTCCTTTTTCTTTACAATAATAACAGGTATCTTGACTTTTGTCCTTTTTAGCCCCTGTTTTTTTTTTTTTTTTGACGGTCTGGACACTCTGAAGACCAATGCCCTTTCTTCTGACAGATATAGCAAGTATCTTGACTTTTATCTCGAAAGGAAGGAGAGTAGTCCGTCGGCTGGTCTGAAGAGAATTTTCTAATGACCCCTCGCAAAGCTCTGACGAAACGTTCGATTTGGTTAGTCTCTTCCATCGTTGTGCTCGGCTTGAGAGTGAAATGAATAGTGAAAGGACAAGACACACACCCTTTTATATACGCTGGTCTGCCATGACTATAAATTAGTTTATGGTGTTTGCACTTGAGTCATTTGACGTTTTTCACTCAAGATGAAACGATCCCATTCATTCGCGAAGAAAGAAGAAGAAGAAAGTAAGAGGCAGAAACGTGATCTATCGCCTCGTACCAGGGCTGAAATCTTGGCACAAATTCATGCCAGTGATTTTGAGGAGGACATGAGTGAATCAGAATCAGTACCCTCTAAACCAAGTTCGTCACCCTTAGTCAACCCTGAAAAATACTATTCCATTCGAGAGACGGAAAAGCGCTCCTCTAGAAAATTTAGAACCACGGCTTACACCTACACGGTGAAGTTTAAAGATTTCAAGGCCGACGTACCCTTGGAGAAAGCAGAAGAGTTTATCACCGAGATGTGGGATTCTTTGCTCACCGCACTCAAGCGACATTGTCAACCCAAAGAAGACGATCGCTTGACACTATCCATAGATCACATCGGTTTGAAATCCCCTGTTTGGATCGAGTTTAGCAGACCCGCAGAACTAACCCCTTCCAAAATCATGGACAAGATTCAACACGTACAACAATCTAATGATCAGTTTGACATCACCGATGGTAAAGCCACACTGAAAATGGCCCACGTCTCTCTTCCTCAAGGGACAGGAAGCAAAAAGATGTTATTGGTGGACGACCTTCGCAACACCAAAAAGAGTCTCGTCCGAATTAACAACCCTCAAGACCAGATGTGTTTAGCCCGAGCCATCGTGGTGGGACGAACCTATGCCAACAAGAACGACACGGTAGAATGGAAAAGAACCTGGAACACTATTCAACGATCCGATCGAGCCAAACAACGAAATGAAGCAGAACTCCTGTTACAACAAGCCGGACTGTCCAAAGACACACTCTGTGGCATTCCTGAGATGCAAAAATTGCAAGATGCCCTAGCTCCACGATACACCTTGAAAGTGCACCCTCAAGAAATGCGTGGGTCTCTGTTGTTTCGAGGCCAAGACTTTCAGGACGGAAAATACATTCATGTTTATCATCACGATGACCATTTCGATACCATTACCAGTATCACTGGATTCCTGGGATATGCTTATTATTGTGAGAAATGTGATTATGGTTATAACAATCGAGAGCAACACAAGCATTGTGGATGGAAATGCCCAGGATGTTTGGCCTCTCCACCCTGTCTGAGCGAAGAACCAGTGCCTTGTTCGACTTGTCAACGCACGTTTGTCAGTAATACCTGTTACCAACAACATCCGAAAACACAAGGTTCACAGAAGAAATGTGCTTGTCAACTGCTGAGATTGTGCCCTACGTGTGGACAAGGCACACTTACCAATAAGGCCAAGGCACACGTATGTCGAGGAAAGAAAAAATGTCACATTTGTCACCACATCGTGGACTTGGAACACGAATGTTACGTGCAAAAATACGAACCCCCACCAGAGAAAGAGGACGGTCACAAGAAGAAAGGCAATTTCATCTTTTTCGATTTCGAATGCATGCAAGAGACCGGCATTCACATTCCTAATTTCTGCGTGGCTCATCGAGCGTGCGAGAAGTGCATTCAAGAACCTATCTTCAGTCATTGCCCTCACTGCAGCAAGATTCCTGGAAGGCGTGAAAAAATCTTTCGAGGACCGAACACGTTAGAAGATTTTGCCCAATGGGTTTTAGACCCCGTCGACACGACGTGGAGCCAAGAGGACATCGAACGTTACGGAGATTGTCATCGTCATGCCACGGTGATGGCTCACAATTTCTCCGGATACGATAGACAGTTTCTTTTGAGGTACTATACGGAACAAGGCACCGAGCGTCCTAAAGTGACTTTGAACGGAGCCAAAATCATTTTCATGCAAGTGGGACAAGTACAGTTTCAAGATTGGATGAGCTATTTGGCCATGCCTTTGAGTCGAATGCCTAAAACGTTTGGAATGACAGAAATGGCTAAAGGGTACTTTCCACACTTTTTCAATACGGAAGCCAATCAACACGCCGTTCTACCCCATTTGCCAGAGGCTCACTATTACGACCCCAACAACATGCGTACCGAACAACGAGAAGCTTTCTACGCTTGGTACCAGGCTCACGCCTCCGACCCTTTCAACTTTCAGGAAGAAATGCTAAAGTATTGTTGTTCCGACGTGGACATTTTACGGCGTTGCTGTGGAAAATTTCGAGAACTGTTCATGGAACACGGAGGGGTCGATCCTTTGAAAGAAGCTTGCACCATTGCCAAAGCGTGTTCCTTAGTGTACCGGCAACGATTCATGCCTGAAAACACCGTAGCTGTCATCAGCCCTCAAACGACCCACTATGTCAAGCGTCAATACTCGGTCAAAGCCCTACGTTGGTTACATTACTTGTGCGACAAGGAAGATAAATGGATTCAGCATGCCCGCAACGGAGGGGGTGAAAAGACCATCGGAACGTATTCGGTCGATGGCTGGGACTTAGAAAACCCCAAGATCGTGTACGAGTTTAACGGTTGCTTATTTCACGGATGTCCCGTCTGTTACTCTGATCGTAGCACTAAAAATCAGTTTTTACAACGAACCATGGAAGACTTGTACCAGGACACCTGTCAGCGGCGCCTAAAGTTAGAATAGCAAGGATACCAAGTGGTGGAAATATGGGAACACGAATACGATCATCGTATGAAAACCGATACCGAGTTTAAACGCCTCGTGGAAAGTTACCAGTTCATGGACCCGCTGAACCCGAGGGATAGTTTGTACGGAGGAAGGACCAATGCCACCTGTTTGCTGTACCAAGCCGACGAAGAGAAAGGAGAAGAAATCAAATACTTGGACGTGTGTTCGCTGTATCCCTACGTGTGCAAATATTGTCGCTTTCCTGTAGGGCACCCACAATTGTTCACGGAACACATCGACCTGAAAAACATTCGACAATACGAAGGCTTGATCAAGTGCAAAGTTTTGCCTCCCACGAACCTATACCATCCCGTCTTACCTCACCATTGTCAAGGCAAACTGATGTTTCCCTTGTGCCGCACTTGTGCCGAAACGTGCAACCAAGACCAACCTTGTCAGCACAGCCAGGATGAACGGGCCTTGACGGGAACCTGGGTCAGCGTAGAATTGTTCAAAGCTCTGGACATGGGATACCAACTGTTAGAAGTGTACGAAATTTACCACTTTCCCAAGACACAACAATACCACAAGGGTGACCCTACTCAGAAAGGCATTTTCGCTGACTACGTGGATGCCTTTTTGAAACTGAAACAAGAAGCCAGAGGCTATCCTTCCTGGTGTCACACTCCCGAAGACCAAATACAATTCAAAGAGAAATACTATGAACAAGAAGGCATCTCTTTAGATCACATCGAGAAAAACGAAGGCAGGGGATCGTTTGCCAAAGTGATGTTAAATTGCTTGTGGGGTAAAATGGCACAACGACCGTGTTTACTCAAGACGGAATATTTGACAGAACCTTCCCGCTACTTCCAGATGATTCACGACAAAACCAAATACATGAAACACGTGGACGTCGTTCGAGAGGATTTGATCTTGGTCAATTACGAAGAAGATCTGGACTTTGTACAAGACGACCCTTTTGGAAATGTCATCATTGCGGCTTACGTGACAGCTCATGCTCGCTTAAAATTGTACGAAGCTTTAGAACTGTTAGAAGAACGCGTCCTGTACTTTGACACGGACAGTTGCATTTACATCCATCACCCGAGTCAACAGCACCCTGACATCGAAGGAGACCGTTTAGGAGCCTGGACAGACGAGCATCCCGACGACAAGATTCTAAGTTTCGTCAGTGGCGGTCCCAAAAATTACCGCTACGAATACCGTGACAAACAAGCAGAAGTGCACACGACGTGCAAAGTGAAAGGACTGACTCTGAATCATCGTACCAGTCGAGTGGTCAACTTTGGGGTATTGAAAGAAGCCTTGCAATCGGGAGAGGATGGAAACTTTAAAGTGACCACTTACCAACCAAACAAGATTGTACGTTTACCCACTCACCACATCGTCAGTCGACCCTTGGAAAAAGTTTATCAAATCGTGTACCAGAAGCGAGTTCGACTTCCCAATCATTTCACCTTACCGTATGGACACGTTGGTATAAAACATTGGTTGTAAGAGGATAGCCCCCCACCAGAAGGATGACTTCGCCACAGCATGAATCGAGTGAGAAACCCGATGAGAACTCCAAGTTCAAACCCTACCATTTTCCAGTCTTCTTACCTGACTATTGTCATTGTGCCCGTCGATTGGACACGTTTCAGAAATGGCCTACGGATAGGGAAGGATTACCTTCTTCGCATGTTTTAGCTAGAACAGGATTTGTCTACTTGGGACCTGAGTCAGGATTGGGATACGAGGTACAGTGTTTCGCTTGCGGACTGAAGTTACGAATGGATCTATGTATCTATAAAGATTCAGCTATTCTGGAACATACTCGATGGTCTCCGCACTGCCCTTACCTTTCTATGGCCTTTCCACCCATCACACTACGGTACAATGTTGACGGTACCTCAGAGACGGTACCTTCCAGAACAGGACATAAAAAACGTAAAAAAGGAAAGATGTACAAGCTGGAGACTGCATTGCGACTAGTATAAAAAGGGGGCTATGGTCAAGATTGATAGTTCATTGTGACTACCAAGACCGAGCGAACAAGATGAATACTTTGAAAGAGACATCGTTCCAGTTTGGGGATTGTAAAAATGTTGTATCTTCCTCTAGTGTGACTAATATTGGATGGATAAGACCCAGGCATTGCGACGGAAAATGTCCGGAAGGAAACTGCGATTGTCCATGTGGTTACCATTGTAATTGCGTAACGGAGTTTGCAGACGAGTGCGATTGTGAGCCTTGCGATGGATACGATGCTGTACCTTGTGACCTGAGCGATGCCGTAAAGCATCATGGGAACTTTAGTGTCCCTAGCCCTATCATGGAAAGTGATGCTGTGCGTGTCAAACCTGAGGGATGCGAAAGCGATGCCGCTCGTCCTCTTAGACATTTTACCGGGTTTCGTTTTAAAGGGGAATGTTCACCTTCACGTCTACCCCCCTACGGATGTCATCCAGCCTTGTGCAAACTCCTGTTCCTGTCACCCAACCCTCATCGAAACGAACCTGTGAAAGACGAATATTCGTTTCCTGTGCGTTTGTCGGAATACTGCGACTTTGAAAATCGTCTTCAATCGTTCAAAGGAAAATGGCCTAAGTATCTGGGAGGACCGACCACCGAAGAATTGGCCAGAGCCGGATTTTTCTACTTGGGCGAAGGAGATAAAGTCAAGTGCTTCAGTTGCGGTGTGTCACTTCACCACTGGGAACCGCAAGATTCGGCCTACGTAGAACATGCTCGATGGTCACCGAATTGTCATTACTTACCCTTAGTGGGACCGAGACATTGAAGTAACTTCTTACCATAATAATCTGTTCATGGATACTTTACACGAGAACATTCGTGCTTTGCCTGTGGAGTTGAGAGAACTCATTTATCGAGAACTAGTTAAAATGCAAGTGAAACGTAAAGAACAGTTGCATCCGTTACGTCACCAGATCTTTAAGCACTGGTACCTGAATGGTATAAGAGAACTGATTCGTCAGAAATTGTTTCAGTGGTCAGACCTTGTTCAATACTTCCAGGCTCCCGATGATCCACGTGTTGATTATTTTGGTTACTTCGAGATTCACCTACTACAACACATTGAGGAAGACAAGGTAAAGGATTACCGACATATTTTACGTGGAATCTACTTAGCGGAAGAGGAAACTTCTAAACGAAGTCTGACGTTTCGGTTACAGTATGCAACATTTAAATTCCCTACTGCAGAACGAAGATGTCTGGCTAGAAAGTACGTGTATTGTTTCCGAAACAAAGAGACTATAAAAACAGGCTGTCATGCCACGACTTTTATCGCATGTAATCCAACAGATTCCGTGGAAGGAAATCAATGACCATATTCAAACCGTGGATCATTACCATCGATTATTACAAGAACTTTATCCATTCAATTTGGGACGACAAGTGGTGTGTGTCTTAGTGACTTGTTTTCTGGGATTTCGTTTACCAGCCGATTCTTTGTGGACTTCTTACGATCAGTACTTCCCACCTCAATGGCCTTAAATGGTCACGAAAAACTCCTTTTGCTCAAAGCCTTGCGTTTTCATCTGGATACTTCACGACCTCAACAGGAAAAAAAGATTCGTCAACTTTTAGCTACCCAAGACGTGTATGACGATGTGTGTGTAGCTTGTGACTTACATCCCCATTGGACAGATGTCCGTGCCTGGAAAGAATGGGGTTTTGAGGCTTGTACCCAAGAAGTGGCCCAGTATGCACGAGAGTTGTTCAAGGAAAAAAGTTACTTTTCAACCCGTGTTAGTGACGGTGCCAGAAGAACCCGTCACCCAGGACGGGACTGTCGTGGACAGGCCTGAAAGACCCTTTCGGGAGGACACTTGTGTGACCTTACCCCCTACTATAGAACTGGTTAGAACATTACCCAAAACATGTTGTACAGACACTTGTGTTTATTCCACGTTCATAGTTATCATGTGCCTTTTATCCTTGTACTTAAGCCTTTGGCTTTTATGTATTTTTGTCTTTCGTATTCATGTTTGAAACATTCAATAAACGTGTTCTGAAAAAGTATATAAACTCTTGTCTTGTTTGTTTTCGTGTCACAAGTGACATTTCTCACACCATGGCTACCTCTGCTGTCTCTGCTCCCTCTTCCTCTACTGTCAAAGTCATCGACGAACACTTAGATCGTGCCAGTTGGGAGGCTTTGTATCTTCGCCATCCCTTTAACATGCTCATTGCTGGACCTAGCGGTTCAGGCAAAACCGAATTCGTCAAACGTTTGATCGAACATAAACATCATTTGATCGATCGACCACCTCAACGGATCGTGTGGTGTTACAAAGAGTGGCAATCAGGGTACAGCCTCTTGCGAGAAAGTCAAGGCGATTCCATCGTGTTTGTGGAAGGCATTCCTAAAGAAGACGACGGCATCGTCTCTGACTCAAGTCAAACCCATTTGGTCATTTTCGACGACATGTTAGGAGAAGACGAAGAAGAAATTAAATTGTGGTTCACGCGCAAAGGGCATCACCGTAATGCCAGTGTCGTTTACATCACCCAAAATTTGTTTCAACAAAGTAAAGCCCATCGCACCATCAGTCTCAATGCGCATTACGTGGTCATGTTTAAAAGCCCTCGAGATAAATCGCAAGTGCAAGTTTTAGCCAAACAGTTAGGATTTCCTTGGCTGACTCAGGCGTACGACGATGCCACTCAAACGCCACACGCCTATTTACTCGTCGATTTGAATCCTACGACCCCCGAGGATTTGCGATTTCGTACCCACTTGTTTCACCACTGGTGCCAAGACGGAGGGCCTGTCCTGTACACTTCATTTCACTCCCCATAAAAAAATCTATAAAAGCCTCAGACCCTTTTTCGTCTGTCTCACTCACAGTGTGAACATGACGTCCCTTCAGTCGCATCTTCCCGTCAAATTGATTCGTGCCTTGTATGGCATCAGTCGAGAAAAAGATCCACAAACACGAGCTCGTGTCTTAGAAGCTAGTCTCAAAGAAGTCTTACGATGGTTCACGGTGACGGCACGTCAATTACTCCAAGGAATCATTCAGATTCCTCATCAAACCAAACGCTTTTTCGATCGAAACAAAGTCGCTTTGGTCCAACTGGCCGTTCCCCGCATCGACACTCAAACCAAAAAACAAATCATTTTGAAACCTGGAGGGAGCGGTACTCTAGGAGGGGTCATCATTCGCTCACTCTTAAGATGGGATCCTAATGCCCCCAAAGTTCTCCCCAAGAGAAAAGTCCAACGAAGCCCCAAGAAGAAAAAGAAAAAGACCAGGTCCCCAAGAAGAATAACTTCTCCAGTGCCAGGACCCTCCTCTGACCAGACACCACCACCCCGGAAAAAGAAAAGAAGCCCCCAGAAAAAGAAACAGAGAAAAAGTCCCCAGAAAAAGAAAAGTCCACAGAAGAAAACTAGTCGCAAGAGAGGCACCTCGGCCAGGACGCAACCTTACACTCGCAAACCAAGACCTGCCACGGCAGTGACTGCGTCTCCGGCAGCCTCACGTTTGTCTACTTTTCCGTTGATGTCACATGGAACTGAAGAGTACTTGGAGACGTTGATCACACCAAGAACTTCTCCGTTGATGACCCCCAAAAGAACTTCCCCAGTGGCAGGACCCTCCAATTTAGCGGCAGTGGCTTCTGCTCACAAAGTACCTTCTCCCAAAATCAAAGTCCATGAAAGATCGGGCATGTTACAAAGTTTACTGGATTTGTCCAAGCAAGAACTGGCTCGATTTAGTCCGTTACGTACCCCTGCACGACGTGTCATGCCTGTCCTCAAACTGACACGACGTAAAGACAATCAGTGGCGACGCGTTCCAGTATAAAAAAGACCTGTGACCAAGTAGGGTATCAGTGTTTTTTCGGTGTTCCTGAAGACTCAAAGATGTCACCCTCCAGAAAACCCCAAGGAAAGAAAAGGAAAGGACTGCCACCAGGTTTAGCTAAACATGGGGACATGTTATCTGTCCTGTCTAAAGCTTCTCCACCCCTACGAAAAAAACTCATTCAAACGGCCTCCAAAGAGGTCATCGATACCGTGTGCGAATGTTGTTTAACCGTTTTGAAAGGCACGATCCCTTTGTCCAAACACCAGAAACAATGCTTAGGCAAACATCGTCACGTTCTTCGGAAAATGGTTCGAAAGAAAATTCCCATTCGTCAAAAAAAGAAGATGTTAGTGCAACGTGGAGGCATTTTACCTCTCTTGTTAGGCCCCATACTGAAAGGAGTCTTGGGAACCATGTTGGGAGGACTGGTGGGAGCAAGATAAAATGGCCCTCGGAAGTCCCAAGATCTCAGAATCGACCCTTGACAACCCCATGGAAGGACGAAAACTAGCTTTAGTGCCTTACAAACGATGGATGGAATACCATCGGTGGCAAGAACAACGCACCCCGCATTTACCTCCCAATCCCAATTTGAGCGAGATGTATCATGTTACAACACGAATTGCAGTCCTTGATGGATCGCCAAGATTTGTCCGAAACAGAAAAATCGCAAAAGTACGGTCAACTCTTGCAACGACTGCAACTCTTTCACCAGAAAGCTTTAGACGAAACAGCTCTACCCACTCTGAAAGATTTTAAGACCTTGATGAAAAGTCCAGCACCATCACCAGTACCAGTACCAGTACCAGTGACCAAGACAGAAAAAGGAAAAGAGGAAGAAGAAGAAGGGTTTCAAACTCCACCAGAAAAAGTACGCAAGTTAACAACACCACCTACCTCCAGAATTGGATGGATTAAAAAGATGATGGCCACCCCTTCTTCATCACAAGAGAAAAAGAAAGTGAAGACAGAAGTGAAGACAGAAGTGAAACAAGAACCGATATCCCCCGCTCAGACATCCTCCTCCTCCTCCTCTTCAACACCTAATGCCGGTCGCACACGCAAAGCCTTGCAATCCAAGAAAATACCCCAAGAGAAAAAGAGTAGCCTCTTCCAAGAGTGGGTGCCTTATTAACACACAGACACAAAAAATGTAAAAAGTCTTAGCCAGCATTTACTACGATCCCTCGCATCCTGCAGGTTACGCAGGAGTTCAAAAATTGTATCGTGCTGCCAAAACTCGACTGAAACGTCTCCGTTTACCTCAAGTGCAACGATGGTTACAAGAACAAGCTACCTACACTTTGCACAAACCCATTCGACGCAAGTTTGTCAGAAGTCGCACCCGAGTGGAAGGCATCGATCATCAATGGCAAGCCGATTTAGCCGATGTCTCTCATTTGGCCAGCTACAATCGTGGCTACAAATATTTGTTTTGTGTCATCGACGTATTTTCCAAATTTGCCTGGGTCGTGCCCTTGACTTCCAAATCGAGCAGCGAGTTAGTGCGAGCCCTGCAACGGGTGTTGAAACAAAGCGGTCGTCACCCTCTTCGATATCAAACGGACAACGGCACCGAATTTCTGAACCAAGCTTTCCAAAAAGAATTAAAGAAACGTGACATTCATTTTTTTACCACCGAGAATCCCGAAACCAAAGCCAGCATCGTGGAACGTTTTCAACGCACTTTGAAAGAACGCATGTGGAAATATTTTACGCATCACCACACTCTGAAGTGCATCGACATCTTACCGCACCTGGTGCAAGCGTACAACCAATCTTACCATCGAAGCATCGGACGTACCCCGCAAGACGTGACTCCCGAGAACGAAGTGTTGGTGTTTGAGCGCCTGTTCGGTACATCCCCGACGAGGGCTGTCCCCAAGAAAAGTGGAGAGTTGGCCGTAGGAGATTGGGTGCGCATTGGCAAAACCAAACGCACTTTCGACAAAGGTTACTTACCTAACTGGACGACCGAACTGTTTCGCCTCACTGGACGAGTGCATGGCCGTCATCCTGCCGTCTATAAATTGGAAGACATGAACGGAGAAGTGCTCAAAGGAACGTTTTATTTGCCCGAGTTACAACGTGTCACCAAAAAAGAAGACGACGTGTACGACATCGAAAGCATTCTCGAACGCAGAACCCGTAAAGTGGGCAAACGACGTGTCAAAGAAGTCAAAGTACGTTGGAAAGGATATCCGCCCAGTTTCGATTCTTGGATCGACGCTTCGCAAGTCATCGACTATAAAAAGAAGTGACCATCATGCTCTTTCACACATCAGACGCAGCTACGTCGACCACTCCTTCTTCACCTAGATTTGCAAAAACAACCCTTGTGGGTGTGGTGTGGAGAACGTGTGCCTAAAACGCAAATCGTCTTTTTCTGCCAAATCTTCGTGGTGTATTGTGTCATCGGGGCAGCCATTGCCAATTTGAGTTTGCAACAAGGAGACAAACAATTGTGGACCATTTTATTGAGTAGTTGCATCGGTTACCTGCTTCCCAATCCCTCCCTGAAATTCTCCTCGAACGGGAGCCACGGGAACCTTGTGTCCAGTGCCAGTGTCAGTCACCACTCCAACAACCACAATCAGAACCCCATTTTGGGCGGAGACACGCCTCTGACGTCCAGTAATAACCCCTGGGACAGGCACAGAACTCTGGAATTATGAGTCACCAAAACCAATTTTACTTAACCTTACCCAGTGACAGTTCCATGGAGGTGTTTCCCAACAACACGTTGTGCTGTTACACGGCCAAATTACCTCAGGCCATCCCCTTAGATCACGAAGCCCATTGGGAAGTGGCTTTAGTAGAAATGATTCACCCTACACAAATCCAAAACATCACCGAAAAGCAAAACACTTTTGAGGTGGAAATCCTGAACGAACAATTACAAAACTACATGAATGACATCGGGTTTTCAGGGGACACAAAACCAGCCAGCAATCCAGCCTTCAAAATCTACACCTTCAAAATTCCGGCAGGGTTTTATTTTAGTGGCCAACATTTGGTGGACACTATTGTGGACAGGTTCGAGTTCGTCTTTGGCAAAGCCCTGAACAGAATCAAAAAAGTGTCACCCTGGAGTACCATAAAGTGGCTCATCGCTTACTGATGAAATTTCAGGATACTGAACTGTTGTCCTTCAGGTTCATTGGTAGTTTGTTTGAAATTTTGGGTGGATATTCAACAATGGTCGCAAACAATATGAGCCCCAAGATCAACAGTAATATGGATTTTTACAAAGCTTTTGGAAAACCGGTAGAACTGAACCAAGGACTGAATTTAATGTTTGTGTACTCCGATGTGGTGGAGTACAACGTAGTGGGACACACCTCCGTGCCATTACTGCGTGTCATTCCTTTCAAAGTGGATAGTACCACGACCAGTGACCAGGAAGGTGGAAACACTTACCACGTCCACCGGGAATTTGTCCATCCTCACTATTTGCCTGTCAGCAAGTCGTATTTGGACACGGTCAACATTGCTATAAAAGGAGATTTGGGACAAAATATTCCATTCACCAAAGGAAAAGTCACGGTGAAACTCCATTTTCGAAAACGATTCTCTCACGACTCGTAAATCATGTATCCAGTGTACCGAGGGGTTGCTCGACAGCGAGGACACGGTTTAGGAGACATGTCAAAATCAGCCTTTCGTTCGGTGACCCCGGTGTTGAAACCGATGGTGACACGCGGATTGCACGCCTTGAAAGATGCGGTACTGACGCAAGGCAAAGAATTTCTCCAAAATGTCATCATCGACAAACAAAACCCTAAAGAAGCCTTCATGAGGGCTGGCAAAAATGTCTTGCTGCAAACGGGCAAAGACATTTTAGGCCGACGAGACACACCTATAAATGCCCTGCACGCTACCGAGTCAGGCATTCAGCAAGGACAAGGCAGAAAGAGACGACGAAGAAAACACCCTTTCACCAGACTTCAAGCTAGAAAGGCCAAGAAAAGAAGAACCGTTCGAGACTTAGACGTTTTCGATTATTGAAACACAGAATAAAAAAAAAAATGATGCACCGAGAGTCATGCGCTTGTTCCAAGACGGAACTGGATCTGTTTGCCATGCCCCCCACCATGATGACCATGCAAGAATCCCAGTGGGTGGAATTTCACCCCGTCTCCTCATTGGCCGATTCTGCTCCCATCGAGTTTGAAATCAAGGGACAGCCCGAAGATTACATCGATCTGAATAGCAGTTACTTGTACTTGAAAGTCCAAGTTCTAGATAAGGATAATGATAAAGTAGAAGACACTGAGAATATAGCTCCCGTCAACAATTTCATGCATTCCTTGTTCAGCTCAGTGGACTTGTACTTGAATAGCAAACTGGTCAGCAGCAGCATGGATACTTACCCTTACCGTGCCTACCTGGAAAATCTCTTGACGTACGGAATAGATGCCAAGGATACTCATCTCAATGCCTGCGTGCTGTGGGAACCTGACGAAGCGACCAAGTTCGACACATTGGGTGAAAACAATCCCGGCTTTGAGGCAAGAGAAGAGAAAATCTTAAATAAGAGGAGTTTAGAACTGATGGATCGTTTGCATTTGGACATGTCGTTGCAAGAGAAATATTTGCTGAACGGGGTCAATGTCCGCTTGAGACTGAATCGCAGCAGTGCCGCTTTCCATTTGTTGGCTGATGGTGATACTATTAAGAATGGCAATCCTAAAAGCAAAATCGAGGAGGCCAAACTCTACGTACGACGCGTGGAAGTGTTACCTGAAGTAGGTAACGACATCAGTCAAACGTTGAGCAGAACGACCGCCAAGTATCCCATACGTCGCGTGGAAGTGAAAACGTTCACCATTCCCGCTAATCATCATTCCATGACCGAAGATCATCTGTTCTAAGGACAGTTACCCAAACGTTTAATCCTTGGTATGGTCTCGAATGAAGCCTTCAACGGAGCCTTCCCTAAAAATCCTTTCAACTTTCAACACTTCAAGGTGAAGAAAATCGAAGTCAGTCGCGATGGCAAGGCCTTGTGTACCCGACCTTTCGAACCTGACTTTGCCAACAAAAATTACTTGAGATCGTACTTGTCCTTGTGCGAAGCCACGGGACAGTTAGGAACCAACACCAGTCACGGGATTACGTACGACGATTACGTAGGAGGCTATGCTTTGTGGGCTTTCGATTTCACTCCAGACCAAGGCAGCGACGAGGGACATTTCCACCCTATAAAATCCGGCCAGATTCGTGTGGAACTTCAGTTTGCAGAACCACTGAAAGAGACAGTGAACGTTATCCTGTATGCAGAATTCGATAATACCATAGAAATCAACAGTTTGAGAGAAGTCATTCTAGATTATTTGAAACCATGGAAGACTGTTATCCCTCTTTACCTAGTGGAGAAACTTTAGAGATGAAATGTGAGGAGACCGTGGAAAAAGAAGAAGAAGTGATCATGATGAAATCGAGATGGCCAGAACAAGAAGCCTATTTAGTCTCCTGTTTTGCCAAACACTTGGTCGATAAAATGACGGAATTGATCAAGAAAAATTGCTATGGATGTCAAAACGATCATCCCAGTCAAATTCAACACGATAAATGCCTGATGTTGAGTCAAGAAGAAAAATTGGACGAGTATCTGGACGAGGCTTGGAGTCTCATCTCGGACAAAGACGTGTTGCACCAGTGGTATAAAGACTTGCGTGAACATTCTTGTCCACCATTAACCACTCAAGAGATCCATCGTATCGAAGCTCTCCTGAATCAGAGTGAGGAGACGAAACGAAGAAACGGTTACTTGTCAGACATTTTCAAGCAAAAAGTCAGGATCCAATTGACGACTTATTATTACCTGTGAAGATGAAAAAAAAAAAAAACACACAAATGGATACCTGGGAACTTTATTACCTTTTGAACCACAGTTCGTATACGTCGTCTTGGAATCCTGTCGTCTGTGCTAAAGATGAACTCCCTCATCGCAAACCTAAATACCATCAAGCTTACATGATCAACACGGATGACAGTCATCTCCCAGGAACCCACTGGGTAGCCGTCTACTTTCCTCAAGAAGGATGTGTGGAATATTTCGATTCGTACGGATTGCCCCCTTTGGAAGACGATATCATTGACTTTATGAGAAGAAATGCTCAAACCACCCGATTCAATAACGTGAAATTACAAGGCACAGATTCCTTGGTGTGTGGACAGTACTGTGTGTATTTTCTGCATCATCGCAGCCTGGGCTATTCCTTAGAACATTTAGTGACTCATTTTGATCCTCGTTCTTCTGCTAGAAACGATGTGAAAGTAGATCGATGGTTTTGTGACCATTATGCTTATCTTTTTTCTCAAGCTAGGAAACGTAGTGTCCATCAATGGCCTAATGATTTCCAACAGTGGAAATCACAACGTTGTCAGCCCTGTTTAAAGTAGATTGTCAATTGAGAAAAAATGTTTGTGATTTGAAAAAATTGTTTGATGTTATAGTGTTGGATTATTGTTAAAAAATGTTAGAGTTGTTGTTTAGTGTTAAGTGATTTTTGAATAAAAAATGTTGTGTTTTGAAAAAAATGCCTTTGTCTTTTGTTTAGCTATAAGAATGTTGGATTGATGCTCTTTCATTTCTTACTATCCCTCTCATGACACTCACTGAACGTTGCGACTCGAAAACCGTGTGGGGGATGTTTTCCTTCACGTCCGCGCTTTGACTTTAAGAACCGGGTTATTTCCAGTCTAACCATCCATTGTCGACTGATCCTCCTACGAAGATGTGCTCCAAACTAGCTAAGCTCAACGAAGCCTACGCGAATTTGCATAGGGTCAGACACAGTCTGATACCGAAGCCAGAAGAAATAGAGAATGTGAGAATGCTAAAAATCACTGAAGACCTAATAGAAGAGCTCTTCAGAGAAGAAGTGAACAGGGAAAAAGAAGAATGGACAGAGAAGTACAGACTTCAGAGACAGCAGCAACAGCAGCAACAACAACAACAACAACAACAGCAGCAGCAACCTGAACCTGACAGAGGCTTTGTCGATTGTCGTATCGACACCAAAGAGTTCTTCTTCTCTTTTCGAAGAAGCAGACCTATCGCCAGAAAGTCTATCCTCAGAGGACATCGCATTCTTAGAAACTAAAAAAAGAATGCCATAGCAAACAAAAAACAGCCCTTTTCAGGGCTACCCAATACTCTAGAAAAGAAATAACGATCGATTTGCCAATGTGTGTAGGTAGAGTAGTGTGAAAATAAACACTAACTCTTTTTCAAAAAATGTGAGGGTATGTGTTTGTGTGTTTGTAAGTGCTCACGTACGTTGGTGTGGATAGTAGATTAAAATCATGTTTTTTTGGTGTTTGAGGTGTATATTTGGGGTTAGATTGGATTGCTTTGCGTATGTGGATAGTCTATTGAAGTGATTTATAAAAAAATTTTAAAATAGTGATGGGTAGCATAAAAAGTGAGTGAGTGTTTCTTTTAGGTCCGCGCGTTGTTGGGTTATGATCTAGGTAAGATCAATTTTATGTTTTTAGGGGGATATTTTCCTTCACGTACGCGCTTTTCGTATAAGAACCCACAGTATTCGTCGTTCAAACCATTCTACAAAGAATAATCTAGACAAGATGACGCAAGTGACTGATTTATTTAATCAATTGAGGCATATCTATTTCTGGATAATAGATGCAGAATATGCTATAGAAAGGATACAAAAGGAATGGGAGTATGAAGATAAAGAACACTTGGTAACCAGTCAAGTCGAACGTATAAAGGCCGCCAGACACATAATAGAAGGAATGATAGACGATGAAGTCAACAAATCAAGAGGATTAATTGACCCACCTTATGTAAGAGTGGGGAGTTTGAAGGAAGCACTGGATTATGTCATCCAAGTCCGGTGCTTCCTAGAACATATAGTGTATTGGACGGAGTTGTCATATATGAAGAGGGGACTGAACAGGTTGAAAAAGGAGAAGAAATAATGAAACAAGTGATGACCCAAGAAGTAGAAAACATAAAGGAAAGGTGGACTAAAGAAAGAAAGGAAGAACAGAATAAGAAGAAGAAATTAGAATTCGACCAACTGAATAACAACTGGATGAAAATACAGGCCAAATTTCCAGCCATGGGTCACCCGGACTGGATACCAGAAACAGAAAAGAAAAAGAAGAAAGGAATGATGGACAAAATAAGAGGATGGTGGAAAAAGTTAAGAAGTTAAAAGAAGAAGAAGAAGAAAAACCCAAAGGCCCTTTTCAGGGCCAGCCATATTTCTCGAAAAGAGATAGCCTTTCCATTGCCTACCCCTTTTTTTTAAAAAAAAAAATCCCATGTTCCATTCCCCTTGTCCCTAAACAAACCCAAACTCTATTCCCATGTTAATTCCCCTTGTACGTAATCTGACCCACGATTTTTCGCCATGTTAAATTTCCATTGTACGTAATCTGACCCAGGGGTCCCTGTAATGCTAATTCCCATTGTACGTAATGTGCCCCCCTTTACTACTACAAACTTTGTCTCCTTTTGTAGGGCTTGAAATAATAAAAAAATCCTGAAAAATCTTAAGCACTTTGCTATAGATAATTTCATCAACAGACTAAACAACATAAATACCGTTACAACACTAGAAAGCCTTAAATCTTCTATCAAAAAGAAATGCATCAAAAAATTAAAGATTAACGATAACTAACCAATGAAACCGAATTTAACAAAGGCAATGACATGTGAAGAAATGTCTCTCACATTGGAAAGGTAGGCGAATGTAATCTGTTATGCACCATCAACTTGAAAAAATTATAAACATAGAGAAATCTGAATTCAAAATTCAGGTATTTTTTTCAAAATTGTTTCGTTTCTTTTTTCTGTTTTGGAACAAATCTAAGCACTAATACAGAGTGGAAAAGGGAAAATGCACATAAAAGCTTTGATATTTCTGAACAAATGAGGGAATATTCCTAACGTTCATAACTACCTATATAAGCTTGGACTTGTCTGTGACTTATCCACAGAAAAGATGTACATCTTTCTGGTCAAGCTGCAAGTGTGTGCGTGTTTTGGAAAATGGTAAAAATTGGATATACAATTTATATTTGGACGTTTGCGACAATCAAACTTGACACTTAAGCCGTCAAAATGTGTATTTGCAGCATCTGAAGTAGTTTATCTTGGTCATAAATTCTCAACAAAAGGTATCAAGGTAGATGAATCTAAAATAAATACAGTTACACAATTTCCTGTTCCTAAAGCACAGAAAGATGTTAGGAGTTTTCTAGGTTGTGCAACTACTACAGAAAATTTGTTCATGGTTATTCTACTATAGCAACGCCATTAAATAAATTGTTGACAAAAGACAGTTCATTCCATTGGACAGATAAGTGTTGAAAGGCATTTGAAACTCTTAAGACAGCTTTGACTTCAGCGCCTATCTTGGCTTATCCTGACTTTAACAGACCATTTAAGCTCACATGTGATGCTAGCGGTACCGCTCTAGGGTATATTGTGTCTCAGATAGGGACAGATGACAAAGAACATTTATAGCTTACGGTGGTAGAGCTTTATCAGACGCTGAAAAACGATGGTCAGTTACAGAACAAGAATGCTTAGCTGTCTTGGAAGGTATCAGAATATATCATGTTTACCTATCACATCAGAAATTCACTGTCATTACAGATCACAAAGCATTAGTGTGGCTTAAGACAATTAAACACACTTCAGGTAGATTAATTCCTTGGTCACTTCGCTTGCAAGAATACGACTTTGACATCGTATATACTCCATGACATAAAAACACAAATGCTGACGCACTCTCACGTCGACACTACGATCAAATTGATAACACTCACAGGGAAGCGGAGAAATCTCCAGATTACATAGACACACAGACTACTCAATCAGAGCCAGCTGTTCACAGTATTCAAAAAGAATTAACAGAAATTACATTTTACTACACAAACGAAGATATTCCAACTCTATCCGCAGTACACACAAATGACACTACACTCAGTGATTCTCCTTCAGAGCTACCAGATGTTGCCCAATTTCAGCGCGAGTGCCCTGATTTCAAGGACATGTATGTTTACTTAGAGCAAGGAATATTACCAGAAAATACTCGTCGCGCAAAAACTATTCCGTATGAAGCAAGTCAGTATGAACTCGTAAATGGTGTCTTATATCATTTTTTCCAGCCTCGAGCAAAACACAAAACTTCATCAGAACAACTCATAAAACAAGTTGCCTTACCAACAAATTGAGACAAGATGTTCTTCTGTCTTACCACGATTCAAAAGCAGGTGGTTGTCATTTAGGTGTCCAAAGAACATATCAAGCTATCAAACAAAAATACTTTTGGCCTAAAATGTACCAAAATGTTTATGATTACATTACATCATGTTCTCAATGTCAACTCATTAAACGAGACACAAATCCTCGAAAGGCCCCATTTCACCCATTGCCTCCGGAAGACATATTTTCTCGGTGGCACATGGATATATTGTGCATGCCAAAAAGTAAGGAAGGCTACCAGTATACCTTATTGGTGACAGATAGTATGTCACATTGGTGTGAAGCCTTTCCCTTACGTACTCAGACAGCAACGGACATCGCCAGTGTTTTGTATAATGAAATATTCGCACGTTATTGCGCACCACGAACACTTGTCAGTGATCGTGGACGAAACTTTATGTCCCAAATTGTATTAGCACTCTGTGAACTATTTCAAGTAATACGTCACCATACCAGTTCATATCACCCTCAAACTAATGCCGTATGGAAACGTTTGAACAGCACCATTAGTCAATCGCTTCTTGCGTACTGTAGTAAACAACAAGATGATTGGCCGTCGCTATTGCCCAGCATAATGATGGCATTCCGAATGAGTCCAGCTGTCAACTCAACTGGCTATTCGCCCTATTACATAGTATTTGGTAAGGAAATGACTTTACCCTTAGATGAGTGGCCGAGTGGTCTAAAGCGCTTTCCGTTACGGATCGCTGACATCTCACCTCTGTCTGCGTTGGTTCGAGTCCAGGATTCGACCAATGTGGGTATGTGCGAAAGCTTGCCAGTAGCTTCTCGTGGGTCGGTGGTTCTTCTCGGGGTTTTCCCGGGTTCTTCCTCCACCATTAATACTGGCCGCCATACATAGCCTATCGTGTGCTGAAAAAAGGCGTTTAACCCCACAACAACAACAACATTACCCTTAGATGTGTCTCTTACATCTCGAGAGACTGTCCAGAAACAACAATACATAGATCAGTTAATTCAAAGATTAAAAATAGTTCAAGAATTAGCTAAAGCAAATACCCGCGAAACGCAAGACACAACTAAACAGAGGTTTGACCAGAAAGCAAAGGAACCGCCCTTTCGCGTTGCAGATTATGTACACCTACAAATTGCACACATACCGGTAGGGTTATCAAAAAAGCTTTATCCCCAATGGGAGGGTCCGTATTACATCACTCAATTAAGTCCGAATAACACCTACAGGTTACGCCGTTGTTCCGACAATAAAGAAATGAAATCACTTGTACACGCCAACAGGCTTAAGTATTATAAAGACCCAAGGGATTATCGACCGCCAACCCCGCATGCAGCTAACACAGTCCCTCAGTCGACTCAGCCACGACATGATGAAACGGGCAATAATCATGCACCAACTGACAATAGTACAGAATGGTACTCAGTTGATGAACTTTTGAAATCTAAATGGATTTCTGGAAAGAAACATTATCTGGTTAAGTGGACCGATGGATCCACGCAATCATGGCAACCAACGGAGAATGTTTCGCAGGCATTAAAAGAAGCATTTCACAGAACACGCACACAATCGAAAACACGTCGCAAACGACTAGGTCGAATATTTCGTCATTGAATTCAATACGAAATTCTGAAGGGAATTCCTTCGTATAAGGGAGAGATAATTATAGTCACATCCTCCTCCATTCCATTCTTTCCTCATATCTTCTATTTCTTTTTCTTCTTTCTGGCGCCAAATCTCTTAAATCTCTTTCTTACTCATTAAGGTATGGATGGAATATGGATTCGGTTCGTAGGATTGTGTTTCCTTTTTAACTCTGAATTCAGGGTCCGCAGTATCAGAACAAAAACAATTTGAACTGTGAGTTATCTTTAGCCTCTCTCACTATTGTATGGTTCAGTCTATTAGTGGATTCATACTTTTACATCAGACTCTCAAGGAATTGTTCAGTTGAATTTATCGAATATTGTCTTTCACAGTTAAATGCAATACGTCGTACAATGAATGTATAATTTAATACAACAATCTTGTAATTGAATTAATTAATTCAGAGAGGTGCTTTTCTACATTAAAATGTATCATAGAGAGAAGTTTTGCCCTTCATTAATAAAATAGGTAAATACCTATTTAGAATGTTAACAATGAGAAACGTTGCAACATTAGCAAGTCACATAAATATGCTGACGCAATAGAATAATAATAAATTATCGGTGCTATTGTTCGATATGGAGGTGATGTCTCCTCCTATACCCAACAGGTCAATAATCGATTTTAAAATTTTAAAAAAAACACAACGTGTAACGGCTATTGGTCGGAAGTCGAAAACGATACTACTTTTAGAGCAAGCTAAGTAGTAATGTGGGATACCGTAGCCTCAATGGGAATTAACATTACAGACACCCCTGGGAACGTATAGCCTCAATGGAAATTTAACATGGAGAAAAATCGTGGGAACGTATAGACTCAAGGGAAATTAACATGGAGAAAAATCATGGGACGATATAGCCTCAAGGGAATTTAACATGGAGAAAAATCGTGGGACGATATAGCCTCAAGAGGAATTGAACATGGGAATAGCGGACTGTATAGCGTCAAAAGGAATTTAAACAGGGTGGGACTGTATAGCGTCAAGGGAAATTGAACATGGGATTTTTAATTTTTTTTTTTAAATTTTTTTTAAAAAAGGGGTAGGCAATCGAAAGTCATTCTCTTTTCGAGAAATGTGGGTGGCCCTGAAAAGGGCCTTTGGGTTTATGGTAATATGCCCTTAACATAAAGGGCATCTGCGGCATCTTCTTGTCCTCAAGCTGCGTCTTACTTGAGGGCCATAAATCAGTGCCATCTTGAGGCAACCTTGTCTTTCTACGTACACTCTTCTTATCCACAGACTGGTGTCTGGCTTGTCGACAACGGTCCACTTGGACCGGATATACATGAGCATGTCTGTCCTAAACATCATGGAAGACACAAGGGTGGATGATTCGACTGTGGTCCACATCTTGAAGCGACGAGAACAGGTGAATCAATGCAGTGAACTGCGCTTGTTTATAGGTAGAGGAAGGATTGAAACGGATTGAGTTCATTCACCAATCCGAACACGCGTTACAAAATTCAGTCAGCCCGCATCCAATCCGAAGAGAGCAGTTTGTGACGTCACGTGGTCTATATAGATTCGCTAGCGCCTATGTGCAGTCAATCTATGCGACAGTGATTCAACATGACGGAAACTCAGAAAACGATTCATTGGGGTGCACCAGCAGTGGAGACCGCCCAAGGGAACCCGGACTTACTTTCAGAAGAGGTGAATTGGGATTTTGTGGATTTTCTTACCTCGCAAGAATTTGTTCCGGAACCTTCGTTACCTTCTTCATTACCGCAAGTGGAGAATTTTAGACAGAGACAGAAAGAAGAATTGGAGAAATTTATACAACGACAAAAGGAAGCGGAACAAGCTTTTCTCCTACAGCAACAGCAGCAAGAAGAAGAAGAGGTAAGAAAAAAACAACAAGAAGAAGTAGCAGCAAAGAAACAAGAGGGTGAAAATCAAACGGTCACGGTACTGTTGGACATTTTAGCGGAGTTAAGAAGTCTGAAACAAATGTATCAGACTTCTTTATTACGACCGAAGAGAATACGACCTTCCCGAGCTAAACACGTTAACCCTGTGACTAAGCCTACCGTACCACCCTTAGTGATTTCAAACAAATCATCATCATCATCAACAGTACGCAGTCCAGAAGTAGGCCTTGGCCGTGGCAAAGGCTTAAGGCAGTTAAAGTTGATTGCTTAAACTCACCCCTACACCAAGAAAGGCCCTTTTCAGGGCCACCCACGTCTCTCGAAAAGAAATACAATTTCAATTGCCAATAACTAAAAAAAAACATTTTGCCCCTCTAGTACGTGTATATGAGTGCGTGAGTGTACGTTCTTATCTTAAAATCAAAACTCAAAGACACTTACCTTATATAATTAATTTATTCTTTTATCCATAGTTACAATCCAATTCACAATTCACAACAGAGCACTTTAAAAAGTCCATAGACTTCTCCTGTCTCCTTGTTTAGTCTCTCTGTTTTTTGAATTTCTTCACCGTCCCAGGCTTTTCCTCTTCTTCCTCCTCACTTTCTTCCCTTCGTCTTTTCTTCTCTGTTTCTTTTTCTTCACCTGTCTGCTTTCTTCCTCTGAAGAATCCATCTCTTCTTCCGAAGAATCCCTCTTTTCTTCTGAAGAATCCCTCTTTTCTTCTGACTCCTCTTGTTTCTTTTTTGGGCAATCTGGAGACCAATGTCCTTTTTCTTGACAATAATAACAGGTATCTTGACTTTTGTCTCTTCTAGCCCCTGTTTTGCTTTTTTGACGGTCTGGACACTCTGAAGACCAATGCCCTTTCTTCTGACAGATATAGCAAGTATCTTGACTTTTATCTCGAAAGGAAGGAGAGTAGTCCGTGGGCTGGTCTGAAGAGAATTTTCTAATGACCCCTCGCAAAGCTCTGATGAAACGTTCCATCTGGGTAGTCTCTTCCATCGTTGTGCTCGGTTTGAGAGTGAAATGAATAGTGAAAGGACAAGACACACACCCTTTTATATACGCTGGTCTGTCATGACTATAAATTAGTCCATGGTGTTTAAACTTGAGTCATGTGACGTTTCGCACTCAAGATGAAACGATCCTATTCATTCGAGAAGAAAGAAGAAGAAAGTAAGAGGCAGAAACGTGATCTATCGCCTCGTACCAGAGCTGAAGTCTTGGCACAAATTCATGCCAGTGATTTTGAAGAGGACATGAGTGAACCAGAATCCCAACCCTCTAAACCAAGTTCGCCACCCTTAGTCAACCCTGAAAAATACTATTCCATTCGAGAGACTGAAAAGCGCTCCTCTAGAAAATTTAGAACCACGGCATACAAATACACGGTGAAGTTTAAAGATTTCAAGGCTGAAGTACCGTTAGAGAAAGCAGAAGTGTTCATCACTGGGGTGTGGGATTCTTTGCTCACCACACTCAAGCAACAATGTCAACCCAAAAAAGACGATCGCTTGAGACTTTCCATACAACACGACGGTTTGAAATCCCCTGTTTGGATCGAGTTTAGCACCCGTGCAGAATTGACCGCTTCCAAAGTCATGGACAAGATTCAACACGTGCAACAATCTAATTACCAGTTTGACATCACCGATGGAAAAGCCACACTGGACATGACCCACGTCTCTCCTCCTCAAGGGACTGGACTCAAAAAGATGTTATTGGTGAACGAGCTTCGCAGCAATAAGCGTAGCCTCGTCCAAATTCACAATTCTCAAGACCAGATGTGTTTAGCCCGTGTCATCGTGGTGGGACGAACCTATGCCAACAAGAACGACACGGCAGAATGGAAAAGAGTCTGGAAAACTATTCGACAATCGGACCGAGCCAAACAACGAAACGAAGCAGAACTCCTGTTGCAACAAGCCGACTTGCCCGAAGACACACCCTGTGGCATTCCTGAAATGCAAAAATTGCAAGATGTCCTAGCTCCACGATACACCTTGAAAGTGTACCCTCAAGAAATGTGTGCGCCTCTGTCGTTTCGAGGCCAAGATTTTAAGGACGGAAAATACATTCATGTCTATTATCACGATGACCATTTCGATACCATTACCAGTATCACTGCATTCCTGGGATACGGTTATTACTGTGAGAAATGTGACTATGGTTATAATAATCGAGAGCAACACAAGCATTGTGGATTGAAATGCTCAGGATGTTTGACCTCTCCACCCTGTCTGAGCGAAGGACCAGTGCCTTGTTCAACTTGTCTGCGCACGTTTGTCAGCCCTACCTGTTACCAACAACATCTGAAGACGCAAGATTCACAGCAGAAATGTGCTTGTCAACTCCTGAGATTGTGCCCTACGTGTGGACAAGGCCTACGTACCAATAATGTCAAGGCACACGTATGTCGAGGAAAAAAATGTCATATTTGTCACCACATCGTGGACTTGGAACACCAATGCTACGTGCAAAAATACCAATACCCACCAGAGAAAGAGGACGGTCACAAGAAGAAAGGCAATTTCATCTTTTTCGATTTCGAATGCATGCAAGAGACCGGCATTCACATTCCTAATTTCTGCGTGGCTCATCGAGCGTGCGAGAAGTGCATTCAGGAACCTATCTTCAGTCATTGCCCTCACTGCAGCAAGATTCCCTGATCTTTCGGGGACCGAACACGTTAGCCGATTTTGCCCAATGGGTCTTAGACCCCATCGACAAGACGTGGAGCCAAGAGGACATCGAACGTTACGGAGATTGTCATCGTCATGCCACGGTGATGGCTCACAATTTCTCCGGATACGATGGACAGTTTCTTTTGAGGTACTATACGGAACAAGGCACCGAACGCCTAAAGTGATTTTGAACGGAGCCAAAACCATTTCCATGCTAGTGGAACAAGTACAGTTTAAAGATTCGATGAGTTACTTGGCCATGCCTTTGAGTCGAATGCCTAAAACATTTGGAATGACAGAAATGGCTAAAGGGTACTTTCCACACTTTTTCAATACGGAAGCCAATCAACATGCCGTTCTACCCCATTTACCTGAGGCTCACTATTACGACCCCGACAACATGCGTACCGAGCAACGAGAAGATTTCTACGCTTGGTACCAGGCTCATGTTAAAGTATTGTCGTTCCGACGTGGACATTTTACGACGTTGCTGTGGAAAATTTCGAGAACTGTTCATGGAACACGGAGGGGTCGATCCTTTGAAAGAAGCTTGCACCATTGCCAAAGCGTGTTCCTTAGTGTATCAACAACGATTCATGCCTGAAAACACCGTGGCTGTCATCAGTCCTCAAACGACCCACTTTGTCAAACGTTAATACTCGGTCAAATTCCTACGTTGGTTACGTTACTTGTGCGACAAGGAAGACAAGTGGATTCAGCATGCCCGCAACGGAGGGGGTGAAAAGACCATCGGAACGTATTCGGTCGATGGCTGGGACTTAGAAAACCCCAAGATCGTGTACGAGTTTAACGGTTGCTTATTTCACGGATGTCCCGTCTGTTACCTTGACCGGGGCACTAAAAATCAGTTTTTGCAACGAACCATGGAAGACTTGTACCAGGACACTTGTCAGCGACGCCTAAAGTTAGAACAGGAAGGATACCAAGTGGTGGAAATGTGGGAACACAAGTACGATCACCGTATGAAAACCGATCCCGAGTTTAAACGCCTCGTGGAAAGTTACCAGTTCATGGACCCGCTGAACCCGAGGGATAGTTTGTACGGAGGAAGGACCAATGCCACCTGTTTGCTGTACCAAGCCGACGAAGAGAAAGGAGAAGAAATCAAATACTTGGATGTGTGTTCGCTGTATCCCTACGTGTGCAAATATTGTCGCTTTCCTGTAGGGCACCCGCAATTGTTGACGGAACACATCGACCTGGTCAACATTCGACAATACGAAGGCTTGATCAAGTGCAAAGTTTTGCCTCCAACGAACCTATACCATCCCGTCTTACCTCACCATTGTCAAGGCAAACTGATGTTTCCCTTGTGCCGTACTTGTGCCGAAACGTGCAACCAAGACCAACCTTGTCAGCACACCAAGGAAGAACGTGCCTTGACGGGAACTTGGGTCAGAGTGGAATTGTTCAAAGCTCTGGACATGGGATACCAACTGTTAGAAGTGTACGAAATTTGCCACTTTCCCAAGACACAACAATACCACAAGGGTGATCCCAGTCAGAAAGGCATTTTCGCTGACTACGTGGATGCCTTTTTGAAACTGAAACAAGAAGCCAGCGGCTATCCTTCCTGGTGTCACACACCCGAAGACCAAATACAATTCAAAGAGAAATACTATGAACAAGAAGGCATCTCTTTAGATCACATCGAGAAAAACGAAGGCAGGCGATCGTTTGCCAAAGTGATGTCAAATTGCTTGTGGGGTAAAATGGCACAACGACCGTGTTTACCAAAGACGGAATATTTGACAGAACCTTCCTGCTACTTCCAGATGATTCACGACAAAACCAAATACATGAAACACGTGGACGTCGTTCGAGAGGATTTGATCTTGGTCAATTACGAAGAAGATCTGGACTTTGTACAAGACGACCCTTTTGGAAATGTCACCATTGCGGCTTACGTGACAGCCCATGCTCGTTTAAAATTGTACGAAGCTTTAGAACTGTTAGGGGAACGCGTCCTGTACTTTGACACGGACAGTTGCATCTACATTCATCACTCGAGTCAACAGCACCCTGACATCGAAGGAGACCGTTTAGGAGCCTGGACAGACAAGCATCCCGACGACAAGATTCTAAGTTTCGTCAGTGGCGGTCCCAAAAATTACGGCTACGAATACCGTGACAAACAAGGAGAAGTGCACACGACGTGCAAAGTGAAATGACTGACTCTGAATTATCGTACCAGTCGTGTGGTCAACTTTGGGGTATTGAAAGAAGCCCTGCAATCGGGAGAGGATGAACACTTTAAAGTGACCACCTATCAACCGAACAAGATTGTACGTTTACCCACTCACCACATCGTCAGTCGGCCCTTGGAAGAAGTTTATCAAATCGTGTACCAGAAGCGAGTTCGACTTCCCAATCATTTCACCTTACCGTATGGACACGTCGGTATTGGTCTGTATATAAAAAGGAACTCTAGGCAAGATCGATAGTTCATTGTGACTACCATGACCGAGCGAACAAGATGAATTCTTTCAGAGAAATGCAAAACAAGTTTAGAAAGGCACAACTCAAGTGTGGGGCTTCTGAAGTGGAATGCGATTGTGAGCCTTGCGATGGGTACGATGCTGTAAGTTGTGACCTTAGCGATGCCGTAAAGCATCATGGGAACTTTGTTCTCACTACCCGTATCATGGAAAGTGATGCTGTGCGTGTCAAACCTGAGGGATGCGAAAGCGATGCCACTCGTCCTCTTGGACACTTTACTGGGTTTCGTTTTAAAAGGGAATGTTCACCTTCACGTCTACCCCCCTACGGATGTAATCCAGCCCTGAGCAAACTCCTACCCATGTCACTCAACCTTCATCGAAAGGAACCTGTGAAAGAGGAATATTCGTTCACTGTGCGTTTGTCGGAATACTGCGACTTTGAAAATCGTCTTCAATCGTTCAAAGGAAAATGGCCTAAGTATCTGGGAGGACCGACCCCCGAAGAATTAGCCAGAGCCGGATTTTTCTACTTGGGCGAAGGAGATAAAGTCAAGTGCTTCAGTTGCGGTGTGTCACTTCACCACTGGGAACCGCAAGATTCGGCCTACGTAGAACATGCTCGATGGTCACCGAATTGTCATTACTTACCCTTAGTGGGACCGAGACACTGAAGTAACTTACCATAATCTGTTCATGGATACTTTACACGAGAACATTCGTGCTTTGCCTGTGGAGTTGAGAGAACGCATTTACCGAGAGCTGGTCAAAATACAAGTCAAACGTAAAGAACAATTGCATCCGTTACGTCACCGGTGTTTGATCCACTGGTACCTGAATGGTATACAAGGACTGATTGAGTTGAAAGTGTTCCATTGGACAGACATTGATCAACGACCCCCTGGTTTTAAAAAGGAATAGTTTGGTATTGACGATTCTATCTACTACATTGTAAACGTACTGCATCGAATTCCAGAGGAAGAGTTAACGAATTACCAACATCTTGTACACAATGTCAGCTTGGTGAAAGAGGAAACTTCTGAACGAATTGTAACGTGTAAATTAGTAACTAAACGATTTAGATTCGACAATGAATTGAAACCATGTCTGTGCAAACAGTACATATCTTGTGTCAGACCAAAGAGGATTTTGTATGACCTATTCATGGATACTTTGCTAGAGAACATTCGTGCTTTGCCTGTGGAGTTGAGAGAACGCATTTACCGAGAGCTGGTCAAAATACAAGTCAAACGTAAAGAACAATTGCATCCGTTACGTCACCAGATCTTTAGCCACTGGTGCCTGAATGGTATAAGAGAACTGATTCGTCAGAAATTGTCCAGACCTTGTTCAATACTTCCATGACCCCGATGATCCACGTGTTGATTATTTTGGTTACTTCGAGATTCACCTACAGCAATACATTGAGGAAGACAAGGTAAAGGATTACCGACATATTTTACGTGGAATCTACTTAGTGGAAGAGGAAACTTCTAAACGATCTCTGACGTTTCATTTACAGTATGCAACATTTAAATTCCCCACTGGGAAACGAAGATCTCTGGCTAGAAAGTACGTGTATTCTTTTCGAAACAAAGAGACTATAAAAACAGGCTGCCATGCCACGACTTTTATCACATGTAATCCAACAGATTCCGTGGAAGGAACTCAATGACCATATTCAAACCGTGGATCATTACCATCGATTATTACAAGAACTGTATCCATTTAATTTGGGTCGACAAGAGTTGTGTGTCTTAGTGACTTGTTTTCTGGGATTTCGTTTACCAGCCGATTCTTTGTGGACTCTTTACGATCAGTACTTACCACATCCCCCATGGCCTTAAATGGTCACGAAAGACTCCTTTTGCTCAAAGCCTTGCGGTTTCATCTGGATACTTCTCGACCTCTACGGGAAGAAAAGATTCGTCAACTTTTAGGTACCCAAGACGTGTATGACGATGTGTGTGTAGCTTGCGACTTACACCCCCATTGGACAGATGTCCGTGCCTGGAAAGAATGGGATTTTGAGGCTTGGACCCAAGAAGTGGCCCAGTATGCACGAGAGTTATTCAAGGAAAAAAGTTACTTTTCAACCTGTGTTAGTGACGGTGCCAGAAGAACCCGTCACCCAGGACAGGACTGTCGTGGACAGATCTGAAAGACCCTTTCGGGTGGACACTTGTGTGACCTTACCCCTACTATAGAACTGGTTAGAACTTTACCCAAAACATGTTGCACAGACACTTGTGTTTATTCCACGTTCATGGTTATCATGTGCCTTTTATTCTTGTACTTAAGCCTTTGGCTTTTATGTATTTTTTGTCTTTCGTATTCATGTTTAAAACTTTCAATAAACGTGTTCTGAAAAAAGTATATAAACTCTTGTCTTGTTTGTTTTTCGTGTCACAAGTGACATTTCTCACACCATGGCTACCTCTGCTGTCTCTGCTCCCTCTTCCTCTACTGTCAAAGTCATCGACGAACACTTAGATCGTGCCAGTTCGGAGGCTTTGTATCTTCGCCATCCCTTTAACATGCTCATTGCTGGACCTAGCGGTTCAGGCAAAACCGAATTCGTCAAACGTTTGATCGAACATAAACATCATTTGATCGATCGTCCACCTCAATGCATCGTGTGGTGTTACAAAGAGTGGCAATCGGCGTACAGCCTCTTGCGAGAAAGTCAAGGCGATTCCATCGTGTTTGTGGAAGGCATTCCTAAAGAAGACGACGGCATCGTCTCTGACTCCCGTCAAACCCATTTGGTCATTTTCGACGACATGTTAGGAGAAGACGAAGAAGAAATTAAACTGTGGTTCACGCGCAAAGGGCATCACCGTAATGCCAGTGTCGTTTACATCACCCAAAATTTGTTTCAACAAAGTAAAGCCCATCGCACCATTAGTCTCAATGCGCATTACGTGGTCTTGTTTAAAAGCCCTCGAGATAAATCGCAAGTGCAAGTCTTAGCCAAACAGTTAGGAACGCCTTGGCTGACTCAGGCGTACGACGATGCCACTCAAACTCCACATGCCTATTTACTCGTCGATTTGAAACCTACGACCCCCGATGATTTGCGATTTCGTACCCACTTGTTTCACCACTGGTGCCAAGACGGAGGGCCTGTCCTGTACACGTCTCCGTCCTCGACTTCATTTCACTCCACATAAAAAAATCTATAAAAACCTCAGACCCTTTTCGTCTGTCTCACACAACGTCAACATGACATCCCTTCAGTCGCATCTTCCCGTCAAATTGATTCGTGCCTTGTATGGCATCAGTCGAGAAAAAAATCCACAAATACGAGCTCGTGTCTTAGAAGATAGTTTCAAAGAAGTCTTCCGATGGTTCACGGTGACGGAACGTCAATTACTACAAGGGATCATTCAGATTCCTCATCAAACCAAACGCTTTTTTGATCGAAACAAAGTCGCTTTGACCCAACTGGCTGATCCCTGCATCGACACTCAAACCAAATAATAAATCATTTTGAAACCTGGAGGGAGCGGTACTCTAGGAGGGGTCATCATTCGCTCTCTCTTAAGATGGGATCCTAATGCCCCCAAATTTCTCCCCAAGAAAAAAGTCCAACGAAGCCCCAAGAAGAAGAAAAAGACCAGGTCCCAAAGGAGACCTTCTCCAGTGGCGGGACCCTCCTCTTACCAGACACCACCCCGGAAAAAGAAAAGAAGCCCCCAGAAAAAGAAACAGAGAAAAAGTCCCCAGAAAAAGAAAAGTCCACAGAAGAAAACTAGTCGCAAGAGAGGCACTTCGGCCAGGACGCAACCTTACACTCGCAAACAACGACATGCAAAGGCGGTGACCGCGTCTCCGGCAGCCTCAGGTTCATTCACTTCTCCGTTGATGTCACCAAGAACTAAAGAGTACTTGGAGACGTGGATCACACCAAGAACTTCTCCGTTGATGACCCCAAGAAGAACTTCACCAGTGGCAGGACCCTCCAATTTAGTGGCAGTGGCTGCTGCTCACAAAGTACCTTCTCCCAAAATCAAAGTTCAAGAAAGATCGGGCATGTTACAAAGTTTACTGGATTTGTCCAAGCAAGAAATGACTCGATTTAGTCCGTTACGTACCCTTGCACGACGTGTCATGCCTGTCCTCAAGTTGATACGACGTAAAGACAATCAGTGGCGACGCGTTCCAGTGTAAAAAAGGTGTGTGACCAAGTCGGGTATCAGTGTTTTTGGTGTTGAAGACTCAAAAATGTCACCCTCCAGAAAACATCCCTCTTCTAAACAACCCCAAGGAAAGAAAAGGAAAGGACTGCCTCCTCGTTTAGTCAAACATGGGGACATGTTATCTGTCCTGTCCAAAGCTTCTTCACCCCTACGAAAAAAACTCATTCAATCAGCCTCCAAAGAGGTCATCGATACCATGTGCGAATGTTGTTTGAACGTCTTGAAAGGCACGATCCCTTTGTCCAAACACCAGAAACAATGCTTAGGCAAACATCGTCACGTTCTGCGTCAAATGGTTCAAAAGAAAATTCCCCTCCGACAAAAGAAGAAGATGTTGGTCCAACGTGGAGGAATTTTACCCCTCTTGTTAGGCCCCTTACTGAAAGGAGTCTTGGGAACCATGTTGGGAGGACTGATGGGAGCAAGATAAAAAGGCTGTCTGGAGTCCCAAGATCTCAGAATCGACCCTTGACATCCCATGGAAAGACGAAAACTAGCTTTAGTGCCTTACAAACGATGGATGGAATACCATCGTTGGCAAGAACACCGTACCCCGCATTTACCTCCCAATCCCCATTTGAGCGAAATGTCCCAATTACAACACGAATTGCAAACCTTGATGGATCGTCAAGATTTGTCCGAAACAGAAAAATCGTAAAAGTACGGTCAACTCTTGCAACAACTGCAACTCTTTCACCAAAAACTTTAGACGAAACAACTCTTCCCACTCTGAAAGATTTTAAGACCTTGATGAAAAGTCCAGCAGCATCACTACCACCACCACCACCACTACTACTACCAGTGACCAAGACAGAAAAAAGAGAAGAAGAGGAAGGGTTTCAAACTCCACCAGAAAAAGTATGCAAGTTAACAACACCATCTACCTCCAGAATTGGATTGATTAAAAAGATGATGACCACCCCTTCTTCATCAGAAGAGAAGAAGAAAGTGAAGACAAAAGTGAAACAAGAAAAAATATCCCCTGTTCAGGCATTCTCCTCCTCCTCCTCCTCCTCCTCCTCCTCCTCCTCGACACCTATTACCGGTCGCACACACAAAGCATTACAATCCGAAAAAATACCCAAGAGAAAAAGAGTAGCATCTTCCAAGAGTGGGTGCCTTATTAACACACAAACCAAAAAAATGGAAAAAGTGTTAGCCAGCATTTACTACGATCCCTCCCATCCTGCAGGTTACGCTGGAGTTCAAAAATTGTATCGTGCTGCCAAAACTAGACTGAAAAGTCTCCGTTTACCTCAAGTGCAACGATGGTCACAAGAACAAGCTACCTACACTTTCCACAATCCCATTCGACGCAAGTTTTCCAGAGGTCGCACCCTAGTGGAAGGCATCGATCATCAATGGCAAGCCGATTTAGCCGATGTCTCTCATTTGGCCAGCTACAATCGTGGCTACAAATATTTGTTTTGTGTCGTCGACGTCTTTTCCAAATTTTGCCTGGGTCGTACCCTTGACTTCCAAATCGAGCAGCGAGTTAGTGCGAGCCCTGCAACGAGTGTTGAAACAAAGCGGTCGTCACCCTCTTCGATGGCAAACGGACAAAGGCACCGAATTTTTGAACCAAGCTTTCCAAAAAGAATTAAAAAAACGTGACATTCATTTTTTTACCACGGATAATCCCGAAACCAAAGCCAGCATCGTGGAACGTTTTCAACGCACTTTGAAAGAACGCATGTGGAAATATTTTACGCATCACCACACTCTGAAGTACATCGACATCTTACCGCACCTGGTGAAAGCATACAACCAATCTTACCATCGAAGCATCGGACGTGCCCCGCAAGAAGTGACTCCCGACAACGAAGTACTGGTGTTTGAGCGCCTGTTTGGTACGTCCCCGACGAGGGCTGTCCCCAAGAAAAGTGGAGAGTTGACCGTAGGAGACTGGGTGCGCATTGACAAAACCAAACGCACTTTCGACAAAGGTTACTTACCTAACTGGACGACCGAATTGTTTCGTGTCACTGGACGAGTGCATGGCCGTCATCCTGCCGTCTATAAATTGGAAGACATGAACGGCGAAGTACTCAAAGGAACGTTTTATTTGCCCGAGTTACAACGTGTCACCAAAAAAGAAGACGCAGAACCCGTAAAGTGGGCAAACGACGTGTCAAAGAAGTCAAAGTACGTTGGAAAGGATATCCACCCAGTTTTGATTCTTGGATCGACGCTTCGCAAGTCATCGACTATGAAAAGAAGTGACCATCATGCCCTTTCACACAGACGCAGCTACGTCGACCACTCCTTCACCTAGTTCTTCTCTGCAAGATTTACAAAAACAACCCTTGTGGGTGTGGTGTGGAGAACGTGTGCCTAAAACGCAAATCGTCTTTTTCTGCCAAATCTTCGTGGTGTATTGTGTCATCGGGGCAGCCATTGCCACTTTGAGTTTGCAACAAGGAGACAAACAATTGTGGACCATTTTATTGAGCAGTTGCATCGGTTACCTGCTTCCTAATCCCTCCCTGAAATTCTCCTCGAACGGGAACCACGGGAACCTTGTGTCCAGTGCCAGTACCAGTCACCACTCCAACAACAACAACAACAACCCCATTTTGGGCGGAGACACGTCTCTGACGTCCAGTAACCCCTCGGACAGCCACAGAACTCTGGAATTATGAGTCACGAAAACCAATTTTACTTAACCTTACCCAGTGACAGTTCCATGGAGGTGTTTCCCAAGAACACGTTGTGCTGTTACACGGCCAAATTACCTCAGGCCATCCCCTTAGATCACGAAGCCCATTGGGAAGTGGCTTTGGTAGAAATCATTCACCCGACTCAAGTCCTCAATGTCCTTCCCAATCAAAATTTTTTTCCAGTGGAAGTTCATGTCGAGCAAATGCAACAGTAATTGAATACCCACGTCAAATATGATCACAAAATATATAACCCAGAAACTCAAAAGACGATCATTCCCCGAGGCTATTATTTTAGTGGTCAAAATTTGGTCAGCACCATAAGCTATAGGTTTAATGTGGTGTTTCTGAAAGCTTTGGAGAGTGTCAGAAAAAGTGTCACCCTGGAGTACCACAAAGTAGCTCGTCGCTTCCTGATGAAATTTCCTGAGGGGCACAAAATGTTGTCTTTCTTATTTTGTCCTGAACTGTTCGACATGTTGGGCGTGGACATGGACATGAGGATGTCCATGATGAAGAAAAACGAATTGCCAGTCATTTCCGACAACGATTCTTTTAGCAAGTTCTTTCGTACCCCAGTAGAACTGAACCAAGGACTGAATTTGATGTTTGTGTACTCCGATGTGGTGGAGTACAACGTGGTGGGACACACCTCCGTGCCGTTACTGCGTGTCATTCCTTTCAAAGTGGATTCTGCCACGCTTTCTGACGAGGAAGGTGGAAACACTTACCACGTCCACCGCGAATTTGTACATCCTCACTATTTGCCCGTCAGCAAATCTTATTTGGACACGGTCAACATTGCTATAAAAGGAGATCTGGGACAAAATATTCCATTCACCAAAGGGAAAGTCACAGTGAAACTCCATTTTCGAAAACGATTCTCTCACGACTCGTAAGTCATGTATCCAGTGTACCGAGGGGTTGCTCGACAGCGAGGACACGTTTTAGGAGATATGTTTAAATCAGCCTTTCGTTCGGTGGCCCCAGTTTTGAAACCGATGGTGACACGCGGATTGCACGCCTTGAAAGATGCGGCATTGACACACGGCAAAGAATTTCTCCAAAATGTCATCATCGACAAACAAAACCCCAAAGAAGCCTTCTTGAGGGCAGGCAAAAATGTCTTGTTGCAAACCGGCAAAGACCTTTTGAGCCGACGAGAAACACCTATAAATGCCCTGCACGCTACCGAGTGAGCATTCAGCAAGGACAAGGCAGAAAGAGACGACGAAGAAAACACCCTTTCACCAGACTTCACACGTCTAAAGCTAGAAAGGCAAAGAAAAGAAAAACCGTTCGAGACTTAGACGTTTTCGATTATTGAGGCACAAAAAAAAAAAAAATGATGCACCGAGAGTCTTGCGCCTGTTCCAAGTCGGAACTGGATCTGTTTGCCATGCCACCCACTATGATGACCATGCAAGAATCCCAATGGGTGGAATTTCACCCTGTCTCCTCTTTGACGGATTCCGCTCCCATCGAGTTTGAAATCAAAGGACAGCCCGAAGATTACATCGATTTGAACAGCAGTTACTTGTACCTGAAAGGCAAAGTTCTTGATAAAACAGGAGGTGTTATAGATGACGAGCCAGTAGCTCCCGTCAACAATTTCATGCATTCCTTGTTTAGCGGAGTGGATTTGTACTTGAATAACAAACTGGTCAGTAGCAGCATGGATACTTACCCTTATCGAGCGTACCTGGAAAATCTCTTGACGTACGGAATAGACGCCAAGAACACTCATCTCAATGCTTGTGTGGTATGAGAAGCTGACGATGCAGACAAGTTTGACCAAACCGAAATTGATGCAAAAAAAGATCACAATGAGGGCTTTGTAGAACGAAGAGACAAAATCATAAATGGACAGAGTTTAGAACTGATGGATCGTTTGCATTTGGACATGTGGTTACAAGAAAAGTATTTGCTGAATGGGGTCAATGTTCGCCTGAGACTGAATCGTAGCAGCGTCGCTTTTCATTTAATGGCTGCTAGTGACAATTACAAAACCATCATCCAAGAAGCCAGACTCTACATACGACGTGTGGAAGTGTTACCTAAAGTGGGAAACGACATTAGTCAGACGTTGAGCAGAACGACCGCCAAGTATCCCATACGTCGCGTGGAAGTGAAAACCTTCACCATTCCCAAGGGACAGCGATCCATGATCGAAGATCATCTGTTCCAAGGGCAGTTACCTAAACGTTTAATCCTTGGTATGGTCGAGAATAGAGCCTTCAACGGAGTCCACGATCAAAATCCTTTTGAGTTGAAACATTACAAAGTGTCCAAGATTGAAGTCTGTCGCGATGGCAAAACCTTGTGTACCCGACCTTTCGAACCTGATTTTGAGAAGAAGAATTACTTGAGGTCGTACTTGTCCCTGTACGAAGCCACGGGACAGTTAGGAACCAACACCAGTCACGGTATTACGTACGAGGATTATGCAGGAGGCTATGCTTTGTGGGCTTTTGATTTCACTCCAGACCAAGGCAGCGACGAGGGACATTTCCACCCTATAAAATCTGGTCAGATTCGTGTGGAACTTCAGTTTGCAGAAGCTCTAACTGAGACGGTGAACGTCATCCTGTATGCAGAATTTGACAATACGATAGAAATCAACAGTTTGAGAGAAGTCATTCTAGATTATTAGAAGCTATGGAAGACTGTTATCCCTCTTTACCTAGTGGAGAAACCATGAAGATGGAATGTAAGGAGACCGTGGAAGAAGAAGAATAATCCCAAGACGAAGAAGTTATCATGATGAAGTCAAGATGGCCAGAACAAGAAGCCCATTTAGTCTCCTGTTTTGCTACAGTCCTGGCAGATATAATGAAAGAATTGATCAAGGAAGAGTGCTATGGATGTCACAACGATCATCCCAGTCAAATTCAACACGACAAATGTCTGATGTTGAGTCAAGAAGAAAAATTGGACGAATATCTGGACAAAGCTTGGGATCACATCGAAATATAATTCGTGTTGAACGAGTGGTATAAAGGCTTGGATAAACATTCTTCTCCTCCATTAACGTCTCTGGAGTGCCGTCGCATCGAATCTCTCTTTGACCAGAGTAAGAAGTCGGATCTAAACGCCTTTTACTTGTCAGACATTTTCAAGCAAAAAGTCAGGATCGAATTGATCACTTATCATTACCTGTGAAGAAGAAGAAAATAAACACACAAAATATGGATACCTGGGAACTTTATTACCTTTTGAACACGGCTTCTTGGAATCCTGTCGTCTGTGCTAAAGATGAACTCCCTCATCGTAAACCTCAGGACCATCTAGCTTATGTGATCAACACGGACGACAGTCATCTCCCAGGAACCCACTGGGTAGCCGTCTACTTTCCTCAAGAAGGATGTGTGGAATATTTCGATTCGTATGGATTGCCTCCTTTGGAAGACGATATCATCGACTTTATGAGAAGAAATGCTCAGACCACCCGATTCAATAATGTGAAATTACAAGGCACAGATTCCTTGGTGTGTGGACAATATTGTGTGTATTTTCTGCATCATCGCAGCCTGGGCTATTCCTTACAACATTTAGTGACTCATTTTGATCCTCGTTCTTCTTCTAGAAACGATGTGAAAGTAGATCGATGGTTTTGTGACCATTATGCTTATCTTTTGTCTCAAGCTAGGAAACGTAGTGTCCATCAATGGCCTAATGACTTCCAACAGTGGAAATCACAATTTCATTCACAACGTTGTCAGCCCTGTTTAAAGTAGAGTGTGAATTGAAAAAAATGTTTGTGATTTGAAAAAAATGTTTGATGTTATATTGTTGGATTAATGTTAAAAATGTCAGAGTTGTTGGTTAGTGTTAAGTGATTTTTGAATAAAAAAATGTTGTGTTTCGAAAAATGTCTTTGTCTTTTGTTTGGCTATAAGAATGTTGATTCATGCTCTTTGACTTCTCTCTATCTCTCTCATGTCACTCATTGAACGTTCCGGCTCGAAAACCGTGGAGGGATGTTTTCCTTCACGTCCGCGCTTTGACTTTAAGATCCGGGGCAGTTTTCCAGTCTGACCATCCATTGTCGACTCATCCTCCTACGAAGATGTGCTCCAAACTAGCTAAGCTAAACGAAGCCTACGTGAATTTGCACAGGGTCAGACACAGTCTGCTACCGAAAGCTGAAGAGATAGAGAATGTGAGAATGCTAAAAGTCACTGAAGACCTGATAGAAGAGCTATTCAGAGAATAAGTGAACAGGGAGAAAGAAGAATGGACATAGAAGTACAGACTTCAGAGACAGCAGCAACAGCAACAACAACAACAACAACAACAACAGCAGCAGCAGCAGGAGCCTGAACCTGACAGAGGCTTTGTCGATTGTCGTATCGACACCAAAGAGTTCTTCTTCTCTTTCCGAAGAAGCAGACCTATCGCCAGAAAGTCTATCCTCAGAGGACATAGCATTCTTAGAAACTAAAAGATTGCCATAGCAAACAAAAAACAGCCCTTTTCAGGGCTACCCAATACTCTAGAAAAGAAATGTATGTAGGTATAGTAGTGTGAATATAAACACTAACTCTTTTTTATAGTGTGAGTGTATGTGTTTGTGTATAAGATTGTGTGTTAGTAAGTGCTAACGTACGTTGGTGTGGATAGTAGATTAAGATCATGTCCTTTTTGTTGTTAGAGGTGTGGGGAGAGTAGATTTGGGGGTTTGATTGGATTGCTTTGTGTATGTGAATAGTATATTGAAGTGATTAATGAAAATTTTTTAGAATAGTAATGGGCAGTATAAAAAAGTGAGTGAGTATTTCTTTTAGGTCCCCGCGTTGTTTTGGGTATGATCTAGGTAAGATCAATTTTATGTTTTTAGGGGATGTTTTCCATCACGTCCGCGCTTTCACTATAAATTGAAACTCGCTGGGCAGTCTAGCTACCCTTGTTGATTGATCAACACCAGAATGAATACCAGAATAAGCAAACTTCTTGAACTCCAGATACATCTGGAATATGTCAGGCGCCTGTTAAATGAACTGGCCGCGGAGGCTATAGTAGAAGAGGAAAGAATAAAGAAGGAAGAGGAGGAGAGAAGACAGAGGGAAGAGGAGGAAAAGAAAATAGGAGAGAGGATGGCTTACAAGATACCAGAGACAGAGGATTGGGGTGATGAAGCTAATCATCCTCCCTCTGCGCTCCCAGTCAAACGAGTCAGCTGGAAAGATTGGAGTAGAAGATGTGTGTGTGGTGCCAGGCCAGGAAGGTGTCAACATTAGATAGGTGCATCTGGAGTTCAAAAACAAACAGCCCTTTTAAGGGCTATCCAATACTCTAGAAAAGAAATAACCATCAATTTGCCAATGTGTGTAGGTAGAGTAGTGTGAATATAAACACTGACTCTTTTTTTCTAGTGTGAGGGTATGTGTTTGTGTGTTTGTGTTAGTAAGTGCTCACGTACGTTGCTGTGAATAGTAGATTATGGATTTGTTTATTGTTTCTTAGCGTATGTGGAGAGTATAGTTTGGGTTTTGTAACAGATCACGTACGATTGTGTGGATAGTAAATTTTGGATTTTGTTTTAATGATTTGAGTGTGTAAATAGTAGATTTGGGGTTTGTTAAATGTTGCTTCACTTATGTGGATAGTAGATTATATGAAATGAGAAAGTAGGGGGATGTTTTCCTTCACGTCCGCGCGTTGTTTGGTTATGATCTAGGTAAGATCAATTTTGTTTTAGGGGATGTTTTCCATCACGTCCGCGCTTTAACTATAAAACTAACAGTGTTTGCCATTGGAGCCCATTCCACGGAATAAGCAAACAAGAAGATGCCAGCAGCTTCAGCTTTGTACAACAATCTTATGGGAAGTTGGTATTGGATGGTGGATGGATTGAATGTAGCAGAAAGGCTTGAACAGGAATGGGAGCATGCAGTGACAAAAGACTTCGTCTCAAGACAAGTAACCAGCCTCCACTTAGCAATCGATATTGTGAAAGAAATGATAGAGGATGAGAAGAAGAGAATCAGAGGTTTAATTAACCCACCGTATGTGAAAGTGGGCAAGTTGAAAGAAGCCATAGTTTATGTGACGAGTGTAAGATGTTTTTTAGAAGACATTGTAGAATGGACAGATTGGTCTTTTGTGAAGTGGGGCTTAGACAAGCTTAAGAAAGCGGAAGAAGTAATGAGGAATGTGCTGACCGAAGAGGTCAAGAAGATCAAAGAAAAGTGGTCAAAGAAAAGAAAAGAAGAAGAAAATAGAAAGAAAAAGGAAAAACTAGAGACCCTAAACGCTAACTGGATGAAAATCCAACAGAAGTTCCGAGCCATGGGTCACCCGGACTGGATACCTGGAAACAGAAAAGAAGAAGAAGAAAGGAATGATGGAAAAAATAAGAGGATGGTGGAAGAAGTTAAGGTGTTAGATGAAGAAGAAGAAGAAGAAACCCAAAGGCCCTTTTCAGGGCCACCCACATTTCTCGAAAAGAGAATGACTTTCGATTGCCTACCCCTTTTTAAAAAAAAATATTTAAAAATCCCATGTTCAATTTCCCTTGACGCTATACAGTCCCACCATGTTTAAATTCCTTTTGACGCTATACAGTCCCCTATTCCCATGTTCAATTCCTCTTGAGGCTATATCGTCCCACGATTTTTCTCCATGTTAAATTCCCTTGAGGCTATATCGTCCCATGATTTTTCTCCATGTTAATTTCCCTTGAGGCTATACGTTCCCACGATTTTTCTCCATGTTAAATTTCCATTGAGGCTATACGTTCCCAGGGGTGTCTGTAATGTTAATTCCCACTGAGGCTACGGTATCCCACATTACTACTAAGCTATGCTCGTCACTGTCGAAAACATGCGTGAAAAGTATTAGAGAATGGAAGAAATGATTGTTGCTCAAATTGTTGAGTCTCAGCAAATTAATCACACGGAAACAGGCAAGTTACCTGCTATACCGATTCCACCGCATGTTTTTACGGAATCTATTAATCAAATCGAAATGATTGTATCTACCGATTAGATATGCTATTTATAACGCCAAAGGATCCGCATTACTGTTTAGGTCATTTTTAGCAACACGTTAAGATCATGACCTATATAATTCGCAACTATCCCAATTTCGTCCCAACCTTTAAGACGAATTATTAATTCCAGTTTTAATGAATGTATCATGAACACACGTTACACAGTTACTTGGTTTACCTGGCATATTACCGCATCGTATCACACATTCTAGATATCTTCTCAAATTAAAATATTTGTTGCCTCATGCATTAAATAATTTTGGAAAGTCTTAATCCACATCATTATAATAAGTTTATCGCTTCGATATTACTTCTACGCATTTAACAGCCATCTATCTGGTAATTTGTTTCAGATAATTCCCTCACCATCCCTCAGCCTGAATTCAACTATATCGGCATCAACACAATAACCGTAGATATCCATAAATATGTTCTGCCGATACAAAACCAAAGAAAAAAAAAGAGAAATATTAACATTAATAAAGTAAAATAAAGTGAACAAGAAATGTATGCTGATATTAGTGTTATAATTATTTCATAAGCTGTAGAAGTAGATTTCGTAGAATTTTAGTGAAATATTTCAAAACTCTATTGGTCATCTTTTCCTTCAGATTTTTTATTTAATGTCATACCGTGATCTTTTTATTGTATTAGTTTTTGAATATTATCCGATATTGTCAAATATTCTACTCATTGCATTTGGAATTTTATTAAATATTTTGCAAAAATACTCGTCATTGTATTTTTTGCATTTTACTGAGTATTTTGCAGTGTTTCTTCTCATTGTACCTTTGATATTTTACTGAATAATTGCAATGTTTTTCTCATTGTATGTTTTGTATTTTACTCAGTATTTGCAGTGTTTTCCTATTGTATTTTTGAACTTACAATATGTCTCACAATGTTTTATTATTGTAATTTTTTGTTGATCTTTCATCTTTTACTTTCCTTTTATGAATGTAATATTTTTTTTCTCGAGCCTCGAGGACTCGGTTCAAATGACCGGAGGGTATTATTAGGACAGAAATTTTTAGTACAAGTAACAAGATTGAAAATTCCTCTAAATTGTATTAAGAGTAAGTTTTGATTAAATTTTATTAGAAGTAAATTGATAAATTATATTAAAAGTAAATTTCTATGAAAATATATTGAGATTGAATCCATTTATTCGTGTTACAATTATATACTACTATTCAACAATGATTACGCTATTATGATCAAGTACGAACCGTCTTATACACACATTACTTGTATCTCAGACTCAGCGCAAAAAGAGTACATTCATTAGGTTACGTAAATAGTCAACTAGACAGATTGCAAAGATTCCTATAGAGGGCAAATGTGCTGATCTTGCAGAAGTATCTACGTAATAATGTACATAGACCTAAACAATAAGCTATAAAAGACTACGAAGCCTCACTTTGAGATTCTGGCCAACGCAAGAGCTAGGAGCGCGCCATATTTGGCGTTGTCTTAAGAAACGGGTATATAAGCCCCAGCCACGGGCTGACATCAGTTTTGCTGGCCAGAAGCTCAAACAGGCTTTGTCTTTACAGGTAAGATTATGATCTATGTACAATTTTTCATAGTATAAGAATTTTTAGTCTTATAAGAACGTTTAGCGTTAAGATGTTAACCTAACATTAGTATGTTTAAACATTAGATTATTTAAATATTTCTTTGCTATTCTTTAATATAATGTATCGGAAAGTTTAATTGTTTGAAGAACTTATATTTACTTATAATTATATTATTGATTATAGTAAAAGCAACGTTCGCTACCAACTTCATACTCAGTAATAGTTAATTTAGAAATAAAATACTCTTTAAATAATAGAGTTTAATATGTTGACATTTTAGAATAAATTCAGTAAAATATATTTCAATTACAATATTAGTCTGAAATATTGAATTTTAGATTCTTTTACTATCGTGAATCTACTCGACATTTAATCATCTGTATTACATTCTAAACGGCAGATATTATACAAGTATGATGTTGGTAAGTGAAAGAATATCGTAGTTTTATATGTATTTCTTATATCCGAAAATTGAGCTTGTTGTAGTTTGATATTGAAATGTAAGTTTATATGATGAGTATTTCAATAAAGTTTTGCTGGCCAGAAGCTCAAACAGACTTTTGTCTTTACAGCTCGACCCGTGTACTCTCTCATGCCAAGCTTCCCCAACATGTAGCTGTATTTACAACGTCAACAGGCGACACCTTTTTCAAGAGGATTGAACTTCCTTTCTTCTCTCTCTCTCTCTCTGTCGGATTTGAGTAACGGATTGACTTAGAGTTTACAAAACAAATCTCCTCGTAAAAGCTGGCAGAAAATCTTTTCGTAAAAGTCATATACCATTTCTTCTTTTCTTCTCCACGAACCCCATGATGCATCATCAGTTGTAAAACGAGTTAACGAATTCAGTATTTCTTGCTGATGTAAAACGAATCCGTTGCAACTCTAATTGCAGTGTCAGGGAATCTATTTATCATCGAAAGTAAATTGATGGAAACATAAGCCAGCATTGAAGATCTGAAATGAGTATATTTAGGTGACTCGCCATCAACTAACAATTGTACCTAACTTTTTCTCGTCGGATAAGTAAACATCCTGTCGATCACAAATTATACCTTTCTCTGCTGCATCAGCGAGCACAAATTTATACTCGGCGGGATCCATAATCAGTCTTGCGTGATGCCGTTTATGATCATATGCACCACCCTGAGTAAATTTACCGATTATTTTCTACCGAGATCCTTCGCGGTTCTTTTCTCTTCGAGGTTGGCGATTAATGTACTGTAATCATCACTTTCGCAATCAACCAGTTCAGGTGTTTGTAACCTAACTTCAGTCTGTGCCCGATATGATATAAGTACCTCACTGACCGTCAGCGATATCAGTATTTTACAATCAAGCATACATCATAACAACACTATTGGTGCCCAGCGCTTTTCACTAAAATGCCGACCAAACCAAACATAACAAATAACATGAAGACCCTTAGCCATTTCGAATGACACTACACGAGGAGCGAATCCTGTCAGGTCAAAATCGGGTAATGGTACATTAATGGCCACTCGCGTCATCGAGTTCGTGGGGTGTCCAAATCTTTTAAAGTATCCAGAGCATTATTATCCCGAGAAAACTTCATGGATAGCACGCAACCATATCAACTGATATCATTTCCTTGTAATTATACTTGGTATTCCACAATCCGCCGTGTCCGTATTCACAACAACTTAATTGTACATCTTCGAGAAACTCACTTCGGATTGGCTTCCACGAATTTTTTTCTCTGGCAGCGTGGACTGCAACTAATGGAACAGTGAAACAATTAGTTGGTAATCGGTCAGTATCTTTTGAGTATCTCTGCGCAAATTTTCTCTTGTTTCATGAAGAGATTCTTTACGGTATATTTCACCGTTAACGCGTACAAATTATTCATATTTTTCATCATCTCAACTTTTAAAAAACCACAATGACACAGGATCGTTTTTACCTATCTCATTAATAAAATCAAACATGTTTCTCCCAGAGTTCTCTGGGTAAAATCTTACAGTTCGATCTCGTGGAAATATTATGACTGAGCTGGTCCACGCGTGAGCGTTATGATCAATGATATTTATTGGAACTCCGTTCCGATTATATTTCGATTCGTATAATACTTCCCCTGTTATTGTTTTTACGGTTATTGGGAATCTTAGTGTTTTTACTAACTCGGCAAGATCGTTTATTGTAGCTCCAGTATCCTTGACCCGTTCAGCCCATTTGTTTATTTTTTCACGTCGTAACGCCGTTAGACCGTTTCCACGCATCGCTTTTTTAAAATGTTCTCTTATTCGTTCAGCTACACAATTAATTTTTGATAACTTCATCGGCGCCGTTTATCAACACTGGGTTTTTCTATTGGATAGATAACATAAATGACTGCTGTTACAGGATACGCTCGCTCATGATATGGTTTATCAATCTCAGTCAGCGCTCATGGTTTGGAATTTTTCCATTAGCAATGACACGGTCACGTTTGTCACGGGTAATCCAATTACATGTTTCTGCTAGTACGATAAATTTTACTCTGTAAAGATATTTTTGATCAAGGGGGAGGTAATCGATAATTGTTTTCGCTCGTGTATCGTTCATTGTAGCGTCCTTGACATTGTCGTCGCGTATAATTTTGAATGTAGACCACACGTGAGATGCTCCATCATCACGATATTCTTTTTGGCATCCCTGATAATATCAATCAGATCGGTCAAAGCTCGCCTCCGCGAGTCAGGGGTTAGTCTGTCAAGATCGAATCTAGAAACTTTCTAGGGCTTGATTGCAGATAATCTCAAACTCCTCCATATTATATTTATTATATTTAAGACAAACATTTAAATAGAAACTATTATATATATATATGTATATATATATATATATATATATATATATATATGATGTCTCAAACAAGAAATCGGTGTACATGTCTTCAGGTGGAATCTGTAACACCTTGTAACAAATTCTGCAAAAAAGAATTATGCGGGGAACATTCACAAAGTATTCGAAGCGGGGGTAGGACCAACACCATGTCTACGATGTGGTTTTGGAGTCAGGGGTAAAACAGCTGTGCGCAAATTGTGGCGCAAAAAGATCTCGTGAACTTAAGCGATATTAAAATAAATAAAAATAACAATGACGCGCTATGATGTAAGCGCGATTATATAACTAAGTTTTCAGACAAATTATAAATTAGACAAATGACATTATTACATAAATGAATCAAGAAATTGTCCTACATCCGACTATTAAGAATTATGAAGCAAAAGTTAATGGAGTAGTCAGAAATTGTAGGTTGAAAACCCCAGTTGGTGTTGTTGATAATGATGGTTATTTTAGATTTACTGTTGGATAAAGAGGCATCTCTGTCATCGATTCGTATTCGAATGTTTCTTTGGAGGGATCAAAGATGGCTTGTGATCAATCATATTGACGGAAAGAGACTTAATAATAAATTATTTAACCTACAAGCTATCACGCCGAGTGATAATTCTGCACGAGGAGGGACTGGTAAATTTAAGAGTATAGGGAAGAGAGCTATCAGATCTTTCAATATAGGTACTGATGAAGAGAAAATATTTCGGTCAATGAACGCAGCTGCGAAACATTTTGGTTTTGACCCGAGAACAGCCCAACATGGCGCAGAAAATGTAATTAAATCATCGTTTTCATACACGTTTGATAGCTGGATTTCGTTTCGTTATGTAAATGCAGATAACGGAGATAACTCTGCAGCGATTGTGTAAAAGTCAATGATGCACTTACCTCCCTGAGATTGCGCAACACTCCCTTGTGATTGTGCAACACATGTCATTACCTTTTATAGGTTTTACATAATCCAATGCGGCAGAACTGTATACAGTTATGTTTTTTACAGCCATATAGTTTCGTGGCGTAACCGTCTTATTGTGTACACACTGCACCAGTAAGGTTAACACTTCCTTGTTGATAAAATCAAGAATTGTACAGGTAGGCTTTTTTCATGGGTAATGTTTAGAATTAAATTTAGAATTAAGATCCAGTTCAGAAATAAAATTCAGCTGCATATTGTTAACTGTCTGTAAACGGTTAGCTATATAATAATTTCTGAAATATATATCAGTAGATTAGAGCCACTGGTGCGGTGGAAACGAGGCCGATTCTCGTCCATTGACTCTGTCAGGGCCGTTGGTTCGAGTCTCGTAACAGGCATATTGTCGACATTACCGACTTATAAGGTTTTTCCTATATAAGTGGGGGGCGCCAGCAGCCCCATGTACATCTCAGCCACATCAAACCAACGTGGCGAGTACGTTTTACTTGCCTTGGGGTTTGAGCCTGGGGGAGGTGTACATAAAAGTGCACAGACAGCCTTCTAAAATTCGCTGGAGGTATGTTTGTGACGCGCCCCCCCCCAAAAAAAAATAAACAGTAGCTCTAAGTCACACGGGTACCACACAAAACAAAACATTCAGAAAGAATGCGGCAAAAAAGAAACGATCATGGGATGCCGAGAAGACCATATGAAAGGTTTCAATAAGAAAAAGTCTCAAACAAAAGATCCCCATGGAAGACACACAGGCCAGTTCAGGGACACATGAAATGATAACCGCTCATCATGCTACTATTTATTTTTGGTCTAAAATATTTTTCTTTTAAATATATAATATCGGTATATATATTATAATGAATTACGAAAATATCAATGATGTAATTGTTGCTATTAAAAAATTAGAACATGACGGTATAAAATTATCTAATGAATTGAATCCTGAAAAAATAATTTTTGATTTTGAAACACTGCAAGAGGCTAAACATGAAGGTCCGTATATTCTGCCATCTCAGTACAGATTTATAGAAAAGATTCAGACGGCCATGTATCAATCGCTGACTACGGTAGAAGATGCACAAATTAATGAATTTGTTTCGTTGTCTCGTGCAATTGAAAAAATTAGGTCACAATTATCTCAAGATTACGAATGAAAAAAATCAATGCTCGCGTAAGGCAACTAAAAATAATTATGTCAGATTGAGAAACGATCGAAAGGCCCCTTGATTTCATCACGGAAGTAAATACTTGGAAATAAGTCAAGTACGCGGAAATGAAATCGAAAGTACATTGATTTTTTTAATACTGATTTGTGACGAATATCTTGACTAATATTTCTTAAGTCGATCAACGTTAATACAAGAGTGAGCATAATTTAGAATCTGATCTTTATTACACGTGATCATAGCAATATGTTCTCGTTGTAGTTTATCCAACTGCGATTGTGTCAATAAGAAGTTTTCCTTACCGAATACATCAATAACTAAATCAACTGGACCGACTAGAAATTGTGTAAATATTGTTTTGGTGTAGTTTTCAAGTACTTGCTTGTCGTGTATGAAAACCTTCACGTGCTGGTACATTATATAATACTCGTAATATCTAATCGAAAATCTAAGATTTCACAAGTAAGTTTACACTTAATGTCTCATGTCGTAAATCCAAGAGGTGCCCGGACTGGTAAGTTAGTTTGAAATTTATCTTTGATAACAAACAATTATGACATCTTAGATAGACTGGATTGATTGGCTCTTGTACCATCAAAGATCCGGGTGGGACTTGCGGGGTAAATGTATATAAAATGAATCCCTGCTGAGCCTGATTAGATTTTCCAAGATCTAGTTGATAGCAGTCATCTATTACTTCACACACAAGATTAACTGCGATCGTCGAAGTTATATTAACGATTCCTGGTGAGACGTGGCGACCTGTCCCGTAGGGGGCATTGTTGTGCCTGAGGATAGTTGCCACGGGTAGTGTTTTCCTCCACGCATCAATTATATCAGTGAAGAACTCATCGATGAAATCACTGACTGATTTTTTAACTCGTCTGCATTATACCCAGGAAATTTAGATCAGTTTCTGGTAATCTGTATGCGATTAAAAACCGTTGTTTATAGCGATTTAGATCGTCAGTGTAATTAATTGTTGCCTGAACTACTCGCTGGTTAATATATTCCATGTCGGATACAAGCTGATTTAATATTTCTATCCGCGAAATAATTTTAATATAATAATAATTTCACTGCGTGATGATGACAAATCAAAAAGATGTTCTTGGAGATATTGCCGTAGTCGCTCTAGTCGTGAATATGTTTTTGTTTAATGATTTCAAAATATTCAATAATTTGATCTAGGCGAATAAACATGTTTATATTTCCTTCTCCTATAAATGCCACCACACATGGCTCTTACTGCTGAAGCCAAACCAATTACCCAACGTTGCATTTTTTTATCTCACGTAAATGGTGTTTGTACGATAGGGTAATTTCATGATATGATTGTACATCCGTGATAATCAGACTTTTTAGGTTCTGGTGGTATTAGTTTCGTCAGCGGTGGAATTTCAGGCCATCCTGAAACAGTTCTGATCGAACTTTGATAAATGTCAACAGTGTAGCCAGGTGAGTCTATCTCAACCATTGAAGACAGCGTTGGTTCATGAACGCTTATTGTTATTTTTGGATTGCCTTTGTTGTGACATTTTTTATTCGACGTTGTAATTCATCGTTGATTTACTCAATTTGATAACTGCCAGTAGGTATTCCAACAGTTTCCAAGTCAGGTGTTCCATCTGGTTTGTTTTTATTTGCAAATACAAGCGAATTATTTGCTGGTACCCCACCAAATGATGCTGATCTGATATTTTGCCAGTAGTAATATACTCGTAATTCTTGTGCCAACGCGATTTCTTTTGTTGGAATCGCAGTTGGAAAGTTGATGCTGAATTCAGGATTAGTCGAATTTATTGAGCTGATCGTAATTGTGTTTGTCACGATCTGTTCAAGTAGTTCGGATTGCATTGCCATTATTATCTTTATTTTCTTTCAAATAGTGATTGTAAATCTCAACCATCAACGTGAATTCGGAATCTGATATTACTTCGTCGTTGATTTTTGATGATATCGACAATTTCGAGTATGCTGCTGTGCCTATGTTTAATCGTGTGACATAATCTTGCAATTTCATGCTTGTGCACGTGGATATCTTTTTCGTGATAATATTAAAAACACCAGCTATGGATACCGATGATGAAACGCATATTGTTACCGCGATTGCAGTTGTTACTGGGGTCAGCGCTGATAATATTACTCCAGTGGATGCAGCTAACGCGGATACTGAATAAACTACAGCATCCAGTACAATTACACGCGGCTTGTATTTTTTTACTCTTAACGTATATTGATCAATGACGCTTTTTGACTCTGTTTGCCACTCACGTACTTGATTGTATCTATATTTTTGTGCATCTGACGTTGGAGCCATTTATTATTTTACGCGGTATCCAATTGAGGTGTTTCAGCAACAAATTCTAGACATCACATATAAGATGTTGCGGTTAATTTCTTATCAGCTGCTTCCAGAATAAATGTCTCTTCGGTTCCTTTATTTAAGATAACAGACACAACACCGGAAAACTTGTCAGTGGAATGCCGCCAGGTATATGTTGTGAAAATCTCAAATTTTGCAGCACTATACACAGATAGTCTATATACACCAGTAACCGTTGCGGTATATTTGAAAGTATTATTTTGTTTCGACCATGTTGCGAATCCAGATGACACTGTGTATACGATGTTGGTAATATGTCCAGAAGTTACTCCGGGTGGAATTTTAATCAGATTAACTTTGATAACGATTTCAGGAATCCCACTTACGACATATTCTAATGTTGTTTTGGCTGTGTCCATGTCAGTCTTTATATCAGAAAGTTTTACGTCAACGGTCAACGGATCACCAAAGAATTCGCCCGCGATGTCATTAGATTTTTGAAAGTTTCTACGAAGTCTTGAAAATGCGCTGACGTGAACATCGTACTCAGCCCATAACGTGGATAATTTGCTGTCCACGTAGTCAACATATTTTTTCGTCGCTGCGTCTTCGTCGGATATTGGATTTGTTACAGCTACAATTTTGTTTCCGCTCATGTTAAGTTCACCTGTCATTGTGTCCCCATTTTTTACGCGGTCAGAAACACTTTTTTGGATTTCGTCTCTGATGGTTGTAAGCGATATATTTGAATCTCTGATTCTACCACTGTCAGTAAGCACAGGGATGTTGTCTGTGGTCGCTCCAAGAACCCTGCGAATTATGTCATTCCATCTGATGTTGCTCGTTTTTAACTTACCATATCGATCCTGAAAAATAACAACCTCATCTGGGTCTATCCCGGTCAGAGCTAAAAGATCATCGATATCATCTTTTGTTGCGTATTTTGATAAATCTATGTCATCGCGTTTTTTACCGTTACTTGTGCTGAGAGATCTTCCGTAAATATCAATCATTATTTTCTAGGTATTGTTTAAATGTGGTGGACTCGTGCACGACCTTGTGAGGTTGTTTGGCTGATTTTTATAACGCGTCAAGAACATTTAATGCTTCACGGCCGCATATTGGTGGATCGGTTAATTTTTGCGTTGGTAGCATTGAGTACCAGACTGGGGTTGCTAACAGTGAGACATATCTGATAAATTCCCTTGGAGGCGCTAACCCATACGAGTCAAAATAAACAATTCCACGGGGGTCAATTGCGTATGATACTCAGTGGGTACCAGGCCCATCACTGTTATCGAGATTAATAATACCGGTTTCTAAATTATTCGGTTGGTGTGGTAATTCATCTCGCATTAAAACCCTTCTGAAGTTTTTCTTTTATTTTTAACTGTTTAGCCGCATCAGTAAATCACAATTTGACATAGGTGTAAAACCCAATTGGGAGTTCAACGCAGATAGATTCCTGGAAGTCTCAGACCGCGTCCCTTTTTTTGTATCTACGCCCAGTTGCTTTCTTTTTAATGCCATTCCAGCAGCGGTTCCAACAGCTCCCTACGCACCTGCTTTCGCGACAGCTGGTGCGGCGGCAGCTATCAGCGCTGGTATAGTTGCGAGAAGTGGAAATATACCACCGGTTTTAATCATATCTTTGACAGCACTTGGAGCGAAATTAAGTTGAACTCCTGTCTTCGCTGTTAGCGCTTTATTGAAATGTTTTAGTTGAGTTTTAGTTAAAGATAACTTATTTGGGCCGCAACTAGCAATTTGATTATTTTTTAATGTTATTGTTGTTCTACATACACGTACTTTTTTTTATTCTAATTTTTTTCACCTGACCGGGAGTCAGAGTGACATTAACGTGACTATATGACATTTTTATAATAAACGCGATTGATCTAATTGTCTACATGTTTTCTACTGGTGCATGAATAACTCTCATCCCTCCACCAACACCTTCGAGTAACATTGATTTGTCGCTGAGGATAACTGTGATTGCTCTGTAATCACCATGAACAATTGGTGGACCAGCTGCAGTAACAGGTAATACCCCCACGCGAGCTCTGAAGTGTATATCAACGACAGATTGCTTAACTAAATCAAGATGTTCCAGCGAAAAGTAATAAATCGGATACAGATTTGTAAAATCTAACTGTGATATTTGAAAACCAGTGTCTATGTTTTGATCACGTCCCATGAATGTCATCAAACGATGATATGCACGTTCTCTTGATTATTTTCAAAATTCAATAATATATCTTCAGATGGTTTGTCAAATACCATTGGATTTCATTCTTGATTGAATAATCGTGTAATATCTTGAAGAACAGCAGAGATATGCCTTGGTGCAGAAACACCTTGCTGTGATGCTATATGCCATGTGAATAAACCCGCGACAGAACTTTGAGCACTATCGGTAGTTGTCGTTAACCATGATATGAACGATTTACCACCTTAGTCCATAAAAGAAAGTAGCCGCTGTTCTTCTGTGATAGATGGAATCATTACCGGCATCCATAATGCGAGTCTAAATAACGTTACTTTACCAGCATCGCCAGTTAGCATCATTATCTTCTTTTCGATGAAGAACAATTGTATGTTTGGCTCCAAAAATAACCTTTCTGACATTTCTGCAAAATCCAAACATGTGGGACAGCGGAATTGCACACGAAAAACTTATACGATCAGCTTTTAACATTAATGTACGTGTAGCAAAACCTAAGTTGTAATTTGGTTTCCTTGATATTACTGCAGGTGTTTCTGCAGCTCCTGCAACGTTTCTCACATTACCAATAGTCAAGTCCACATGGTCAGGATGGTTAGAATTATCATTGGCGAACATCATAGTCCGACCAGCTGATCTAGTATAATCATCTGAATATCTTGCTAGGCCCAAAATCGCTGTAGCAACGTCAACATTATCTTGGATTGCCTCAATTTCTCTTCCATCGATCATGTATATAGCACTTTAAAATAACGCCATGATGCCATTATTAACAAAACCAACTTTGAAATTAGCATCATATGCATTATTATTTGCTCTTACAAGTTCACCTGTGACTTCAATAAACGCTTCAGCGGGCAAGAAATACCTACTTGTATCCTGACCACGTAATTCAATTCGTCCACGCTGATCTGGTGATATTGCTTCATAAGAATAATACTGATAATCCCGCACAGACTCATCCTTGAGTACTGGTGCATCCTAGTCAAACGCTGGGTCGGGTACACATTTAAACATTTTTTATTACAATTGTTATCGTCTAACAAAAAGACCACTTCCCGATATTAGAATTGCATTTATTTGTTCAGACCCCTGATTTATCAAGGTTGCTAGTTTTTGATTTGCAGCTTGATTTATTACTTTACTGACATCTGCAGGCATCGCTTCGGTACTTGGTAATTTGACCGGTTGTGGTTTTCGTCGTATTAATCGTGCTAGTCTGTCCTTGTTTGCCGAGAAACTTTACTGGCAGCACTACCAATAACACCAGGAGCTTTATCACGAACAACGTCAATAGCTTTCAACGATAATTGTTTTGCAATCGGTATTGCTTTGGGCGCTATCCTTCTGAATAAACCCTGAATAACATCACCGAGTCCATCTCCGTACATTGCTTTATAGGTTGGTAATCGCTAGTTTATCGCCATAACCGCGATCGGTCCACGATGGGCATTGTGTATAATGATTTTTATTTAATTATTTATAACAATTAATCACTATGGTAACTGTCCGCGATTTCATCAATAAGTTCCAAATAAATATTTTGGTCCATGATACCAACTTGAAATAACCGTCGACATATATCAGCTGCTTCATTAGTTATTTCCGGCGAGTTGTTTCCAGCCCGTTTTCCCCCATGAGAACTTCTAATCGTTGAACGTCTTCGATGATATTGTTATGACAGTCAATAATACCAGTTCCCAAACCACTACCAGTAGCACCGGTGTAAGGTATATCGTAAGATTCTTCTAGTTCCGTTTGCTGTAGCGGAGGAGGATCTCGCTGTGGAGATTTTCGTCGTCGTCTTTGTAGTCGTTCCATTTTCTTTTGTTCCTTTTCCATTTTCTTTTGTTCTTTTTCTTTTTGTTTCTGTTCTAGCTCTTGTTCTTGTTTTTGTTGCATCATTGCAACATATTTGTTTACCATTGATAAATATTGCTTATAAAATATTTCTCGTTTGTTTATTCGATCAATATTTCGATTTATTTTTAAAACCCAATCAACCCATTCATCACCATTTATACCCTTATTACGTCCGGGTTTTAAAAAACTTACTCTTCCAACAGCAAACGCACCAAGATCGACTATTTTGTCAGATTTTGCTGGGTAAATTTGTTTTATTGTTTTTATACCATCTTCAGTAAATTTCCCCCTAAAATCAATTCTTTTTTTTTTTTTTGGATTCCTCAACAACAACACCTTCAAGCGTTTCCTCTTCACCTTCAAGTTGAGGTCGAGTTGTAGCTATTTGTTTTAACACCTAAAGAAGACTTTCTTCCTTCTCCCCCTCTTCCTCAGGTCCCCTAATAGCAGTTAAGACTTTTCCAGTAACCGCTGTGACGGGTTTAAATAATTGGGATCCCTCGACGTTAGTTCAAATTATTTCTAGCTGAAACCCCTTTTTTTAGGAAGGCTTATTTCTGCATTTGGAATCTCAGTTGTAGGATTCGCCCTCCCTGCTGCTCATTGCAATAAAGTTTAGATGGTCAGAACAAGAACAGCATTTAGTCTCGTGTTTTGCCAAACACTTGGCCGAAAAAAATACGGAATTGATCAAGAAAGATTGCTATGGATGTCAAAACGACAGTCCCAGTAAAATTGAGCACGATAAACGTCTGATATTGAGTCAAGAAAAAACTGGACGAGTATCAGGAAGAAGCTTGGATTGACATTCGGAAGAAGCCGTCTTGCATCAGTGATATAAAAACTTGCGTGAACATTCTTGCCCTCCATTATCAACTCTAGAGATCTATCACATTGTAGCTCTCTTGGCTTAGAGTGCAGAGACAAAACGAAGAAACGGATACTTGTCAGACAAATTCAAAGAGAATGTCAGCATCGAATTGATCACTTATTATCACCTGTGAAGAGAAAACAAGAAACGAAAACGACACAACCATGGATACCCTGGAAATGTATTTCCCTTTTGAACCACAGGTCGTACACTGCTTCTTGGAATCATGTCGTGTGTGCAAAATAATGTACTGCCTCATCGCAAACCTCAAGACCATCAAGTTCATGTGCTCAACACGGACGACAGTCATCTCCCAGGAACTCACTGGGTAGCCGTCTACTTCCCTCAAGAAGGATGTGTGGAGTATTTTGATTCATATGCATTGCCACCTTTGGAAGACGATATCATTCACTTTATGAGAAGAAATGCTCAGACAACACGATTCAATAATTTGAAATTACAAGGCACAGATTCCTTGGTGTGTGGACAATGTTGTGTGTTTTTCTGGATCAACGCAGTCTGGACTATTCTTTAGAACATTTAGTGACTTATTTTTATTGTCATTCTTCTAGAAACGATTAGAAAATAGATAGATGATTTTGTGACCATTATGGTTATCTTTTGTCTCTAGCTAGGAAAGATAATGTACATCAATGGCCCAGTGACTTCTAACAGTGGAAGTCTGAATTTAATTCACAACGTTTTCAACCTTGTCCAAAGTAGAAGGTTATTGAAAAAATGTTTATTATTGAATTGAATTGTTAATTTTTTTTAAAATTTGTTAATTGTTGGTTGAGAGTTATTTCAATAAAAAATGTGAAGTGCGTCTATAAGCACATTATTTCTTTATCTTGGTTAGAAAGTGTGACTCTAAGCCCTTCGTTTCTGTCGCTTATCAAAAATTTTAAAATATTGATTGTCAGTTAAGAGTGAGTGTTTTTTTTAGATCCGCGCGTTTTTTGCTGATAATATGGATAATGTAACTTTAAATTTCGATATACCAGTCTAGTTGCGTTCTTGTCTAGATGGATGGTTGTTTGCCTGTATCTGTGCACTTTATTTAACCGCCAAATCTTGCAGATATACACGCAAGCCGCAAGAAAGGGAGAAGAACAAATCTGACTACAGCCGCCATCTTCAAAACAGGAAAACCAGCCAAGCAGCCCGCCTAGCAGCCTTTAACCGCCATCTTAACCAGAACAGACAAAGGAAATCTTGCTAAACAGCCCGCCCAGCAGCCCTATTGGAATCATACCACGTCGTATAGCAATAAGTACTTAAATACAAGGTAAGAAAATTACTAATCCTACGGGCAATGAAAACTCTGTACTGTTTGCTACATACTAAATATTTATACCTTTCAACTTATTCACAATACTCGATTTGCCACCTATTTTCTTAAACAGGTTCTAGGACTCATACTAGACTAACCTGGATTGAATCCGCACACGTTCAGCATCAAAAAACAGCTGTGCGATTTTCAATTAAAGAAAATAAACACGTAAAATTATACTTTTCTTACTATTCTAACAAATAACAATCCTTGCTGTTAGCTCCTTTCCATAAACAGGCACTAGGATCCATATTAGCAAACGCTGGACAGAATCCTTGCGAATTACGAGCACATGTAATCTTGCAAGATTTTCTGTCACAAGGAAAACAAACAGCATTACTTTTTACTCTACACTAACAAAACTTTAACCACCTTGATTTAACCATCCCAAGCTAGGAAAATGACGTCACAATTGACAAATAAGGAATCCATCATGGAAAGAAACGTTAGGAATTACAAAGAAAGCAAATTACGTAAAGAAATGACAAGATTCAACACCTTAAATTGCAAAATAACCACCACCCCGACCAACACAGGAAAATTAAATCTATCGCCAAACCCCAACTACAAAGAAATCCGGACAGTTGAGTTGCCATTCACATTTTCCACTCCAGATTCTCAACTCTTTAGGAAACAAGCAGAAAAATTAAACCCCGAATCACCAATAATATTTAATCTTTTTGATACCACAGTAGGGGAAGATATGTTAGATACCACCATTGCTGTTGATTAGGAAATCAGATGCAACACAATCTCCGAATGAGACACCCACCCCCAATTACATGGTGCTGGCACTATCGCCTAAGAACAAGCCTATATCGGTTATTATTGAACCAAAGCTAGCAGGAGCGGACATACCCCGCAGGGAGAACCCTACAAACCAAGCGCAGGCCGAAAATCAACAGGTAAACATTGGAGTAGCTCAAATAAAGCGTAGGGGCTCAAATGATCAAGATCTATTAATACTGTATCCTGAATGTGCTACGGTTTATCACAATAGTCAAACCCCGGGGCCATCCAAACCATTAACAGAGGAAGATTTAATATACAGCCAAGCCGAAATGGACAGCCAAGATAGGCAAACAAACCCACCTCTATCCCTAAAATAACAAACAATAAATGTGACGGGAAAGGTAAAGGAAAAGGCCCCTTAAACACTAAGAAAAAAACAAGAAATCAAACCTGGACAGGAAAAATCAAACACCTCTAGCAATCAAACATCTAAGAAAAGCGATACCAACCCTGAAAGCGTAACAGCCACCACACCCCAAATTAAGATAGATCAAAAACCAACCACCAACCCCCCAAAGTATAAAACTAAGATTGCACACACACCAGCCGTTAGAAAAACAAACAAATACCACCCTGAAGAGCTAACATTATACATAAAAAGCATTTCATCCAAGCTACAAAACCTATCCACAAACAGTATTGTAGGGGCCCTCCTCAGGATTCATTCAGGCCAATTTAATATTATTAGACCAAAAACAGGCTACATTATAGTCCACTGTAGCACCCAAAGCCAAATGGCAAAAGTTTTAGAAATGAAAACAATCAATAAACTGCCAGTAAATATTGAAAAACACCACAAAACTAGGAAATATTCACAGGTAGCAAATACCGATTCAAATAATCCAAAACAAAACAATAAGGAAACTCCAACCCAACCCATAAAACCTAATACACCCACACACAGATCCTTCTTTAAAGTAATACTGAAGCTTAAAGGCAAGATTCAAAAACTAAACAATGAACATATAACTACACAACTTAAAGAAGGTGGTACACCCATTAACAGGGCCTTTGGATTAAGAAATTACAAAGGGCAGGAAACAAACTCTGTAGTACTTGAATCACAACTTCCACTTAAATCACCAGTGAGAATAGGGCCGTCATGGATACGACTACACATCGAGCCGTTTATAAATAAACCAAGGTTGTGTAGCAACTATCAGCATTGGGGTCACTTTGCCTCCAAATGTAAATTTCAAACAAGCTGTCTGCAATGTGGTGGGAACCATAGAGGGCAATGCAAGAGACAAACACCCAAATGCACTAACTGTAAGGGTCCGCACACACCCCAATCACTGGAATGCCCACATGCAAAAAGAGAACTCCAAATTATACATTTCATGAATACCAAGAATTTACAATACCAAATAGCCCAAAAAGAAATACTACAAAACAAACCACCGAACAATGCTTATGAAAACAAGCCAATACAAATTCCACCGAAAGCTCAGAACTCGACCAAAACTCCAGTCAAAAAGAAATATCAAAACCACCCGACACCCCCGTGGAATGAAAGCACCACCAACAGAAACCAGACAGGACATGCAACAGAAATAGGAAAGCAGCAGCAGAGGGGGCGAATCCGACATTTTGTCCAATCGTCATTTGGCTTAATTAATACTTTCTGCACTCAGCGGATCCAGCGTCGTCAGCGCCTGGTAAAAAAAAAAACGACGTCGTCGTCGGGGGGGGGGGGGGATCGTCCAATCGTCATTTGGTTTAATTAATACTTTCTGCGCGCCGATCCCAGTGTCGTCAGCGTCCGGTAAAAAAGCGCGACGACCGCGTTGATGTCATCGCCCCCTCTGCTGCTAAGTGGCTATTTACAACTAACCGAATATTTGGTCAAGTCCGATACGATATCGTGTCCGAGGATCATGTGAATTTATCGTTACAAATCCATGTGGGGTCGACTGAGCATGACTAAAAAAGTTTCGAAAAACATTAAAGTCCATGTCACCGCCGCACCATGTCTGCCAAATATTTCGTAGCGTGTGTGTATCAACGCCGTTGAATACAGCAAGAATATTACAGTTATCTCTGATTACTTTTGGAATCTGAGTGTATCGTTGAGTGACATATATCACGTCAGTGTTTTTATGCCTGCCTCTGGAAAATATCCTAGCTGGGTTTTTTTGATTGTCTAACATAACATCATCGTACACGACTAAATTGTTAACGTCGCCATCAATATCATCGATACCTGGTGCATCATTGATATCTGTAATAAACTCAATAACATTTTTTTCAGCGATCGCTGATGCATTCTCGTTGAAATCTTTTAACACCTCGTAGCATCGTTGATCATCTACGCTAGGGGCGATTAAATACAACTTATCCCACTTCATCCATCTCATTATTAAATTAAGTAACAATTGCGTCTTGCCGGATCCAGATGGTCCGATGATAATCATCCGGATCGAGTTTGGTAACGCTGCAACATGCTTAACTGGTTCTCTTGTTTTAGTCGCCGAAAAATCAATTATATTCATATCTCTATACATAAATTATGGATCTATATTGTGTAAAGTGTAGAGTGCGTACTGGCACAAATGATATGACAACCGTTGCAACAAGAAATAATAGATCGGCACTTACTGGTAAGTGTGTACAATGCGGTATAAAGAAATTTAGATTTATTTCTATTAAACCCGGGGATGTTTTAAAAAAAAGCGAGGAGGTGATATTGCAGCCAAGTTATCAAAACTCCCCGGAACCCCGTGGGCAAAGTATCCAGGAGAAAAGCACCTTCCAGGATATAGCTACTGTGGCCCCGGAACACGATTAGATATCAGACTCGATGATCAAAATCAGCCCAAACCCGGTGAGTATCCAATAAATGCTATCGATAAGGCGTGTCATGCTCATGATGTTGCTTACTACAAAAGTAGCGATCTGCAACAGCGTCATATCGCGGACGTAAAATTAATTTACGCGTTAAATGCTATTCCTGATAAATCCTTCAAAGAAAAATTGGCCTCATGGTTGGTAAAATCGGCTATGAAAGGTAAATTAATGATGGGCGCTGGTAATTAATAACAACATGGAATCCATCTATTATTCTCCGAGAGGATACTGGAAGGGGAAGGCCGCAATTGGTAAGCTTGCAAGCGCTGCAAAAGTAACGAGGGCCACTGCGGCTAATTGGTTATCCAAACAGGCTATATGGCAAATCTATCTACCACCGCCTAAACAAATCAACTTCTCGCGCTTTGATGTCAGCGTACCTAATGAAGTTCATCAGGCTGATATACTATTTTTGCCGCATGACAACGGTTACAAATACGCGCTAACCGTAGTTGATGTTGCGAGTCGATACAAACAAGCGGAGCCGTTGAAAACAAAGTCAGCAACTGAAGTAGCCGATGCGTTTGAGCGGATTTATCGAAGAGGTCCTCTGCGCTGGCCAAATCTATTACAAGTTGATCCTGGTAGTGAATTTCGCGGCGCTGTTTTATCAACGCTGAAACATCATAGCGTCGCGGTACGACGAGGTCATACTGCGCTACATAGTGATCAGGCAATTGTTGAACGATTCAATCGGACTCTTGCTGAACGGTTATTTGGATATCAATACGCGAAGGAATTCATCCAAGAAAAACGATCTCGTGAATGGGTCAAAAGGTTGCCAGGTGTAATTGCCGCGTTAAATAACGAAATTACCCGAGCAATCAAGATGAAGCCCAGCGACGCGATTAAATACGAGTATATACCCGGAAGATCAAAAATAGATAGCGTTTCCAAGCCGATTCTCGGCGATGTCACTGTTAGATATCTGTATGAACCAGGAGAGCTTGAAGGCGGTAAAAAAAGAGCCACTGATCCTATTTGGAGTGTTACCACACATAACATATCAACGATAACACGATCAACTAATAGACCACCGATCTATAGACTGGATTCAACTGCCCCACAGCGGGGGTTTACACGCGAGCAACTACAAGTGATACCTGACGATACTCAATTGCCCCCGCGTGGTCTTGACTAGCGCCGTTGCGTCTATTGCACTCAAGACAGGTCAACCTCACATTGTTTTTGACATGACCGAGACTGTTATCGATCCTGTCCACGGTAAATTGGCGAGCGTCTTTATCCGAATAACGCCAACGCATTACACAATTACAACTCGCGCAGTGATTATTCTGTTGTTGTCGTAACGCAATTATTAATTCGGCATCAATATCAAAACGCCGCTGTTTTTTTTTATCCTGTTGGCGGTAACCCGAGAGTTTTCTATCAATGACGCTTGCTTCGATGATGTCGTTGTCGTTGGTGACTCCGTCACTGACTCCGTCAATAACAATTCTTCGAAGCTGATTTATCCTCCGTACTCGGGACACTGCAAGATAGACTAGATTTGACCATTCGATGCGATTATCAACTATCCAAACAATTGTGTCCGTGATAGTCAGTCCCTGCGAGGAATGTATTATTGTTGCGTATCCTAGCGTCCACGGGGATTTATCAGCACGTAGCGCGTCCTCGACGACGCTGATATCAACGAGCACGATATCATTCAGCACGAGAATTTGTTTTTTTTGTCCCTGACGCTGTCGGGGCCGGGATTTCAACTTCAATGTTCTGCCGCCGTGTGTCCGCGGGTCTATAACATAACGGCACTGGACGCGTTGGAAACTTTTCCTTATGCAACGTAAACAACTTTTGCTGAAGTGTGTCTCTGACTATCTTTCTACTCGCTACAATCAAATCGTTTGGTCTCCATGTTTCCCAGAATTCATTTAACGGCGTTTCCGGAATCACCTCGCGAATTATTTCACATTGAATTCTCTCCGGCTGTAATCTCATTAATTTTTTAACCTCGCGCAGTTGTTCATCAAGTGCTCGGTAATCAGTATCGGTTTCTTCATAATAGTCCACAAAACCCTTTAACCAATCATGTGGGCCCTCGCCGACAAATAGTGGTGGTTGACCATGATCTCCGCACATTATCACCGCTGTATTCGCGCGCAGCAACCACTCAAGAAACATTTGTAAAACATCTAACGAAACAGTACATATCTCATCCCAGATGATAACTTCAGGAATAAATTTTTCCCCCATTCGATCAGGAGTCCACTCACCGCCGCTGTATCGAAAAAAGCTGTGATAAGTAACGGCGTCAACATTTCGTTGTTTTATCTCTCGCGCTAGTCTATGGGTCGGTGTAAGCACGATTATACTTGCCCGCGTTCGAAATAATTCAATTGCCCGAGTCGTTTTTCCCGACCCGCCACAGCCGCTTAAATAAACTGTTTTGTGTCTGCAAATTGGATCAGAACACGGTGATGCATTAGACCATTCTGATAGATTATCACCGCGTAAGTAGTTGTTTTCAACGGTGACATCTGCTGATGGTGAATAATCGCGTCGTATTTCATTTTTAATTCTCCATGTACCCCAACTCTCGTCCGGACTAGTAAACTCGGCTATGTTTCCCTTATACTTTACTTTTATATAAAATGAATCAACGGCTACTCTAACCGCGGTGTCGGGGAATCTATTTATCATCGAGAATAAATTGATAGCGGCATAACCCAGCATAGACGCCCTCAAATGTGGATATGCCGGGCTGTCTCCATCGCTGTAAGTAACAACTGTACCCAACTTTGTTCCATTGGACAAGAAAGCTGTTTTACAGTTCACGTATTTATTTTTCGCCACTGCGTCCTTAATTTCGAAATCATATTCTGCGTCATCTATAATCAGCCGTGAGCAATATCGTTTGTAATCGCAGTTTTTTCCACCTTGTGTGAACTTACCAATTATTCTTCTACCGAGATCTTTTGCCTCTCTGTTTCGTTGGTTGAATATCTTTTTGGACCATTCAATGATATATTCCTCGTCGGCATCAATGTGTTTTCTGGACTCGTCAATTATGCTATCTAGACGCTCCGGTTCTGGTAACCAGACTTCAGTCTGCGCCCGGTATGATATAATTGCGTCACTGACAATCAACGAAACTAGCATTTTACAATCAATCATATACCGTAGCAGCGCTATTGGCAACCACTTCTTTTCAGACATGTGTCTACCGATCCAAATATAGCAACAGCGATGAAGTCCTGCCGCGAATTCAAATGATACTATGCGAGCGAATCCGGTTAAATCAAAATCAGGCAGTGGTCCATTAATAGCAACACGAGTCATTTCATGTCTGGGGTGTCCAAATCGTTTAAAGTACTCAGCGGCGGATCCATACCCGAGAAAACTCGCTGGATAACAGGCAACCATATCAACGGAAATCATAGCGTCACGGTTGTATTCAGTGTTCCATAGTCCACCGTGATAGTATTCCAAACAATTGGATTGTACATCCGGTAGAAATTCCTTGCGCGTTGGGCTCCACGCATTTTTCCTTGCTGCAACATGAGCCGCAACCGATGGAATTGTAAAACAATTTGTTAGCAGTTGTTCATCATGCTCCTCAAATTCCATGGCGGTTTTTTTTCATCTTGTTGTGAAACGCTTCAGTGCGATATAATTCACCGTTTGGTCTTACAAACTGATCAAAGGTATCCGCATCGTTTTCAGCGCTGCGAAGTAACCACACTGATACAGGGTCGTTTTTACACAAACAAGCAATAGCATCAAATAGTTTCCTCTCCGCGAGAAAACCATCCCGGGAGAATTCTTCTCCCAAAAATTTTTCAGGTATATACTTTACTGTTCTATCCCGTGGAAACACTGTGATCGCGGGCGTCCACGCGTGTTCGTTATGATCAATAATTTTGATTGGGGCTCCATTTGATTTATACTTCGATTCGTATAATACTTCACCGGTTATCGTTGTAACGGTTATTGGAAATCTCAACGACGTTTCTAATCTCGCTATGTCGCTGATGGTTGCTCCACGCTCGCGCACTGTCTCCTCCCACTGGTTGATTTTGCTACGTCGTAAATCAGTCAATTTGTTTCCTCGACGCGCATTTGTAAAATGCTCTATTACTCGTTCTGCTACACAATTTATCCCCGTTGACTGTTTCATCGGCGCTAGTTTTCCGATATCAGGTTTCTTATTTAACGGGTATATTCCATAAACAACTGCTGTTTCAGGATACGCTCGTTCATAGTATGGTCTGTCAATTCCGGTTAACAGCCCCGGCTTGGAGTCGCGGCTAACAATGACTGTTTTCTTGTCGCTGAGAACTGGTTCAAATTTATCACGTATGATCCAATTACCTGATTACACCCGGACAATGAATTTTACTCTGAAGAAATACTTTTTACCGTCAAGTTGTGATATTATCGTTGCTGCGCGGTTGTCGTTCATGGTAGCATCAACAACGCCATCAATTCGAAATGTTGACCAACTATGAGATGCACCATCACGCTTGAATTCATTGATACAATCGCGTATTTTATTCAACAGGGTTCTATCGTTTATTAACGCTTTTGGTGCGCCCTTGAGGGCTCTATCGAGATTAAACCTAATATTTTTCCAGGGCTTAATTGCTGCTAATCTCTCGAACTCCTCCATATAATTAAAACAAGTATTTAAATGAAAGAATATAGTATAATGAATCACTGCAAATGGTTGATGATTGGGTCGACAACCCCGTGCAATAAATCATGTAGAGGTGAATTCTGCGGGTATCATTTACAAAGCGTTCGTAATGGTTCTCTTGGCCCCCTCCCGTGCTTGGTTTGCCACGTTGGTGTAAGAGGAAAATCACAGTTGTGTATCAATTGTGGCGGAAAGCGATACAGAGAGTTAAAGCGTTATTACGATAAACGAATAAAAAACGCCGTCATTGACCCCACCGCTGACTCCGTCAAGGACAAAATCATCAAAACTCCTCAAGACTACATTGAAAGGTTTATAATTAAACCAAATAATGAATTAGACAAGTAGTATTATTATACAAATGGACCAAGAGTTCAGACCTCACCCTGTGTTTGTTAATTACGAGGCATCTCGCGACGGCGTTGTTAGAAACCGCAGACTGAAGAAGCCGGTTGGTACCGTAAATAATCACGGATACTTGCGATTTAATGCTGGGAAAAAATCTGTCTTATTCACAGGATGGTATATGAAGCGTTTAACGGACTGATCAACGACGGTCTCGTTATTGATCACATTGATGGATGTCCTCAAAATAACAGACTGTGTAATCTAAGAGCTGTTACACCGAGTCAAAATTACAAATTTGGAAAAACAGGAGGGATGAGAAAGGCAAAACCCGTAAAGTCATTTGATACAATAACGCACGAAGAAAAAATATTTTGCTCTATGAATGCGGCTGGTAAATACTACGATATTTGTAGTAAATCAGTTCGAGATGTTGCAGAGAATATAACTAAAACAGCGATCTCAAAAAAGACCGGACACAAAATTCGATTTTCATATTATCTGAATGGGCATCAAGGGAGATAACTCGTTTTGTGATAGCGTCGCATGACAAGAGTTACGTCCCTTGAAGTCCAATTAATGTTACGATTAATTAATCATTTTACGATGAAAACTAATGAAATACACGCTGTTATCTAACAGCTGTATTCTTTTTTTTAATGTTTTATTCAAATATTTGGTTTCATTTAAACGCTGTGAAACACCATTAATAAGTATTTAAGGATTTAACGATTCAAGGGAATTCAAATTAACACACACCTTGTGACTGACGCGATTGTACTAGTCACCTTATATATAAGATGACTCGTTATAAGCCTGGGGCTTTCGAAAGCCAATTCAACTAATCAAAACTAACCCACGCTCTTGACCCGGGCGTGTGGTTGTCTTTTGTTCACAATCATGCAACCGGGTTAATTTAATTGGGTTGCTTTTGATTGGTTGAATTGGCCGTAGAGTTCCGCCCCGCCGTTTTATGTTTGTGCCGTCCCATCATCCATCAATCATTTCATTGTAAATATATCCATCCTTAATTAAGTACATGTAGTGATGTCCCCCCAAGCATATCTTCTGGGCGGTCTACGATGACGTTTCTCACCCTAGGCCTCCCTCCCGGAGATGTATGTTTTGGGGTTCCCTTGGGCTCAGATGGATGCGAAGGCACCCAAGGGGTTCCAAGATGTGTTGTTGATGAATGTCCTTAATTAAGTAACCGATGGGCCTCTCTGACGTCATAGGGCGCCAGCGGGGTTGCCAAACGGGTCTTTTATGTATGTGCCGTCCAATCATAATACTCTCTGTTAACACGAAGATGCGGTGGCAACTTTATGTTATACGAGTCCATAATCACACACATATTTCTCTAGGCAGTAAAGATGTTAATTGTGCCTAGAGTTCATTTTGTAAAATAATTTTTTTTTTATTTAAAAATAAGATGTTTTATAAGAATATGAATATCGAAGACATCAATAATATATTAACCGAGATTTCAAAATTAAAAAATCAAGGAATTGAATTATCTGATGGTCTCAACAGCGAAAAAATATTATCCGATTATGAGATTATTAACGAACAATCGAAACGGGGGCGTTTTACCCTGGCCCGCGAGTACTTTTTTATAAAACGATTACAACATACGATTAATGAAAACCTGTACCACAATGACGTAAATGCATTCATTGGACTATTCACTGCCGTTGAAATAATACGAAAAAAACTTGGACGTGTTTATGAACGACGCCGGGAGATTTCTAGTAAGATCAAAAACATCAGAAGGATTATAGACGAAACCCCCGTGGAGCCCCCGATGGCACATTAAATGTATACATATCCCCCCAACCACACTCGGCGGGAAATTAGAAATTGCGGAGCAATTGCAATAATGGTAGGCGAATCACTTACTACTCGGCTAGCCAGAGAGCGGCTAGCGGCGCTTAAAAAGTTCATACCGTTACGAGACAGGATCCGAGAACAACTTCAAACGCGGCAGCAACTACAAACTGATTTTACTGTTGGAAGCGAACAACTGTTTGCCCCGGTAACTAAAGCGACTAGGGATGTTACAGCGGCAACAGAACGGGCAATATATGGAGATATTCCTAAGGAAGAAAGAAAGAAAAAAGCGCCTCTTCTTCCTGTACTTGAAAAGATAGCAGCAGAGACAGAACAAACACAGCAACGGATAAAACAACTTTCCAGTGATATAAAAACCCAACGAGAGTATGAACGATTAGCTGATATTGATGATTCTGAACCCGTTGTTGAACAGGGTGATGTTGGTGAACTTCAAAAAATTTCCACTCAAAGAGGGGTTTCCTTTATAAACTCACTGAAATGGCTATAACACAAATAAAACAATTTCAATTACTGAAATCCGGCGATTATAAGATTTTTGGTAATTTTGCCGCTCAAAGCTATCATTCAAGAAAAGACTTTTTAAAAGACGAGTATAAAAACAGTAATATAAAACGAGATGACTGGGTTAATTGGTTGTATAAAACGAATAAAGGGATTGATCGCTTGGATACAAAAGAATTGGCATACAAAGAATTTAAAAAAGGAATTGATGATTATGATATACTACAACAGCAAGAACAGCGAAAAGGAGAAGTCCAAAAAAAAGCTGGTTCTAAAAAAACAAGCGGAGAGGGGTATCCAAGTGGTAGTGGTCTAGTTGAAAACGTTAGTGTTACTTGTCCTAGTAATATTCTCAGTGATATATCACGGCTGGAAGTACTAATCGGAGGAAAACGAGCCGGAAATAACTCTCCGGAAATAATCAATGAGGCCGCTGATATTTGCAAGCGGTTATTTGCAGGCGGTATCATGGACATCAATGCATATCGAACGCTCATAGACGAGCTCGTGGATGATTAATTGGAAAACTGGTGTTTTCATAATAAAGATGATCATACACTACAACCATGATAAACCAGTACTCGTCTACGTGGTAAACTCGCGATTGCCTGTTTACCGCGCGTACTATGGAGATGGTCTCGGTAGCACCATTGCGGGGTTATTTACAAGAATGGCTCCAAAAGTAGCGCCGTTAGCTAAACAATTAGGAATGAAGGCTATTGATGTTATTCGTGATAAGGGAATCAGCGCTATTGGAGATGTTGCCGGAAAGGCGTTTTCTGCAGCAAAGGACAAACTAATGTCGTTGGTGAGAAGAAAAAAACAGAAACCACCGGTGATGCCATCAACGACAGTGATGCCCGCAAATGTCAGCAGGGTAATAAATAACGCGGTGAAAGAAAAACTAGAGTCGTTGGCGGCTCAGTCATCCGCCGATGCGGCAACCAACACGCTCATAAACGCAATAGCGGGAAGTGGCCTTAAACAGAGTTCAAAGAATTTACGACGAAAAAATCGCAATTGAAAACATCAACATGATAAATAATAAATGTTTGCGCGAACCGCTGATCCCGCGTTTGATATGGATGCCCCAGTGCGCAGGGATGATTCTGTCCGTGATTATCAATTTTATTCTTATTATGCAACACAACCTGACCTACGATCGCGAATTGAACTTCAAGTCCAAGATACCAGTAAATACTTTTTGCCGTGTGAAGCGTTTATCGAAATCGAGGGAGAACTCGTGACAAATGTTATCGCTAACACACCGTACGCAGACGACCCTCGTGTTCGAGTTGGCTTCGTCAACAACGGTATCATGGCGTTATTTGAGAGTGCCAGATATCTTATTGACGGGCGAGAAATTGAATCAATAGAACGCGAGGTTGATGTTGCAACGACGATAATTGGGTTAGCGAGATACTATGATGATTATACAAGATCGGCGGGTCCATCCATGATGTTCGCAAAGGACACCACTAATAGCGCTGACCACTTTCAGTACATTAACGTGCTGACGGCAAGAGATACCGCAGTTGACCCACAGGCTGAGGCGGCTAATCCAGACCGCAGGGCAAGACCGGGCGCTGATTTCAATATTATAAAAAGTGCTAACGGTAATTTTAATCTAGGCTTTGCAACACGAGTAGGGATGTTGCAAGGACCACGCCGACGTTTTTCATGCGCGATTCCACTCCATCACATATTCGGATTTTGCAGAAATGTCAGAAAAGTTATCTATGGGGCTAAGCATACAATCACGCTAACGCGAAGGGGCGATGATAACAATGCAATATGGCATGCTGCTGGCGTCGATAACGGTAAGGTCGTTTTAACTAAAATGGCATTGTGGATGCCGGTGTTGACTCCATCAGTTACCACGGAAGCACGATTGTTATCATTTATGGAACAAGGGGGAAAATCGTTGTTGAGTTGGCTAGCGGTAACAACTGATGCTAAAGAGGATAATGTTGCTGATACATTTACATGGCACCTGGCATCAAAACAGGGTGTTTCAGCCCCGCGTCATATATTTATAGCACTACAGAATAGGGAACGATTGGGTAATCAAGAACGCAGCCATATGATATTTGATCAATTAGGAGTCAAGGATGTTTCGCTGAGAATAAACGGACAACAGGAACCATCCGAGGATATACAGCTTAATTACGACAACAACCATATCGCACGTGTGTACCATCGATTGTTGTCATATATGGGTCGTGATCAAAACGTCGACACCGGTTTGCAAATATCACAACTTGATTTTAAAAACCTGTATCCGATTTATTACTTTTCGTTGGAACATCTTGATTTAACGAGACAATCCGTCGTTGATATACACTTCCGAGCTCGTATAGCCCCGGGTGGTGTTAATTATAGAGCGGTTGCTGTCATTCTCAGCGATAAATCAATGCTGTTGGAGGGTGTTGGTGGACGAATGAGAATCGTTGATGCGCCAGTGGAAAACATGTAATTGAAAACACAAACGCGTTTACAATAAAATGTCGCATAGTGTTGTCAGTGTAGAGTTGACTGATGGTCAAGTCAAGAAATTACGATCAAAGTCGGCTAAACAATGCGGGACCACAATAACGCTGAAGCCGTCGCAGATGGCGGGTGGTAATCATAAGATATCGTTGACGGCGCGTCAAATAAAACATTTCAATGATGCGATGAAGAATAAAAAGGGTATTCAAATAGATTTCTCGGCCGCAGCGATTAAAAACATGGAAAAGACCGGTGAGATATTTCCGCTGTTAGCTGCGATTCCAGCGTTGATTGCCGCGGCCGCACCAGCAGTGGCTAAGGCGGCGGCGTTGGGGGCCGTTGGTACCGCGGCGGGAATGGCATTGAAAAAGGCAACCGGGAAAGGCTATAAAAAAAAACGATTCTCGGCCGGAAAGGGTCTAAGACTACCGGGAACCCCGTATTCATGGTATTCGGGAAAGGGTCTAAGACTACCGGGAACCATTTATTAACGCAAGAGTCAATGACTCCTATGTCTAATTTTGATTTAATAGATGCCGCAAACGCGCTAGCGATAAAAAACTTCAGGGGTGTTTTTATGAGGGATCAATTACCGGCGGCACCAAGGAATATTGAAACCGGCATAATTAACCTCGATGGGTCCTCCGGAGCGGGAACTCATTGCGATCGTCTATTTTGATTCATACGGGTTAGCCCCGCCGAACGAGTTCATGCGGTATATCCGGGCGTGTTCAGCCCCGGTTTTTTATTCCACGCTGCCAACACAGCAATTAAGTGACCCACCGATATGTGGCCGTGAGGTATTGAACGTACTCGCGGCGATTTCATCATCGCGAAAACCACCTCATGTGGTTGTAAACGAATACACTAGTGGGGTCGTAGAGGCCCGGCGGGTTAATTAAAAACACTGTTTTTTTTTACAATAACGATGATTGATATTTGGGGACGACCGGTTTCGGCGCTGAAAGAATCCATAAAAACGCCCGCCACCGATGACATAAAAAAACTAATCGAGGATGAAATCGCTGAAACGTTAAATCTAACCAGTGTTGACCCGGGCGAAATAGTTGTATTTCAAGACCGCCAGGGTAAATTAAAATCCAGTAATGTGTCGCTGGATGACGTTTTAACACGACAGCGTGATGCCGCCGAAAATACTATCGCGTTGTATACCGGCGACGGACGACTCAAACCGGGTGAACATATATCGACAATAACGGATAGGGTAACATTAGTCCAAGACGGTTTTATGATGTTAGATAGATCGGTGACCGAACTTGGCGCGCAGGTGAAAAAATCTGTCACCGATATACAACTCACTACCGCTAGTTTTTTTGGGACCCCGACGGTAACCGAACCGAATCTTGCAACAATAAAAAATACTATTTCGGAGTTTACGACGCTGTCGGGCCAATTTTACACGTTACGAAAAAATGTTAACAGGATCGATGACAACTTTGATAAATTCTTTGGTAAAAAAAAATACCAAGCTGGATGAGATTACAACAACTATAAATGATATCACTGCGTATGGACAGAGAATAGAAACAATCAAAACTGATGTTGCAGCGAACAGAAGGAGTGTAGACACGCATGAGCAGGAAATAGAAACAATCAGCACTAATGTTGCAACGATCATAAATAATATAGACGCGTATACACGGGAAACAGAAACAATCAAAACTGATGTTGCAGCGAACAGAAGGAGTGTAGACACGCATGAGCAGGAAATAAATGCACTCCTTATTAATGTAGACGCGTGTACGGGGGAAATAGAAGCAATCAAAGCTGATGTTGAAGCGAACAAAAAAAAATGTAAACGCACATGGATGGAAAATAGAAACAATCAAAACTGATATTGCAGCGAACAGAAGGAATGTAGACACGCATACAAAGGAAATAAATGCACTCCTTATTAATGTAGACGCGTATACACGGGAAATAGAAACAATCAAAACTGATGTTGAAGCGAACAAAAAAATGTAGACGCGTATTGGCGGGGAATAGGAATAATCAAAACTGATGTTGCAGCGAACAAAAAAAGTATAGACGTGCATACATATGAAATAGGAACAATCAAACTTGATGTTGCAGCGAACAAAAAAAGTATGACCGAGAATACACGGGAAATAGAAACAATCAAAACTAATGTTGAAGCGAACAAGAATAATATAAACGCGTATAGAGGGGAAATAGAAACAATCAAAACTAATGTTGCAGCGAACAAGAATAATATAGACGCGAGTTGGCGGGGAGTAGGAATAGTTATAACTGATGTTGAAGCGATTAAAGACAGACTACCGAGAATGACAGAGCAACTCGAAAAAATAAAAATCCCTCATGAGAACGCCATCAACACAGTGTACACAATTCGGCATGGATCATTCGATTGGACTCCTACGAATAATGCAGTAAATATCACCGCAACTGTTAAGGGCATTTATCGATTGACATTGATTTCGGTGATGCAGTTCAGTATATCATCGTCGAGTTCATCCGGGTTTAACAATACAATATCAACAATCGTTGACAAGGATACAACCGAACGGTTTATAATTAGAGCCGTTGATAGCGGTCTATTTAGGACAAACATTACATGGTATGCGGAATTTGTAGTGGATCTAAGTAAGTAATTGAAAACACTAGTTTTTTTAAAATAAAATGACCACCAAGGTAATTGAATCAGAGGTATCACCGACGTCACATCAGTATCGATTCGATACCGCAAAAGAATTCTCCGCGAACTTGAAAACGCTTTCCGAACAATACCGTGCAAAAATAAAAAAAATACCGTCGTAAAATAACCACCATCGACGTGGCCGTGTACTCGGTGTCCGGTATAGTAGCTGGTACCGGTGTCATTTTATCCACGGTGACCATGATAGCCCCGATCGCTGTTCCAATCGCTATCTCCGCGGCGACAACAATTGCTGGAGTCGCCAACGCAATCACTAGAAAGATATCATCGTGTTCTCAGAAAAAACTCAACGAGTATACAGTAAAACATCAAATAGTATCCGACGCGTACTCGAAATTATCCGGGTTGATCTCGTTGTCGATTGATAATTCGTTCATATCCGATGTTGAATTCTCCACGATGGTCCAGTTGTATGGCTCCGCGATGTCAAAAATCGAAAATTTTCAACTGGAAGCCGGAAACAAGGTCGCTGAAACCACTTCAATGGGCTTAAAACATTCTCCTGAAAACAAGCAGGTTGTTAATATTCGGTGTTGAAATTAAACACTAAAAACAGCGAATGATAATAATGTCGCTGAACCCCGAAGGGTTTCAATTACTTCAACGGATCGCGGAAAACACCACTCCGGTACAAACAAGTATGATATCGATAACGTCAACAAAACCCGAATTCAGTGTGAACTTCCCATCACCGGTTCCAGTAAAGGAAATAGCGCTGGCAAAATTGCGAGTATATCACAGTTGGCCTAATATCCGAGCGGACGCATTTAACGGACAACAACCTAATAACTCGCTGGTTTTTGCATGGACAAATAAACCCGATGGAACCCCAGACTGGAAGGAGGTTACAATACCAACTGGGTCATACCAAATAGAACAAATCAATAAAGAATTTCAACGCAGAATAAAATCGATCACAGGAAAAGAATCAAAAATCGCTATTACGGTTCATGAACCGACGTTATCGTCGACGATTGAAATAAGCACACCGGGGTATATGGTTGATATTTATAACAGTTCTTTAAGAACCATACTAGGATGGCCTAAGAATCCACCTCATGAAATCCCCGCGGACTTACACACGAATGCGCAATCGTATCACGAGATTAATCCCGGGTATCGAGATGATTTGTCTATTATAAGAAACACGTTATTACCCAGCAGGTTTATATTTCAAGACAGGAATACCATGCAATGGTATTTTCCGTATAAGGAAACTCCTGAATCGTCCGCCGTGGTCACAGTTAGTTTAAATGATATCACTGGTGCGTTTGCCGAGATTAATCGTAATTACCGATCACAACTAGAACAGCTACGGAAAACAAAAGCACGAAAACACGTTGAGGTGTTAAATCAACTTATATCAGACATGGAATATATTAATGAGCGAATCGTTAAAATAATATCCGCTAACAGCGATGATAATAAACAAAAATTCCTAACCGAGTATAATATCACAGAAGCCAATTTACCCGATTTCAAGTTTCCAGGATACAACGCACCAGGACTAAGAAAATCTCTTGATGATTTTCTCGCCCCATCAACTATCCTCAGACACGATAACGGAGAGGGTGGTAGGCATATTGCTCCATACAACGTAAATATTGCATCGGTGATAGCAATCAATCTAGTGTGTGATGTTATCGAAGGGAGTTACCAGGTGGATACCAAGCAATCAAACCAGGCTCAACAGGGGTACATCCTTTATTCATTTTCACCAACAGCCCCTCCGGGATTTTTAATCGTTGAGAGTCCAATTAATCCGGTCTATATGCGATGCCATAATCGGTTTTTAACAAGAATTAATTTCAGACTTACCGATCAGTCAAATAACCTAATTGATCTACAAGAGGAGGAGTTAGTGATCACTTTGTTTGTAAGATCATTGTAAATAGCCACTTAGCAGCAGAGAGGGCGATGACATCAACGCGGTCGTCGCGCTTTTTTACCGGACGCTGACGACACTGGGATCGGCGCGCAGAAAGTATTAATTAAACCAAATGACGATTGGACGATCCCCTCCGACGACGACGTCGTTTTTTTTTACCAGGCGCTGACGCTGGATCCGCTGAGTGCAGAAAGTATTAATTAAGCCAAATGACGATTGGACAAAATGTCGGATTCGCCCCCTCTGCTGCTAAAGCTAATTAGGGATATCAAGGCAGTGATAGCAGAAAAACAAATCATAGCTGAACACAAAATTAAACAAATAGAGGAAAAACTACAATTAATTATAAATAATGACTGATAGCACATAGACTAGCATATTGACCAGTAGAAATGACCACTAATAGTATGAATGACACAAATAAAAATATCACAATATGGCAATGGAATGCGAGAGGGCTATCAAGTAATATCAATGAACTTAAAGCTAAACTACAAAATATAGTACATAAACCAGATATTATATGTATACAAGAAACCAAAATAACAAACAGAACTAAACAAATACATAAACTCCCGAGTTACTCCCTAGGCCACTTAAAAAATCGAACCACAAGACAAGCAGGAGGGGGCCTAGCCATATATACAGCAATTAACATACCGAGTGCAACAACAATAACCATAACACCAACCCCAGGTAGCAATGAAGCATTCGAAAATCAGTCCCTCATAATTTATACAGGCAAGGGTCAAATACAAATATTCAACATTTAAGACCGGGGGGAAATCAGACACAGCTAACTTAAATACTTGTAAACAAATAAATGACCACAGACGAGTAGACCAGATCGTCATCTGTGGAGATTTCAATGCCCATAACGAGCTGGGGGGTGGGGCGGTGTGACTGACAAAAGAGGTAAATTGATTGAAGAATGGACCGCTGAATCTAACCTTACCATTTGAAATGACGACACAAAAACACGCCTCAGCCCAGTCAACGGTCTTATGTCCACCATCGACCTCACCATTTGCTCGCCATCAATAACCCAGGTGGCTGACTGGAGGGTGGATCAAACTGACCTGATGGGCAGTGACCACTTCCCAGTAATAGTCACCCTGCAGATGACGGTCCAGTACAACTCGCTAAAAAGAACCCCTAGATGGATACATTCAAAAGCAAATTGGAAAATATTTAATGAATTACTAAGTAAAGTAGACACCAAAAACCTAGAAAATGATAATATTAATAACTATTATGAAAACCTGATTGACACCATACTCAAGGCAGCCATAACCAACATACCCAAAACTAGTGGTAACCCAAATAAACAAGCAGTCCCATGGTGGAATGAATGCAAACAAGCCATCAGTGATAAGAAAAAAGCCCTCAATAAATTAAAACGCACTAAAGATTCTGTTGATTTCACTACATATAAACAAAGGGAGAAAACCCTTAAACCTAATTAAACAGGCTAAGGAAACAACATGACATAATTACTGCACAAGCATCAATATCACAACTAGTACTAAGCAAGTCAAGGATAAGATTAAAATAATTAGGGGGAAGACAACTAACACCACCCTAAAAATAGCTGGAGCCATTACTAATAAAGAAAAAGCTGACCGACTAGCTCAGCACTTCTCAGAAATGAGTAGTAACACCAACCACACCCCAGCATTTCAATTACATAGGGACAAAGTAGAAAAAACACATAATATTCTCTTTAAAGACCTAGGTCCCAAAGTTTCGAACCTAAATAAAGATATTACAACTTATGAATGGGACCTAGCATTGAAAACCGAAAACGAAACTAGCCCAGGGGAAGATCAAATATGATACACAATATACAAAAATGTCCCAAATAACATTAAACAAACAATCATTAAATTACTAAACCAAATATGGACCTCAGGCAAATTACCCGATAAATGGAAGCACGCAATAGTAATTCCTATACCCAAGCAAGGAAAAGACCCTAATGATATTAGCTCTTACAGACCCATTTCCCTAACAAACAACATTAGTAAGATCATGGAAACCATAGTCACCAACCGACTCAAACACCACCTAGAGAGCAATAATTTAATCTCCGATAATCAGTGCGGATTTAGAAACAAAAGATCCACCACGGATCAACTAATACGATTAAAAACGGCAATCAAATTAGCGTTCAACTCCAAACGCAAAGCTGATAGGAATTTTATTGCAGTATTTATTGACCTCGAAAAGGCATTCGACCTTGTATGGACAAAAGGCTTATTAGCAAACCTCAACCACTATGCCATCACAGGTCGAATGTTTAACTTGATTGAAAACTTTCTCGCCAACCGTAAAATAACAACCAGAGTCGGTGTCACCTACTCTGAACCACACACACTTGAAAACGGTACACCACAAGGGAGGGTACTCAGCCCAACCCTTTTCAACATCATGATTAATGACTTGGACACCAACTTAACATCAAAACTAATTGAACTCTCACAATTTGCTGATGACAGTGGACAATGGAGAGCAGGAAACCCTTCCAACCACAAAGTAATCAGCGATATTCAAACACGTTTAAACAAAATAGGGAAATGGGCTGATAAATGGGGATTCAAATTATCCCATGAAAAACACCATAGCAGTACTGTTCACCGCCAAACGTAAATCACAAAATCAGTTTCCAAAACTTACCATCCAAAATCAAGAAATTAAATTCGTAAAGGTAGCACGATTTTTAGGAATGTACTATGACTCTTACCTAAACTGGGGACATCACATAAACGAACTAGTCAAAAGGTCCAATAAAAACCTTAACCTCCTTACAAACCTTAAAGGAACCACCTGGGGATCAAATCAAGAAACCTTACTAGCATTATATAAATCATTAATTAGATCTAAACTAGATTAAAGATGTCAAATTTACAACTCGGCACCCCAAATTAACCTCAAGAAACTAGATAGCATACAAAGAAAGGCCCTAATTATTTGCACTGGAGCACTACCATCCACATCGCTGGTGGAGCTTCAAATCTTAAATGGAGAACTGCCGCTCCACCTTAGAAGACAAGAGCTCACCCTCCTATATGCAGCCAGGTTAATAAAACACCCCGACACACACCCCACCCGCCTAGCTATAAATAAATGCAACATACCTTTTAGAATCAAATTAACAAAAAGCACACCAGCAGGGAAATTAGTCCATCAATTAGTTAAACAACTTCCTATAGACAACCTCCAAGCAGAAATTGCAAATCACTATGACAATGAACCATGGATAAATACCAACCCTTCAGTAAACACCCTCATTACGAAATATGGAAATAAAAACGAACAAGAACTCAAACTAAACACAATCTGTCCAGAAGAGATCAACTCATAATATTGCAACTACATTAAGATTTACACTGATGGATCAAAAATAACAGAACAACCCAGAACAGCAGCAGCTTACGTAATTCCGGAACTTAACATTAAAGTAGGACGAAGACTACCTAACCTCTGCTCCATATACGCAGCTGAATTCTGGGACCTACTTGAAGCACTCAAATGAATCGAAGAGAACAAAATACCCCAAGCGGTAATAATAAGTGACTCGCTAAGCGTCATAAACTCCATGCGTAACAACAACACCAAATCAAGAGAAAATTATCTTAGACAAACCAATCTATTGTTTAAAAAAACTAAAAAATAATAACTTACAAGTAGAATTTATGTGGATTCCGTCCCATATTAACATACCAGGTAACGATATGACAGATATAACAGCTAAACAAAAACTAAACGAAACTACTCACATCAACCTAGATTATAGCATATCTAAAACTCTCATTGACAATAAATGGCATGAATTATGGAACACAAACACCCAAGGCCGGAAGCTAAAAACCATAATTAAAGAAGTCTACAGAAATAGGAAATCACCCAAAACAAAAGGCAATGACCAAAATTCATAAATAGAATATTCACCGGCAAAACCAAGCTGGCCAACAGCTTCGGACAGTACATAGGACCACAACCACATAACCCTAACTGTTACCACTGCAGGGTCCCAGAAGACCTAGCGCACATTTTTAACAACTGCCACACACTTGAAAAACAAAGGACTAAGTTTAAAATTAAAACGTAATATTGGATCCCCAGTCACATACCCAGAATTCTTGATGAACACAAACCCCAATATCAATCGAACATTCGAAAACATCATATGTTTTATACACGAATCTAATCTAATTTAATTTTTTTTAAAAGCATATCAAGAAAAGTCCAAAATATTACAAAATCACTGTTTGGGAATTGTGACGGCCGGCTAGGTCTCATGGGTTCACAGACTGACACAGCCGTGCATAGCCCGGAATAATAAAAACCAACTAAGGACGTATCTAATCTAATTATAATTAAAAGATATACAAGTAAATCAAGACCAGTCAAAAATACTACAAAATCACTGTTTGGGAATTATGACGGCCGGCTAGGTCTCGTGGGTTTACAGACTGACGCAGCCGTTTATAGCCCCGAATAATAAAAGCAAACTTAGGACGTATCTAATCTGATTATAATTAAAAGAAATACAAGCAAATCAAGACCAGTCAAAAATAATACAAAATCACTGTTTGGGAATTATGATGGCCGGCTAGGTCTCGTGGGTTCACAGAATGACACAGCCATTCATAGCCCTAATAATTAAAACCAATTAAGACCACAACAAATTTACAATAGGAAAATATGAATTGATTTAAACAGGACTACATAACATACAAATAACTATAAAACAATTTTTCACTCAAAACCAATAAGACAAGGAATCATGATAGATAAGGAATTCAAAACGTAAAATTAAAAAATATATTTATATATATATATTAAAATAACTAAACATTTAAACAATAAAATAAATAAAAATTATTTTTTTAATTTTTATCTATACCTTCTTCCTACCTTACTCTTTACCCATCTTATAGTCTGTTGGCATGAAAATTAACACCTCTACCACCATATTCTAACCCAGGTGACAGCCATCAATCAACAAATATCTAGAATTACCGACAGGACCCTAAATCAGATCATATAAGGTGGACTTGAACACAGACCATCAGGATCGTCCTCACTAAAACAGATCAGGAACAATACGACCCCAAATTATCAATATATAAGGTGGTCTAAACTCCAAAGACTATCAGATCCCGCAGCACAAGGCTGCAAAATAATAAACTCTCTGCTTAAGGAAGCATAAGCCCAAAATAACACGTATAAGGTGTCCTAAAACCCAAGGACCATCAGATTCAGCAGCACAAATCTGCAACGAGAAACAACACTAATTAGAATACTAAGACACTAAAAACCAATTACAATCAAGGTGGTCTCAAATGCCCATGACCATCAGGGCCCGCTACACAAGGTGGCAACATCAAAACCCATCGCTGTCAACCTGGGTATCCATCCTTTACCTACTCTAAAAACAGCACAGAGTTATTCTCCAAATTATGCAGGACGACACTTTTAGAAACTATACCCTGGAATTTATAAACGCCTAAAAATATGTCACGAACCGCCTCCCGATCCATAAGCCTCTTCCTCCTCTACCACGACCGGACATCAAAACATCAAGCGTGCAGTGCACGCCTCCATAGCAATATAAACGAGTGCGCGTTGGGTCCAATTCCACTCGTCTCAATTAACAAAACAATGCAACCTAAGCAATGGGTGCGTGCTGGGTCCAATCCCACTCACCTCGGCCATACATCCAGATCGCTAGAAACTAAATAGTACCTCGATCTGACTGCCTAATTAACAAGTGTTCCATGAACACATAAAAGCCTGGGGGATGTGGCTATCATTCCTTCCCCCAGGAGTAATTAAATAGCACGCTGTGAGTGCTTTAAACAGTGATATATGCTCCATTGGAGCGAAAATCACTTTAATCCAAGTAAGTAAGTTTTGATATTAGGACATGTTTTCCTTCACGTCCGTGCTTTACGTACTTATAGGAAATACTCGTCAGTGTGGCTACCCATTGTCAACGAGACAAGATTGAATAATGAGCAGTAGACTCGCAAAACTCTTGGAACTCCAGATGCACCTGGAATACACCAGGCGCATCCTGAATGAATTAGCAGCGGAGGCTATTGTAGAGGAAGGTAGAATTAAAGACGAGGAGGAGCAGAGAAGAAAGAAAGAAGAGGAAGAAAATAAAAGAGGGATCAGGTCTCACGTAATGATGAGACAGAACTGCAAAGTTACACCGATGATAAGGAAACCTCCACAACCACTTCCAGTACCACTGACACAACCAGCACGAGACCTGTCGTCCTACAAATAGAAGCCAGACAAGGTCCACGTGTGCAGAATAGGAGAAGGGAAGTCTTCACTATCCATGAACGTGAAGACTGGAATAGTGAAGCGAGTCAACCTCCCTCAGCACTCTTCTCTGCTACAGTCAACTGGGATAATAATTGGAGTCGCCGTTGTGTCTGTGGGGCATGGCCTGCTAGATGTCACCACTAGCCAGGTACATCTGCAGTTCCAGAAAAATGGCCCTTTTCAGGGCTAACCAAAACTCTAGAAAAGAAACACCATTCAATTGCCAATGTGTGAATGTGGAGTAGTGTGAATATAAACACTGACTCCTTTATTAATATTACTGTGTGTGTATGTTTTTTTCTGTGTGTTTGTGTTTGTAAGTGCTCACTTACATTTGTTTGAATGGTAGATTTTTGGGGTTTGTAAGCGCTCACGCACGTTTGGGTGGATAGTAGATCATGGTTGATTTTGGTTGTTCCCGTATGTGGATAGTAGATTGTGGCTATGTTTTTGCTTCTTCCCGTGTGTGGATAGTAAATTTTGGGGTTTTGTTTGGCTTCTTCGCGTGTGTGTATAGTAAATTTGGGGGTTTGATTTGGTTTCTTTGCGTGTGTGGATAGTAGATTATGGTTATGTTTTTACTTTTTCCCGTGGATGAATAGTACATCTTGGTGTTTAATTTGGCTTCTTCGCGTGTGTAGATAGTAAATTTGGAAGTTTAATTTGGCTTCTTCACGTGTGTGGATAGTAGATTATGGTTATGATTTGGCTTCTTCGCGTGTGTGGTTAGTAGATTATGGTTATGTTTTTACTTTTTCCAGTGGGTGAATAGTACATATTGGTGTTTACTTTGGCTTCTTCGCGTGTGTGGACAGTAAATTTGGGGGTCTTTTTATGCTTCTTCACGTGTGTGGATAGTAGATTATAGTTATGATTTGGCTTCTTCGCGAGTGTGGATAGTATAATGGGGGTTTAATTTGGCTTCTCCGCGTGTGTAGATAGTAGATTATGGTTAGGTTTCTGGTTCTTCTCGTGTGTGGATAGTAAACTGTGGGTTTGATTTGGCTTCTTCGCATGTGGATACTACATTTTCGTTTGGTCTTTTCGTAGCTTCTTCACGTGTGTGGATAGTTTAATTTATGTTTGTTTTGGCTTCTTCGCGTGTGTGGATAGTATAATTGTGGTTATGTTTTGGCTTCTTCGCGTGTGTGGATGGTAGATTTTGGGTTTGAATTGACTGCTTCGCGTGTGTGGATAGTACATTTTGTGTTTGATCTGGCTTCTCCGCGTGTGTGGATAGTAGATTATGATTATGTTTTTGCTTCTTCTCGTGTGCAGATAGTAAATTTCGGGGTTTGATTTGGCTTCCTCGCTTGGGTGGATAATAATTTATTATATTTTTCTATTCTTCGCGTGTGTGGATAGTAAAATTTGGGTTTTCTTTGGCTTCTCCGTGTGTTTATAGTAGATTATGGTTAATTGTTTGCTTCTCGTATGTGAGTAGTATAATTTTGGTTTGATTTTAGTCTCGTTACCTGTGTGTGGATAGTAGATAATATGAAAAGAGAAAAGTAGGGGATGTTTTCCTTCACGTCCATGCTTTACACATAAAAACTCAAAGCGTTCGTCTTTCGCGCCATTCTACGGAATAAGCAAAGGAAGATGCTAGCAGTCACGGCTTTATTCTACAATTTGAAAGCCAGTTGGTACTAGATGGTGGATGGAGCCTGTGTAGTGGACAGGCTTGAACATGAATGGAGGTATCCAGTTACCAAAGACTTTGCAACAAGTCAAGTAACCAGCGTCAAGTTAACTATTGATCTTGTCCAAGGAATATTAGAGGAAGAAGTAAAGAGATTAAGAGGCTTCATTCACCCTCCCTATTTGAGAGTGGGAACATTAAAGAAGGCCATCGATCATGTCACGAGTCAGGTGCTTCTTAGAAGATATCTTGGAATGGAGTGAGTGGTCCTTTGTAAAGTGGGGAGTAGGTCAGCTGAAGAAAGCAGAAGCACTGATGAGGAAAAGAGTGACAGAAGAAGTCAAGAAGATCAAAGAAGCCTGGACTAAAGAGAGAAAGGAAAAAGACAATATAAAGAAAAAAGAGGACTTTGAAAAACTGAACAACAACTGGATCAAATTTCAGGAAAAATTCAGAACGATAGTCCATCCTGAATGGATGCCAGAGGCAGAGATAAAGAAGAAGAAACGAATATTAGAAAACGTCAGGAGCTCGTGGAACAACTGGAGAAAGTAGAAAAAGAAGAAGCAGAAGAACCCAAATGCCCTTTTCAGGACCCCTTATAGGCCTCAAAAGGAAATGACTTTCTTGCCTCCCCAATTTTTTTTAAATGTTGTATAAGTGTTTATGTATTGTCTGTTTTCTGTCTCTGTCCCGCCAGTCCCGTACCCGCCAAGCGTTCTAGGTTTGTTTTCCGGCTGTTTGCTCCGATTGAGGTCAGCCTCTTGCTCATCATCAGTACGGTGACATCACCTTCCCTGTTCAATTCCTCTTGTCCCTGTACAGTCCCAGTATTTCCCATGTTCAATCTCTCTTGTCGCTATAGTGGCACAGGATGTAATTAAAAGTCCAGATCAGTATGTTCCGTCAACAATTGCGGGTGCCCAGCAGGAAAGCGACAGTATTTGCACACGTAAGGATACAGCGAACACACGTCCAAGTATTCTCTTTCCTCTCCGTCTTCCTCATCGGCTTGGTACAACAAACATGTGGCATTTGTCCCTCCACCGTACAAATGTCCCTTGGGATCAGTGGGTCCATCAACTTGTAACTTTCTACGATGCGTTTAAACTGGGTATCGGTTTTGAAACGGTGATCGTACTCGTGTTCTCACATTTCCACCACTTGGTATCCTTGCTGTTCTAACTTCAAGAGACCCTGCCAAGTGGTTTCGTACAAGTCTTCCATTGTTCGTTGCAAAAACTGATTTTTAGTGTTATGTTCAGGGTAGCAGAGGGGACAATTGTGAAATAAGCAACCGTTAAACTCGTACACGACCTTGGGGTTTTCTAAGTCTCAGCCATCTACCGAATTCTTTCCGACGGTCTTTTCGCATCCTCCGTTGCGGACATATTGGATCGATTTGTCTACCTTGTCGCACAAGTAATGCAACCAGCGTAAGGTTTTGACCGAGTATTGACATTTGACAAATTTTGTCGTTTGAGGGCTGATGACAGCCACGGTGTTTTCAGGCATGCATCTTTGGCAGTACACTAAGGAACACGCTTTGACATTGGTACAGGATTCTTTCAAAGGATCGACCCCTACGTGTTCCAGGAACAGTTCTCGAAATTTTCCACAGGAACGCAGCAAAATGTACACGTCGGAATGACATTACTTTAACATTTCTTCCTGAAGGTCGAAGTGGTCAGATGCGTGAGCCTGGTACCAAGCGTAGAAAGCTTCTCTTCGTTCGGTATGCATGTCGTCGGGGTCGTAATCGTAAGTCTAAGGCAAATGGGGTAGAACGGCATTTTGATTCACTTCGGTTTTGAAAAAGTAAGTAAAATAACCTTTGACCATTTCTGTCATTCTAAACGTTTTCATCATTCGGCTTAAAAGAATAGTCAGTTAACTCACTGAATCTTTAAACTGTACTTGTCCCACTTGCATGGAAATGATTTTGGCTCCGTTCAAAGTAACTTTAGGACGTTCGGTGCCTTGTTCCGTATAGTATCTGAAAAGAAACTGTCCATAGTATCCGGAGAAATTTTGGGCCATCGCCGTGGCACGGCGATGACAATTTCCATACAGTTCGATGTCCTCTTGGCTCCACGTCTCGTCGATGGGGTCTAAGATCCATCAGGCAAAATCGGCCAGCGTGTTCGATCTCCAACAATTTTTTCACGTCCTTCAGGAATCTTGCTGCAGTGAGGGCAATGACTAAAGATAGGTTCTTGGATGCACTTCTCGCACGCTCGATGAGCCACGCAGAAATTAGGAATGTGAATGCCGGTCTCTTGCATGCATCCGAAATCGAAAAAGATGAAATTGCCTTTCTTATGGTCATCTTCTTCTTGTTGTGGTTGTATTTTTGAATGTGGCATTGGTGTTCCAAGTCCGCGATTTGGTGACAAATGTGACATCGTTTCTTTCCTGAACATACGTGTGCCTTGGCATTATTGATACGTTTGCCCTGTCCACAAATGGGGCACAATCTGAAGAGTTGACAAGCACTTTTCTGCTATGAACCGTGCGATTTTAGATGTTGTTGGTAACAGATAGGGCTGAAAAAGTGCGCTGACAAGCTGGACAGTGCGCTCGTGGTTGTCCTTCGTCTAGACAGAATTGAGAGGTCAAATATCCTGAGCACTTCGTTCCACAATGCTTGTGTTGCTCTATATTGTTATAGCCATAATCACATTTCTCACAATAATAGCTGTATCCCAGGAATTCAGTGATACTGGTAATGGTATCGAAATGTTCATCGTGATAATAGACGTGAATGTATTTTCCGTCTCGGAAATCTTTGCCTCGAAACAACAGAAGCCCGTACAGGTCTTGAGGTTGCACTTTCAAGATGTTGCGTGGAGCTAGGACTTCTTGCAATATTTGCATTTCAGGAGTGCCACAGGGTGTGTCTTTAGACAGGCCAGGTTGTTGTAACAGGAATTCTGCTTCAATTCGTTGTTTGGCTCAGTCGGATTGTTGAATAGTTTTCCAGGCTCTTTTACATTCTACATTGTCGTTCTTGTCGGCATACGTTCGTCCCACCATAATAGCACGGGCTAAACATATCCGGTCTTGAGGGTTGTTTATTTGGACGAGGCTCTTTTTGGTGCTGCGAAGGTTTTTCACCAAAAACTCCTTTTTGCGACCTGTCCCTTTAAGAAGAGACACGTGGGTCATAAACAGTGTCGCTTTTCCATCGCTGATGTGAAACTTGTCGTTGGGTTGTTGCTCGTGTTTATCTTGTCGATGACTTTGGAAGGTACCAATTCTGCTGGGCTGCTAAATTGCATCCAAGCGGGTGACTTCAAACTGTTGTGGTGAATGGAAAGTCTGAAGCGATCGTCTTCTTTGGCTTCACATTGTCGTTTCAGTGTGGCTAACAAAGAATTCCACACCTCGGAGATGAACTCTTTTGCTTTCTCCAGTGGTACGTCGGCCTTGAAGTCTTTATACTTCACTGTGTAAGTGTAAGCCGTAGCTCTAAATTTTCTAGAGAAGTGCTTTTTCGTCTCTAGAATGTGGTAATACTTTTCGAGAGATACTGGTGGACTATGGTTTGGAGTAGGGTCTCTCTGCCTCATCGCAGACGTGAAAGGTGTTGGTTCAGGTTCGCTAATGTCTTCGATTTGAAAATGTTAAGCATCGCATTTTCCACAACACGGACACACTTGCAACGTGACCAGAAATCTGTACTTCTTTATTTGTTGATTTGCCACAGACCCATCCAAGCATATAGAGCTGATTAAGAACGTTCGGAATATACTCTCAATTCTTCAGAAATATCAAAGCTTTTATGTTTATTTCACCTCTTCCACCTTGATTAGTGTTTAGGTATGCTCCAAAAACGAAAAAAGAAACAGAAACCATTTTGAAAAAATGAACTTTAAATTGAGATTTCTCTCTGTTTGTACATTTTGTTTTTGCATGGCAGATTACATCCGCATACCTTCTCAAGTGAGAGACATTTCAACACGTCATTGCCTTCTTAATTTCGGTTTTGTTGGTTAGCCATCGTTAATCTTTAATTTTTATTTTCGATGCATTTCTTAGTACTAGAAGACTTAAGTCCTTCTATTGTTTTAACTGTATTTATGTTGTTTAGCATGTTGCTGAAATTAGCTATAGCAAAGTGCTTAAGTTTGTTCATTTTTTTCTTTCAAGCCCTACAAAATGATACAAGTATGTCTTGAAAAAGAATTGAAACTCTAAGTTACACGGACGTGAAGGAAAACACCCCCTCTTTTACTACAGTTAGCTGTCGTCGTGTTTATTCTAATCATGCTTGCCGTATATCTTTGTGTTTTAGAGGTCATATTTCTTCTTAAGTAAATACACGCATCAATAGACAAACATCTTGGGTCATCATGCTTGAGTAGTGAAGTGGGGCACCCTAGGGACAATGGGAATTACCATTACAGACACCCCTGGGCAACTCTGGGGACTATGTAAATTTAACATGGAGAAAAATCGTGGGCAACTCTAGGGACAAAGGGAATTAGCATTACATGGGAATAGAGTTTGGGTCTGTCTAGGGACAAGAGAAATTGAACATGGTCAATAGAGTTTGGGTCTGTCTAGGGACAAGGGGAATTGAATATGGGATTTTGTTTTAAAAAAATTTTTAAAATAAAATTTTTTTTAAAAAAAAAGGGGTAGGCAATTGAAAGTCATTCTCTTTTCGAGAAATATGGGTGGCCCTGAAAAGGGCCTTTGGGTTTTTTTCTTCTTCTTCTAGCTCCTTAACTTCTTCCACCATCCTCTTTTTTTCCATCATTCCTTTCTTCTTCTTTTCTGTTTCCGGCATCCAGTCCGGGTGACCCATGGCTCGGAACTTCTCTTGGATTTTCATCCAGTTTGCGTTTAGTTTCTCTAGTTCTTCCTTTTTCTTTCTATTTTCTTCTTCTTTTCTTTCCTTTGACCACTTTTCTTTGATCTTCTTGACCTCTTCGGTCAGCACATTCCTCATTGCTTCTTCCGCTTTCTTAAGCTTGTCTAAGCCCCACTTCACAAAAGACCAATCTGTCCATTCTACAATGTCTTCTAAAAAACACCTTACACTCGTCACACACGCATCTTCTTCCCCAGTCTCCTTTCATCTTTCTTCTTGGGAGTGCAGAGGCGGGATGATTGGCTTCAGCACCCCAATCCTCTGTCTCTGGTATCTTGTAAGTCATCCTCTCTCCTATTTTCTTTTCCTCCTCTTCCCTCTCTCTTCTCTCCCCCTCTTCCTTCTTTATTCTTGCCTCTTCTACTATGGCTTCCGCGCATAGTTCATTTACTATGCGCCTGGCATATTCCAGGTGCATCTGGAGTTCTAGCAGTTTCACAATTCTGGTGTTCATTCTTCTGCTGGTGTTGATCAATCAACAAGGGTAGCTAGACTGCCGAGCGAGTTTCAATTTATACTGAAAGCGCGGACATTATTGAAAACATCCCCCTAAAAACATAAAATTGACCTTACCTAGAACATGACCAAAAAAAAACAACGATCGGACCTAAAAGAAACACTCACTCACTTTTTATGCTACCCATTCCTATTCTAAAAAATTTTTATTATTAACCACTTCAATAGACTATCCACATACGCAAAGCAATCCAATCTAACCCCAAATCTACACCTCAAACACCAAAAAAAAAGACATCATTTTAATCTACTATCGATACCAACGTACGTGAGCACTTACAAACACAAACACACAAACACATACCCTCACATTTTTTTAAAAAAGAGTTAGTGTTTATATTCACACTACTATACCTACACACATTGGCAAATTGATGGTTATTTCTTTTCTAGAGTATTGGGCAGCCCTGAAAAGGGCTTTTTTGTGTTTTTTTGTTTGCTATGGCATTCTTTTTTAGTTTCTAAGAATGCGATGTCCTCTGAGGATAGACTTTCTGGCAATAGGTCTGCTTCTTCGGAAAGAGAAGAAGAACTCTTTGGTGTCGATACGACAATCGACAAAGCCTCTGTCAGGTTCAGGTTCCTGCTGCTGCTGTTGTTGTTGTTGTTGCTGCTGTTGCTGCTGCTGTCTTTGAAGTCTGTACTTCTCTGTCCATTCTTCTTTCTCCCTGTTCACTTCTTCTCTGAAGAGCTCTTCTATCAGGTCTTCAGTGACTTTTAACATTCTCACATTCTCTATTTCTTCTGGCTTCGGTATCAGACTGTGTCTGACCCTATCCAAATTCACGTAGGCTTCATTGAGCTTAGCTAGTTTGGAGGATGAGTCGACAATGGATGGTTAGACTGGAAATAACCCCGGTTCTTAAAGTCAAAGCGCGGACGTGAAGGAAAACATCCCCCACACGGTTTTCGAGCCGCAACGTTCAGTGAGTGTCATGAGAGGGATAGTAAGAAATTAAAGAGCATGAATCCAACATTCTTATAGCTAAACAAACCACAAAGGCATTTTTTTCAAAACACAACATTTTTTATTCAATAATCACTTAACACTAAACAACAACTCTAACATATTTTAAACAATAATCCAACATTATAACATCAAACATTTTTTCTCAATTTACAGTCTACTTTAAACAGGGCTGACAACGTTGTGAATGAAATTGTGATTTCCACTGTTGGAAATCATTAGGCCATTGATGGACACTACGTTTCCTAGCTTGAGACAAAAGATAAGCATAATGGTCACAAAACCATCGATCTACTTTCACATCGTTTCTAGAAGAAGAACGAGGATCAAAATGAGTCACTAAATGTTCTAAGGAATAGCCCAGGCTGCGATGATGCAGAAAATACACACAGTACTGTCCACACACCAAGGAATCTGTGCCTTGTAATTTCACATTATTGAATCGGGTGGTTTGAGCATTTCTTCTCATAAAGTCGATGATATCGTCTTCCAAAGGGGGCAATCCGTACGAATCGAAATATTCCGCACATCCTTCTTGAGGAAAGTAGACGGCTACCCAGTGGGTTCCTGGGAGATGACTGTCGTCCGTGTTGATCACGTCAGCTAGATGGTCTTTAGGTTTGAGATGAGGGAGTTCATCTTTAGCACAGACAACAGGATTCCAAGAAGCCGTATACGAACTGTGGTTCAAAAGGTAATAAAGTTCCCAGGTATCCATGTTTTGTGTGGTTTTTGTCTTCTTCTTCACAGGTAATAATACGTTGTCAATTCGATCCTGACCTTTTGCTTGAAAATGTCTGACGAATAACCGTTTCTTCGTTTCGTCTCCTCACTCTGATTCAGGACAGCTTCGATACGATGGATCTCTTGAGTGGTTAATGGTGGACAAGAATGTTCACGCAAGTCTTTATACCACTGGTGCCACACGTCTTCGTCCGAGATGAGACTCCAAGCTTCGTCCAGATATTCGTCCAATTTTTCTTCTTGGCTTAACATCAGGCATTTATCGTGTTGAATTTGACTGGGATGATCGTTTTGACATCCATAGCAATTTTTCTTGATTAATTCCGCCATTTTTTCGGCCAAGTGTTTGGCAAAACAGGAGACTAAATGGGCTTCTTGTTCTGGCCATCTTGACTTCATCATGATCACTTCTTCTTCTTCCACAGTCTCCTCACATTTCATGTCCAAAGTTTCTCCACTAGGTAAAGAGGGATAACAGTCTTCCATGACTTCTAGTACTCTAGAATGACTTCTCTCAAACTGTTGATTTCTATGGTATTATCGAATTCTGCATACAGGATGACGTTCACCGTGTCTGGTAGAGGATTTGTAAACTGAAGTTATACACGAATCTGGCCGGATTTTATAGGGTGGAAATGTCCCTCGTCGCTGCCTTGGTCTGGAGTGAAATCGAAAGCCCACAAAGCATAGCCTCCTTCATAATCTTCGTACGTAATGCCGTGACTGGTGTTCGTCCCTAACTGTCCAGTGGCTTCGTACAGGGACAAGTACGATCTCAAGTAATTCTTCTTGGTAAAGTCAGGTTCGAAAGGTCGGGTACACAAGGTCTTGCCATCGCGACTGACTTCGATCTTGGACACGTGAAAGTGTTGAAAGTGGAAAGGATTTTCAGCGAAGGCTCCGTTGAAGGCTGAATTCTCGACCATACCAAGGATTAAACGTTTGGGTAACTGTCCTTGAAACAGATGATCTTCGATCATGGATCGCTGTCCCTTGGGAATGGTGAAGGTTTTCACTTCCACGCGACGGATCGGATACTTGGCGGTCGTTCTGCTCAACGTCTGACTGATGTCGTTTCCCACTTTGGGTAACACTTCCACGCGTCGTACGTAGAGTTTGGCCTCCTCGATTTTGCTTTTAGGAGTGTCAGCAGCACTATCAGCCAACAAATGGAAAGCGGCACTGCTGCGATTCAGTCTCAAGCGGACATTGACGCCGTTTAGCAAATATTTCTCTTGCAACCACATGTCCAAATGTAAACGATCCATCAGTTCTAAACTCTGTCCATTTGTGATTTTCTTTCGTCTTTCCTCAAAGCCGTCATTGTCAAATTTGTCAAACTTGTCCGCTTCGTCAGGTTCCCATAGCACGCATGCATTGAGATGAGTATTCTTGGCATCTATTCCGTACGTCAAGAGATTTTCCAGGTAGGCACATTAAGGGTAAGTATCCATGCTGCTACTGACCAGTTTGTTATTCAAGTACAAGTCCACTGAGCTGAACAAGGAATGCATGAAATTGTTGACGGGAGCTATATTCTCAGTGTCTTCTACTGCACCATTATCCTTATCTAGAACTTTGACTTTCAAGTACAAGTAACTGCTATTCAGATCGATGTAATCTTCGGGCTGTCCTTTGATTTCTAACTCGATGGGAGCGGAATCCGTCAAAGAGGAGACGGGGTGAAATTCCACCCATTGGGATTCTTGCATCGTCATCATCGTGGGGGGCATGGCAAACAGGTCCAGTTCCGTCTTGGAACAAGCGCAAGATTCTCAGTGCATCATTTTTTCCTCTGTGTCTCAATAATCGAAAACGTCTAAGTCTCGAACGGTTCTTCTTTTCTTTGTCTTTCTGGCTTTAGACGTGTGAAGTCTGGTGAAAGGGTGTTTTCTGCGTCGTCTCTTTCTGCCTTGTCCTTGCTGAATGCCTGACTCGGTAGCGTGCAGGGCATTTATAGGTGTTTCTCGGCGACCCAAAATGTCTTTGCCCGTTTGCAGCAAGACATTTTTGCCAGCCCTCATGAAGGCTTCTTTAGGGTTTTGTTTGTCGATGATGACATTTTGGAAAAATTCTTTGCCTTGCGTCAGTGCCGCATCTTTCAAGGCGTGCAATCCGCGTGTCACCATCGGTTTCAACACCGGGGCCACCGAACGAAAGGCCGATTTTAACATATCTCCTAAACCGTGTCCTCGCTGTCGAGCAACCCCTCGGTACACTGGATACATGTCTTACGAATCGTGAGAGAACCGTTTTCGAAAATGGAGTTTCACCGTGACTTTTCCTTTGGTGAATGGAATATTTTGTCCCAAATCTCCTTTTATAGTACTGTTGACCGTGTCCAAATACGACTTGCTCACAGGCAAATAGTGAGGATGTACAAATTCGCGGTGGACGTGATAAGTGTTTCCACCTTCCTCGTCAGCGTTCGTCGCAGAATCCACTTTGAAAGGAATGACACGCAGTAACGTTACAGAGGTGTGTCCCACCACGTTGTACTCCACCACATCGGAATACACGAACATCAAATTCAATCCTTGGTTCAGTTCTACCGGGGTACGAAATAACTTGATAAAAGACTCGTTGTCGTAAACGATGGGTAATTCGTTTTTCTTCATCATGACCATTCTCATGTTTATGTCTCCGCCCAACATGTCATACAATTCAGGACTAAATAAAATGGACAGGATTTTACTCCCGTCAAATCTCATCGAGAAGCGACGAGCTGCTTTGTGGTATTCCATGGTGACACTTTTTCTGACACTCTCCAAACCTTTAAGAAACACGCTATTAAACCTGGTGGCTATGGTGCTGACCAAATGTTGACCACTAAAATAATAGCCTGGGGGAATGAACAAGTGGTAGGTCCACTTTTGATTTTGTGTACGGGTTATCTTGTCATATTTGACATTCTTATCCAAGTACTCTTGCACTTGCTCGTCATGAACTTCCACATCAAAAAAATTTTGATTGGGAAGGACATTGAGGACTTGGGTCGGGTGAATGATTTCCACTAAAGCCACTTCCCAATGGGCTTCGTGATCTAAGGGGATGGCCTGAGGTAATTTGGCCGTGTAACAGCACAACTTGTTGTGGGGAAACACCTCCATGGAACTGTCACTGGGTAAGGTTAAGTAAAATTGGTTTTGGTGACTCATAATTCCAGAATTCTGTGGCTGTCCGAGGGGTTACTGGACGTCAGAGGAGTGTCTCTGCCCAAAATTGGGTTCTGGTTGTGGTTGTTATTGGAGTGGTGACTGGCACTGCCACTGGACACAAGGTTCCCGTGGTTCCCGTTCGAGGAGAATTTCAGGGAGGGATTGGGAAGCAGGTAACCGATGCAACTGCTCAATAAAATGGTCCACAATTGTTTGTTTCCTTGTTGCAAGCTCAAATTGGCAATGGCTGCCCCGATGACACAATACACCACGAAGATTTGACAGAAAAAGACGATTTGCGTTTTAGTCACACGTTCTCCACACCACACCCCCAAGGGTTGTTTTTGTAAATCTTGCACAGAATAACTAGGTGAAGGAGGAGTGGTCGACGTAGCTGCGTCTCTGTGAAAGGGCATGATGGTCACTTCTTTTTATAGTCGATGACTTGCGAAGCGTCGATCCAAGAATCAAAACTGGGTGGATATCCTTTCCAACGTACTTTGACTTCTTTGACACGTCGTTTGCCCACTTTACGGGTTCTGCGTTCGAGAATGCTTTCGATGTCGTACACGTCGTCTTCTTTTTTGGTGACACGTTGTAACTCGGGCAAATAAAACGTTCCTTTGAGCACTTCTCCGTTCATGTCTTCCAATTTATAGATGGCAGGATGACGGCCATGCACTCGTCCAGTGACACGAAACAATTCGGTCGTCCAGTTAGGTAAGTAACCTTTGTCGAAAGTGCGTTTGGTTTTGCCAATGCGCACCCAATCTCCTACGGCCAACATTCCACTTTTCTTGGGGACAGCCCTCGTTGGAGACGTACCAAACACTCGCTCAAACACCAACACTTCGTTCTCGGGAGTCACGTCTTGCGGGGCACGTCCGATGCTTCGATGGTAAGATTGGTTGTACGCTTGCACCAGGTGCGGTAAGATGTCGATGTACTTCAGAGTATGGTGATGCGTAAAATATTTCCACATGCGTTCTTTCAAAGTGCGTTGAAAACGTTCCACGATGCTGGCTTTGGTTTCGGGATTCTCGGTGGTAAAAAAAATGTATGTCACGTTTCTTTAATTCTTTTTGGAAAGCTTGGTTAAGAAATTCGGTGCCTTTGTCCGTTTGCCATCGAAGAGGGTGACGACCGCTTTGTTTCAACACCCGTTGCAGGGCTCGCACTAACTCGCTGATCGATTTGGAAGTCAAGGGCACGACCCAGGCAAATTTGGAAAAGACGTCGATGACACAAAACAAATATTTGTAGCCACGATTGTAGCTGGCCAAATGAGAGACATCGGCTAAATCGGCTTGCCATTGATGATCGATGCCTTCCACTCGGGTGCGACTTCTGGAAAACTTGCGTCGAATGGGTTTGTGTAAAGTGTAGGTAGCTTGTTCTTGTAACCATCGTTGCACTTGAGGTAAACGGAGACTTTTCAGTCGCGCTTTGGCAGCACGATACAATTTTTGAACTCCTGCGTAACCTGCAGGATGAGAGGGATCGTAGTAAATGCTGGCTAAGACTTTTTCCATTTTTTATTTTTTGTGTTGGTTGGTGTGTTAATAAGGCACCCACTCTTGGAGGATGCTACTCTTTTTCTCTTGGGGTATTTTCTTGGATTGCAATGCTTTGCATGTGCGACCGGCAATAGGTGTTGAAGAGGAGGATGTCTGAGCGGGGGATATCGGTTCTTGTTTCACTTCTGTCTTCACTTCTGTCTTCACTTTCTTTTTCTCTTGTGATGAAGAAGGGGTGGCCATCATCTTTTTAATCCATCCAATTCTGAAGGTAGGTGGTGTTGTTAACTTGCGTACTTTTTCTGGTGCAGTTTGAAACCCTTCTTCTTCTTCTTCTCCTTTTTCTGTCTTGGTCACTGGTAGTGGTGGTACTGGTACTGGTACTGGTGATGGTGCTGGACTTTTCATCAAGGTCTTAAAATCTTTCAGAGTGGGTAGAGCTGTTTCGTCTAAAGCTTTCTGGTGAAAGAGTTGCAGTCGTTGCAAGAGTTGACCGTACTTTTGCGATTTTTCTGTTTCGGACAAATCTTGGCGATCCATCAAGGACTGCAGTTCGTGTTGTAACTGGGACATCTCGCTCAAATTGGGATTGGGAGGTAAATGCGGGGTGCGTTGTTCTTGCCACCGATGGTATTCCATCCATCGTTTGTAAGGCACTAAAGCCAGTTTTCGTCCTTCCATGGGGTTGTCAGGGGTCGATTCTGAGATCTTGGGACTTCCGAGGGCCTTTTTATCTTGCTCCCACCAGTCCTCCCAACATGGTTCCCAAGACTCCTTTCAGTATGGGGCCTTGCAAGAGGAGTAAAATAGCTCCACATTGGACCAACATCTTCTTTTTTTGACGAATGGGAATTTTCTTTTGAACCATTTGGCTAAGAACGTGACGATGTTTGCCTAAGCATTGTTTCTGGTGTTTGGACAAAGGGATCGTGCCTTTCAAGACGTTCAAACAACATTCGCACACGGTATCGATGACCTCTTTGGAGGCCGATTGAATGAGTTTTTTTTCGTAGAGGTGGAGAATCTTTGGACAGGACAGATAACATGTCCACATATTTGACTAAACGTGGTGGTAGTCCTTTCCTTTTCTTTCCTTGGGGTTTTCTGGAGGGTGACATCTTTGAGTCTTCAGGAGCACCAAAAAACACTGATACCCGACTTGGTCACAGGCCTTTTTTATACTGGAACGCGTCGCCACTGATTGTCTTTACGTCGTATTAGGTTGAGGACAGGCATGACACGTCGTGCAGGGGTACGTAACGGACTAAATCGAGCCAGTTCTTGCTTGGACAAATCCAGTAAACTTTGTAACATGCCCGATCTTTCTTGGACTTTGATTTTGGGAGAAGGTACTTTGTGAGCAGCAGCCACTGCCGCTAAATTGGAGTGTCCTGCCACTGGGGAAGTTCTTTTTGGGGTCATCAACGGAGAAGTTCTTGGTGTGATCAACGTCTCCAAGTACTCTTCAGTTCTTGGTGTCATCAACGGAGAAGTGGATGAACGTGAGGCTGCCGGAGACGCAGTCACTGCCGTGGCAGGTCGTGGTTTGCGAGTGTAAAGTTGCGTCCTGACCGAAGTGCCTCTCTTGCGACTAGTTTTCTTCTATGGACTTTTCTTTTTCTGGGGACTTTTTCTCTGTTTCTTTTTCTGGGGGCTTCTTTTCTTTTTCCGGGGTGGTGCCTGGTCAGAGGAGGGTCCCGCCACTGGAGAAGTTCTTGGGGACCTGGTCTTCTTCTTCTTCTTGGAGCTTCGTTGGACATTTTTCTTGGGGAGAAGTTTGGGGGCATTAGGATCCCATCTTAAGAGAGAGCGAATGATGACCCCTCCTAGAGTACCGCTCCCTCCAGGTTTCAAAATGATTTGTTTTTTGGCTTGAGTGTCGATGCGGGGATCGGCCAGTTGGACCAAAGCGACTTTGTTTCGATCGAAAAAGCGTTTGGTTTGATGAGGAATCTGAATGATTCCTTGGAGTATATGTTTATGTTCGATCAAACGTTTGACGAATTCGGTTTTGCCAGAACCGCTAGGTCCAGCAAGGAGCATGTTAAAAGGATGGCGAAGATACAAAGCCTCCCAACTGGCACGATCTAAGTGTTCGTCGATGACTTTGACAGTAGAGGAAGAGGGAGCAGAGACAGCAGAGGTAGCCATAGTGTGAGAAATGTCACTTGTGACACGAAAACAAACAAGACAAGAGTTTATATACTTTTTTCAGAACACGTTTATTGAATTTTTCAAACATGAATACGAAAGACAAAAATACATAAAAGCCAAAGGCTTAAGTACAACGATAAAAGGCACATGATAACCATTAACGTGGAATAAAAACAAGTGTCTGTACAACATGTTTTGGGTAATGTTCTAACCAGTTCTATAGTAGGGGGTAAGGTCACACAAGTGTCCTCCCGAAAGGGTCTTTCAGGTCTGTCCACGACAGTCCCGTCCTGGGTGACGGGTTCTTCTGGCACCGTCACTAACACGGGTTGAAAAGTAACTTTTTTCCTTGAACAACTCTCGTGCATACTGGGCCACTTCTTGGGTCCAAGCCTCAAAATCCCATTCTTTCCAGGCACGAACATCTGTCCAATGGGGATGTAAGTCACAAGCTACACACACATCGTCATACACGTCTTGGTTAGCTAAAAGTTGACGAATCTTTTTTTCCCGTTGAGGTCGAGAAGTATCCAGATGAAAACGCAAGGCTTTGAGCAAAAGGAGTTTTTCGTGACCATTTAAGGCCATTGAGGTGGTAAGTACTGATCGTAAAGAGTCCACAAAGAATCGGCTGGTAAACGAAATCCCAGAAAACAAGTCACTAAGACACACACCACTTGTCGACCCAAATTGAATGGATACAGTTCTTGTAATAATCGATGGTAATGATCCACGGTTTGAATATGGTCATTGAGTTCCTTCCACGGAATCTGTTCAATAATATGTGACATAATCCGTGGCATGGCAACTTGATTTTATAGTGCCTTTCTTTCGGAAGCAATAAAGGTAATTTCTAACTAAACATATTCGTTCTCCAGTAGGGAATTTAAATGTTACATACTGTAACTGAAACGTCAGAGTTTGTCTAGATGTTTCGTCTTTCTCTAAGCAGATTCCATGTAACAAATGTTGGTAATCCTTTAACTCGTCTTCCTCAATACGTTGCAGTAAGTGAATCTCGAAGTAACCAAAATTACGAACGTCTAGTTCATCATCATTCACAAACTGAAAGTGTTCAACAAGGTCTGACCACTGAAAAAATTTCTGACGTATCAGTCCTCTTATACCATTCAGGTATCAGTGGTTAGAGATCTGGTGACGTAACGGATGCAACTGTTCTTTACGTTTGACTTGTATTTTGACCAGTTCTCGGTAAATCCTTTCTCTCAACTCCTCAGGCAAACCCAAAATGTTCTCTTGTAAAGTATCTATAAGTATATACACTGTTTTTGGAATCCTTGGCTGGTGGCCAATAGCCTCGTTTACCTTTGTGCCTCATGTAATATCCAATCATAATCAGTCTTCTTATACTTTGGAACAAAGCATAATTTAAAAACGGTTGAATAACTTTGCGTTTGCGTTTCACTTGTATTTTGATCAGTTCTGGGTAAATGCGTTCTCTCAACTCCACAGGCAAAGCACGAATGTTCTCTTGTAAAGTATCCATGAACAGATTATGGTAAGTTACTTCAATGTCTCGGTCCCACTAAGGGTAAGTAATGACAATTCGGTGACCATCGAGCATGTTCTACGTAGGCCGAATCTTGCGGATCCCAGTAATGAAGTGACACACCGCAACTGAAGCACTTGACTTTATCTCCTTCGCCCAAGTAGAAAAATCCGGCTCTGGCTAATTCTTCGGGGGTCGGTCCTCCCAGATACTTAGGCCATTTTCCTTTGAACGGTTGAAGACGATTTTCAAAGTCGCAGTATTCTGACAAACGCACAGGAAACGAATATTCGTCTTTCACAGGTTCGTTTCGATGAGGGCTGAGTGACATGGATAGGAGTTTGCTCAGGGCTGGATGACATCCGTAGGGGGGTAGACGGTGAACATCCCCCTTTAAAACGAAACCCAGTAAAATGTCCAAGAGGACGAGCGGCATCACTTTCGCATCCCTCAGGTTTGACACGCACAGCATCACTTTCCATGATAGGGGTAGGGACACTAAAGTTCCCATGATGCTTTACGGCATCGCTAAGGTCACAACGTACAGCATCGTACCCATCGCAAGGCTCACAATCGCATTCCACTTCCGAAGCCTCACACTTGAATTGTGCCTTTCTAAACAACTTGTTTTGTGTTTCTCTGAAAGTATTCATCTTGTTCGCTCGGTCTTGGTAGTCACAATGAACTATCGATCTTGACCATAGCCCCCTTTTTATACTAGTCGCAATGCAGTCTCCAGCTTGTACATCTTTCCTTTTTTATGTTTTTTATGTCTTGTTTTGGAAGGTACCGTCTCTAAGGTACCGTCAACATTGTACCGTAGTGTGATGGGTGGAAAGGCCATAGAAAGGTAAGGGCAGTGCGGAGACCATCGAGTATGTTCCAGAATAGCTGAATCTTTATAGATACATAGATCCATTCGTAACTTCAGTCCGCAAGCGAAACACTGTACCTCGTATCCCAATCCTGACTCAGGTCCCAAGTAGACAAATCCTGTTCTAGCTAAAACATGCGAAGAAGGTAATCCTTCCCTATCCGTAGGCCATTTCTGAAACGTGTCCAATCGACGGGCACAATCACAATAGTCAGGTAAGAAGACTGGAAAATGGTAGGGTTTGAACATGGAGTTCTCATCGGGTTTCTCACTCGATTCTTGCTGTGGCGAAGTCATCCTTCTAGCGTGTGACTATCCTCTTACAACCAATGTTTTATACCAACGTGTCCATACGGTAAGGTGAAATGATTGGGAAGTCGAACTCGCTTCTGGTACACGATTTGATAGACTTTCTCCAAGGGTCGACTGACGATGTGGTGAGTGGGTAAACGTACAATCTTGTTCGGTTGATAGGTGGTCACTTTACATTTTCCATCCTCTCGCGATTGCAAGGCTTCTTTCAATACCCCAAAGTTGACCACACGACTGGTACGATGATTCAGAGTCAGTCCTTTCACTTTGCACGTCGTGTGCACTTCTTGTTTGTCACGGTATTCGTAGCCGTAATTTTTGGGACCGCCACTGACGAAACTTAGAATCTTGTCGTCGGGATGCTCGTCTGTCCAGGCTCCTAAACGGTCTCCTTCGATGTCAGGGTGCTGTTGACTCGGGTGAGGGATGTAAATGCAACTGTCCGTGTCAAAGTACAGGACGCGTTCCCCTAACAGTTCTAAAGCTTCGTACAATTTTAAGCGAGCATGAGCTGTCACGTAAGCCGCAATGATGACATTTCCAAAAGGGTCGTCTTGAACAAAGTCCAGATCTTCTTCGTAATTGACCAAGATCAAATCCTCTCGAACGACGTCCACGTGTTTCATGTATTTGGTTTTGTCATGAATCATCTGGAAGTAGCGGGAAGGTTCTGTCAAATATTCCGTCTTGGGTAAACACGGTCGTTGTGCCATTTTACCCCACAAGCAATTTAACATCACTTTGGCAAACGATCCCCTGCCTTCGTTTTTCTCGATGTGATCTAAAGAGATGCCTTCTTGTTCATAGTATTTCTCTTTGAATTGTATTTGGTCTTCGGGAGTGTGACACCAGGAAGGATAGCCGCTGGCTTCTTGTTTCAGTTTCAAAAAGGCATCCACGTAGTCAGCGAAAATGCCTTTCTGACTGGGATCACCCTTGTGGTATTGTTGTGTCTTAGGAAAGTGGTAAATTTCGTACACTTCTAACAGTTGGTATCCCATGTCCAGAGCTTTGAACAATTCTACGCTGACCCAGGTTCCCGTCAAGGCCCGTTCTTCCTGGGTGTGCTGACAAGGTTGTTCTTGGTTGCACGTTTCGGCACAAGTACGGCACAAAGGAAACATCAGTTTGCCTTGACAATGGTGAGGTAAGACGGGATGGTATAAGTTCGTAGGAGGCAAAACTTTACACTTGATCAAGCCTTCGTATTGTCGAATGTTTTTCAGGTCGATGTGTTCCGTTAACAATTGCGGGTGCCCTACAGGAAAGCGACAATATTTGCACACGTAGGGATACAGCGAACACACATCCATGTATTTGATTTCTTCTCCTTTCTCTTCGTCGGCTTGGTACAGCAAACAGGTGGCATTGGTCCTTCCTCCGTACAAACTATCCCTCGGGTTCAGCGGGTCCATGAACTGGTAACTTTCCACGAGGCGTTTAAACTCGGGATCGGTTTTCATACGGTGATCGTACTCGTGTTCCCACATTTTCCCCACTTGGTATCCTTCCTGTTCCAACTTTAGGCGCCGCTGACAAGTGTCCTGGTACAAGTCTTCCATGGTTCGTTGTAAAAACTGATTTTTAGTGCTACGATCAGGGTAACAGACGGGACATCCGTGAAATAAGCAACCGTTAAACTCGTACACGATCTTGGGGTTTTCTAAGTCCCAGCCATCGACCGAATACGTTCCGATGGTCTTTTCACCCCCTCCGTTGCGAGAATGCTGAATCCACTTGTCTTCCTTGTCGCACAAGTAATGTAACCAACGTAGGGATTTGACCGAGTATTGACGTTTGACATAGTGGGTCGTTTGAGGACTGATGACAGCCACGGTGTTTTTAGGCATGAATCGTTGTCGATACACTAAGGAACACGCTTTGGCAATGGTGCAAGCTTCTTTCAAAGGATGGACCCCTCCGTGTTCCATGAACAGTTCTCGAAATTTTCCACAGCAACGCCGTAAAATGTCCACGTCGGAACGACAATACTTTAGCATTTCTTCCTGAAAGTCGAAAGGGTCCGAGGCGTGAGCTGGGTACCAAGCGTAGAAAGCTTCTCGTTGTTCGGTACGCATGTTGTCGGGGTCGTAATAGTGAGCATCAGGTAAATGGGGTAGAACGGCGTGTTGATTGGCTTCCGTATTGAAAAAGTGTGGAAAGTACCCTTTAGCCATTTCTGTCATTCCAAACGTTTTAGGCATTCGGCTCAAAGACATGGCCAAATAGCTCATCGAATCTTTAAACTGCACTTGTCCCACTTGCATGAAAATGATTTTGGCTCCGTTCAAAGTCACTTTAGGACGCTCGGTGCCATGTTCCGTATAGTATCTCAAAAGAAACTGTCCATCGTATCCCGAGAAATTGTGAGCCATCACCGTGGCATGACGATGACAATCTCCGTAACGTTCGATGTCCTCTTGGCTCCACGTCTTGTCGATGGGGTCTAAGACCCATTGGGCAAAATCGGCTAACGTGTTCGGTACCCGAAAGATTTTTTCACGCCGTCCAGGAATCTTGCTGCAGTGAGGGCAATGACTGAAAATAGGTTCTTGAATGCACTTCTCGCACGCTCGATGAGCCACGCAGAAATTAGGAATGTGAATGCCGGTCTCTTGCATGCATTCGAAATCGAAAAAGATGAAATTGCCTTTCTTCTTGTGACCGTCCTCTTTCTCTGGTGGGGGTTGGTATTTTTGCATGTAGCATTGGTGTTCCAAGTCCACGATGTGGTGACATATGTGACATTTTTCTTTCCTCGACATACGTGTGCCTTGGCATTATTGGTAAGTATGCCTTGTCCACACGTGGGGCACAATCTCAGGAGTTGACAAGCACATTTCTGCTGTGAACCTTGCGTCTTCAAATGTTGTTGGTAACAGGTAGGGCTGACAAACGTGCGCAGACAAGTTGAACAAGGCACTGGTTCTTCGCTCAGACAGGGTGGAGAGGCCAAACATCCTGGGCATTTCAATCCACAATGCTTGTGTTGCTCTCGATTATTAAAACCATAATCACATTTCTCACAGTAATAACTGTATCCCAGGAATGCAGTGATACTGATAATGGTATCGAAATGGTCATCGTGATAATAAACATGAATGTATTTTCCGTCCTTAAAATCTTGGCCTCGAAACAACAGAGGCCCGCGCATTTCTTGAGGGTGCACTATCAAGGTGTATCGTGGAGCTAGGGCATCTTGCAATTTTTGCATCTTAGGAATGCCACAGGGTATGTGTTTGGACAGTCCGGCTTGTTGTAACAGGAGTTCTGCTTCGTTTCATTGTTTGGCTCGGTTCGATTTTCGAATGTCCTCCCAGGTTCTTTTCCATTCTACCGTGTCGTTCTTGTTGGCATAGGTTAGTCCCACCACGATGGCACGGGCTAAACACATCTGGTCTTGAGGGTTGTTAATTCGGACGAGACTTGTTTTGGTGTTGCGAAGATCGTCCACCAATAACATCTTTTTGCGTCCAGTCCCTTGAGGAGGAGAGACGTGGTTCATGTCCAGTGTGGCTTTACCATCGGTGATGTCAAACTGGTCATTAGATTGTTGTACGTGTTGAATCTTGTCCATGACTTTGGAAGCAGTCAATTCTGCAGGGGTGCTAAACTCGATCCAAACAGGAGATTTCAAACCGTCGTGTTGTATGGAAAGTCTCAAGCGATCGTCTTCTTTGGGTTGACATTGTCGCTTGAGTGAAGTGAGCAAAGAATCCCACACCCCAGTGATGAACACTTCTGCTTTCTCTAACGGCACTTCAGCCTTGAAATCTTTAAACTTCACCGTGTATTTGTAAGCCGTGGTTCTAAATTTTCTAGAGGAGCGCTTTTCCGTCTCTAGAATGGAATAGTATTTTTCAGGGTTGACTAAGGGTGGTGAACTTTGTTTAGAGGTTTCAAATTCTGGTTCACTCATGTCCTCTTCAAAATCACTGGCATGAATTTGTGTCAAGATTTCAGCCCTGGTACGAGGCGATAGATCACGTTTCTGCCTCTTACTTTCTTCTTCTTTCTTCTCAGATGAATAGTATCGTTTCATCTTGAGTGCAAAACGTCAAATGACTCAAGTTTAAACACTATAGACTAATTTATAGTCATGGCAGACCAGCGTATATAAAAGGGTGTGTGTCTTGTCCTTTCACTACTCATTTCACTCTCAAGCCGAGCACAACGATGGAAGAGACTAACCAAATCGAACGTTTCGTCAGAGCTTTGCGAGGAGTCATTGGAAAATCCTCTTCAGACCAGCCCACGGACTACTCTCCTTCCTTTCGAGATAAAAGTCAAGATACTTGCTATATCTGTCAGAGGAAAGGGCATTGGTCTTCAGAGTGTCCAGACCGTCAAAAAAGAAAAAAAACAGGGACTAAAAAAGACAAAAGTAAAGATACCTGTTATTATTGTCAAGAAAAAGGACATTGGTCTCCAGATTGCCCAAAAAAGAAACAAGAGGAGTCAGAAGAAAAGAGGAATTCTTCAGAAGAAGAGAGGGATTCTTCAGAGGAAGAGAGGGATTCTTCAGAGGAAGAAAGCAGACAGGTGAAGAAAAAGAAACAGGAGAAGAAAAGAAGAAGGGAAGAAAGCGAGGAGGAAGAAGAAGAAAAGAGTGTGACGGTGAAGAAATTCAAAAAAACAGAGAGACTAAACAAGGAGAAAGAAGAAGTCAATGAACTTTTAATTAAAGTGTTCTGTTGTGAATTGTGAATTGGATTGTAACAATGGATACAAGAATAAATTAAATACATAAGGTAAGTGTCTTTGAGTTTTGATTTTAAAATAAGAAGCTACACTCACGCACTCATACAAAGACACGTACTATAGGGGTAAAATGGTTTGGGTTTTTTGAGTTATTGGCAAATTGAAAGGCTATCTCTTTTCGAGAAATGTGGGTGGCCCTCAAAAGGGCCTTTTTTGGTGTAGGGGTGAGTTTAAGCAATCAACTTTAACTGCCTTAAGCCTTTGCCACGGCCAAGGCCTACTTCTGGACTGCGTAATGTTGATGATGATTGCGTTGAAATCACTAAGGGTGGTACGGTAGGCTTAGTCGCAGGGTTAACGTGTTTAGCTCGGGAAGGTCGTATTCTCTTCGGTCGTAATAAAGAAGTCTGATACATTTGTTTCAGACTTCTTAACTCCGCTAAAATGTCCAACAGTACCGTGACCGTTTGATTTTCACCCTCTTGTTTCTTTGCTGCTACTTCTTCTTGTTGTTGTTGCTGTTGTTTTTTTCTTACCTCTTCTTCTTGCTGCTGCTGTAGGAGAAAAGCTTGTTCCGCTTCCTTTTGTCGTTGTATAAATTTCTCCAATTCTTCTTTCTGTTTCTGTCTAAAATTCTCCACTTGCGGTAATGAAGAAGGTAACGAAGGTTCCGGAACAAATTCTTGCGAGGTAAGAAAATCCACAAAATCCCAATATACCTCTTCTGAAAGTAAGTCCGGGTTCCCTTGGGCAGTCTCCCCTGTTGGTGCACCCCAATGGATCGTTTTCTGAGTTTCCGTCATGTTGAATCACTGTCGCATAGATTGACTGCACACAAGCGCTAGCGAATCTATATAGACCACGTGACGTCACAAACTGCTCTCTTCGGATTGGATGCGGGCTGACTGAATTTTGTCACGCGTGTTTGGATTGGTGAATGAACTCAATCCGTTTCAATCCTTCCTCTACCTATAAATAAGCGCAGTTCACTGCATTAATTCACCTGTTCTCGTCGCTTCGAATCATCCACCCTTGTGTCTTCCATGATGTTTAGGACGGACATGCTCATGTATGTCCGGTCCAAGTGACCGTTGTCGACAAGTCAGACACCAGTCTGTGGATACGAAGAGTGTTCGTAGAAAGACAAGGTTGCCTCAAGAGGACACTAATTTATGGCCCTCGAGTAAGACGCAACTTGAGGACAAGAAGATGCCACAAATGCCCTTTATGTTAATGGATACATTAACATAAACCCAAAGGCCCTTTTCAGGGCCACCCATATTTCTCGAAAAGAGAATGACTTTCAATTGCCTACCCCTTTTTAAAAAAAAAAAATTTATTTTAAAAATTTTATTAAAAAAATCCCATATTCAATTCCCCTTGTGCCTAGACAGACCCAAACTCTATTGACCATGTTCAATTTCCCTTGTCCCTAGACAGACCCAAACTCTATTCGCATGTAATGCTAATTCCCCTTGTCCCTAGAGTAGCAGCAGGGAGGGCGAATCCGACATTTTGTCCAATCGTCATTTGGTTTAATTGATACCTTCTGCACTCAGCGGATCCAGCGTCGTCGGCGCCTGGTAAAAAAAAAACGACGTCGTCGTCGGGGGGGCAAATCGAACGTCATTTAGTTTAATATACTTTCTGCGCGCCGATCCCGGCGTTGTCAGCGTCGGGTAAAAAACGCGACGACCGCGTTGATGTCATCGCCCTCCCTGCTGCTAAGGGGCTATTTACAATGAAAGTCTTTATGATCTTACAAACAGAGTGATCACTAACTCCTCCTCTTGTAGATCAATTAGGTTATTTGACTGATCGGTAAGTCTAAAATTAATTCTCGTTAAAGACCGATTATGGCATCTCATATAGACCGGATTAATTGGACTCTCAACGATTAAAAATCCCGGAGGGGCTGTTGGTGAAAATGAATAAAGGATATACCCCTGTTGAGCCTGATTTGATTGCTTGGTATCCACCTGGTAACTCCCTTCGATAACATCACACACTAGATTGATTGCTATTACCGATGTGATATTTACGTTGTATGGAGCAATATGCCTACCACCCTCTCAGTTATCGTGTCTGAGGACAGTTGATGGGCCGAGAAAATCATTAAGAGATTTTCTTAGTTCTGGCGCATTGTATCCTGGAAACTTGAAATCGGGTAAATTGGCTTCTGTGATATTATACTCGGTTAGGAATTTTTGTTTATTATCGTCGCTGTTAGCAGATACTGTTTTAACGATTCGTTCATTGATATATTCCATGTCTGATATAAGTTGATTTAACACCTCAACGTGTTTTCGTGCTTTTGTTTTCCGTAGCTGTTCTAGTTGTGATTGGTAATTACGATTAATCTCGGTAAAGGCACCAGTGATATCATTTAAATTAACTGTGACCACGGCGGACGATTCAGGAGTTTCCTTATACGGAAAATACCATTGCATGTTACTCCTGTCTTGAAATATAAACCTGCTGGGTAATAACGTGTTTTTTATAATAGACAAATCATCCCGATACCCGGGATTAATTTCATGATACGATTGCGCACTCGTGTGCAAGTCCGCGGCGATTCCATGAGGTGGATTCTCAGGCCATCCTAGTATGGTTCTTATTGAGCTGTTATAAATATCAACCATATACCCCGGTGTGCTTATTTCAATCGTCGACGATAACGTCGGATCATGAACCGTAATAGCTATTTTTGATTCCTTTGTGGTAATCGATTTTATCCTGCGTTGAAATTCTTTATTGATTTGTTCTATTTGGTATGACCCAGTTGGTATTGTAACCTCCTTCCAGTCTGGGGTTCCATCGGGTTTATTTGTCCATGCAAAAACCAGCGAGTTATTAGGTTGTTGTCCGTTAAATGCTTCCGCTCGGATATTAGGCCAACTGTGATATACTCGCAATTTTGCCAGGGATATTTCCTTCACTGGAACCGATGATGGGAAGTTCACACTGAATTCTGGCTTCGTTGACGTTATTGATATCATATTTGTTTGTACCGGAGTGGTGTTCTCCGCGATCCGTTGAAGTAATTGAAACCCTTCGGGGTTCAGCGACATTATTGTTATCGGGTATTTTGTTTTCAATTTCTAATTTTGACACTGCGGAGTTATACAATTGCGTCATCGTGGAAAATTCAACGTCGGATATATGCGAGTCATCAATCGCGTTTGAGATCAGCTCGGATAATTTCGAGTACGCATTAAATACTATTTGATGTTTTATTGTATAATCACGGTATTTTTTCTGAGAACACGATGATAGTTTTTTAGTAATCGCGGTTGCAACCCCGGCAACTGTTGTCGCTGCGGAAATTGCAATTGGAATTGCGATCGGGGCGATCATTGTAACCGACGATAGTATAATGCCGGCCCCGGCCATCACACCGGACACCGAATACACGGCGACGTCAATCGCGGTTACCCTTCGATGGTTTTTTTTTATTTTTTTATCGTATTGTTCCAAGCGTGTTTTTAGATCCGCGGCGTATACCCGCACAGTATTGTATCGGTAGTGCGACGGGGGGTCCATTATCAAATATGTCATTGTTAAATTAATCAAAACCTGGTTCGAGCTCCTCTCTTGTAAGACGCGATATGAATTCTAAACACCATGCGATCTTTGCTCTAAATATGGTATCTTTAACCGCCTTGAACGTAGTAAGGTGTGTGTAAGGTGCACGGGCAAATATTAATAGCGTGGGGGAGGCGATAGGCTCGTTTCCCGCTCCCAATATATTAAATTGTTCCTTAGCAGTCCACGATAGTCTGTAGATACCTGTGACCCCATGGGCACCTATGACAGCATTAACATTAGTGCCTCTTGTCCAATCTAGAACACCCCTGTCAACAACATAGACGATATTTTTAATATGTTCGGGGTATACATGTGCAAATTTTAAGTATGAGAGCTGTTGGTCGATGTTAGAAAACGTTTTAATTTCAGAGAGGGGTGTGTTTCCAAAGAATCTATCAACGGCGTCGCTGGAGGTTTTTTGTTTACCCATAAATGCTTTAATTCCAGCGAGGGTTGGGTTGGCCACGGGTGGGTCTCCAAAGAAAGCCGGTATAAGCTCATTGACCTTAAGGCGTGTTTGATCTTTAATATGTTTGTCGATTTCATTGTATCTATTTGTGACGGATTCCGGGTCTATTGTATTGTTTAAATCGGGATATCTAATGTCCTTAAAAAACCTGAGTATAAGCTCATTGACCTTAAGGTGTGTTTGTTCTTTAATATATAGGTTGATTTGATTATAACTATTTGTGACGAACTCTGATTTTATTGTAACATTCGAATCAGGTATCGAAGTATTCCTAAAAAAACTTGAATATAAGCTTATTGAAATTAAACATCTTTTGATAATCAATATGCCCGTTGATGTCATTATATCTATTTCTGACTAACCCCGGGTCTATTGTAGCATTTATATCGGTACGTTTAGTATCCTTAAAAAACGTGGATACGAGCTCGCTGACCTTAAATGTCTTTTGATAATCAATTGCCGCTTTAATCCCAGTGAGGGTCATATCAACCGCAAGTGAGGCTCCAAAAAACTTAACAACGGCGTCATTACTGGGTTTTTGGTTGTCGATACCCGCTTTAATCTCGGCGAGGGTCATAACAATAGAAGGTGGGGTTCCAAGGAATTCATTTATGGTGCCGGCGAGTGTGCTACTATTTTTTTGTAACGCATTAAGCCGGGCTATATGAGCATTGTACTCGGTTCGCAAACCCTCTGCCGCGTCGATTGCCGATTTTATTGTTGCAATATTCGGTTTTGTCACCGGTGTAGCCCCAAAAAAATCTGTGGTGGTGAGTTGCATACCTGTGACAGATTTTTCCACCTCGGCGAATTTATTCACCTGCGTGTCAAGTTCGGCCATTAATCTATTTAACCTTATAAAATCGTCTTGGACTAATGTTACCCTATCCGTTATCGTCGATAGATATTCACCCGGTTTGAGTCGTCCGTCGCTGGTATACAACGCGATAGTGCCCTCGGCGGCATCGCGCTGTCGTGTTAAAACGTCATCCAGCGACACATTACTGGATTTTAATTTACCCTGGCGGTCTTGAAATACAACTATTTCGCCCGGGTCAACACTGGTTAGATTTAACGTATCAGCGATTTCATCCTCAATTAGTTTTTTTATGTCATCGGTGGCGGACGTTTCCGTGGATTTTTTCAGCGCCGAAACCGGTCGTCCCCAGATATCAATCATTGTTATCTAATGTAATTGTCTCTAAATTTCCCACTAGTGTATTCGTTTACAACCACATGAGGTGGTTTCCGCGATGATGAAATCGCCACGAGTACGTTCAATACCTCACGGCCACATATCGGTGGGTCACTTAATTGTTGTGTTGGCAGCGTGGAATAAAAAACCGGGGCTGAACACGCCCGGATATACCGCATGAACTCGTTCGGCGGGGCTAACCCGTATGAATCAAAATAGACGATCGCACGCGGATCAATTGCGTATGCAACCCAATGAGTTCCCGCTCCGGAGGATTTATCGAGGTTAATTATACCGGTTTCAATATTCCTTGGTTTTGTTGGTAATTGATCCCTCATAAAAACACCTCTGAAGTTTTTTATCGCTAACGCGTCTGCGGCATCTATTAAATCAAAATTGGATAACGGAACCATAGACTCTTGCGTTAATAAACGGTTCCCGGTAGTCTTAGACCCTTCCCCGAGTACCATGAATACGGGGTTCCCGGTAGTCTTAGACCCTTTCCGGCTACGGATCGTCCTCGTTTCTTTTTTTTATAGCCTCTCCCGGTTGCCTTCTTCAATGCCATTCCCGCCGCGGTACCAACGGCTCCTAACGCCGCCGCCTTAGCCACTGCTGGCGCGGCCGCGGCAATCAACGCCGGAATCGCAGCTAACAACGGAAATATCCCACCGGTCTTTTCCATGTTTTTGATTGCTGCGGCCGAGAAAGTTATTTGAATACCCTTTTTATTCTTCATTGCATCATTGAAATGTTTTATTTGACGCGCCGTCAACGATATCTTATGCTTGCCACCAGTCATCTGTGACGGTTTTAACGTTATTGTGGTTCCATATTGTTTAGCGGACTTTGATTGTAATTTCTTGACTTGACCATCGGTCAACTCTACACTGACAACACTATACGACATTTTATTGTAAACGCGTTTGTGTTTTCAATTACATGTTTTCCACTGGTGCATCAACGACTCTTATTCGTCCACCAACACCTTCTAGCAGCATTGATTTATCGCTGAGAATGACAGCAACCGCTCTATAATTAACACCACCCGGGGCTATACGAGCTCGGAAGTGTATATCAACGACGGATTGTCTCGTTAAATCAAGATGTTCCAACGAAAAGTAATAAATCGGATACAGGTTTTTAAAATCAAGTTGTGATATTTGCAAACCAGTGTCGACGTTTTGATCACGACCCATATATGACAGCAATCGATGGTACACACGTGCGATATGGTTGTTGTCGTAATTAAGCTGTATATCCTCGGATGGTTCCTGTTGTCCGTTTATTCTTAGCGAAACATCCCTGACTCCTAATTGATCAAATATCATATGGCTGCGTTCTTGATTACCCAATCGATCCCTATTCTGTAGCGCTATAAATATATGACGCGGGGCTGAAACGCCTTGTTTTGATGCCAAGTGCCATGTAAATTCATCAGCGGCATTATCCTCTTTAGCATCAGTTGTTACCGCTAGCCAACTCAATAATGATTTCCCCCCCCCCCCCGTTCCATAAATGATAACAATCGTGCTTCCGTGGTAACTGATGGAGTCAACACCGGCATCCACAATGCTATTTTAGTTAAAACGACTTTACCGTTATCGACGCCAGCAGCACGCCATATTGCATTGTTATCATCGCCCCTTCGCATGAGTGCTACTGTATGTTTAGCCCCATAGATAACTTTTCTGACATTTCTACAAAATCCGAATATGTGATGGCGTGGAATCGCGCATGAAAAACGTCGGCGTTGTCCTTGCAACATCCCTAATCGTGTTGCAAAGCCTAGATTAAAATTATTGTTAGCACTTTTTATAACAGTGAAATCAGCGCCTGGTCTTGCCCTGCGGTCTGGGTTAGCTGCTTCAGCCTGTGGGTCAACTGCGTTATCTCTTCCCGTCAGCACGTTAATGTACTGAGGGTGATCAGCGTTATTAGTGGTGTCCTTTGCGAACATCATAGATGGGCCCGCCGATCTTGTATAATCATCCGAGTATCTTGCTAGCCCAATTATCGTCGTTGCAACATCAACCTCGCGTTCTATTGATTCAATTTCTCGCCCGTCAATAAGATATCTGGCACTCTCAAATAACGCCATGATACCGTTGTTGACGAAACCAACTCGAACACGAGGGTCATCTGCGTATGGCGTATTAGCGGCAACATTTGTTACGAGTTCTCCCTCGATTTCGATAAACGCTTCACACGGCAAAAAGTATCTACTGGTATCTTGGACTTGAAGTTCAATTCGCGATCGTAGGTCGGCTTGTGGTGGTTGATAGGAATAAAATTGATAATCACGGACAGAATCGTCCTTGCGCACTGGGGCATCCATATCCAACGCGGGATCAGCGGTTCGCGCAAACATTTTATTATTTATCATGTTGATGTTTTCAATTGAAATTGCTTTGCAATTCATCAGCGTCGTTTCCGTTTTGGTTTAAGACCACTTCCCGCTATCGCGTTCATGATCGCGTTGGTTGTTGCATCAGTGGATGACTCCGCCATCAACGACTCCGTCGTTGCCATCATGGGCGAAGCCATCGTCGGAGTCGCCATCATCGGCGAAGCCATCGACGCTAGTTTTTTTTTCACCGCGTTATTTATTACCCTGCTGACATTTGCAGGCATCACTGTTGTAGAACGCAGCGGTGTTTGTTTTTTTTTTCTTCTCACCAACGACATTAGTTTGTCCTTTGCTGCAGAAAACGCCTTTCCGGCAACATCTCCAATAGCGCTGATTCCCTTATCACGAATAACATCAATAGCTTTCATCGATAATTGTTTGGCTAGCGGCGCCACTTTTGGAGCCATTCTTGTAAATAACCCCGCAATGGTGCTACCGAGACCGTCTCCGTACCACGCGCGGTATACAGGCAATCGTGAGTTTACCACGTAGACGCTGACTGGTTTATCATGGTTGTAGTGTATGATCATCTTTATTATAAAACACCAGTTTTCCAATTAGTGATTGATCACCAGTGATTGATCACCAGTGATTGATTGGTCAATCATCCACGAGTTCGTCTATGAGCGTTCGATATACATTAATGTCCATGATACCGCCTGCAAATAACCGCCTGCAAATATCAGCGGCCTCATTGATTATTTCCGTAGAGTTATTTCCGGCTCGTTTCCCTCCGATTAGTACTTTCAGCCGTGATATGCCACTGAGAACATTACCAGGACAAGTAACAAAACCGTAGGATTTTTTACCAGAAGAGTTTCCAACAGAGTATCCTTTTCCTTTTTTTGGTTTCCTACTTTTTACTTTCTCGAGGAATGCTGTAAATTCGGTATCACCGTGCAATGTATTTTTATATTTACTTGCTAAATACACCATTCTTGCCCAATCATCTAACCCCTCTATATTTCCCCAGTAACCGATATTGATATATTTCTCTCGTGTGCCCTTAGCACAATTTGTAGCAATGAAATCAATCAATTCTTCATCGCTGTCGAAGGCTCTAATTTTATCTATTGTGCTCTTTTTAAGTACATTACGGGGTATATTCTCCCCTTTCTTTTTTTCTTCCTGTATTTCTTCTTCTGGTTCTCTTGCAGTAGCGCCTAGTTCTTCTTCTGGTTCTCTTGCAGTAGCGCCTAGTTCTTCTTCTGGTTCTCTTGCAGTAGCACCTGGTTCTTCTTCATCGGCCATTGTAACATAAGGTTCTTGTGGGTCGGTTATAGCGAGTGGTGGTGGTCTTCGCCGCTGGTGTGTTGTAGCGACTGCTATTTTCGCAGGAAGTGTTTCCAGAGACTTTTTTGTTTGTTCGGTCTGAGCTGCTATCTTTTCAAGCGCACCGAGGACGGGCACAGTTGCGCTTTTTACCGGGGCAAAGAGATGTTCGCTTCCAACAGCAAAATCAGTTTGTAGTTGTTGCCGCGTTTGAAGTTGTTTTCGGACCCTGTCTCGTAACGGTATGAACTTTTTAAGCGCTGCTAGCCGCTCTCTGGCTAGCCGAGTAGTAAGTGATTCACCTACCATTATTGCAAATTGCGGAGCAATTTCTAATTTCCCGCCGAGTCATCCTGTGGCAGGAATATACCCAAACACCTGTCGCGTCAGACGCAATCGTCTTACTATTTCAGTATTACAATTAAAACGTTACCACGACCTATCGGGGGGGGGGGGAAATGTATACAACGATGTGTCACTTCCGTTACGCTACGTGAACAGGTATGCCATTAAATTTTGGGCTCCACGGAGTTTTCGTCTATAATCTTTCTAATGTTTTTAATCTTACTAGAAATCTCCTGGCGTCGTTCATAAACACGTCCAAGGTTTTTTCGTATTGTTTCAACGGCAGTGAATAGCCCAATGAATGCATTTACGTCATTGAGGTACAGGTTTTCATTAATTGTATGTTGTAATCGTTTTATAAAAGCGTCCTCGCGGGCCAGGGTAAAACGCCCCCGTTTCGATTGTTCGTTAATAATTTCATAATCGGATAATATTCTTTCGCTGTTGAGACTATCAGATAATTCAATTCCTTGATTTTTTAATTTTGAAATCTCGGTTAATATATTATTGATGTCTTCGATATTCATATTCTTATAAACATCTTACTTTTAATATAAAAAAAAAATTATTTTTACAAAATGATCTCTAGGCACAGTTAACGTCTTTACTGCCTAGAGAAATATGTACTTAATTAAGGGGACGGCACCAATACCGTTTGGTAACCCCGCTGGCGCCTTTTGACGTCAGAGAGGCCCATCGGTTACATATACGACAATACGTCTTTGGAACTCCTTGATTGCCACCGCATTCAAGCAAAGCCCGAAGACACCCGAAGCATTAGATCCCCATAGGGAACTCTAACTCGGCAAACACCGTGTTAGGCCTCCCAGAGGAGATGACAATACAAGACAGACTTCGGAACTCCTTGGTTACCACCGTATCCAAGTAAGTCCAAAGGGTAATGGGACGGCACAAGACGGCACAGACATAAAACGGCGGGGCGGAACTCTACGGTCAATTCAACCAATCAAAAGCAACCCAATTAAATTAACCCGGTTGCATGATTGTGAACAAAAGACAACCACACGCCCGGGTCAAGAGCATGGGTTAGTTTTGATTGGTTGAATTGGCTTTCGAAAGCCCCAGGCTTATAACGAGTCGGCTTATATATAAGGTGACTAGTACAACCGCGTCAGTCACAAGGTGTGTTATTGTATTTCGTTAAATTACTTAAAAAACGCTATCAATAGCGTTTAAACAACACTAAATACTTCGATGAAACATAAAACAGAATATTACAGTTGTTTGTAAAGACAATTTATTCCATCAGTTTTCTTTAAAACAGACAATTTATTAATTGTAATAGACTGTAGCGTTCACACTGTCGGTAACTTCGTCACTCGGTGATATACCATCACGAGTTATTCCCCTTTGATGTTATATATGAAAATCGAATTCTGTGTCCGGTCTTTTTTGAAATCGCTGTTTTAGTTATATCCTCTGCAACATCTCGAACTGATTTACTACAAATATCGAAGTACCTACCGGCTTCATTCATTGACTGAAATATTTTTTCTTCGTGCGTTATTGTATCAAACGATTTGACGCTCTTTGCTTTTTTTTGCGTGTTTCCCTGTTTTTCCAAATTTGGAATTTTGACTCGGTGTAACAGCTCTTAGATTACACAGTCTGTTATTTTGAGGCATCCATCAATGTGATCAATAACGAAACCGTCCTCGATTGGTCCGTTAAACGCTTCATATACCACCCTGTGAACAAGATACTTCTTCTTTCCAGCATTAAACATCAAATATCCGTGATTATTTTTTCGTCCAACTGGTTTTTTTAGTCTGCGGTTTCTAACAATGCCGTCGCGAGATGCCTCGTAATTAACAAGCACAGGGTGAGGTAGAAATTCTTGGTTCATTTGTATAATAATACTACTTGTCTAATTCATTATTTGGTTTAATTATAAACCTTTCAATGTAGTCTTGAGGAGTTTAGATGATTTTGTCCTTGGCGGAGTCAGCGGTGGGGTCAATGACGGCGTTTTTAATTCGCTTGTCGTAATAACGTTTTAGTTCTCTGTATCGCTTTCCGCCACAATTGATACACAACTGCGATTTCCCTCTTACACCAACATGGCAAACCAAGCACGGGAGGGGGCCAAGAGAACCATTACGAACGCTTTGTAAATGATACCCGCAGAATTCACCTCTACATGATTTATTGCACGGGGTTGTCGACCCAATCATCAACCATTTGCAGTGATTCATTATACTATATTCTTTCATTTAAATACTTGTTTTAATTATATGGAGGAGGAGTTCAAGAAATTAGCAGCAATTAAGCCCTGGAAAAATATTAAGTTCAATCTCGATAGGGCCCTCAAGGACACACCAAAAGCGTTAATAAACGATAAAACCCTGTTAAATAAAATACGTGATTGTATCAATGAATTCAAGCGTGATGGTGCATCTCATAGTTGGTCAACATTTCGAATTGATGGCGTTGTTGATGCTACCATGAACGACAAGCGCGCAGCAACGATAATATCACACCTTGACGGTAAAAAGTATTTTTTCAGAGTGAAATTCATTGTCCGGATGGAATCAGGAAATTGGATCATACGTGATAAATTTGAACCAGTTCCCAGCGACAAAAAAACAGTCATTGTTAGCCGCGACTCCAAGCCGGGGCTGTTAACCGGAATTGACAGACCATACTATGAACGAGCGTATCCTGAAACAGCAGTTGTTTATGGAATATACCCGTTAAATAAGAAACCTGATATCGGAAAACTAGCGCCGATGAAACAGTCAACGGGGATAAATTGTGTAGCAGAACGAGTAATAGAGCATTTTACAAATGCATGTCGAGGAAACAAATTGACTGATTTACGACGTAGCAAAATCAACCAATGGGGGGAGACAGTGCGCGAGCGTGGAGCAACCATCAGCGACATAGCGAGATTAGAAACGTCGCTGAGATTTCCAATAACCGTTACAACGATAACCGGTGAAGTATTATACGAATCAAAGTATAAATCAAATGGAGCCCCAATCAAAATTATTGATCATAACGAACACGCATGGACGTCCGCGATCACAATATTTCCACGGGATAGAACAGTAAAGTATATCCCGGGGGAATTCCTGGGAGAACAATTCTCCAAGGACGGTTTTCTCGCGGAGAGGAAACTATTTGATGCTATTGCCTACTTGTGTAAAAAAGACCCTGTGTCAGTGTGGTTACTTCGCAGCGCTGAAAACGATGCGGATACCTTTGATCAGTTTGTACGACCAAATGGCGAATTATATCGCACTGAAGCGTTTCACAACAAGATGAAAAAAACCGCCATGGAATTTGAAGAGCACCATGAACAACTGCTAACAAATTGTTTTACAATTCCATCGGTTGCGGCTCATGTTGCAGCAAAGAAAAATGCGTGGAGACCAACACGCAAGGAATTTCTACCGGATGTACAATCCAGTTGTTTGGAATACTATCACGGTGGACTATGGAACACTAGATACAACCGTGACGCTATGATTTCCGTTGATATGGTTGCCTGTTATCCAGCGAGTTTTCTCGGGTATGGATCCGCCGCTGAGTACTTTAAACGATTTGGACACCCCAGACATGAAATGACTCGTGTTGCTATTAATGGACCACTGCCTGATTTTGATTTAACCGGATTCGCTCGCATAGTATCATTTGAATTCGCGGCAGGACTTCATCGCTGTTGCTATATTTGGATCGGTAGACACATGACTGAAAAGAAGTGGCTGCCAATAGCGCTGCTACGGTATATGATTGATTGTAAAATGCTAATTTCGTTGATTGTCAGTGACGCGATTATATCATACCGGGCGCAGACTGAAGTCTGGTTACCGGAACCGGAGCGTCTAGATAGCATAATTGACGAGTCCAGAAAACACATTGATGCCGACGAGGAATATATCATCGAATGGTCCAGGAAGATATTCAACCAACGAAACCGCGAGGCAAAAGACCTCGGTAGAAGAATAATTGGTAAGTTCACACAAGGCGGAAAAAACTGCGACTACAAACGATATTGCTCACGGCTGATTATAGATGACGCAGAATATGATTTCGTAATCAAGGACGCAGTGGCGAAAAATAGATACGTGAACTGCAAAACAGCTTTCTTGTCCAATGGAACAAGGTTGGGTACAGTTGTTACTTACAGCGACGGAGACAGCCCGGCATATCCACATTTGAGGGCGTCTATGCTGGGTTATGCTTGCATAAATTTATTCTCAATGATAAATAGATTTCCCGACACCGCAGTTAGAGTTGCGATTGATTCATTTTATATTGACGTGAAGTATAAGGGAAACATAGCCGAGTTTACTAGTCCGGACGAGAGTTGGGGTACATGGAGAATTAAAAATGAAATACGACGCGATTATTCCCCGTCAGCAGATGTCACCGTTGAAAATAATTACTTACGCAGTGATAATCTATCAGAATGGTCTAATGCACCACCGTGTTCTGATCCAATTTGTAGATACAAAACAGTTTATTTAAGCGGCTGTGGCGGGTCAGGAAAGACGACTCGGGCAATTGAATTATTTCGAACGCGGGCAAGTATAATCGTGCTTACACCGACCCATAGACTAGCGCGAGAGATAAAACAAAGAAATGTTGACGCCGTTACTTATCACAGCTTTTTTCGATACAGCGGCGGTGAGTGGACTCCTGATCGAATGGGTGAAAAATTTATTCCTGAGGTTATCATCTGGGATGAGATATGTACTGTTTCGTTAGATGTTTTACAAATGTTTCTTGATTGGTTGCTGCGCGCGAATACAGCGGTGATAATGTGCGGGGACCATGGACAACCACCACCATTTGTCGGCGAGGGTCCACATGATTGGTTAAAGGGTTTTGTGGACTATTATGAAGAAACCGATACTGATTACCGAGCACTTGATGAACAACTGCGCGAGGTTAAAAAATTATTCAGATTATAGCCGGATAGAATTCAGTGTGAAATAGTCCGCGAGGTAATTCCGGAAACGCCGTTAAATGAATTCTGGGAAACATGGAGACCAAACGATTTGATTGTAGCGAGTAGAAAGATAGTCAGAGACACACTTCAGCAAAAGTTGTTTACGTTGCATAAGGAAAAGTTTCCAACGCGCCCAGTGCCGTTATGTTATAGACCCGCGGACACACGGCGGCAGAACATTGAAGTTGAAATTCCAGGCCTGACAGCGTCAGGGACAAAAAAAACAAATTCTCGTGCTGAATGATATCGTGCTCGTTGATATCAGCGTCGTCGAGGACGCGCTACGTGCTAATAAGTCCCCGTGGACGCTAGGATATGCAACAACAATACATTCCTCGCAGGGACTAACCATCACGGACACAATTGTTTGGATAATTGATAATCGCATCGAATGGTCAAATCTAGTCTATCTTGCAGTGTCCCGAGTACGGAGGATAAATCAGCTTCGAAGAATTGTTATTGACGGAGTCAGTGACGGAGTCACCAACGACAACGACATCATCGAAGCAAGCGTCATTGATAGAAAACTCTCGGGTTACCGCCAACAGGATAAAAAAAAACAGCGGCGTTTTGATATTGATGCCGAATTAATAATCTCGCTACGACAACAACAGAATAATCACTGCGCGAGTTGTAATTGTGTAATGCGTTGGCGTTATTCGGATAAAGACGCTCGCCAATTTACCGTGGACAGGATCGATAACAGTCTCGGTCATGTCAAAAACAATGTGAGGTTGACCTGTCTTGAGTGCAATAGACGCAACGGCGCTAGTTAAGACCACGCGGGGGTAATTGAGTATCGTCAGGTATCACTTGTAGTTGCTCGCGTGTAAACCCCCGCTGTGGGGCAGTTGAATCTAGTCTATAAATCGGTGGTCTACCAGTTGATCGTGTTATCGTTGATATGTTATGTGTGGTAACACTCCAAATAGGATCAGTAGCTCTTTTTTTACCGCCTTCAAGCTCTCCTGGTTCATATAGATATCTAACAGTGACATCGCCGAGAATCGGCTTGGAAACGCTATCTATTTTTGATCTTCCGGGTATATACTTTTTTTTAATCACGTCGCTGGGCTTCATGTTGATTGCTCGGGTAATCTCGTTATTTAACGCTGCAATTACGCCTGGTAACCTTTTGACCCATTCACGAGATCGTTTTACTTGGATAAATTCTTTTGCGTACTGATATCCAAATAACCGTTCAGCAACAGTCCGATTGAATCGTTCAACAATTGCCTGATCACGATGTAGCGCAGTATGACCTCGTCGTATCGCGACGCTATGATGTTTCAGCGTTGATAAAACAGCGCCGCGAAATTCACTACCAGGATCAACTTGTAATAGATTTGGCCAGCGCAGAGGACCTCTTCGATAAATTCGCCCAAACGCATCGGCCACTTCAGTTGCTGACTTTGTTTTTAACGGTTCCGCTTGTTTGTATCGACTCGCAACATCAACTACGGTTAGCGCGTATTTGTAACCGTTGTCATGCGGCAGAAATAGTATATCAGCCTGATGAACTTCATTAGGTACGCTGACATCAAAGCGCGAGAAGTTGATTTGTTTAGGCGGTGGTAGATAGATTTGCCATATAGCCTGTTTGGACAACCAATTAGCCGCAGTGGCCCTCGTTACTTTTGCAGCGCTTGCAAGCTTACCAATTGCGGCCTTCCCCTTCCAGTATCCTCTCGGAGAATAATAGATGGATTCCATGTTGTTATTAATTACCAGCGCCCATCATTAATTTACCTTTCATAGCCGATTTTACCAACCATGAAGCCAATTTTTCTTTGAAGGATTTATCAGGAATGGTATTTAACTCGTGAATTAATTTTACGTCCGCGATATGACGCTGTTGCAGATCGCTACTTTTGTAGTAAGCAACATCATGAGCATGACACGCCTTATCGATAGCGTTTATTGGATACTCACCGGGTTTGGGCTGATTTTGATCATCGAGTCTGATATCTAATCGTGTTCCGGGGCCACAGTAGCTATATCCTGGGAGGTGCTTTTCTCCTGGATACTTTGCCCACGGGGTTCCGGGGAGTTTTGATAACTTGGCTGCAATATCACCTCCTCGCTTTTTTTTAAAACATCCCCGGGTCTAATAGAAATAAATCTAAATTTCTTTGTACCGCATTGTACACACTTACCAGTAAGTGCTGATCTATTATTTTTTGTTGTAACGGTTGTCATATCATTTGTACCAGTACGCACTCTACACTTCACACAATATAGATCCATAATTTATGTATAGAGATATGAATATAATTGTTTTCTCGGCGACTAAAACAAGAGAACCAGTTAAGCATGTTGCAGCGTTACCAAACTCGATCCGGATGATTATCATCGGACCATCTGGATCCGGCAAGACGCAATTGTTACTTAATTTAATAATGAGATGGATGAAGTGGGATAAGTTGTATTTAATCGCCCCTAGCGTAGATGATCAACGATGCTACGAGGTTTTAAAAGATTTTAACGAGAATGCATCAGCGATCACTGAAAAAAATGTTCTTGAGTTTATTACAGATATCAATGATGCACCGGGTATTGATGATATTGATGGCGACGTTAACAATCTAGTTGTGTACGATGATGTTATGTTAGACAATCAAAAAAACCCAGCTAGGATATTTTCCAGAGGCAGGCATAAAAACACCGACGTGATATATGTCACTCAACGATACACTCAGATCCCAAAAGTAATCAGAGACAACTGTAATATTCTTGCTGTATTCAACGGCGTTGATACACACACGCTACGAAATATTTGGCAGACATGGTGCGGTGGTGACATGGACTTTAATGTTTTTCGAAACTTTTTTAGTCATGCTCAGTCGACCCCACATGGATTTGTAACGATAAATTTACACGATCCTCGGACACGATATCGTATCGGGCTTGACCAAATATTCGGTTAAATTGTAAATAGCCCCTTAGCAGCAGGGAAGGCGATGACATCAACGCGGTCGTCGCGTTTTTTACCCGACGCTGACAACGCCGGGATCGGCGCGCAGAAAGTATATTAAACTAAATGACGTTCGATTTGCCCCCCCCCCCCGACGACGACGTCGTTTTTTTTTTACCAGGCGCCGACGACGCTGGATCCGCTGAGTGCAGAAGGTATCAATTAAACCAAATGACGATTGGACAAAATGTCGGATTCGCCCTCCCTGCTGCTAGAGTTGCCCACGATTTTTCTCCATGTTAAATTTACATAGTCCCCAGAGTTGCCCAGGGGTGTCTGTAATGGTAATTCCCATTGTATCTAGGGTGCCCCACTTCACTACTTGCTTGCAGTTCACTGTACTTTCGCTTCTTTACTTCATACAAACCCCAGAGTCACACTTTTTAAAAACAAAAACAAAAACAAACAAAAAAAACATGCCACTCAAAACTCTAAGACTTCAGTTTGTCAAAATGTTTAAGTGAGATTAAAAAAGTTTGTCAGTTTCAGAACTAGAGCCAATACTGTGGCCGTTTGATATGTGGCAAGAAGAAATGTTACATTACGCAACAAAGGTATTGTAAGTTTACACTCCAGTCTGTCTGTACTGCACTGTCTCGATCGACCAAGATGACAGCGGAAATTTACACCAATTGTAGTCCCGACCGTTGAAGGGTTTAGCGTGAGCAATGATGGTTATGGTCAACTTTTGACACCTAGATTTGATCATGAGGCGATGATTCTTCGTGACCACATCTGTTTGAGCAATATTCTCCGTTCTGGCTTTGCACTTAAGTACCACGAGTTATGTTGGTTGTGTGATGTTATAGTGTATACTATTTTGGCAACTACATTGCTAGAGACGCTGTTTCATAAATATATATTTCCAAGTTGTAAGATAACTTCTACTGATCACTTTCCTCCGTACTTACGTTGGATTTATTCGATGAAGTACCATCCACACGTGCTATTGTTGACGTCTTGAAGCTGTAACGAGTCGTCCACTGCTCCTTTATGCGGTTGTTGGAAGTAACGTTCATCCTCTTTGGTGGAGTTAAACAAAACGATTCGAAATACTCGACGTGGCTGTAACGTTGATCGTTTACCATGTCGACTGAATGAGTTGGAGTCCTTTCCCGATGCCTAGTTATCCTGACAGTAACGTTCTAGCGATTCCTGCTAACAGAGACGCAAGGAATCATCCTCGTTTGGACAGCTGCGACGCCGACAAATTAAGAACAGTTTATTTTCGTTCAGCGGCATGTTTGGTTACCGAGGTGGCTTGGCAATGCGTCATAATGACTTGGTCCGGTCCTATGAGCCCAATCGATACACGCCTTTTGTGTGTGGCTTCCACAGCAATGCTTTTCTTATGAGGTGTGACAGCGTTAAATCTTCTAGGATGTGCGACATGGTGTACTATTAAATGCTATTATTTTCTTTCGACGTATATCTTGCCAGCTGACAAAGTCACCAGGAAACGCTGTTTCCAGAAACTATGTTTTCCGGTACATTTCTGGCATAGAGCAACACCACTTCCCATGACCACTTTTTGGGTAGCTCCGACAATGGCTATAGTTGCTGCGGAAAGACCCAAAGAAACAATAATCGACGTGAACAGTTTCAGTGCCATGGTCTTAATGAAAGGAACAATCGTACTGGTAATAGTACCACCCCTTGCAGGTAGAGCTTCTCGAAGGTTCAGATCTCGACGGGACGACTTTTTCTTCGGCATTCTCTATACATTACTGACCCATCATCTCTTCCACACATTTTTTGTTACACCATGGTGTTCGTTTTTCAACTGAGCACATCTAACGTCATGAATCGGTCTGAGGTCACTAGAGCGAAACAGACATAATCGCCACCCCAATTGGTAATAGTCGATCGGATTTCAATATCGGCTAGAGAATCTTTGAGACGCTCGGAATGTTTGGATACATAGAATGGAAGATGGGTACAAATTAGCGAATTCGTTCAGCCAGATATGTGTGTTCGTGGCCACGTATTGAAAGTTTTGCAAATACGGTGCTGCTCGAAGTAAAGTTTCTTGGTAAATCTGGCCAACGTCAATTCGAACTCGAGCATGTGAGACGTCGATGGTGTAATTTTGGGCATCTAAAACGACAATCAAGTCATGTTGAATTGTACATCGGCTGGTGCTGCTACTCTGTGCATGTACTCGGTACTTGACGCCTATGAAGACTGCTCGGATACCTCGGCACGCTTTAAAAATGTTATTTAACGGAAACAGCATGCAGATCTCGTGGCCGGCTTCGGCGAGATAACGCTAAGTTTAAATCTCACCTTGTTGCCAGCATTACGTGCAAGTTTAAGATTGGCTCTAAAATTGCCTCCATTGAGCTCATCCGCATTGCCCTCAACAGCGACCTAAGCATGTCCGCTTTGGATGCAAATTTGGTACTCGTAGCATCTCCAGTAGCGGTGTCTCTGAACTACAACATGTTAGCGGCGCACGTTCGCATGTAGTCATCGCTGAATATGATCAGGTTCATGATTGTTCTAGCTTGGGGTAAGTATCCATTGATTTCGTCCTCAGTCTGATTTATTGGTATAGCGCCTACTTGAATAACGACCATACGTTGTATTGCAGCGTGATTAGTGCACCGGACACATAGGCTGCCGAAGGATTTGCATTGTCTGTATTTTCCCACGGACTTCAGAAAGGATTTATGGGTAAGCAGGTACACATCTTCATCACGCGTTTCTATTTTTCGATACGTGCTTGCGTTGAGATTGGTGATGTTAGTGTCCTGATACTCAACGAACTCGTACTTGGTCGTCGTGTCGTCGAAGGAGGTGTCATCATTCAGTCGAAGGTTATCGGGTGTACACCTCAAATACATGACTACGTTATATAATACCTCAGCTATGTTATTAGAGTGTTATAAAATAACACTATTATTAAAAGACATTCTATCTTTACTACCATAAGCTTTTTGTACGACAAAAATGATCAAAACATTATAAGGCCAAACTAAGTTATTTATTGCCTTATTATGTGCCAGTCCAAATATTGTTACAAGAATAGTTGAGTGGAATGAGGTGAGCGTGTTTATAGTTTAAGAGGGGATCGAAATGGATTGACTCTTTCACCAATCCAAAAACGCGTTACAAAATTTCAGTCATAGAACGAAGTCTCTTCCAATCAGAAGAGAGCTATCTGTGACGTCACATACCCTATATAGGTGCGCTAGCGTCTCTGATTAGTGAATCGATGCGACAGCGTTGGAACATGACGGAAAGTAAAAAGACGTTGAATTGGGGTGCACCGGCAGTGGAGAACAGAAGTGATTGCATATCAGAAGCTACCACAGCAAACAATGATAATTCCAGTAGAAAACGATTTTAATTGGGATTTAGTGGATTTTCTCTCCTCCTCACAAGAATTTGCTCCGGTAGCAGTACCTTCACTACCTTTTCCTTCCTTAGCTCAAGTCCAGGAGTTTAGACAGAGTCAGAAAGAAGAATTGGAGAATTTTTCTCCACAGCAGGAAGAAGCTGGACAAGCCTTTGTTATGCAACAACGAGAAGAAGAGACACAAATTAAACTAGAAGAAGAAGAAGGAGAGAAGAAACAAGGTCTAAGGGAGAAGAAGAGAAGAGGACAGTGAAAGACAAACGGTGACGGTTCTCTTAGATATTTTGACACATTTTCAATACCGAAGTCAGTCAACAAGCCTTTCTGCCACATTTTCCTGATGTCCACTACTGCGACCACGACATCATGCGCACCGAACATGCCTCGGACCCATTCGACTTTCATGAAGAAATGTTCAAGTACTGTCGTTCCGACTTGGCCATTTTACGGCGTTGCTGTGGAAAATTTCGAGAACTGTTCATGGAACACGGATGAATCGATCCTTTGAAAAAATCCTGCACATCGCAAAAGTGTCTTCCTTGGTGTACCGCAGAAGATTCATGTCTGAAAACACCCTGGCTGTCACCCGCCCTCAAACGACGAACTTTGTAAAACTCCGTTACTCGGTCAAAGCTCTGCACTGGTTGCATTACTTGTGTGACAGTGAAAGACAAATGGATCCAACATGCTCGAAGCATAGGAGGCAAAAAGACCATCGGAACGTATTCGGTGGATGGTAACCCATCTGCTACCCTCAACAAGGCACCAAAAATCAGTTTTTACATTGTACATTGAAAGACTTGTACGAGGCCACTTGTTAACGACGTTAAAGTTAGAACAACTATGATACCAAATAGTGGAAACGTGGTAAAAAACGAGTACGACCAACGTTTTAAAACCGATCCCGAGTTTAAAAGCATCGTGGAATGTTAGAAGTTAAAGGATCCTCTGGACCCGTGGCATAGTTTGTATGGATGACAAACGAATGTCACATGCATACTGTACCACGCCGACGAGAAAAATGGAGGAGAAATCAAATTCCTGCACGTGTGTTCGCTGTATCCTTACGTGTTCAAATATCGTCACTTTTCAGCAGGGCACCCACAATTGTTGACGCAACACATTAAAGTGAACATCATTAGACAATACGAAGGATTGATAAAATGTAAAGTCTTGTCTCCCACCGACCCGTTTTACCTCACCATTGGCAAGAAAAACTGATGATTCCGTTGTGCAGTACCTGTGTCGAAACATGCAACCAAAGTCAATCTGGTCATCACATTCAGGAAGAATGTGCATTGACGTGGAAGTGGGACAACGTAGAATTGTTTAAAGCTCTGGACCTGGGATACCCATTGCTAAAGTTACGAAATTTACCCATTTCCCAAGACGGAAAAACACCACAAGGGTAAGGAGACTCAGAAAATATTTTTTTTTTCTATCTACGTAGATGCCATTTTGAAACTGAAACAAGAAGCCAACGGCTATCCTTCCTGGTGCCAAACTTCCGATGACTAAAGGAAATTCAAAGAGAAATACTTTGACCAGGAAGGCATCACTTTAGACCAAAAAAAAGAAAAGGAAGGCGATAGTTTGTCAAAGTGATGTTGATTTTTTCTGGGAAAATGGCACAACGACCTTGTTTACCCAAGACGGAGTATTCGACAGAAACTTGAAGATACTTCCAGACGATTAGCGACAAAACCAAATACATTAAACACTTGGATTCATTCGTTATGGAATGATCTTAGTCAATTGCGAAAAAGAATTTGAGTTTGTGTAGGCCGACGAATTTGGAAATGTCATTATTGCGGCTAACCTGACAGACCATGCGCGTATAAAATTGTCATACACCAATTAGGAGATCGTGTTTGATATGGACAGTTGCATCTTCATCGACCATCTTGGTCACCGTCACCTTGAAATCAAAAGAGACCGTTTAGGAGCCTGCACTGACATGCGCCTGGAAGACAATATTTTATGTTTTTCGTAAAATTTACGGCTACGAATACCGAGACCAACGAGGAGAAGTGCACACCGAGTGTGAAATGAAAGGATTGACTTTCAATTATCGCACCAGTCACGTGGTGAACTTTGGGTATTGTAAAAAGCCGTGCAGTCTAGGGAGGATTAAGATTTTAAAATGACCACCTATGAACCTCACAAGATTGTACGTTTAGCTACTCATCAATCGTCAGTCTGCCCTTGGAAAAACTGTATCAGATCGTCTAAAAAAATTGAGTGTGGCTTTCCAATCACTTCATTTTACCGTATGGGCAAGCTGACATTAGCCAGCATATAAAAGGAAAGCGTCCAATACCGATATCTCATTACGGCAAGAAACGCCGAGCTAGAAAAATGAAACCTTTCACACAGGTACAATTCAAGTTCAGTGACTCTCAAGTCGAGTGCGATGGTGTACCTTGCGATTGCAGGAATGCCGTACGCTGCTTCATCAGCGATTCAGCATGAAGTCGCTGTAACGTCGCTATGACAACTTAACCTGCCATGAAAAGTGGTGCTGTGCGTGTCAAACCCAACGGATGCGAGGGTAATGCCACTCCTTATCGTGGACTTTTTGCTGGTTTTCATTGTCAACGGGAGTTCATCTAATCCTGAGAAAACTACTCCATGTACCAGCATCATCTCGCGGAAATGAATCTATACGAGAAGAATATTCTTTGGGCATGGGTTGAGTCGATTCCAAACGTTCAAAGGAAAGTGTCCCAAATATCTGAGAGGACATACCCTGAAGAATTAGACGAAGCTAGATTTATCTCCATGGGAGAAGGTGATCAAGTCAAATGCTTCTGTTGCGGTGCGTCACTTTAAAAGTGGGAGAAGAAGGATTCAGCTGACTTGGAACATGCTCCGTGATCTCCGCACTGCCACTACCTACCTTTAGTGGGATCGAAGTAATCTCTAGAGCTGAGAGAACGCATTTACCAAGAGTTTGTCAAAATACAAACGAAACGCAAAGAACAATTGTATCCTTTACGTCACCGATGTTTGAAACACTGGAGCCTGAATGATATAAGAGGATTTATTCATTTCAAAAGATTTCAAGTGGGCAGAAATTGATGAATCACGCGAGATTCAGAAGGCTTTGGATGTTACTCATTCTACACACAAAGTGACAATAGTACACCGATTTGCAGCTGAAAAGTTAGAAGATTACAATAAAAATTTACAAGAGCTAATCTTGGTTCAAGAGAAAACTACTGTCCATCGTTTGGTGTTTGAGTTATTGACTAAATAAGTTTTGTACGGTACTGTGATGAAAGCGGTTCGTTCAAAAGTATATGTGTTACTTCCAACAAAAGAGGGTATAAAAGCCTGCTACCATGCCACGACCATTACCTGTAGTGATAAAAGGGAATTCCGTCGAAGGAAGTAAATGACACTATTCAGACTTTGGAAAATTAGCGAAACTTTTTACAAGAACTGTTTCCTTTGAATTTGGGACGTAGTGAAGTGTGTGTCTTAGTTGCTTCCTTTCTGGGATTTCGTTTACTAGGGGATTCCTCATGGACTATTTACGGACACTACCTACCACAAAAACATTATGGTGGTTCCTGTAAATGTAAACGAGAGATCCAGTCTGTTTAAAGCCTTCCGCTTTCATCTCGATACATACCTACCTCTACAAGAAAAAAGAAAGATTCGTCAACTTTTTGCCATAGAGGATGATTACGAAGATGTGTGTATAGCCTGTGACTCACACTCTCACTGGCAAGATGTACGGTATTGGAAAAGTGTTGATTTCGATGCTTTTACGACAGAAATTGGTCAGCATGCCGACGATTTGTGTTAATGAATAAAAACGTCCCTTTACACATGCCACCTTTAAACCCTTGTTAACCACAGTCCAACGCAGAGGAAAACCACTCCATTGAGGACAGTACCGTCGTCGACATCGACACCCACCCACGAAAAGCCATTCCGGGAAGACACATGTAAAACTGTGCCTAGTGGTGGTGCAGAGACACCACGAACATTACAAAGTGTCCCTTGGACACCACAGCTTCGTCACAAATGTTGTACAATGATTTGTTTATATTCCACTTTGATCGTTTTAATTTGCATTTTGTCGATCTACTTAATCATTTGGCTCTAATGCTGTTTTGCATTTCGTGTCCGATTTTAAATTTTGGGAATCAACGTGCCCTGTAAAAGTTTAAAAAAAACTTCTCTCGTCTGTGTTCGTTTAAAAATTGGGAACACCTTCGCAATGGCTACCGCTGTCTCTTCTGCCTCTTCCTCGACTTTCAAAATCATCGACCAAAAAATTAGTTCGTTTTTGTAGGGATGCACTGTATCTTATCTTCGCCATCATTTTAACATCTTGACTGCTGGACCCAGTGGTTCAGGCAAAACTGAATTTGTCAAATGTTTGATAGAACACAAATGTCATTTAATCGATTGTCCACCTCAACGCATCGTGTGGTATTACAAAGAGTTGCAAACAGCTTAAGTCTCCTGCGATAAAGTCAAGGATATTCCATCGTTATTGTAGAAACGGCTCTTGTCAGGATCAACCTGTGTCTGTGTGTGTCTTTTTTACCCCAATAAAAGCAAACCATATCCGTATTCTAGTGTATATGTTTGTATGTAAGGGTTTAGAGGTGTGACTATAAACACTAATTCTGCTTGTATGTAATAGTGTGTATGTCTGTTTGTGTGTGTGTGTGTGTGTGTGTTTGGTCTGATTGGTGTTATTTTAGCATTAATTATTTTTAAAAAGTATTCCCTTTTCCACTATGTCTAGCAGCAGAGAGGGAGAACAGACCCAGCTTATTTGGTAAAACAAAGGCTTCTACGAGAAACTTTGCGCAGGAAGCTCCCAATTTCAAAAATAAAGGCTGATACGGGATGTTATTTTTGATACAAATATCAATACATGACCACGTGTATATCATAAAAATCAATGCGTGCAGACAAATTTGTTTCGTCATTTAAAGCCTCGCATTGGGGTCCTACCTCTCTGCTGCTGTACAAGTTAAAATATTTGGTCAGAATTTTTTTATCATTATAAACTAAAATATTTTATATATTATGAGCGTTGGAGAACCACATTCAGCCAGATTAACGCGAGAGCGATTAGCAGCAATAGAGCAATATCTTCCTGTAAGAGAATCTGTTAAAAGAAAACTACAAGCATATGAGGATGAGAAACTCGGATTTAGAGACTTTTCAACAAAGTTATTTAAACCAGTAACTGAAACAACCGAGCGAGTTTTGCTTGGAGATGTTAAAGATCCTGATGTGAGAAAACGAGGTATTCTTCCTGTGCTAAAGAAAATTGAAGAACAAACCGCTATACCTGCGCCTGCGCCTGCGCCTATGGTTCAATTTGCACAAGCGGCTAGACCTAAAACTATCGCGATTGAAAAATTCACCAATGATGCTATTAAAAATATAAATGAGGCCAAGAATGATGCTACTTTAGCTTATATTGCTATTATCACATATAAAGAACGAGAAAAAGTTTTAAAATCTGAATATGCCAAAAAACCTGTAGATAGTAATGCTTGGATAAAATGGATATATTTTGTAAATCGTGGTGTTAATCGGGTTAAAAATGATGATCCTGATTTTGTAAAATATCTTAACGAGGTAGATATTTTGGAGCAAAAAATGAGTAGACAATCTCAATTATTATCATCACCAAGATCTCTGCAACGATTTCCATCGCCGGAGCAAGTTCGATCACCAATACCTAAGGAAAGAAAATCACCTCATTTATTATTCACCGATGATGCTCTTAATACGTTTAAAGATCAAGAAAAATTAGTTAATATTGCTGCATTTGATTTTGATAAACGACATGAATATTTAAATTTAGATAAAGATATAAAATATGACAATTGGGTCCCTTTTTTATATTTTTCTAGTATAAAATCACCTGTCTCATATAAAGATTCAGGTTATAGAGATTTTAAAAAGAAAGTAAATGAATTAAGACGTGCACAACCTCGACCACAATCCCAAGAGGAAGAATTTCACGATGCACCGGGGGAAGAACAACCTGAGGAAGAATATAATTTATTAAGAGATATTTTTTAAAGAACAACAAGGCGCCACCGGTAACAGTTATAATACTATCTGCCCCGATAGCGTTGTCAACGATGTATCTCGACCAGAGGTTCTTATTGGAGGGAAAAGAGCCGGAAATAACTCACGTGAAATAACTAACGAGGCCGCCGATATTTGTCAACGATTATTTCGCGGTGGCATCATAGATGTTCATATTTACAGAGATTTTATCGATGAAATTATTGACGGATACAGCGATTAGTTGTTAGATAAATAAGATAAATAAATATGATAGTGCACAAACATCATCGTAGACCTACTCAGGTTCGTGTTGTTAATTCTCGATTGCCCGTATATAAATATGTTCACGGGAACGGACTTGCGAGTTTTGTTACAAGAATAACCCCTAAAGTCGGACCAATTGCTAAACAATTAACTATGAAAGCAATGGGATTTGTTCGCGATAAAGCTACCGCTGCTGTTGGTGATTTAGCTGGTAAAGCTTTTAGTGCCGTTAAAGATAAAATCGCAAATTTAATACGTAAAGCAAAAGTGCCTGCGGCTAAATTACCTAGCACCGTTATAATGCCTAGCGATATCAGTAAAATAATTAATGGCGCGGCAAATCAAAAATTAGCAGAGCTGACACAACAGGGAAATAAATTAACAGATCAAGAAATTAACAAACAAGTTAGCCAACCAGTAAATACCAGCTTTATATCAGGCAGCGGTCTTCCTTTTAGAAGATAATAATTATTATAAAATGTGTGCACGGACAACCAACGAGGCATTTGACATGGACGAACCTGTAAGCAGAGACACTTCGGTTCGTGATTATCAATATTATTCATATGACGCGGTAACGCCAAATAGCGAAAATCACGTTGAAGTTCAGGTTTATGACACGACCAGATATTTTCTCCCATCTGAGGCGTTATTGAGGTTGTTGGTGAAATTGTAAAAGCAGATAACACCAATTACGGCGCAAATGATAAAATCGGATTTGTAAATAACGGTATTATGGCGTTATTTAAGAGCGCCACATACATGATTGATGGAAAAGAGATTGAATCAATTACTAGTGATGTTGATATTGCTACGACAATTATAGGCCTAGCAAGATATTCAGATGATTTTACTAGATCAGCAGGCCCTAGCATGATGTTTGCCAAGGATAATAGTGACAGCGCTGATCATATACAATTTATTTCTGCTATACCGAGAAACGCCGCTAACGATGCTGCTGCTACTAATGCAGTAGTAATCACAGAGATTAGCGCCGATTACAACATGGGATTTGCAACGCGAAGATCCATGTTGATAGGTAATAATCGTAGATTTTCATGTGCGATTCCGTTATCGCATATATTTGGATTTTGCAGAAATTTTAGATAGGTAATTTTCGGAGCTAAGCACACGTTAACTCTTATTCGTAATGGTAGTAATAATGCCATCTGGCGAGATGCTGATACTGTTGCTGATGCTGGTAAAGTATTACTAACTACATTTACCCTCTGGATGCCAGCAATAACTCCATCAATATATGAAGATCATAAACTTCTCTCCTTTATGGATCAAGGTGGCAAATCAATAATGTCATGGCTAACAACAACAACTGACTCTACCACTACTAATATTAATGGTGATTATACCTGGCGTATCGCAGCCCAACAAGGTGTCTCAGCACCTAGACATATTTTTATTGCCTTTCAAAATAATGACAGATATAGTCAAACGCGTAGTCATATGATATTTGATAATGTTTCCGCTACTAATGTATCATTGCGAATAAATGGACAACAAGAGCCATCTGAAGAAATATCGATAGATTTTGAAACTTATTCAACAGCTCGTGCATATCATCGCTTGTTAAGTTATATGGGGCGAGATCAAAATATTGATACTGGATTGCAAATATCACAGTTGGATTTTAATAATCGTTATCCGATCTATTACTTTTCGCTGGAACATCTTGATTTGATAAAACAATCTGTCGTTGATATACATTTCAAAGCAAGAATTAATGCAGCTGGAGGTTACAAAGTAATTGCGGTAATACTTAGCGATAGAACCATGTTTTTAGAAGGTATCAGCGGCCGAATAAGAGTTATTGACGCGCCGGTAGAAAAAATGTGAATTTAAATTTAATCTCATAAATATAATGTCATACGATCATGTTAGTGTGACTCTGACTCCAGGTCAGATTAAAAACTTCAATCAAAGAAAGCCAACTCGGTAAAATTAACGTTAAAAAACGCTCAAATTCATGGTGAGCCAAATAAATTAGCGTTAACTAAAACTCAGCATAAACGTTTCAGTAAGGCCAAATCGGCAAATACTGGAGTTCAAGTTAGTCTTAGTCCAGGCGCTATCAAAGATATGGTTAAAGTTGGTGGATTTTTTCCATTACTAGGATTAATTCCCGTAATAATTGCAAAAATAGCTACTATTGCTGCTCCGTTAGCGGCAAAAGCAGCAGCGGCGGCTCCAGCTATAGCAAAGGCTGCTGCGTTAGGTGGGGTTGGATACGCAGGTAGCAAAGTAGCACAAAAAATATCAGGAGGACGATATGGTAAAAAGAAGGTCGCGGCCTGAGGTTACCAGGAACGTATCTGGGATACGGCAGCGGTCTAAGATTACCAGGAACCCTGTAGCAATGTCAAATTTAGATTTATCTAACGAGGTAAAAAACAAGAAAATAAAAAATATTAGAGGTGTATTTATGCTAGATCAATTACCAGCCAAACCAAACTTTAACGAAACGGGAATAATAAACCTCGATGACAGTGTTGGCCCAGGAACACATTGGGTTGCTTACGGAATAAATCCGCATGAAATAATTTATTTTGACTCATACGGATTAGCTCCGCCGAGTGAGTTCATTAATTGTGCGAAACAGTTAAAAACCCCGATTTGGTATTCAACGCTACCAACACAAACATTAACCGATCCACCAATCTGCGGCAGTGAGGTAATTAATGTTCTTGATGCGATATCAAAATCGTTGCTGCCGTATCATAAAACCGTACTTAAATATACATCCGATAAATTAAATCAGTAACAAATGAATAATGGTTGACATTTACGGGCGGTCCTTAATAAGGGAAAAAAAAATACCAACCGATGCTGATTTATCTAAATATGCAACAAAAGATGATCTTAATAATTTATTATCAATATCAGGAATAGATCCTGACGAGGTTGTTGTTTTTCAAGATCAACACGGGAAATTAAAAACAAGCAACGTCAAATTAGCTGACGTAATTCAGCGAGACGAACATCTCGCTCACGTAAATGATTTTACTGGCTTGCAAGAAATTGTTAGAAAAGCTAACGAAGAGATTACAAAGGCTAACGAAAATATTAAAAAATCTCAAAATGATTTTACTGCTCATGTAAGTGATTTTACTGGCTTGCAAGAAATTGTTAAAAAAGCTAACGAAGAGATTACAAAGACTAACGAAAATATTAAAAAATCTCAAAATGATTTTACTGGCCATGTAAATGATTTTATTGGCTTGCAAGAAATTATCAAAAAAGCTAACGAAAATATTAAAAAATCTCAAGGTGATTTTACTGGCTTGCAAGAAATTGTTAAAAAAGCTAACGAAGAGATTACAAAAGCCAACGAAAATATTAAAAAATCTCAAAATGATTTTACTGGTCATGTAAATGATTTTACTGGCTTGCAAGAAATTGTTAAAAAAAGTTAACGAAAATATAAAAAAATCTCAGGGTGATTTTACCGGTCATGTAAATAATTTTACTGGTTTACAAGAAATTGTTAAAAAAGCTAACGAAGAAATTAATAAAATTAACGAGCGAACTAACCAGGTTGCCAAAAACATCACTAACGTGATTCAGCGAACAGAATACATCGCGCACGTAAATGATTTTACTGGTTTACAAGAAATTGTTAAAAAAGCTAACGAAGATATTATAAAAGCTAACGAAAATATTAAAAAATCTCAGGGTGATTTTACTGGCCATGTAAATGATTTTACTGGTTTACAAGAAATTGTTAAAAAAGCTAACGAAAATATTAAAAAATCTCAAGGTAATTTTATTGGTTTACAAGGAACTGTTAGAAAAGCTAACGAAGATATTAAAATATCTCAAAGTGATTTTATTGGCTTGCAAAATAATTTTGAAATAACCCAGAAAGAAATTAATAAAATTAACGAGGTTAACAGAGATTTGGCTAAGGTCGTCAAAAACAACACTGACGATATCAAAAATATTGATGAATCTATCAAACGGATTAATGAATCTATCAGGCAGATTAATCAGATAATAACTGAAGAAAAATCAACCAGAGTGGTTACTATTATGCGAATTGATGATGATATCACCGAGATAAATAAAAAAATATCAGAAATTAATGAGAGATCAGGTCCACTTGCTGATTCAATCTCGAAATTCGCTAATTTAGCCCCGGAAATTCAAACCGAAGCAAAGGCAGCCAGCGCAGCTATTAAGCGAGTTGATGATGATATCACCAAGATAAATGAAAAAATATTAGAAATTGTCGGAATAAATGAAAAGAATTTAAAACAATTTTTTGTTGATTTAGGCAATAAATTTGGAGGGAGATCTATTAAAATTGAAACAAAAATTACCCTGTTGATAATTCAATCTTGAATTTTGAAGAGAAACTTGCTGAAATTGACACAAAAATTAATGAGGTTAGTACCACTGTTGATGAAATTATTAACAAAATTCCACCTTTTATAGCACCGAATATTGTAAATTTAACATTTACGATAGCGTCAAATGTAGGGATCTGGACGCCAGAAAATAACAGCTTTTCTTACACACCACTGATTAGTGGTGTGTATCAATTACATTTTTTCTCCAAAAAGATATTTAATGTTAATACTAATTACAGCAAATTTTCAAGATCTTTTATTAATTTTTTGCTGAGCAAAGACGTCGAAGAAATGTTTACGCTAGAGCCACCAGATCGAACAACAACAGAATCAATAGAGTATTTCTGGTGCCTAGAATTTATCACCGAAACACCACCATCATTTAGTTGGATGTAAAATTAACAATGACCGCGCCCGAGTACAGATATAATCAAGCACGATCATGGCAGGATTCGTTAAAACTTACCATGAGCACATACCAGGCAAAGATAAAAAAATATCAACGACGAATAGTTGTCATTGACGTTGTTGTTTATTCGGTAAGTGCAGCTGTTGCTGGCACTGGAATAATATTATCGGCGATAACGAAGATGGCACCGGTCGCTGTCACCGTCGCCATCTGCGCAACTACAACAATTGCTGGTGTTCTTAATATTATCGCAAAAAGATATCATCATGCACGAGCGAAAAATTATCTTCGTATGTAAATAAACTTAATACGGTAACGATCGCGTATACAAAGTTATCTTCGTTGTTATCAGAAAGTCTCAACGATGGAATTATATCCGATTACGAATTTTCTACGATGGTTAAAATTTACAACCATGTTGAAGTTATTAATAATAATAATGTCAGATCTGGCACAGATCGTAACGAACACAAATCTTCGCAGAACAACGATGATCTCAGCAAGGTCAACTAAACCAGAATTTAGCATTAATTTTCCCATTCCAATCTTCGTTGACGAGATCGCGTTATCACAATTGCGAGTTTATCACAGCTGGCCTAATATTAGATCAAAATCATTTGGTAGATTATTGTCAAATAACTCGTTTGTTTTCGCTAATAAAAATCGCGCCGATGGTACTCCAGACTGGACCGTCATTGGATTACCAACAGGTAGTTATCAGATTGAACAAATCAACAGCGAATTATTACACAGAATAAAGAATATAACCGGCGATAAAGAACCGGGAATAAAAATATCTGCGCACGAACCAACATTAACCTCAATTATCGAGGTAAAATCACCATATATCGTTGATATTTATCAATCTTCGGTTAGATTCGCGCTAGGTTGGCCTGAAATTAGACCGTCAATTCCACATCTACCACCAGAGCCTGTAAAGACTGATTACGTCACTGATAAGAAAAATTATCATGGAATTATTCCCGCATATAAGGATAAATTAGATGAAATCAAAAAAACTCATAAAATAACTGAGTTTATTCTGTAAAAAATGATTTAGTATGGAATTTTAGACTTGAAAAATGGTAGATTCATGGATTAACATCTATCTTTTTGAGTAACCTTATCATATATTTTGCGGAGATTAATCAATTACATCAAGAACAGCTGCTGCTGCTACGATGATATCTTCAAAAATGTGTAATTAACGTATCAGGTTCATGCAGAGAAATAATCAAGCATGTGGAAATATTAAATCAGCTCGCATCCGATATGGAAAATTTTAATAAAATATTAATTCAGATAATAATTAATGATAAATCTAACAATAAAAAAACGTTTTTAAATCTACATAAATTAACCGATGTGACGTTACCAGATTATAAATTTCCAGGCTACAACGTGCCTGAAATGAAAAAATCCGTCACTGACGCTATTGATGAGCTATTTTCTCAATTATACGCATCATGGAGAAAAAAATTACCACCAGCATATATACTTGAGCACAATAATGACCCATAAGGAGGCGGTAGGCATATTTCTCCAGATAACGTGAATATAACTGAAGTTATCGCAGTAAATCTTCACGCGGATATCGTTGACGGTAGTTACAGCGCGGATGCATCAGTATCAAGTCAGGTTCAACAAGGATCTATTCTTTATTCGTTTTCGCCAACAACACCACCGGGGTCTTTAATCGTAAAAGAACCGATTAATCCGGTTTATCTTCGGTGTCATAATCAATTATTACCAAGAATTAATTTTAGATTAACTAATCAGCGCGGGGATTTACTTGATATTCGCGGAGAAACGTTAAATATTAATTTGTTGGTAAAATTCTAGATTAAAATTCTCTCCGCCGTAAAAAAAATGACAAAAAATAAGATAAAAAGCAGCAAAAATTAACATTTTTTAAAAATCTTAAGATTTTTCTTTTTTTAATTTTTCAGATTTTCTAGATTTTAGTGAAAGTTTGTTAAATTTCAGAAGTTTCACTTATCAATTTTTTTTGTTGCCTCGCTCGAGTATTAATAATTTTTCTTGATTCGTATTCGGATCTAATTTTCTCAATGATGTTATATAAAGCAACAAAATCTTTAATTTGTTCCTCGCTGACAGATGATAGTGACTGGTACATCGATGTTTGAAGTTTCTTTACGAATTTATATTCAGATGTAATACGTATCTGCAATCGAGTTTGTTTTGCGCGAGCGTGTTAAAGTCACTGACGATATTGTCAGAATCTAACTCTGGTGATAATTTTATATTTTTTTTGTTTTAGTTCTTCGATAGCGTCAATCATATAATTGATATTTTCTTCATTCATTATAGTAAATATTATATCTTTAATAAATATATAAAAAATATTATAGAAAATAATTGTTGTAAATTTTAATCATCTAAAATCAGCGGGATATAATAAAACTCGACCCATTCTCCAAAATTATATGAGAATGTTGAATTGATTATTTTATCTGCAGCTCGTCGCACTGATGCTGAATTAATGCTAAAATATTTACCAGCAGCATTCATCGACATGAATATCATTTCTTCGTTAGTTTCTAAATTTATCGATTTTACCGCCTTGGGAAGTTTTCTTCCACCACCGGTATTACCTCGTGAGGAATTTTCACTTGGCGTGACCGCCTGAAGATTTGACAATTTATTGTTAAGTTTATCACCATCAATATGGTCAATGACAAAACCATCCTGGATCAATCCGTGATGACACTCGAAAACGAATCTGTGGTTTAGATAACACCTTCTTTCTTGATTAACGGTAAATCTGAGATAACCAAATTTATCAATATTACCGACTTGATTTTTTGTTTTAATATGTCTAACGACGCCGTCGCATGATGCTTCGTATTTATCGACAATCGGATGAGTTTTGAATATCTGGCTCATATACAAATTATTGTTTATCTAAATTGACATTTGCTTGAAATCTGTTAAGATAGTCCTCCTCACATTTGATTATTCAATCATCAACGTTAATTTTTTTATCATAATGCCGCTTTAACTCTCGATATCGCTTGCCACCACAACTTAATCATAAACGAGTTTTTCCTCGCAATCCAATATTACATTTTATACATCTCTGTGGCCCGTAATTGTTCTTGCGGACAGGCCGCATATGCTTGCCGCAATATTCACGTTTGCACGATTTATCGCAACAGTTTAACGAACCAACTAGTATCCATTTGCACTTATTCATTATAATTTAGATATTTGTCTAAAATATAATATGAAATTATTTGACATTGACGAGACTAACTATGTTATTCCCGAAACCAGCCAAGCGAAGAAGGAATTTTACGACGATGAAGCTGTTCACGTTTGGTCGACCTGGAAAACAAACTTGATCAATAATACAATGACGGACGAGCGAACCAGAGAAATAATTAATTATATTCGAGATAATCACGGCGAAGAACAGTTTATATTTGGAATAAAATTCATCGCACAAATGAACGATGATGTATGGATTATTCGCGATAAACGTGATCCTATAGTTAAAGAAAAAAAAATGTGATTTTATCCTCGAGTAGTAGGCACGGATTATTAACAGGTATAGATAAACCTTACTATGCCAGATCTTATCCAGTCAGCGCTGTTGTTTATGGAATTTACCGGTTAAATAACAAACCTGATGTTGGAAAGTTAACTTTAATGAAAGTTTCTTCAGTGATAAATTGTGTAGATGAGCGAGTAATGGAGCACTTAAAAAACTCGAAACGTGGATCAGGTTTAACCTCGCTAAGATTAACAAAAATAAATACCTGGGCTGAATCAGTTGTTGATGGCGCATCAATAACTGACGTAGCTGCGTTATCGTGTAAGTTAAAATTTCCCATGATGGTAAAAACGATAACGGGTGAAATTTTATACGAATCAGCATATAAATCACGAGGTGCTCCTATAGAAATTATTGATCATAATTCTCATGCCTGGTCAAATGCGGTAACGATATTTAATCGAGATCGTGTTGTTAAATTCTATTCCGAAGAATTATTTGCAGATAACTCAACAAGCATGTTTAAATTTATTCACGATATAAGTAAATCCGATCCTGTTTCGGTTTGGTCATTTAGCAGCGAAGATAGGTATGATCAGTTTATACGACCCAATGGTGATATTTATCGAATAAAATCTTTACATGACTCAATGGTAGAATTAGCGGATAAATACTCGATAAACTCTGAACAATTATTGATTAATTGCTTTACTGTTCGATCTGTTTGCTGCTCACGCTGCTAGAGAGAAAAATTCGTGGAAGCCAACGCGAAATGAATTTCTCAAAGATGTTCAGATGAGTTGTCTCGAATACGGCCATGGCGGATTGTGGAACACCAAATACGATTATACGAATATGATATCCGTTGATATGGCCGCGTGTTATCCTGGAAGTTTTTTAGGATACGGCGATTGTGCCAAATATTTTGCTCAATTCGGTCATCCCACTAATGAAATGTCTCGGGATGCAATTAACGGACCATTACCAGATTTTCCCTTAACCGGATTTGCTCGTGTTGTATCATTTAAATTTGCTGAAAATTTGCATAAAATCTGCTAATTTGGTTTGGGAAACATTTCTCATGTCAGCGTTGGGTTCATATAGCGTTGTTGCGATATATGCTAGATTCAGCCATGTTAACGTTGCTGACGGTCAGTGAGGCAATTATTTCGTATAAAAAACAAACATCAGTTTGGCTGCCAACGCATGACGAGAACGCAAAAGACCTAGGTAGAAAAATTATAGGTAAATTTACTCAAGGTGGCGCGTATGATCACCAACGACATCATTCTAGGTTAATTATGGACGATGCTGAGTTAGATTTTATAATTGCCGATACAACGTTGAAAGGTACATTTTGCAACCGTGAAACTATTTACGTCAACGATACAAAGTTAGGTACCGTAGTTAGCTACGTTGACGGAGAATTACCGCAATATACACATTTAAGATCGTCAATGCTGGCGTATGTAAGCATAAATTTACTTTCGATGATAAATAAATTTTCTAAACACGCGGTTAGAGTAGCCACGGACTCATTTTATATTGACCGTAAGCACGCATCATTGCTAGAAAATTTAACCGGAGATGGTTGGGGCACTTGGAGAATAAAAAATGAAAATATTTTGGATTATAATTTATCTGCCGACGTTGCTGATGCTGATGAATATCATCAAAATACAATGCCAGATAATTCTTTAGCGCCATCTGTTTTTGATCCAATTTCACGACATAAATTTGTGTATAAAAACGGACCTGGTGGTAGCGGAAAAACAACCCGAGCGATCGAACTGTTAAAAAATTCTGACAATAGTATTAACGTCAACACACAGATTAGCAAAGGAAATGAAACAACGCGGCGTTAATTCTTGCACTTATCACAGTTATTTTAAATATAGCGGCGGCGCATGGAGTTGCTCGAGAATGGGAGAAAAATATATAAATAAAAATATAATTATTGACGAAGTTTGTACGATAAATTTAACAACATTAAAATTATTCCTCGAGCGGTTATCGTTGAAAAACACCGCCGTGATACTGTGCGGCGATCACGGCCAACCAAATCCTATTGATGAAGAATCACCGCATGAATGGTTAAAAATTTTTGTTGATTATTACGAGGAGGTTGATACTGATTATAGATCTCTCGATGAATCACTAAGTTTAAGAAATTAATTCGATTACAGCCAGATAAAATTCAGTGCGACGTTATGAGAAAAATAATCGATGAAACGTCAATGAAAGATTTTTTAAATTTGTGGCAACCAAATCATTTAGTTGTTGCTAGCAGAAAAATAATTCGCGATGATCTTCAACAAAAACTTTTACAGCATCATCGAGAGAAATTTCCAACGCTGCCTGTGCCACTTTGTTATCGACCAGCTGATACACGACGACAAAATATTGACGTTATTTTACCAGGATAAGAAAAAAAAATCTGGTTTTAAATGATATTGTCACAGTTGATATTGATCTTGTTAATGACGCGCTAAATGCGGAAAAATCTCCGTGGAAATTAGATTACGCCATGACGATTCATTCGTCGCAAGGATTAACTATTGATAATGTGGTTTGGATTGTTGATGACCGAATTATGTGGTCAAATTTAGTTTATTTAGCCGTATCTAGAGTTAGAAAAATATCTCAATTACGACGAATTGTTCTTGATGAAGCAATAATTAACGATGAAACGTGCGAAAATATAATCAAGAAAAAAATATTTAGTTATAATCGATTTGATAGAAAAAATAACTATGAATCTGACCTTGATGTGGATTTTATAATGACGCTTCGACGACAAAAAAATAATCACTGCGCGATTTGTAATTGCGTAATGGCGTGGAAATACCAGAAAAATGATCCTCGACAATTTACCGTTAATAGAAAAAATAACAATATCGGTCATTTACGAAGCAACGTTACATTGGCGTGCCTAGAATGTAATAGACGAGTTATCTAAGTGATTTTGGCGACAATTGAGTATCAGCTGGAATTACCTGTAATTCTTCACGAGTAAATCCGCGTTGTGGAGCTAACGAATCAAGAATATAAATCGCAGGCTTTCCTGTTGATCTTGTTACGGCAGTAATTTTATGTAATGTTACGCTCCAATTTGGGTCATTTGCTCTTTTTCGGCCACCCTCAGCCTCGCCTTGTTTAAACTAATATCTAACGATGATACTACCTAATACCGGCCTGGTTGAAAAATCGCGTCTAATTATCGGTATAGTTGATTTTGTAATTGCCACAGCCGGCTTCATTTTTATTGTCCTCGTTGGCTCATTATTAATCGCGTTAATAACGTCAGGTAATCTTAATACCCATTCCTGAGATCGCTCGTCTGAGACAAATTCTCTCGCATATTGATATCCAAATAATCGCTCAGCTAATGTTTTGTTAAATCTCTCAACGATTGCCCGATTTCGGTGAATTCCAGCGTGACCGCGTCGTATATTTGTCTTATTTTTTTCATTATCGACGAAACAACACTGAAAAATTCTCTACCTGGATCAACCTGAAGTAAATTTGGCCAAGTTAATGGTCCTTGTTGATAAATTCTGCTAAATGCATTTGCAATTTCGTTGGAAGTTTTAGTCCCTAATGGTTCAGCTTCTTTGTATCTGCTAGCGATATCAACAACGGTTAATACGTATTTGTAAGTTTTACCATTAGCGGTGTCATGAGGCAAAAACATAATATCAGCTTGATGAACTTCGTTAGGTACGCTAACGTCAAAGTGTGCGTGTTCAATTTTCTTAGGCGGAGGAAGATAAATTTGCCAAACAGCCTGTTTAGATAGCCAGGACGCCGCTACGTGATTTTTTACTTTAGCAGCCTTGGCGAGTTTGGCAATTGCTGCCTTTCCTCGCCAAAATCCACGAGGAGAATATAATATCGACTCCATATTAATTACCTTCACCGAAGATTAATTTGCCTTTCATTGCCGTCTTAATTAACCACGTAGCTAATTTTTCTTTGAAAGATTTATCAGGAATAGAATTTAACGCGTGAATTAATTTTACATCAGCGATATGTCTTTGCGCTAAATCTCCGCTACGGTAAGCTAAGTCATGAACATAACACGCGTCATCGATAGCATTTACCGGAATTTCACCCTGTTTCGGATTATTATTGTTCTCGAGTCTAAGATCTAATCGAGTACCAGGACCGCAATAATTATAGCCAGGTAAATGTTTTTCTCCAGGATATTTTGCCCAAGGTAAACCAGGCAATGATGTTAATCCTGTGGCAATGTCACCGCCGTGCTTTTTTTTCGAGATAAATTTAAATTTTTTTGCTCCACATTTTTCACATTTTCCCGTCATAGCTAATGTGCCGTTGCGTGTTGTTACTTCATTTAGATCTAATGTTGGAGTTCGTGAACGACATTTAACACAATATAAATCCATGAAATATTAATATATCATGAATGTAATTGATTTTTCAGCCACAAAAAGGCGTGAGCAAGTTAAACATCACGCGGCGTTACCAAATTCGATTAGAATGATAATAATCGGTCCATCAGGATCTGGTAAAACTCAGTTGTTGTTAAATCTGATAACGAGATGGTTAAAATGGGACAAATTATATTTAGTTGTACCATCTGTTGACGATCAGCGCTGTTATCAAGTTCTTAAAGATTTTAGCGAAAATACGTCCGAAATAAGTGATAACGTTATAGAATTTATTACAGATATTAATGAAGCGCCATCTGTTGAAGATCTTGACGGAGAAATTAATAATTTAGTCGTGTATGACGACGTGATGTTAGATAAGCAAGCAAATCCCGCCAGAATATTTTCTCGTGGGAGGCATAAAAACACAGATGTTATTTACGTAACTCAGAGGTACACGCAGATACCAAAGGTAATTAGAGATAATTGTAATATTTTAGCGGTTTTTAACGGCGTTGACACGCACACGCTAAGAAATATTCACCAAACCTGGTGCAACGGCGACATGGATATTGTGAAATTCAAAAATCTGTTTAGTCGCGCTCAATCAACGCCACACGGATTTATAACGATAAATTTGCATGATCCGCGATCACGATATCGAATTGGACTTGACCAAATATTTTAACTTGTACAGCAGCAGAGAGGGAGATACCCAAATGCGAGGCTTTAAATGACGAAACAAATTTGTCTGCACGCATTGATTTTTATGATATACACGTGATCATGTATTGATATTTGTATCAAAAATAACATCCCGTAGCAGCCTTTATTTTTGAAATTGGGAGCTTCCTGCGCAAAGTTTCTCGTAGAAGCCTTTGTTTTACCAAATAAGCTGGTCTGTTCTCCCTCTCTGCTGTTATGTCTTGGTATGAAGTATGTTTTTTTATACGAGTGTGTTGGGTTGTAAAAAATATGTAATATAGTTCTTTTCGATCTGTACTACTATATGGGTTGCTTGGCATATGATATGTGTAGTTGGTGTAAATGGATGTTTTCCTTGACGTCCATGCTTGAGGAGTATAAAGCGGTGCGTTCGTCATTCGTGCCATTCATCAGTGAGTAGTCAAAGATGGCTAATAACCAAGTGTACAAGATGTTAAAAATTACAAGAAGTAATATATAAACTTGCTATGATTGAAAAATTACCCGAAAGGTAGGAGTTAGCAGCCAGAAGAGTAAAGATTGAGCTGAATAAGTTCAGAAATGTAAAAGGAATGTTGAAAGATGTCTTAGAGGAGGAAAAAAAAGAGGACAAGGAGGAATGGATATGATGAATAAGGAGAGGAAGGATAAAGAAAAGGAGAGAAGGAGCAAGAGTATCGGAGAAGAAGAAGAAGAAGAAGAAGAAGAAGAAGAAGAAGAAGAAGAAGAAGAAGAAAAAGAAGCAGCTTGTTGAATCACTTACCAACCGTGTTGATGCTGCGTGTTACAGACATGACCTTGCTTATTAAGCATCCAATGATATCCGTTAACATGAACGCTCCGACATGGATATCATCCATGACTTAACTGCAATTATTCCAACATTGGGAGAACGAATCGCTAGATTGGTTGTCAAGGGAGGGATGAAAGCCAAACTTGCACTTGGAGGCAGACAAACTCCAATGTAATAAGTGAATTATACCGATATAAACAAACAATGGAAACCAAAACCGGACATGATCAAAAATACTGATTGAGGTAAGGGTCACACAAATGATCGCTCGACCATGGTTGGCCAGACAAGCGCTGTAGCAAATTTACTTACCAGCACCAAGAAACAAATCACGTGTTTGGTTTGAAGTTCAAAAAGATGTTACGTGTTTAGGCTCGAATAAACAGTAACACAGAAAAAGTGAAAACAACAAGCTTTGTAAAATTTAACAATTAATTTAATTCCCAGGAAAATTATGTAAAAATGAAAAAAGGAGAACTTACGGTTTTAAGAATCAAGTCCAAAAATAATCCAAGAATAATCCATGAATTGAATTGCAAAAGTCCTAATAATGAAATGTTCTACTGAATTCAAGTTCGAGTCCCGACGAAAAATCAAAGATGGAAGGCGATGACGTAAACCATATCCTACATAATGTTAAAGTTTACAGTTTCTTATAAATAACACTCCTGTGTTTGTAACCAATGACTTTTCAAAATTTCTGTGTAAGCCCTCCTCAAAATATTTCCAGAGAATATATAATTAATCCTTTTGAAATCCAAGTGATCTAAAGATAATTATCTTAAAAATCTGGCAACAACAAAGAAAAACAACTTCATATCAAGTGTAAGAGCAATAAAACTGAGAAATATCTCTCTACACATCTCTATTAAAACTAAAAAATGCATAGTTCTGGAAAAACCAGGATTTGAGAAATCAAAGGGGGGTGGGGTGGAGTCATTTGATCGTGTTTATGTCACGTACACCAAAAATGATCCCGACGAAAACCAATCATTTTCTCTCAGAAATGAAAACAATGAAAAAAGTTGTTTACATCTTGAACCCAAAGATCTAACATGACCGTGGCAACAACCAATCATTTTAAAACAAAGCTAGAACTTGTTTACTAATCTTGGAACAAGGTCAGCATTCTGGCAAAATACCTGGTGTTTATGTAAAAAAGTATTCAGGTCAACCAATTTTCTAGAAAAATATTATCTCCCATGAATAAATTTACATTACCATTGCATGTAAGAAAAATAAAAAAATTAAAACTAACAAACAAACAATTTAAATTAAAATAAATATATATACGAAAAAAAGACAACGAGGTCCATCAATCAGATTTGTTGTTTCTTCCGCATTATCGTGTCCGTGATCGACAAGGTAAATTACGGTTATACATTTAAGCGCTTACTATTGCCGATGTGGCCATCAGATACAAGGAAGATGAGCTGTTAGCGTAGGAAGTTTCTGCAAGTGTCGCAGATGTACTAGAGCGTATTTATGAACGCAAAGCGCTCACAAGGCCACGATTGTTACAAGTGGATCCTGACAAAGAATTTCTCGGATATGTTGCTGTGACGTTGATCAAACACCATATGTAGTATTGACGTTGGTGTACAGTATGTGTCGGACATGTCAGTGTGCAGTGGAACAATTTAATTGTACTCTTGCAGAATGGTCATTTAGTCATTTGGTAAAGAGTACGCTCAGAAATTGTGATAAGGTAAAAATGGTTTCAGGAAGGCGTAGCACGACTTCTATTGGTTACAGCAGCACTGAAAAATGACGTCGTACGCACGCATGAATTAAAACCAGCCAATACGATTCGACATAAGACTATTTCATTTATTCAGAAAATGATTTCACAACCAACACCGTTACAACCACCAGTAGACAAGTTTTGTTAGGTATTTACATGCACTTGTAGAGTTAGTAAGTGAACAACATCGTGCTACTGACCCGGAATTGCCCACGGATGTATACACGGTTCGGAAAGTATTGATACTCCAAGACAACAAAGACGTTACTAATTGGGACCATCACCTGGTGGACCGTACATGTGTGCGAGAGGAATTGCAAATCTTTACAGCAGACACGGAACTGCCACCAAAATTTGTGTTAGCACATTAAACAGTATGAGAGCGAACAGCACGATAACCAAACGCGTAAGTGGTGAATCCATCAAGGTGTATCCAACTCGTTCTTTTCAAGAGGGCATAAACTCACTTTAGTGCATCGGTATACACCCATACGATGTTTCTTTGATAGGATCATTTTTGCTGTATGTGCAAGTTCATGTCGGTCTCGACGACATTCCAGCTACAGTTCATGTTTGAGATATTTTTCTTCAATCGGTCAGATTTGCACGATTTTGACTACCTAACTACATATCAAAATTACCAAATTTGACGATTTGTACGATTTTTACTACCTATTACCCTATCAAAATTACAAAATCACTCGATTTCTACGATTTTGAATACTTATTATCCTATCAGAATTAACAAAATCAGTCTGAAAATCAGTAAAAATTAATGTTTTATAACATTTATTTTACTCTGATTACACTGACAGATTTCAGTAAAACATTATTTTTTTTTATTTTTCACTGGAGTTTGTTAGATATGCACGATGTTGACTACTTATTACAGTATCAAAATTAACAAATCCGACGATTTACACGATTTTGACAACCTATTACCCTATCAGAATTACAAAATTCGACAGATTTTCAAAGAAAATAATTTTTATATATACTATTTTTGTGAAATCTGAGCGACAGTTGCAGAAAACATGTTGGGTCTGACCCAGTTTTAGTCCATTTGTCAGTAAAAATATCAAGGAAGGAGATTATTTTTGTGCTGTTTCCTTGATAAAAACATTACGAGGAAATCGTAGATTTTTACGATTGAAAATCCTCGAAAATCGTAGATTTTTCACGATTTCACATATAAATTCAGACTTAAGATTGCTCTACGAAGGTCAATCAAGATGCCGGACTGGTCAGCTTGTCTGAAATTTATTCTTGATAATAGCTGATTATGACACCGTAGATAGACGGGATTGACTGGCTATTGCACAGTGAGATCCAGGTGGAACTTGCGGAGTAAACGAATAAAGAATGTATCCTTGCTGTGCCTGTGTGGATATTTCTGTGTTTGTCTGATAGCTTCCATCAATTACATCACAGTCGAGGTTGACCGCGATCGTTGAGGATATATTTACGATTCCAGGAAAAAACATGACGGCCTGTCTCTTGGGGATTATTGTTATATCTGAGAATATTATCCTGCTGCGGTGTTATCTTTCTCCATTCAGCGAGTAATTTAGGAAAAAACTCATCAAGGACATCATTAGCGGATTTTTGCAGTTCATCTGGATTACACCCGGTAAGTTTAAAAATCGGTAAATCCGCTTCTTTATTTTATATTTTTTGAGAAATCCTTGTTTCACTTATGCCTTTGCTTTAGTCACATTAGTCAAAAGATTACTATTAAATAATCAATATTCGAGTAAGATTTGGTTCAGTATTTATATCTGCTCATGATTTTTTCTCGTGATGTCGTTATATCAGAAAGATATTCTTCAAAAAAACACTCGTAATTATTCCAAGTATTGATGATAAATATTTGTAATACCATCAAACAAATCGTTAATTTCTCTGTCTTTACGAACCATAAATAATCGATAGGTATTGCAAATCCATGTTACTGACTGAGAAGTCGAATTAAAATTGATTTCAAAATCTCCTGGTTTGTTTTTCATTGTGAAATAAAAATACTCTCCCCTTTTAAGGATATGATGTGGTGTGTCATCTCTAGCAAATACTCCACCGGGCGGGATAATATTGCCTAATTCTGCGTAAATACCGGAAGCCGCAAGTATTGATTGTGTGCGAGTATCGGGATTAATAACTCCTAAATGTGATAGTTCATCCGAAGCAAAATCAGACCTTTTTGGATCAGGTGGTGCTGGAGGAATCGGTGGAGTAACATCAGACCATCCTAACAATGATCTGATCGATGACTGATAGATATCTACGGCGTAATCGGGAGAATTTATTTCTGTTGCAGATGATAGTGTTGGTTCATGTACTGTTATTGCTATCTTGGATTTCCTTCCTGTAATATTTTTTATTCGACGCTGAAATTCATCATTGATCTGTTCGATCTGAAAACTGCTGGTTGGTATTACATCAATGTTCAAGTCTTGAGTTCCATCGGATTTATTTTTATTTGCAAACACCAGCGAATTATTTCATAGCAAACAACCGGATGATTTTGATTTGATATTTGACCCATTGTACTATACTCGCAACTGTGCCAGAGCGATCTCGCTTACCGGAATCGCAGTTGGAAAATTAATACCAAATTCAGGGTTAGTGTAGTTTACTGTTATCATTGTGGTTTTCCGAGGACTTGTATTTGCGGCTATCTGCTGAAGTAGTTTGGTCATTATTTAAATTTTCATTTTTCAAAATGGCGATTTTCTTTCTTTGATTTCATCAAGGGCGATTACTTCATCGTATACCTTAACCATTATGGCAAATTCGGAATCTGATATCTTTGTATCGTCGAGGTTGGGTGATATCAGCGACGATAATTTCGAGTACGCATTTGTTGCCGCGTGTAACCGCTAGTATAAACGTGCAATTTTGTCTTCGTGAACGTGGATATTTTTATCGCGAGAATATTAAAAGCACCAGCAATGGCCGTCGATGATGAAACGCATAGCGTTGCTACCGCTACCGTTATCGGAATGTAAATACCGAACAAACCACAACATCGATGACAACTACACGCCGCTTGTATATTTTTACTTTCGCGGTATACGTGTCAATGATGGCTTTTAACGCTGATTGCCATTCACGTACTTGATCATATCTAAATTTTCGAACTTCCGTTATTATTTTACACAGTAACCACATTGATTTAAATAATCAACGGAAGTTTTTCACCAAAAAATTCCCGACACCACCAGTAAATAGTTGCGGTTAATTTCTTATCACCTGCCTCCAGCATAAATGCGTCATCCGTTCCGTTATTTAAGACAACAGACACAACTCCGGAAAACTTATCGGTTGAATGCCGCCAGGGATATGTACTGTATATATTACATTTTGCAGCGCTGAACACAGACAGCGTGTACACACCAGTGATTTACACGGTATGTTTAATAGTATTATTCTACTGCGACCATGTTGTGAATCCGGATGACACTGTGTATATTACGTTGATGACCTGCTTGTGTGGAATTTTAATCAGATTAATTTTGTTAACAATCTCAGGAATTCCACTTACGATATCCTCTTGTGTTTTCTTAATTGTATTAATATTCGTCTTGATATCAGTGTTTCATGGCAACAGTCAACGGAGTACCAAAGAAATTATCTGTGGTTTCATCAATTTATTTAAAACTTCTACGAAGATTCGTGAACATATTTAAGTCATATCCGGCTCGCAACGTGGATAATTGTTCATCTACGGTGCTGAAGTTAACGTCTACATATGTTTTTCTCGCGGCATCTTCGTCGGATGTTGGATCTCTTAAAACCACTATTTTATTTCCGTTTATGCTGAGTTCACCTGTCAGTGTGTCACCGTTATTCTTCAAACGATTAGCAACACTTCTTGCAAATCCATCTCTGATAGTTGTAAACGATATACTTTTGTCTCTGATTCTACCGCCGTCATTGAACACAGGAATATTAGCCGTTACCGCACCGAGCACTCGTCGAACTATAATAATTCCATTTGATATTGCTTGTTCTTAAAACACCATATCAGTCCTAAAAAAACAACAACCTCATCCCGGTCAACCCCAACCAGGTTAATGAGATCATTCAGATCGTCTTTTGTCGTGTAATTTGATAGATCTATGTCAGATTTTGTTACTCGCAGTAATACCAGTTCGGGATCTTCCGTAAATTCTACCATTGTTCTTTTATTTCTGATCTTAATCAATGATTAGAAATCGCAGATTTCCAACGTTGACTTGTATAATCGTGCACAACTTTGTGCGGCGGTAATGATGATTCTGATATAGACTCGAGCACAGTAATTGCTTCACGGCCGCATATTGGCGGATCGGTTAGTGTTTGTGTTAGCAACATTGAATACCAAACCGCTACTTGTAGCGGCGTAACATATCTGATAAATTCTTACGGTGGTGCTAAACTATATGAGTCAAAATAAACAATTCCACAGGGGTCAATCGCGTATGATACCCAGTGAGTTCCTGGTCCATTGCACGAATCGAGATTAATAATACCGGCTTCAATATTGTTTGGTTGTTTTGGAAATTGATCTCGCATAAAAACATCTCTGACATTTTTATATTTTTAGTTCTTTACCAGCATTAAGTAAATCAAAATTTGACATCGGTGTTAAATCGCTGGTGAAAAACCAATGGTTTTTCAACGAAGTGTTCCTGGAAGTCACATTTTCCTCGATAAGTTCCTGGAAGTCTTAGACCTTTTCCTGTTGCTTTGTTTAATCATATTTCATCGGCGGTTCCAACAGCACCTAACGTGTCCGCGTTTTCAACAGCTGGGACAGCAGCAGCTATCAGCGATGGTATTGCTGCAAGTGGGAATATACCGCCTGTCTTTAGCAATTCTTTGATTGCGCCAGCGTAAAGTTCAAGTCGTATTCCAGTCTTGGATTGTTTGGCTTTATCAAAATGTTTGCGCTGACGTTCTGTCAATGATAGTTCATTTTCACCGCCTGTGATTTGATTGCGCTTTAGCGTTATTGTGGTCCCACATTTTTTTGCTGATGAGGATTGTAGCTTCTTGATCTGACCAGGAGTCAGACTGACACTAATGTGATGATATGACATGTTTATAAAATACTCGTGCTTCTAAATTACTAAGATTGAAGGTTTTCAACTGGTGCATCAACGACTCTCATTCGACCATTACCACCTTCAAGTAACATTGCTTTGTCGCTGAGTAAGACCGCGATTGCTTTGTAAAAAGTAATAAATCGGATACAGATTTCTAAAATCACGTTGTGAGATTTGTAAACCAGTATCTACGTTTTGATATGTTCCATAATCGTCATTAACCGATGGTATTCATGTGCTATATGATTTTGTTCATAATTCAGTAGTATGTGTTCTGTTGATTCTTGTTGTCCGTTCATCCGTAAAGAAACCTCAGTAACACCTAGTTTGTCAAATATCATATTGGAGTGAGTTTGTGTGTTTACTCGATTATAATTCTGAAAAGCATCAAATATATGTCGTGATGCAGAAACACGTTGCTGTGATGATATATGCCATGTGAAATAATCGGCAATATTGGTGTTATCCGAGTTCGCAACATGGTCACAGCAGAATAATACTGTCAAACACACCGCCGCAGTTCCTGGTGTGTACAGGCCGTCTGTGTTCAGTGCTGCAAAATTTGAGATATTTACTACATATCCCTGTTGGCATTCAACTGATAAGTTTTCCGGGGTTGTGTCTATCATATTAAATAAAGTAACCGAAGAAACATTTATACTGGAAGCAGCTGACAAGAAATTAATCGCAACATCTTACTAGTGATGCTAAGAATTCGTTGCTGAAACACTTCAAATGGTTACTCTGTAAAATAATAATGGCGGTGGCAGAGTTCAGAAATATAGGGATGATCAAGTACACGAATGGCAATCAACGCTAAAAACTATCATTGATAATTACACCGTGAAAGTAAGATTATACCGACGGCGTGTAGCTGTCATTGCTGTTGTAGTTTATTCAGTGTCTACGTTAGCTGTGTCCACCGGTGTAGTGTTATTATCGCTGACCCCGATATCTGTAGTAACAGAAACCATCTGTGTTTCATCATCAACGGAAATTGCCGGTGTTTTTAATATTATCGCGAAAAAGATATCTACGTGCAGGAGTACAAAATTGAGCGATTATGTTCTGCAATACAACTCCGCAAAAAACCACAGTGATAACAATAAATTCCACTGGCCCTGAATTTAGCATTAATTTTCCATCTGCGATTCCGGTAAACGAGATGGCGTTAACGCAGTTGCGAGTATACTTCAGTTAGCCAAATATCAGATCGAAATCATTTGGTAGACTACAATCAAATAGTTCACTGGTGTTTGCGGATAAAAAAAAAAAACCTGGTGCCGATGGCACTAATGGTACCCCTAACTGGAATGTTGTTGGGATACCAACCGGAATTTATGAGATCGAAAATATCAATGATGAATTTCAACTCCGAATTAAAACTATAACTGGAAAAGAATCAAAAATAAACATAACCGTCTACGAGCCATCACTATCGTTTGCGACAGAAAGAAATTCACAGATTGCGCCGAGGATATATGTTAATCATCTATCAGAACAGTGTTAGGCTGGCCTGATGTTGCTCCGGATGCACCACCACCAATACCAGAACCCCAAAAATCAGATTTGACCACGGGCAAGCAATCATACCACAAAGTTACCCCTTCATTCAAACAAATATTTATTTAGAATAAAAAATGTAGTGGTATTGGTTGTTGGTTTTACCTTCGTTAATAAGAACAATATGTGCTGAAATTTTGTTTATGAAATACTCACTGGAGGAAGAGTTACGGCGGTAAATATTTACATAGACAGAAGTTACTTGATATTTTAAAATCATTAATCAAGAACATAAAATACAACGAGAAAAACTCAGCAATTCTTCCACGAATATCTTTTTGATATAGCAAGTTCACGCAGCGACATCATTAAGCAAACATAAATATTAAATCAGCTTGTTTCCGACATGGAATATATTAACCAGCGAGTAATTCAGGCAATAATTGATTACTCTGACAACAACGACGCAGAACGGTCTAATCAATGGCTGTTAGATGCATACAACATAACAGAGGCAGATCTACCAAAATTTAAATTTCCCGGGTATAACGCAGACGAATTAAAAAAATCCACCAACGATATCATTGATGAATATTTCCCTGAAATACTTGCTGCATGAAGAAAACACTACCACCGGCAACTATTCTCAGACACAACAATGCCCCTGACGGGACAGGCCGCCAAATATCTCCGGAAATCGCAAATATAACTCAAACGATCGCGGTCAACCCCGTCTGTGATGTAATTGATGGAAGTCATCAGACAAACATAAATATCAAATCAAGCACAGCAAGGATATATATTTTACTCGTTGACCCCCCCCCCCAGGTCACACCTGTATCTCTCATTGTGCAAGAGCCAATCAACCCCGTCTGTTTGCCATGTCATAATATGCTATTATCAAGAACAAACTTCAAGCTAACTCACCAGTTCGGGAACTTTATTGACCTTCAATGAGAAACGTTGAGTCTGGGTTTATATGTAAAATCGTAAAAATCTACGATTTTATCAAAGAAACAGAACAAAAAGTATTCTCATTTTGACAGTCAGCGTGGACTAATGCAACTGTCGCTCAGATTTCACAAAAATATTATTTCTTACTGATTTTGTTAATTCTGAAGGTTTGATAGGTAGTCAAAATCATGTAAATCGACGGACTTGTTAATTCTGAAAGGTAATATGGTAGTCAAAATTATTTAAATGGTCGGATTTGTTAATTTTGATAGGTAATAGGTAGTCAAAATCATGTAAATGTAACAATTTAACAATCTTCAGTTTAAATAAAACACAAAACAACCCAAAATATAATATTTTACTGCAATCTCTCAGTGCAATCAGAATTACAAAAATATTATAAATAAAATTTATTTTTTTACTGATTTCAGACTGATTGTTTTAATTCTGAAGGGGTAATAGGTAGTCAAAATCATGTAAATCGTCGGATTTGTTCATTCTGAATGGGTAGTTGGTAGTCAAAATCATGTAAATCGGCGGGCTTTTTAATTTTTAATTTGACAGATAGTTAGGTAGTCAAAATCATGTAAATTTAACAATTTTTAGTGAAAAACAAACAAAACAATATTTTTATTGAAATCTGTCAGTTTAATCAGAATTACAAAAATATTATAATAAATTTTTTTTATTGATTTCAGACTGATTTTGTTAAATGTGAAGGGTAATAGGTAGTCAAAATCGTGTAAATCGACAGATTTGTTAATTCGGAAGGGATAGTTGGTAGTCAAAATCATGTAAATCGACAGATTACTCAATTCTGAAGGGGCAAAAGGCAGTCAAAGTCATGTAAATCTAACAATTTTCAGCGAAAAACAAAAAAATATAATCTGTTAGTGGTGAAGGCAGCACAACTTTTTTTTACTGACTGAACTAAAATCAGACATACTACTTTCACTTTCATTTCCACGATTGAATCTAACTTTCATTTTCACTGGACATAATTTTTCTTAGTTGCCTCACACAAGTATTAATAATCTTCTTTGCTTGATATTCACGAGATAATTCTGATCTAATTTTTTCAATAGCTCGAGAAAGAGAAATAAATTCCTCTACTTCATTTGCTTTTATTGTAGCTAGTGATTGACACATTGCTGCCTGAATTTTCTTTACAAATCTATACTGAGATGGTACAGTATACCTCCTCCTTCTTTACTTTCCTGCAGTGTTTCAAAATCAGAAATATTTTTGTTCAGGATGTAATTCATCAGATATATTTATGCCGTCACTTTCTAATTTTTAATAGCAGAAATAATATCATTTATCTTTTCATAATTCATTAGAATATATATATATATATATATATTTAAAAGAAAAATGGGGTCAATGCTGACCCTTTTTAGTTTTGAAGCATTGTATTTACAATCTTAATTAATTTAATTCTAAGGACGGCACAACATACAATCTTAATTAACTTAATTACTTAGATTCTCTAAGGAGGAGGACACCAGGAAATATTTACACTATTTACAACGAGACGTCACGGTACATATAGTTATTTACAATGGGGACGGCACAACACAATTTTTTCAGCAGGAAATGTTTACACTATTTACAATGGGACGGCACGGTACAGATAGATTTTATTTACACTATTTACAGAAGGACTATACAGTCAGACACAAGGTTATTTTCTACGCTTAACAGATTTTGCACACTCTCCCAAAAAATCAACCCTGGGGGGCGCAAAATGTACCCACCATATGTTGACATGGAGGGAAGGTGTACCAATCTGTTGAGTTTCGGCGGGACATAAAACCCCAATAATAAAATTAAATCTCAAAGTATATAGGCTGACTGGTACTTGGAAATTAAAAAGATAGATGTGACTTATATTCTTAATGTTTCTTAATTATAATCGCAGAAAAAATATAGATGAACAAGAAAGCCAGACGAACTTAGTAAAGCCTACATAGTGTTTGTTAAAAAAATATTATTTATCCCAATAATCAATTACACCTGCCCGTGCTGACAGTCTTTGATTTTATCTACGGGAAGTAATCGGAGATAGACCGTAGTTATTTTACTTCCGTCATCCGTTACCACACTTACAGGTATCCTGAAATCAACCACAGATAAAAATGAATGATAATTCACATCTGAGTTTATGAAAAACTGTAATGTGTATACAATCAAGAAAAAACTCGACTACACACAAGGTATAACTTATTGAAGGTAGCATTGTGGCATGTAGTACAGAACAATTGATAATTAAACTAGATGTAGAGTTGTCTCCATTTATTACCCGAACATAACAGAATGTGATCCAAATTTTGTATTTGTTTGAAAAAGCTGATTTGGTGACATTATCTGCAACACGTCGTACCCCCGCGGAGATAATACCAAAATACTTGGAAGCCGCGAACATTGATGGAAATATTATTTCGTTACCGGTCTCTATATTGAAAGATTTGACGGACCTAGAAATCTTTTTGTTTCCCCTAGTACCACGCCCCGTGCAGTATTTTCGCTAGGTGTAATAGCTTAAAGATTTCGTAAAGGATTGTCGAGTTTGTTGTTGTTAATGTGATCGATCACAAGACCATCTTTGATCTACTCGTGAAAAAACTCGCATACAAATCTGTGATTGTGATACCTCTTTCACCCAGCGGTGAATCTATGATGACCAGCATTACGGGCAACACCGACGGGCTTTTTTCGCTGACTGTGTCTTACTGCACCATCACCAGATGCTTCATAAATTTTAATGGTGGGATGTCTGACAAATTCTTTGTGCTCCATTTATTCATAATATTATTCGTCTAAATTATAATTTATCTTCAAATCTGGCTGTATAGTCTTCAGGAGATCTTATAACCTTATCAATGACCTTGACGTTTATTTTTTTTGGGTCGAAATATCGTTTTAACTCTCTGTGTCTCTTACCACCACAACGCGCACACAACTGTGTTTTCCCTCTTACTCCAACACCACATCGTAAACACGGTTGTGGTCCTAAACTTTCATTACGAACACTTTGTAAATGTTGACCACAGAATTCATTTACGCAGGTTTTATTAAAGGAGTTGAAGACCCTACCATCAACCACTTGCTTTGATTTCTTATTTTGGTCATCGTATATATAATATTTTTTGTTTAAATCCTTTTCTGAGGTATAATATGGAAGAGTTTGAGAGATTATCTACAATCCAGCCTTGGAAAACTTCCAGATTCGATCTTGACAGAATAATCCCTGACTTGCGGAGGCGAGCTCTGGTTGAGAATAATAATCTGATTGATATTATCAGAAATGCTAAAAAAGAATTTCTTGATGATGGAGCATCTCACACGTGGTCGACATTCAAAATTATACGTGGCATTAGATGTGATGACAAAGTCATTGATGCTATAATGAACGATACGCGGTCGGAAAAGATAATCGATTATCTCGGCGATCAGAAATGTTACGCGATTATGAAATATCCGCAGATGTCAAAATCTTGGACACATATCGCAGCGATCAAATATCAGAATTATCCTCTGCGGCATCTATATCTGATCCAGTGTCCAGACACAACACTGTTTATCTAAACGGGCCCAGAGGCTGCAGTAAGATGAATCGGGTGATCGAATTATTTCGACAGAATTCAGATGATATAACTGTACTAACACCTACACACAGACTCGCTAGAGAAATGAAGCAACGAGGAGTACAATTGTGCACTTATGTAATCTTTTTCCGATATAAGGGTGACACATGGACTCCTGACAAAATGGGCGAGAAGTATATTCAAAAAATTGGGATGAAGTGTGCACAGTGTCTAAAGATATATTAAAAATGTTTCTCGATTGGCTGTTGTCTAAGAATACAGCTGTGATAATGTGCGGCGATCACGGTCAGCCATCGCCGTTTGTTGGACCATCTCCAATGATTGGTTAAAAAATTTTGTACATTATTACTCGGAGATAACTGATGATATAGAGCACTTAATGCAGAATTTAGAGAATTTAAAGAATTAATCAGACTACAGAAATTCCTATTAACAAATTTTGGAATTTATGGAGACCAAATAGTTTGATAGTTGCAATTAGAAAGACAGTTCGTGATACACTTCAACAACAATTATTTCAGTCATAGAAGAAAAGGTTTCCAGCGCTGGCTGTACCGTTGTTTTATAGACCAGCTGATACACGACGACATAATCTTGAAGTGCATATACCAGAGCAGACTGAGAAACAGAATCTTGTGTTAAATGATGTTAGGATACGCAATGACGATAAACTCATCTCAAGGGTTATCTATTTCTGATACAGTTGTTTCAATTATTGATGATCGTATCGAGTGGTCAAACTTGGTTTATTTAGCAGTGTCTAGATTCAGAAAATTATCTCAGCAGAGGAGAATTGTCATGGACGATACAGAAATTATTGATGATGTCCTCGATAGTGATGTAGTAAGAAAAAAATTAGCCGGTTATAGACAAAGTGACAAAAAAGTAAAATAATAAACGCGACTTTGATATTGATGCTGAATTTATCAACGCGCTAAAGCAGCTGCAGAATAATCATTTTGCTGTTTGTAATTGTATAATGTTGTGGCAGTACTCGAGTAATGATCCAAGACAATTTACCGTGGATAGAAAAGATAATAATCGCAGTCATACACGTGAAAATACGATGTTGACTTGTTTTGAGTGTAACCGACGCATGGGCGCTGGTTAAGTGATGCGTTAGTTAAGTGATCGCGGTCGTAATTGTGTGTCTTCGGGAATTACTTGCAATTGTTCACATGTAAATCCTTGCTGAGGAGCAGTTGAATCTAATATGTAGATTGCGGGTCTACCCGTAGATCTTGTTACTCTAGATATTTTATGAGCCGTAATACTCCATACTGGATCAGTTGCTCTTTTTTTTCCTCCTTCAGGTTCACCTGGTTTATATAAATATCTAACAGTTACATTACCCAGCATGGCTGCGCTGAAAAATCATTTCGTGTTATTGATATATGTTTTTTTGTGATCACGTTAATGGGTTGCACGTGGTTTGTTCGAGTAATTTCATTATTTAGCGCAGCTATCACATTTGGTAATCGTGTAGCCCATTCGCGAGATCTCGTATCTTACTGAATTATTTCCTTTGCATATTGATGCCCAAATAACCGCTCAGCAAGTGTTCGATTAAATCGTCCAACAATCGCCTGATCACGGTGAATTGCAGTATGTCTTCATCGTATTTTGACATTATGATGCTTCATCAGCGATGATACTGGACACTGAAATTCTTTGCCAGGATCAAACTGTAGCAGTTGTGGCCATCGCATACCACCTCGTTGATAAATTCGATTAAACGCAGCAGCTACTTTAGCAGCTGTCTTTGTCAATAACGGTTCTGCTTCTTTATATCAACTTGCAACATCAACGACAGTTAGCGCTCATTTGTATGTTTACTGGCGTCTACCAATCTTGATAGTATCATGAGGTAAAGATAAAATATCAGCCTGATGAACTTCGTTAGGATCGCTGACATCGAAATTCGCGTATTGCATTGTTTTAGGTGGTGGTAAATAATTTGCCATATTGCTTGTCGTGCTAACCATTTTGCTGCTGCTGAACGCTTGCCCCCTGCGTGTGAAGCGAGTTTACTCATCGCTGCATTACCTTTCCAGTATCCTCTTGGGGAATAATAAATTGACTCCATTATTTTAATTACCAGCTCAGAAAACTCCGTTTCCATATACACGTTTACTTTTCATTGCAGATTCCACTAACCAATTAGCTAGTGATTCTCTGAAATATTTTTGTTATAAAATTTAACGCGTGAATTAATTTCACGTTTGCGATATGTCTATCTTGTAAGTTTTTACTTTTATAAGCTACATCATGAGCGTGACACGCTTTATCGATAGCATTTACTGGATACTCTCCTGGTCTTGGTTGATCTTGGTTATCAAGTCTGACATCAAGTCGGGTTCCAGGGCCACAGTAATTATATCCCGGGTGTTTTTCTCCTGGGTACTCGGCCCATGGAGTCCGTGGTAGTTTTCCTAATTTTTCAGCAATATCACTTCCTCGCTTTTTTATATTTTCTGGATTAGAAATAAACTTAAATTTGTTGTATCGCATTGTTCACACTTACCTGTAGCTGCTGACCTGTTATTTTTTGTTGTAACAGTTGTTAGTTCACCTGTGGGGGTACGTGTCCTGCATTTCACACAATATAAATCCATATTATAATTAAATGGATGTAATTGATTTTTCAGCGACAAGAATACGAGAACCGGTTAAGCATCATGCTGCGTTACTAAATTCTATCCGAATGAGTATAATTGGTCCGACTGGAATTCGCAAAACACAGCTACTACTTAATTTCATAATGAGATGGTTACGATGGGATAAGTTGTATTTGGTTGCACCGTCAGTTGATCATCAACGGTGTTATCATGTATTAAAGGACTTCAATGAAAACGCAAAATAGTAAAATGAACGCGGTGATGATGTTGCTGAATTTATTACTGACATCAGTGCAACAACGTCTGTAGAAGCAGCAGAGAGGGTGAACAAACCAATGGTCGAAAGGCATCGAAAAAATAAAAATAAGCCTTCCTACAAATGATCGAAAAATAAAAAGCGTCGACAGATTTAAAAAAGCGTCGACACTTTACTCAGAAAATCTCTCCGGAATTTGTCTAATTAATATTTCTCCATTGTCGTTGGTGATTTTTTTCTATTTTATTATGCACGTGTTTTATGCAGTTGCGTCTTCGCCGAGGTGCCACCCATCCTCTCTACTGCTATTCATCCAAATATTTTACCAAGACCTACACGATATTTCGTTCTAGGATGGTGCAAATTTATTGTTATAAATCCATGCGGAGTACCTTGCGCTCGTGAAAAGAAGTTTTTAAATTTAATTATATCCATGTCACCGCTGCACCAAGTTTGATGAATATTTCTCATCATGTGTGTATCAATTCCATTAAACACAACTATAATATTACAGTTATCTCTGATCACTTTTTGTATTTGTGTGTATCGTTGAGTAACGTAAATGACATCAGTGTTTTTATGTCTACCTCGAGAAAATATTCCAGCTGGGTTTGTTTGTTTATCCAGCATCACATCGTCGTATACAACTAAATTATTAATACATCCATCTATGGAATCTACTGATGTTGCTTCATCAATATCAGTTATAAACTTGATAACATCTTCATCCAATAATCACGTGTTTTCATTAAAATCCTTGAGCACATCATAACATCGTTGATCATCAATTGACGGGGCTGCCAAATACAATTTGTCCCACTTTGACCATCTCTTTATAAGATTAAGTAACAACTGTGTCTTTCCACTTCCAGATGGTTCTATTATTATCATTCTGATGGAATTCGGTAACGTAGGGTGATGCTTGACAGGTTCTCGTTTTATTGTCGCCGAGAAATCAATTATATCCATGCTGTATAAAATATCTATGGATTTATATTGTGTGAAGTGCAGGACGCGTACACCGACGGATACACTAACAACTATTACCACAAAAAATAACAAATCAGCAGTTACGGGTAAGTGTACGCGGTGTTGTACAAAGAAATTCAAATTTATCTCTACTAAGAAGTCATTGCAGTCAGGTGAAAAAAAAAATAAAGTCAAGTAAAAAAGAGCAACGTGGAGGTGATATTGCAGCAAAATTAACAAAGTTACAGGGAACTCCGTGGGCTAAATACCCAGGAGAAAAACATCGACCAGGATATAATTATTGCGGTCCTGGTACTCGACTCGATATCAGGCTTGATAAGCAGGATCAACCAAAACCAGGCGAGGAACCAATAAACGCTATTGATAAAGCATGTCATGCTCATGATGTTGCGTATAAAAACAATGATGTACAACATAGGCATATTGCAGATATGAAATTAATTCATGGGTTAAATTCTATTAAAAAAATAAAAATTTCAAAGAAAAATTAGCTAATTGGCTAGTAAGATGCGCGATGAAAGGTAAAAAGCGCTAGGGGCTGGTAATATATAAAAATGGAATCGATTTATTATTCTCCAAGAAGATACTGGAAAGGTAAAGCAGCAATTAGTACACTTGATGATGCAGCAGCGGTTAAACATTCTACTGCTAAAGCGTGGTTATCCAAACAGGCAATGTGGCAAATTTACCTACCACCACCTAAGCAAATTCGATTTGCATATTTCGATGTTAGTGTTCCTAATGAAGTTCATCAAGCTGATATTCTGTTTTTACCACATGATACTGTACGTAGAAAAACGTACAAATACGCGCTAACCGTTGTTGATGTTGCAAGTAGATATTAAGATGCAGAACCGCTATCAACGAAGACAGCATCTCAAGTAGCCGATGCTTTTAAACGAATTTATCAACGAGGACCTGGACCACAAGGTGGTCTGCGATGGCCACAGCTGCTTCAGATTGATCCTGGCAAGGAATTTCTTGGTCCAGTATCAGGAGATCTCGTGAATGGGTTGCAAGATTACCAAGTGTGATAACTGCATTAAATAATGAGATCACTCGAACAACCAACATGAAACATATTATTGCAATTACCAAAAAAAATATATGTGCACAACGACGTGATCTTTCAGCACAGCCAGTATTAGGTAAAATCACTGTCAGGTATTTATTCGAGCCCGGTGAACTCGAAGGTGGTAAAGAAAGAGCGATTGATCCTATTTGGAGCGTTAACACACATAAGATATCCACCGTGACAAGATCCTCAGGTAGACCCGCAATCTACAGGCTGGATTCAACTGCTCCTCAACGTGGATTTGTACGTGAACAATTACAAGTAATTCCCGAGGACACACAATTACCACCGCGATCACTTAACTAGCTCCGTTACGTCGATTACACTCTTAAACAGGTCAACATGATATTTTCTCGTGTATAACCGCGACTGTTATCTTTTCTGTCTACGGTAAATTGTCTTGGATCATTTTTTAGATACAGCCATAACATTATACAATTACAACTTGCACAATGATTATTCTGTTGTTGTTTCAACGTGCTGTTAAATTCGACGTCGAGATCAAATTCTCGATTATTTTTTTATCAGATTGTTTATAACCAGATAATTTTTTTTTCTTATTATATCACCTCGATATTCATCGAGGTCATCACTGATCACTGACGTCTCAATTGAGATATTTTTCTAACTCGAGACACTGCAAGATAAACTGAGTTCGACCATTCGATGTGATCATCGACGATCCAAACAACTGTATCAATAATAGTTAATCCCTGAGATGAATGAATCGTCATTGCGTATCCAAGCGTCCACGGGGATTTATCAGCACGTAGAGCATCTTCAACAACATCAAGATCAACTGTAACAATATCATTCAGCACAAGATTCTGTTTCCTTGTCTCTGTCAAGTGTCCTGGTATATCAACGTCAATATTCTGCCACCGTGTACCTACTGGTCGATAACATAACGGAACTGGCAATGTTGGATATTTTTCTTTATGCAACTGAAACAACTCTCGTTGAAGTGTATCACGAACTATCTTGCTACTAGCAGCTATCAGATCATTTGGTCGCCACGTTTCTAGAAAGTCATTCATGGGTGTTTCTGAAATTATTCTACGTATTACTCTCAGTGAATTTTATTCGGTTGAAGTCTGATTAATTTTTTAAACTGTTTCAACGTTGTATCAAGTGCTCTATCATCATCATTCATTTCTTCGTAATAATATACAAAGTTCTTTAGCCATCCATGTGGAGATGGTCCAACAAACGGTGTAATAAAACTATTGGTGCCCAGCGTTTTTCTGAGAAATGTCTACCAAACCAAACATCACATAACGTATGAAGATCCATAGCAAACTCGAATGATTCAACACAAGCAAATCCAGTTAGATCAAAATCCGGCAATGGTCCATTTATCGATACTCGCGTCATTTCATGTGTTGGATGACCGAACCTTGTAAAATAATTAGAACAATCTCTGTATCCGAGAAAACTTCCTGGATAACACGCAACCATATCAACAGATATCATATCGTTATAATTATATTTGGTATTCCACAATCCGCCGTGGCCATACTCGACACAACTTGATTGTATATCCGAAAGAAATTCATTTCGGGTTGGTTTCCAAGAATTTTTCTCTCTAGCGACATGAGCTGCAACCGATGAAACAGTAAAACAGTTGCTCAGCAACTCATCAATGTTTTCTGAATATTTTTGAGCAAGATTTTTCATTTCTTCATGAAGGGATTCTTTACGATATATTTCACCGTTAGGTCGCACAAATTGATCATATTTTTGATCATCTTAGTTCTTAAATAACCACACTGACACATGATCGTTTTTACTTATCACGTTAATAAAATCAAACATGTTATCATCATAAAATTTAACAGTTCGATCTCGTGGAAACACTGTTACTGCGCTAGTCCACGCGTGTGCATTATGATCAATAATTTCAATCGAAGCTCCTTTTGATTTATACTTTGATTCATAGAAAATTTCTCCTGTTATGGTTGCTACGGTTATTGGGAATTTTAATCTTTTTCCTAACTCAGTGACATCTTTGATAGAAGCTCCGGTATCTTTAACTGTTTCGCCCCACTTGTTTATTATTTTACGTCTTTTATTTGTTAAACCGTTCCCACGGGCCGCGTTTGTAAAATGTTCTATTACTCGCTCGGCTACACAGTTTATTTTTGAAAATTTCATTGGCGCCAGTTTATCAACGCTAGGTTTTTCATTTATCACATAGATTCCATAAGTAACTGCTGTTACAGGATATGCTCGTTCATAATATGGTTTGTCAATACCGGTCAATAGACCTGGCTTGGAATTTCTACTTAGTATGACAGTTTCTTTTATTAGCGTAGACGGGATCATATTTGTCACGGATAATCCAGTTATCTGTTTCTGCAAGTATGACAAATTTTATTCTGAAAAGATAACTTCTATCATCGTTCTGTTTAATAATAGCTGCTGCTGTCTTATCATTAATCGTAGCATCGACACCTTTTGGCCTTGACCTTGTCATTACGAATAATCTTGAACGTTGACTAGACATGAGATGCACCATCTGCGTGAAATTCTTTCTTGGCGTCGTGAATTTTATTGATCAAACTTTTGTTTTTCCGATCAACCAGATCTCGTATCGGCTTGTCAGGAGATATCCTGTCGAGGTTGAATTTACTTGTTGTCCAAGGCTTTATTTGGGACAATCTTTTAAACTCATCCATATTATATTTCAGACAAGTATTTAAATAAAAAATATTATATATACAATGTCTCAATGCAAATGGTTAATGATCGGATCATTAACTCGTTGTAATAAACCCATTAGGAAAGAATTCTGCTGACAACATGCAAAACGTTAACTGTGGAAGCTTAGGACCAATACCATGTCTGCGATGTGGTGCTGGAGTACTTGCAAAACTGATCGATTTACACGATGTTGAGTACCTAAATACCCATCAGAATTAACAAACTGATCGATTTACACGATTTTGAGTACTTAAATACTCATCAGAATTAACAAACTGATTTTTAATTTCTGATAAAAAAAAATTTCACAATAATACGATATTTTTTGTTGTATTTTTGCAAAACTGATTGATTTTATTAATTTTGAGTACCAATCACCATTGAATTTCAGAATAAAAAATATTTCACAATAATAGGATATTATTTTGTAGTATTTTTTGCAAAACTGATTGATTTGCATGATTTAGAGTACCAAAATACCCCGCAGAATTAACAAAATGATCGATTTGCATGATTTTAAATACCTAAATACCCATCAGAATTAAAAAACTAATCGATTTGCATGATTTTAGTACTTAAATCCCATCAGAATTAACAAATTGATCGATTTGCATGATTTTGAGTACCAAACTCCATATCAATTTCACAATAAATTAAAATATTTCAGAATAAATTAAAATATTTCTGATAAATAAAATATTTCTGATAAAATAAAATATTTTAGAATAGAATAAAATATTTCAGAAATAAATTAAAATATTTCTGATAAAATAAAACATTTCTGAAAAATCTGCGATAAAGTCTTACGACAATCATAAGATAAAGATCTACGATAAAAGTCTTACGACAATCTTAAGATAAAGATCTATGATCTTACATACATATTGACAATCAATTCCTCCCCACGCAGGTCAATTAATCGTACTATGTGGTCAGTTAGTTTAAAATTTATTCGTGTTAACATATTATTATGACACCGCAGATAAACAGGATTAGTTGGTTCTTGCACGATCAAACCCCCAGGGGGAACTTGTGGTGTGAACGTGTATAAAATGTATCCTTGTTGAGCCTGATTTGATTTTCCGAGATCTATTTGATAGCCACCATCTATTACGTCGCAAACTAGATTAACCGCGATTGTCGATGTTATATTAACGATTCCCGGAGATACGTGTCTACCGCCGCCATGTGGATCATTATTATATCTAAAAACAGTTGTTGGCGGAGGTAGTTTTTTCCATGCATCGATTATTTTAGGAACGTTTTCGCTGATAAGATTATTAAGAGATTTTTTAGCTCAGTTGTGTCAAATTCTGGTAATGTAAATTTTAATACTTCCTCGGCGGTTTTTTGTAATGATTGTAAATAAATCATTAAAAGAATAATTTAATCTTAAACCTGTTAATTTGCCATCATATGTAATTCTTCTGACTGATCTATTAACAATGATTACACTAACATTATGAAAATCTGATATAACTTTATTTAAATGTTGAATTGACTCAATGATTTATTGTTTTACATCGTTGAAAAAATTGTGTAATACTAGAAAATAAATTCTGTAAAATTTTAAATCGAGCTTGATATTCATCCTTAAATTTTTTACTTATTGATTCAATTACTTCTTTGGTAATTATTTTATTGAAAATTTCATAATTAAAAATAATTCTACCAACGTGATCATTAGCGGAGTTTCCATTAAGATAATTTAATCCGCTTGCATAATTACTCACATTCGTAAGAAAATCATTTAATTTTGGTTCTGGTGGTCCTTCATGCACTGGGGGAACATCCGGTCAACCTAGTACGGATCTTATCGTGGACTGACAAATATCAACGACATAATCAGGAGACTGTATCTTAACCGTAGAAGATAGCGTCGGCTCATGAACGTTAATCGAAATTTTTGCTTCTTTTCCCGTTATTGGTTTTATTCTACGCGCAAATTCCTCATCGATCTCTTCAATCTCATAACTACCAGTGGGTATTCCAACAACAATCCAGTCAGGTGTTCCATCGGGTTTATTCTTATTGGCAAATACAAGCGAATTATTTGCTGGTGTACCATTAAACGATTTCGATCTGATATTTGGCCAAATATGGTATACTCGTAATTGCGCTAGTGCAATTTCATTTGATCGAATCGCAGTCTGAAAATGGGTACTAAATTCAGGATTAATCGAGCTTACCGAGATTATCGTGGTCTTGTGCGGGGTTGTGTTTGTCACGATCTGCTGAAGTAATTCTGTCATTATTAATACTCGTACCTTTAACAGCACTGTTATATATTTTAATCATTTTTGAAAACTCAAAATCAGATATAATTCCATCACCGAGACTCGCTGATAACAACGACGATAACTTCGAGTATGCGACCGTCGCTGTATGTAATCTTATCATGTAATCGGATAAGTTTTCATTCGTGCAAGTACATATTTTTGTTTTGCAATGATATTGAGCACACCTGCAATCGTTGTTGTAGCTGAAATACAAATAGTTACAGCTACTGGTGTCATCATTGCCATTGTTGATAATATCACACCGGTTCGAGCAACAACAGCGGATGCTGAATAAACGATTACGTCGATGATAACTAGTCGTCGTCGATATTTCTTTACTTTTGCCGTGTATTGTTCGACTCGATCTTTTAACGCTGCCTGCCATTCACGCGCTTGATTGTACCTGTATTGAGATGCATCGTCGATTGAGGTACTCATTATATTTTATGCAGTAAATAATTGAGGTGTTTCAGCTACAAATTCCAAACACCACCAGTAAGATGTTGCGGTTAATTTCTTATCAGCTGCTTCCACAATAAAAATTTCTTCGTTTCCGCTATTTAATATAACAGATACAACCCCGGAAAACGTATCAGTTGAATGACGCCATGGATGCGTTGTAACAATTTTGCAGCACTGAACACAGACAGCCTGTACACGCCAGTGACTGTTGTGGTATATTTGATAGTTTTATTTTGCTGCGACCAGGTTGCAAATCCAGATGACACCGTGTATACGATGTTTGTAATATGCCCGGGAGTTATTCCGGCTGAAATTTTAATCAAACTGGTTTTATTAACGATCTCAGGAATCCCCGCTACGATGTCTTGCTGTGTTTGTTTCATCCTGTCGATGTTTGTTTTGATATCAGAAAGTTTTATGTCGTCGGCGTGCGGAGTGTCGAAGAATTTATCTATGGATTCATCGGTTTTTTTGAGAATTTCATCGAAATCTTCCAAAAGCGCCTACGTGCACATCATACTCGGCCCGCAACGTGGATAATTTACCATTTACGGTGTTGTAGTTGACATCAACGTATTTTTTTGTTGCGGCATCTTCGTCGGATGTTGGATCTCTTAAAACTACTATCTTATTTTCGTTCATGCTGAGTTCATCCGTCATTGTGTCGCCGGTGTTTTTCACGCGATTAGCAACACTTTTTGCAATTTCATCTCTGATGGTTGTAAACGATATACTTGAATCCCTGATTCTGCCGCTGTCAGTAAACACAGGGATATTATCCGTAACTGCATCGAGTACTCGTCGAATTATATCATTCCATTTAATATTGCTGGTTTTTAGTTTACCATATCGATCCTGAAAAATAACAACCTCATCTGGGTCAACTCCTGCAAGATTCATGATATCAGCGAGTTCATATTTAGTAGCGTACTTTAACAGATCAACGTCGCCGGACTTTTTCTTAACGCCTGAAGAACATCTTCTTCCGTAAATATCAACCATTATAATCTAAGATCTGATTAAAACGAATCGGTTGCTTGTATAATCATGCACAACTTTATGTGGTGATTTGGATGATTTTGATATAGCGTTAAGTACATTGATTGCATCACGGCCACATATTGGCGGATCTGTCATTGTTTATTTGGGTAGCGTTCAATACCAAACTTGCGCGTGAAGTGGTGCAACATACTTGATAAATTCAATGGGTGGAGCTAACCCGTATGAATCAAAATAAACGATTCCACGTGGATCAACCGCGTATAATACCCAATGAGTACCGGGTCCGGAATTCGAGTCGAGATTAATGATACCTGTTTCAACACTGTTTGGTTGTTTCGGTAATTGATCTCGCATAAAAACACCTCTGAAGTTTTTTTATTTTATTTTTAATCGTTTAGCAGCATCAAGTAAATCAAAATTTGATGCTGGAGCATCTAACGAAGTGATCCTGGAAGCCTCAAACCTCTTCCCCAACGAGACCCCGGTAATCTTAGGCCGCGTCCCTTTTTTGTATCCCTTTCCTGTTGCTTTCTTTAGAGCCATTCCAGCAGCTGTTCCAACAGCACCTAATGGGGCTGCTTTTGCTACGGCAGGTGCGGCTGCGGAAATTAATGCTGGAATAGCCACGAGAAGTGGAAAAATACCACTGGTTTTAACTGAGTCCTTAATCGCACCCGCAGAGAGATTGAGTTTGACGCCTGTTTTTGATTGGTTAGCGCCATTGAAATGTTTAAGCTGACGTTCTGATAATGATAGTTTATTTTGACCACCCGTGATCTGATCTCGCTTTAGTGATATTTTCATTCCGCAGTTTTTTGTTGAATTTGATTGAAGGTTTTTAATCTGACCAGGAGTCAGACTGACACTAACATGATGATATGGCATTTTATGATAATACTCGTGTTTTTAAATAACATGATTAAAGATTTTCCACTGGTGCATCAACGACTCTCATTCGACCACTACCACCTTCAAGTAACATGGCTTTATCACTGAGTATAACCTCGATTGCCCTATAATTAACATTACCTGTATTTAACGTTGCTTTAAGATGTATATCAACGACAGACTGTTTTGATAGATCAAGACGCTCCAGTGAAAAATAATAAATCGGATACAAAGTTCTGAAATCATGTTGTGATATTTGTAACCCAGTATCAACATTTTGATCACGTCACATGAATGACATTAAACGATGATATACACGTCGTATACTATTTTGTTCATAATTCAGTTGTATATTCTCTGTTGGTTCTTGTTGTGCGTTTATCCGTAAATAAATATCTGTGATACCTAGTTTATCAAATATTATATGAGAGCGAGTTTGATCACTTAATCGATTGTGGTTCTGAAACGCAATAAAAATATGCCGTGGTGCAGAAGCACCTTGTTGTGATGCTATATGCCATGTAAATTGACCGTTAACGTTAGTTTGTATACTTTCCGTGCTTGTTGTTAACCATGACAACAAGGATTTGCCACCTGTGTCCATGAAAGAAATCAACTTTTGTTCTTCTGCGATCGTTGGAGTCATTACCAGCATCCACAGTGAAAGTTTCGATAATACTACTTTACCAGCATCACCAAGAGGTCTCCACAGAGCATCGCTATCATCAACCTTTCTTACAAGAACAACCGTGTGTCTAGCTCCAAAAATAACCTTTCTCACATTTCTACAAAATCCAAAAATATGCGATAGTGGAATTGTACATGAAAAATTTCTATTGTTTCCTATCAACATATTTCTACGCGCTGTAAATCCCAAGTTGAAATTTTCATTAGAGCCATGAACCACCGGCCACACAGCAGCATCAGCGGTATTGGTATCGTTTCCTGGTCGTCTTATATTATACGGATCGCTTTCAGGGTAATCAGAATTATCTTTTATCAACATCATTGTGGGACCTGGTGATATTGTATAATCATGAGAATATCTTGCTAATCCTATTATTGTTGTATCAACGTCGACATTATTCTGAATCGATTCAATATTTTTTCCATCAGTCATATACGTGGCGCTATCAAATAATGCCATGATCCCGTTGTTGACAGAACTAACTTTTATTGTATCTAAGTAATTAGTATTATCCGTGTTTACAATTATACCTTCTACCTCAATAAAAGCCTCAGCGGCTAAATAGTATCTACTTGTGTCATAAACTTGTAGTTCAATTCTTCCACGTTGATCTGGTGTTCGTGCGTCATAAGAATAAAACTGATAATCACATACCGATTCATCTTTAAGGACAGGTGCCTCCATATCAAATGCTTCGTCGGATACGCGCTTGAACATTTTATTATAATTATTTCCGTTTAACACGTTGATTACCGCGTTCGGGAAGTTCCACTTCCTGATATCAAACTTGAAATATTATTCCTTGGTTCACCGAGTCCTTGATCTGCTAACGCTGCCAGTTTTTGATTTGCAGCTTGATTTATTATTTTACTTACGTCTGCGGGCATAATTTCAGTACTTGGTAATTTACTGGTTGTGATCTTCGTCGCATTAATCGTGCTAGTCTATGTTTCATCGCCGAGAACGCCTTACCAGCAACATTGACAATTGCACCAGGAGCTTTTCACGAACAATATCAATAGCTTTCATCGATAAATGTTTTGCAACAGGTGCTACTTTTGGAGCTATCCTTGTGAATAATCCCCGTACAAAATCACCAAGTCCACCTCCGTAAATAGCTCTGTAGATTGGTAATCGTGAGTTTACCGATCTGACCTGTACGGATTTACGATCATTATTGTGTACTATCATCTTATTTTATTTACCATTTATCTAACAGCTAGTCACTGTAATCACCAACAAGTTCATCGATAAGTTCTCGGTAAACGCCAATATCCATGATACCACCTTGAAATAATCTCCGACAAATATCAGCTGCTTCGTTAATTATTTCTGATGAGTTATTTCCGGTACGTTTTCCCCCTATGAGAACTTCTAACCGTGACACGTCATTGAGGATATTATCAGGACAAACAAAATTATTTTCCAGACCACTCCCCGTTGCTCCTTCTTCTGTTGTTTTCTTAAATAGTCTTAAGGGTGATCTTTCTTCTGTTGATATTTTAAGAAGCTCTTCAGACCTTTTAAGTTCCGACTTCAACCTTTGCTGCGGTGAGGAAGATTGTTGTTGCTCTATTTGTTGCAGAGGTGGAGGAAGTTGATATGAAGGTTCCTGCTGGGAGTTGTTCTTGTTCTAGTTGTTTTATTTTCTCTCTATAAAGTCTTTTTACTTCTTCATAAAGATTTCTTTATTCTAAATCATCATCTCTAGCTTGTTTTTTATTTCTATATACACGATATATCCATGTAATAAGATTATCATCACTTACTTTTTCATGACGGGGTTTTAAAATATTAGATTTATTAAATATACTAATTAATATTTTTTCAGTTAATTTTTCTCTTTTTGTATTTCTAATATCTTCGACAAACCCATCCTTAAATCTTTCAATCAATTCTACGTTTTCTTTGACTGGTTTGGGTTTAGGTGCAAGTTCTTTTTTTTACGTCGGCGACTTCAGTATGAAGTTTTCCAATACCTTCAAGTATTTCTTCACCAACGGGTGGAGGTTGAGCAGCAGCTATATCAGTTGGAAGATCTCGTAAAATCTGTTTTGTTTGTTTAGTTCTTCTTGCTATTTTTCAGTTTGTTCTGCTGTTTGTTTTGATACCGGAAGAAGATCTTCTTTGATGACAGTTGTAAATTTGTCAGTAGGTGCAGTGATGGGTTTAAACAATTTTTTAGTGTCTTCTTCGTACTCAACTTGTGGTTGTTACTGCGTTTTCTCTAAATGAGTCTCTGACAGGAAGAAATTTTTTGATTGTTTCTAATCGTTCTCTAGCTATCCTTGCAGTATGAGATTCCGGATGTACCATTATTTTAATATAACGTAATGATTTAATTATAGCAGCAGAGAGGGTGGGTGGGACCTCGGCGAAGACGTAATTGCATAAAACACGTGCATAATAAAATAGAAAAAATCACCAATGACAATGGAGTAATATTAATTAGACAAATTCCGGAGAGATTTTCTGAGTAAAGTGTCGACGCGTTTTTAAAATCTGTCGACGCTTTTTTATTTTTCGATCATTTGTAGGAAGGCTTATTTTTAATTTTTCGACGCTTTTTGACCATTGGTCTGTTCACCCTCTCTGCTGCTGTAGATTATATTGATGGATTTATTAACAATTTAGTTGTATACGATGATGTGATGCTGGTCAAATAGACCAATCCTGCTCGAATATTTTCCCGAGGTAGGCATAAATACACAGACGTGATTTGTGTTACTCAGGGGTATACACAAATACCAAAAGTGATCAGAGATAATTGTAATAGTAATATTTTTGCTGTGTTTAACGGAGTTGATGTCCATACGTTGAGAAGTATTCATCAGACATGGTGTAGCGGTGATATGGACATAATTAAATTTAGATATTTATTCAGTCAGGCTCAGTCAACTCCATATGGATTTATAACGATGAATTTACATGTCCAACGGACTCGATATCGACTCGGTCTTGATAAAATTTTTAATTAATAGCAGCAGAGAAGGTGAAGTATCATACTTGTCACTTGAATTGGTAAAATCTTTCGCTTCAATAATTTCGAACCTTTTTTGCGATTTCCAAGAGGGCTTATTTTTACGATTTGAAGGTGAGTCAATTAGAGTCTGTTCACACTCTCTGCTGCTTATGGTGTCGGTTGAGTCCAGTTTGCCAAAACGTCTAATTTCATACTACTTAAGCTCGTATTATCCATAGAATGACGCCCCTTAAGGACTCACGGTACTAATTCCACTCCAATGGTAAACATATGGAAACACTGTCATATTCAAAATTCAATAACTTAAAATTTATGGGTGCTGATAATGACACCTATAATTTTTCGTGCACATCTAACCTTGGTGCAAGCTTATGTGTGGAGAACACCATATGACCCGCGGCAATTTGTTTACATACATGTGCATGAAACACGTGTTATTGATTCTGCACCAAATGAATCAGGTGCTACTTTCAGTATTGAGTACTCCTGAGTCAAGCCTGTAAAAATGCTAAAATTGCATCAGTAGAAATTTGTCAATATTTTTTTTACATTACATATAGGACAAGCTCTCAAAAGATATTTTTCCTAAAATTTTCATTTTCATTATTAACCAATTATGGACCACCAAACCTGTAAATACTCTATCATTTCTTCACCCATTTCTAGACTGGTTCACAGTTCTTCCGTATAATTAGTACCGTGTGTCCTTAATTGAATCAGTGATAGGGTGAACCAGTCTAAGAGCGGAATACAACAGAAGGTTTATAAGAGGCAGGGAACTAGACTGACGAGGATTATTCTTCCATATGACGCTAAAACAATTGGATAAAACTCGAACAAAATAGGAAAGCAAGCCACGTTATACGATGTAATAACTGAAAACTTGAGGTTATCCAAAACGTAGCTCCCGGGACCTTTCATTAACAATGATGCAGGTAACGTTAAATTGTTAGTGGTCCGTAAAATGTTTCCTTGACGATGAGTCCTCTTGAAATCGCTCAGTTCAAACTTATTTAGCAGGTGGAGCAGAATTTAGTGTGTATGTTGTTGGAATAACAGATAATGCAATTAATTAAGAGAAAGTGTTTACCAGCGAGCGGTAAATAGATTATAGGGATAGCAGGCCAACTTTAAAATTTCATCTCAGGTTATTAAATATGGTAATTTTTAGAAGGTCAAACTATCAGAAATAACAAATTAGCAACTAAAGTATACCCCCTTTTCATTGTTAGCTCATAGCAAGTGCAAACAAATTATTTTATTGCCTATTTTGTACAGTGTATATATTGAAAACAATTCCAGTAATGGAAAGTCCTTTGGGTTAAATAATGAAGCAGCCACTAGAGAATATAACCAGACTGTTCTGAACGCATACTTTACAAATGTATGTGGTATAGGTGGTGCTCACCAGATAATATGTTCTTTTGAGAGAGTGACGTATGTAAGGTGAAGTAGTTCGCATTTAAAACATGCACAGTGGAGAGAATGTTTGCATACCTCTATGCTACATTAATGTAATGTGGATGATATTTCTTTTGGATATTGTACTTTTGGAAATTTTACATGATTTAAGCACACTGCTAACTAAAATGACTGCTCCCTTGTGTTAAAAAATCAGTCTGAATTAGTCTAAAGTACACAATATATAGCAGCTATTAAAATAGGGAAAATGAATTTTGCCAGACTAGACAATACCAGCTTCTGAAAGTGCAATGAATGAATTACCAAATATATAAAATGTAAAAAAAAGTGATCAGGGGGCAGGGTCCAGTTTTTATGTACAAATTTAATGCTGCAATCAGTGACCTAGTATAAAAAATCATAAAAAATCAAATACACAAGTGAGGTCAAAAAGGTCCATATTTTTAGATACCTATATCAAAACAGAGCATAAGAATAGTATTCACTTGACCAGAGAAGTCAATGGCAGTTCACAGCAGAAGAGGTTTATGCACCCCAACCCCTATTTTATACCTGCATTTTTCACATCCAAATGCCATTTTTGACAGCATGTAGTACTCACAATGCAAACGCAAGCCCTTTCCCTGGATGAAACTTTTGAAAAACACTGTCTACTAAATAGTTTGATGCAATTCAGAATAGTTGTCATCCAAGCCGTTTTTGAGATACTCGGCTTGCCTTGAACCCACATGTCTACTGCTATGGGAGGCTAGCTCTTCTTCCTAGCCAACTATTGGTATTTCACTATCAACATACTGCAGAGCAACTATGGAAGGTGTACATGACTGACATCAATTTCAAGAACAACACAAGCCCAAAACACCTAGTTCACAAATATATCCATATCTATAAATAGTAAACAATAATAGCTGAAAAAGTCACACCATAGCCTTAAGTTAAGAAATTTGCCAGGGGCCAAATTACGAAACTGGACCCTGCCACCTCAGCTCTTTTTTTATACAATTTACCTCTGAAGTTCAGGAAGTGAAAATGACCAAGTAGAGCTAGCACTTTTTTGAAAGGTGCACATTTGAAGTAAGGCCAAGCTGTATACTCTATAACCCATAGTACACCCATCAATCATACACCAAAATAAAGGGAATTAAAGGTTCTTTGCATTATACCTAAGATATACAAGGTCTTTTTTAAATAGCCAGTATAACCAGTGAGGAAAGCCGGGGACATTCTTTTTCTTTAAAATCCTAACCTTTGCAAAATGCGAAACTGTATAGCGCCACCATATAAAAGAAAACTTTGGGGAAATGTGCCTCGGCCAATCCAGAATTTGCAGCTTTAATTACTCTGAATTCAGAATTATGAGTGTATGTCCAATCCAAAAGCCAAATTATGTGTAAAGCTTGTTTTTATTAATGTTTTATTCATGTGAAAGTGAAAAACAAAAGGGATTGGTAACATCTGTCTTTTATTTTTCTAAAGAAATCTATACTACATTGTAACAAGACAATCCAGGTATATAATCCTTTTAAATGCCTACCTGTATTGGAATTTGTTTAGACTAATTCATCAAAAAATATTGTTTTATGACTGAATGTTTACATAAAATATTGATTTTTCTCTAATATTTCCTGTCAAAAGTTATATATAGTACTGTAAACTTTTTATTTTTATTTATTTATTTATTTATTTTTTAGTTGCTTTATTGCATAGTTGGATTGTGCTGGCATTTTTTTTATCATAACAATATAAACTTATCTTTTAAACCATTTAAAATAACAATAAAATCACAGACAAATGAAGATGTTTATGCAGGGGGTATGGATGCTACAACAGAAAACAATCACATCACTTATGTGAAAATACAAGTATAAATTTGTATTAATCTTTTTTACTACTGCATTAATTTCATATCCAAAGGTATCAAGCAGGTTTTATACTATTTTGTAGCAGTAATAATAAAAACAAACTACTGGTTACAAGTAGAGGTAGCAATGATATTTATAATCATTGAGTATATGGTTGCTACCGCAGGAGTCTGACGTTTTGTCAGTGAAGTACCTTACAATAAATCACCTTAATGTACTATAAATATATGTATATTTATTATACTGATACACTGATTTCATGTTATCACAGATTTCATTATACCGTATTGATAAAATATCAGACTCTGTGGTTGCTACCTCTACCAGGTGCTCAAGGGAGAGAACTGACACATTTCTGGTTAAAAATGAGATGGAGGGTATATTATAATACAGCCCTATTCCCACAAATGAAGTTAAGTACCAAAATATTCTTTGCACATTCTGTATTTAGATATATAATTAAAACCCTGTTCCACGTGAAACCCTCCATGATCCACACATTTTGAGGATTTTTCATGAAAATATTCTCTGAGCCGTATCAAATTCTTACCAATAACATATAGTTTAAAGGAAAGCCAAATGGTTTCCTTTGTGCAGGTTATCACGTAAGATGTTTGCGCTATTCATGAAATTATCCAGTCAAAGTTAAAAGAATGGGAGCGCCATAAAGAGGGGGTACCCTTTCTGTACAAAAATGGTAAGATGTTGGCACTCAGTCTGACTGAAGCAGTCTCTAGTTATATTGTTATTGCTATAGATTAGCTCTCATTTATTTCAACCTCTAGAGAGTTCCACCCCAAAGACAATTCCACTCGGACATTTCGACCTCAGGGAAATTCTACCCCAAGACAATTCCATCACAGGGGCTCGTATCGTTGCTTACAATTTGTCTGTCATACATGTATTATTAAATGGCTAATGGCTGTGATAATATTGCTTTATCTGATGATATTATGTCTGTTTGGTTGGTCATTGACAGTTGTGCTCAGTCTAGCTGAACATTAGAAGATGGTGTATTAAACATCACAGGATCTCGTATCATTGCTTACAATTGACCTGTCATACATGTACTATATAATAAATACAAGGGAGGACACTTTTCTCCTTGCTCGCACGACCTATTTAAGAATAAATGCTGATATTTCAAGCTACACTTCTCGCAGCTTAATAAATTTGGTACCAATATTTAGATCAGGCATTTGACTCTATCCCTATCAAAAAAGTTTGACTTAATATCATACCTTTAAGGAATGACAAGTCCTGTTCCCATGGTACCGCTTGACATGGCCCTGATCACGCCCACTTAATATGCAAGAACAAAGCGCTTTGGTTTAAAGAAAATGATGTCCTGTATTTATTTATAACTTATTATTAGCAGAATAATGGTAAATTGTGTTCGTTCCTTACCTAAAACCAAGTCAGGTAACCAATACTTGTTGATCATAATGTGTGCATCAATAAGATTTCCAGAGGCAATTCCTTTGAGGAATATTAAAATCAAGCTAACAGTGAAATTATGGTTTAACTGAACTACAATGGAGAGAACTTTTGAGTCTAGTTATATAGTTCTGTCTCCCTCCCTTGCTCATTCTTCAAAATTTTCTTCAGATTATGTATTACAGCTTTTACAAATTTAAGAAAATGAATGAGTTCAGTTATAATAATAGTACTCCTGGGATGTAAATAATTTAAAGGAGCACCAGTATGTTGAGAGAGATAGCCAATATAAGAGTTAATACTTGAATATGGGCACTTATTTCCAGATGTTCCCACAATAACAAACAAAATCTACCATGATGTTGAAATTGTACATTCCACAACACTCATACAGGATGAACCCTCTCATTCAGGAATGCTTCAAAAAAAGAAATTCAGTGTTTGCTTAAGAACGATTTCATTGAGCCATATAAATGTGACGGGAGTTCACCATGTATGCTTGTTCCGAAACCAGATAATAATTTCAACATGTGCACTGATTATAGAAAGTTGAACAGTGTGACTAGAACAGATACATTTCCATTACCAAGAATCAATGACTGCATTGATAAATTGGAAATGCAAATTATGTCACTAAATTTTACCTTCTGAAAGGATTTTGGCAGATTCCCCTGATAGGGCAAAGGAAAATTCGACATTCATGACCTCAGATGGACTTTATCAATATAAAGTGATGCCGTTTGGGATGAAAGGTTCACCAAGTACTTCTCAACTTTTAATGAATATGATTACATTGTCTGGATAATAGTGATGCTTACATCAATGATGTCATCATCTAAAACGACACCTGGAAAGATCATGTATTGACAGTTCGGAAATTCTTTGACAGACTCACAGTTGCAAGTTTGACAATTAATTTATCGAAAAGTGAGTTTTGCCGTGCTTGTGTAATATTTTTAGGACATATCGTGGGACATGGACAAGTTAAGCCTATAGATACTAAGGTCAAGGCTATCTCTGAATTCCCTGTGCCTATCAGTAAAAAGCAACTGTTGTGATTGTTGGGTATGGCTTGATACTATCAGAAATTTTGTTCCAATTTTTCCAAATTGCTGAATCCCCGACAAATTTGTTGTTCAAGAAAACCAAGTGTCATTGGTCTGAAAAATGTCACGAGGCTTTTGGTAAGTTAAAGTCCATACTTAATAGTGCACAAGTTCTTAACAGCTCCAGATTTCAGCAAATCATTTAAACTGTCTGTTGATGCAAGTGAGGTTGGAGCAGTATTGATTCAATAAGATAAAAATGATTTTGATCATCCAGCATGCTATTTTTCTAAAAAATTAAATAATCATCAAAGAAATTATTCCACAATCAAGAAGGAATGTTTGACTTTGATATTGGCATTACAGCACTTTAGAGTTTACATTAGTTCAGCTCCTTTCTCCAATTATTGTGTTTAGTGATCAAAACTCATCAGCAAGATGAAAAACAAAAGTCAGATTATTAAGGTTTTGTTTGTTGTTACAGGAATATAATATGGACATCAGGTATATCAAAGTTAAAGATAATTTAATAGCAGATGTACTTTCATGTGTTTAGAAATATATTGTTTCATGTATACTTTGTGTCATTGATAAGATTTCATTTTATGTTTTTCTTTAACCACATGAATATTTTACTTACAGTAAAAAGAAAGATTTATTGTTAAATCTTTCTTTTTCTTTTTGAGGGCAAGTGTTATGTATATTTAATTTAATTGTTTGTTAGTTTTAAACTTTATTTTATTACATGTTATTCTAATGTAACATTGTTTGCTGGACTTGACCTTGTCCAAAATTGAATTCATTTCTGATTGACCTGATTGACTTTTTAAAATCTTTTTTACTTCATTTATGTAAACAGCTAATAATAGCTTCATTATTCTCTTTTGCATAAGCTTATTAACCAAATTTTTATTCAGGTAGACAAGAAGTGGTAAATCTGTTGATCAGGGTCAGGGTTTTGGAGATTCCCACCTGAATTTTATTGGTTATTGTGTTTGTAAGTAAACAAGGTGCTTTAGACCATTCTGAAAGGTTATTTTCCATTAGGTAATGGTTGTTTTTAGAAAATGCTGATTTGTGACCTGAGATCAAGCAGAGAAATATATTATCTTGTGACTCTGAAGATTTTACCAGTCATGCTTTAACATCTAGCAATTTAAGTTGTATTATGTTGTATCCAGTTTGGGCTGAATTTTATTTTTACTCAAATTATTAATTCAAGTGATTATTTCCTGTGGAAATACAAAAGTGCTATGAAAATTCTTGGATAGAGACATTTATTGGAATTTATACTGTATTAAAACCTGGAATAATATTTCTGTGATTCAACAGGAGACTGCTGATGCATCAGCACTTCCCTTACCATAGCAGACACATCATCATCTTCAGTTTTGTATCTTTTTGGGACTTGAACTGAGATTCATTCAGGACTTTTTATTACTAGGACTTGTGTCTTTAATTCTTGGATTATTTTCAGATTTAATTTGCAATTCTGAAAGTTCTTTTTCGTCATATGTTTTGAGTTTAGGTTTTACAAAAAGTAACAAGAAAAGAGTCAAGACAACAAGCTTTGTGAAATTAAGCAAATAATTTATTTCTTTAGAAAAACAAGGTAAATATGAGAAGAAGAACTTAGGGTAACGTTTTATGAATCAAATCCAAAAATATTGCAAGAATTATAAAATAGAAGTCCTAGTAATAAAAGGTCTTAATGAAACAGAGTTCAAATCCCAATGAAATCCAAAATGGAAGGTGATGATATCATTAATGATCAGCGAAGTGCTGCAGTGTCAACAGTCTATTGTAGAGTCACAGAAAATGTTCCAGTTTGAATTCTGTATAAATTTTGAGAAGTGTCTTTGTCCAAGAATTAATTTACAGCACTTGTATTTCAAGGGAAAATAATCTTGAAATCCAAATAATTTGAAGAAAACAAAATAATTAGCTTCAAACTGGTCACAATATAAAACACTTGGACGTTTCCACTGGTAAGTCAAGAATGACTATTCTTTCTTAAAACATCAGTAACAAATCGAACTTCAACACAAAACAGATGCCTGGATGTGGGTTAATCCTCTGGAAAAATCCAATTGATAAATGTTATTTGACATGCAGTCCAAGGATGACCTTGACTGAAATCAACTGTTCTTACTCTAGGAATGAATAAATTAAAATACAATAAAAAGAAGTTGTTTTCCAGAACCCTTACTAATTCTGAATCAAAGTCAGAAGCTAGAAACAGTGTTTCTATTATTGGTTGTTTGTAACTGAATTAAATTTCTGGACAATGTCAAATCCAGTAAGTAAAAAGTTAATTACAATAACATGTACTGGAATAAAAAATTTTTAAAACTAACAATCAAAGAATTAAATTAAATCAAATATAAATTAAATATACATAACACATGTTTCACTTTTTATTCTAGTAAAATAAATTATATGCTAAATTTTACAAAGCTTGTTGTCTTTACTCTTTTCTATTACTTATTTTAAGAGTATAGACTCATATCACTGTCTTCAAGTGGAGGCAGAAAATTCACATTTTTGTACAGGCTTTTTTGTCAGCATTTGCTAAATTCAAAGACTTTCCTACTCTGGGGAAAAAACTATAATTTCTATAGAATCTTTCCTGATTTCCCAGTAGCATGGGAACCCTGTGTGAAATATAGTTCTACCCGTAAATAACAAGAGTCCTTATACACCTTCCTACCTTCATACTACCATTTTTAGGTTCAAATGATTAGAAGTAACTAAACCAGCTTCAGAAATATAAAATAGTAACAGAAACACACTTTGTGTCTTGACAATATTCTTTTTAGGCCTTCATTCTCAAAGGTAGTATGCAGACATCGTGCAACACTTTAAAACACTCAGGTGATCTAGACATTGAGTAACAGGCCAAATTTGACCAAATATCTCCTTAAGTAGTTTTGGTTAAAAATCCATTGCTGAAAAAGTCTTTGTTAGAAAAGGGTTGACTTAAAGTTGACCAAAAGTCCTTCACAATTATGTACTACTTTACAAAAAAAAGGATTGAATTTTCTATACAATCCACTTATGTCTGCTTGCTATCTGATAAACCAGTCCCCAAACTTGTGTTGATAATCTCTGGGGCTCATATCAGTGGTTAAAGTTTACCTAATATATAAAACAAGGGTCAACACTTCTCCCATGTCTCCTGTAGCCTAAGAATTGACATATTTTCAAGCTACAATGAGATAATTTCATATCATTATTTAGATTTCTAGATATTTAGCAATGTTTGTTCATAAAATTCACAGCAGTGGAGAGACATGATCAAGGTTACTACTGGCAATAATGTTCGATACCATGTTCCATTTGCTAACTACCAAATAATAAGCTTTTTCTTTATCATGATACATTTTTGATAACTTTAGATATCAAAATGGAAACTAGTATTGGTTATTGGTTTATGTATTTCTCAACACACAATCAATACCTGGTTTTACTAGTTGCCAAGTTACTAAACAATGACATTCTCACATAAAGTGAATTTTGTGATTCACCAGCTGGTATTTTACATGTACGTGTATGTTGCCACATTTATTGGTTTGTAAACCATATTTGTATGTTGACAAAGTCATCTGATGGTAAACCTTACCCAATTATCTTTTCGGATATGATGTTTCACACTGTTCTAAAAATTCCAGTTATATTTATTTATTTATTTTATTATCTTACTACTTAATGACACCCGTAAGTGACATAAAAAGAAAGGAAAATGAAAAATAATATTATAAATATTATTTAGAGTGGAGAAAAGTATATATTATAGAACTTTGAATGAACCATGACTAGCATAGTTCTTCTTTCCGATCTGATGAAAATAAATAATAATTCAACCCAATATGCCATTAGTTTTTGCAACATTTTGATTTACAATTTCAGGCAACCTTTGTTACCAGACACTTGAGGAGTCCTAAGCAACTCATGTCATTTATTCTGATGTATCCATTTTTGTTCTGCTATTTTTTCATCCCAGCAGGTAGGTAACCAAAATTTTAATTTTAAGTAGCAGAGAGGGTGAACAGACCACTTGAGGGAATGGTCGCCCTTGTGTTTAGACCAAAAAAAATTGTGACCCTTCATAGAGGTCAATACCACGTCTACGATTATTGTTTGTCCCAAACAGAATTGTAGATGAACCCTCTCTGCTGCTATCAATCTTGGGAATCATCATCTGAATCATGGGAATCTTTTGTTTTGTTCTTCAAGTAATATTCAAGTTCTGATGGTGGTTTTTCTATTTTTGGATTTATGTTCTTTCTTTTTCTGTAATAGTTCATCAAACTTCTGTATCGATCTCCACCGCAATTTTTACAAATCTGATATAATCCTCTAACGCCGTTGTTACATCCAACACATCTTCGTGAACCAGCATGAGGATTTTTCTTTAAAATATAATTATGTTTTTTACAATATTCTCCACGACACCTTTTGTTGCATTTATTTGTTGTTCCTTGAATTAACCACACACAGTTGTTCATTATATTAAAGATATCTGTTTAATTAAATTTACACCCCTTCTGCTGATATCAATTAAAAAATTGTTATATTTAAAATAATGGTATATCCAGAATCTCATACTGCAAGAATAGCATGAGAATGATTAGAAGCAATTAAAAAATTTCTTCCTGTCAGAGGCTCTTTTAGAAAAAATCTACAAGCGCAGCAAGAAGCACAAGTTGAGTACGAAGAAGAAACTAAAAAACTGTTTAACCCGTCACTGCAGCTACTGAACAAGTTACAACAGTCATCAAAGAAGATCTTCTTCCGGTATCAAAACAAACAGCAGAACAAACTGAAAAAATAGCAAGAAGAACTAAACAGACAAAGACGATTTTACGAGATCTTCCACCTGGCATAGCCAGGGAAATAGCTGCGGCTCAACCTCCACCTGTTGGTGAGGAAATACTTGAAAGTATTGGAAAACTTCGTACTGAAGTCGCCGACATGCAAAAAGAACATGCACCTAAATTCAAGCCAGTAAAAGAAAATATAAAATTAATTGCAAAATTTAAGGAAGGGGTTGTTGAAGAAATTAGGAATACTGAAACAGAAAAATTACCCGAAAAAATATTAGATTATATATCTGACAAATCTGGGATTTTAAAACCCCGTCATGTAAAAGTAAAAAATGAAGATCTTATTAAATGGATTTATCGCATACATGCAAACAAAAGACAGGTTAAAAGTGATGATTCGAAATACAAAGATCTTTATAAAGAAGTAGAAATACTTCGCAGAGAGAGACTAGAACAAGAACAAGAACAACTGTCCCAGTATCAGCTTCCTCCACCTTTACAACGTAAAAAAATTTCTGCGCCGGCAATGACATTTACACCGATAGATTCACCACATGGATTTCGAATAAGTGACTCACCTGACATATCCCCGGTCACCACTGAAGTACTTTATCTGATGACGCAACCACCAGTATTTAAAACACCTCAAGATGAACCTAAAACAGGATCTGGTTTATGTCCTGATAATATCATTAATGATGTGTCACGGTTAGAAGTTCTCATGGGAGGAAAACGTGCCGGAAATAATTCACCAGAAATAATTAATGAAGCAGCTGATATTTGTCGGCGATTATTTCAAGGCGGTATCATGGATATTGGAGTTTACCGAGACCTTATCGATGAACTTGTTGATGACTAGTTGTTAAATAAATGGTAAATTAAAAAAGATGATCATACATAATAATCATCGTAAACCTGTACAGGTCAGAGTGGTAAACTCACGATTACCAATCTACAGAGCTACTTACAGAGATGGACTTGGTGATGTTGTGCGGGGATTATTCACAAGGATAGCTCCAAAAGCAGCACCCGTTGCAAAACAAATATCGATGAAAGCTATCGATATTGTTTGTGAAAAAGCTCCTGGAGCAATTGTCAATGTTGCTGGTAAGGCGTTTTCGGCAATCAAAGAAAGACTAGCACGATTATTGTGACGAAAACAACAACCACCAGTGAAACTGGCAAGTACTGAAATTATGCCCGCAGACGTAAGTAAAATAATAAATCAGGCTGCAAATAAAAAATTAGCGGAATTATCTAAAGAGGCAGAAAGAAATATAACATCAAATTTGATAGCAGATCAAAGACTCAGTGAATCAGGAAATATTTCAAGCATGATATCAGGAAGTGGAGTTTCCAAACCCGGTTTTCGTGTTAGACGAAAATAATTATAATAAAATGTTTAAACATGAATCCGATGAAGCATTTGATATGGAGGCACCTGTCCTTAAAGATGAATCGGTACGTGATTATCAGTTTTATTCTTATGAGGCACAAATACCAGATCAACGTGGAAGAATTGAACTACAAATTCATGATACAAGTAGATACTTTTTACCCGCTGAGGCTTTTCTTGAGGTAGAAGGTACAATTATAAAAACGGATGATACTAATTACGGAGGTGCAGTAAAAGTTGGTTTTGTCAACAATGGGATTATGGCGTTGTTTGATAGCGCCACTTATATGATCGATGGAACAAATATTGAATCGATTCAGAAAGATGTAGACGTTGCTACAACAATAATAGGATTAGCAAGATATTCTGATGATTATACAAGATCAGCAGGTCCTACAATGATGTTTGTGAAAGATAACTCCAATAACCCTGAAAGCGATCCGTATAATATAAGACGACCAAGAAATTTTGCCAATAACGCTGATGCTGATGTGTGGCCAGTGGTTCATGGTTCTAGCGAAAATTTCAACTTGGGATTTGCAGCGCGTAAAAATATGTTACTAGGAGACAATAGAAGATTTTCATGTGCAATTCCACTATCGCATATTTTTGGATTTTGTAGAAATTTTAGAAAGGTTATTTTTGGAGCTAGACACACGGTTGTTCTTGTGCGAAAAGGTGATGATAACGATGCTCTGTGGAGACCTGTTGGTGATGCTGGTAAAGTAATATTGTCTAAACTTTCACTATGGATGCCGGTAATGACTCCAACGATCGCAGTAGAACAAAAATTAATTTCTTTCATGGACACTGGTGGTAAATCCTTGTTGTCATGGTTAACAACAAGCACAGATAGTATGCAAACTAACGTTAACGGTCAGTTCACATGGCATATAGCATCACAACAGGGTGTTTCTGCACCGCGATATATTTTTGTTGCGTTTCAGGAAACTAATCGATTAGGCTCACAAGTTCACTCTCATATGATATTTGATAAACTAGGTATCACAGATATTTCTTTACGGATAAACGGACAACAAGAACCAACAGAAAATATACAACTAAATTATGCACAAAATCATGTAGGACGTGCATATCATCGTTTGATGTCATTTATGGGACATGATCAAAATGTAGATACTGGGTTGCAAATATCACAATATGATTTCAGAACTTTGTATCCGATTTATTATTTTTCACAGGAACATCTTGATCTATCAAAACAATCTGTCGTTGATGTACATCTTAAAGCAACATTGAATACAGGTGGTGCTAATTATAGAGCAATCACGGTCATAATCAGCGATAAAGCCATGTTACTTGAAGGTGGTAGTCGTCGAATGAGAGTCGTTGATGCACCAGTGGAAGATCTTTAATTATTCAGAAAAATATTATTTATATAAAAATGTCGTATAGTCATGTTAATGTTACTCTGACTCCCAGTCAGGTCAAAAAGCTTCAATCAAAAACCACCAGCAAATGCGGAACTAAAATATCACTAAAACGAGATCAGATGGGTGGTGGTCCAAACAAATTATCGTTGACAAATAATCAGATTAAACATTTCAATAAAGCCCTAGAATCAAAAACTGGAGTTCAGTTACGTCTTTCTCCGAGCACCATCAAAGACATGGTTAAAACAGGTGGTATATTTCCACTTCTCGCGGCTATTCCAGCGTTAATAGCTGCTGCCGCTCCAGCCGTAGCAAAAGCAGCCGCGTTAGGTGCTGTTGAAACAGCTGCTGGAATGGTTCTAAAGAAAGCAACAGGAAATGGGTACAAAAAAAGGGACGCGGTCTAAGATTACCGGGATCTCGTTGGGGAAGAGGTCTGAGGCTTCCACGTTAGATGTTCCAGCATCAAATTTTGATTTACTTGATGCTGCTAAACGATTAAAAAATAAAAGCCTTTAGAGGTGTTTTTATGCGAGATCAATTACCAAAACAGCCGAATAAACTCGAAACAGGTATTATTAATCTCGACGAACGTTCCGGACCCGGTACTCATTGGGTATCATACGCGGTTGATCCACGTGGAATCGTTTATTTTGATTCATACGGGTTAGCTCCACCTGCTGAATTTATCAAGTATGTCGCACCACTTCATGCAAGAACCTCTGGTTGTAAAGTTTGGTATTCAACACTACCCACACAAACAATGACAGATCCGCCAATATGTGTCCGTGAGGTAATTAATGTACTCGACGCTATATCAAAATCATCCAAACCGCCACATAAAGTTGTGCATGATTATACAAGCAACCGCTTCATTGCGCGTAAAGCGTTTTAAATAGATCTTGGAACTTAAAATATATTGGTTGATATTTACGGAAGAAGATCTTCCCGCATTAAGAGAAAATCCGGCGATGTTGATCTGTCGAAGTATGCGACTAAAGATGAACTCGCTGATATTATGAACCTGGCTGGAGTTGATCCAGATGAGGTCGTTATTTTTCCAGATCAATATGGTAAACTAAAAACGAGCAATATCAGATGGAATGATATAGTTCGACGAGTACTCGGTGCAGTTACGGATAATATTCCTGTGTTTACTGACAGTGGCAAAATCAGAGATTCAGGTGAATCATTTACAACCATCAGAGATGAAATTGCAAGAAGCGTTGCTAATCGCGTGAAAAATACCGGTGACACAATGACGGGTGAACTCAGCATGAACGGAAATAAAATAGTTTTAAGAGATCCAACATCCGACGAAGATGCAGCAACAAAAAAATACGTCGACAACGTAGATGGTAAATTATCCACGTTGCAGGCTGAGTATGACATTCACGTGGGCGCTTTTGCAAGATTTTGCAGAAACCATCAAAGAATCGCAGAAGAATTCTTCAGCACTCCGCACTCCGTTGACATAAATCTCGCTGATATCAAGACAAACATCGACACGATCAAACAAGCACAGCAAGACATCATAGCGGGGATTCCTGATATCGTTAACAAAACCAATTTGATTAAAATTCCAGCCGGAATAACTCCTGGGCATATCATAAACATCGTATGCACTGTATCATCGGGATTCGCAACATGGTCGCAGCAAAATAAAACCATCAAATATACCGCAACAGTCACTGGCTTGTACAGGCTGTCTGTGTTCAGTGATGCGCGATTTGAGATATTTACAACATATCCATGGCGTCATTCAATGGATAGGTTTTCCGGAGTTGTATCTGTTATATTAAATAGCGGAACCGAAGAAATTTTTATCCTGGAAGCAGATGATAAGAAATTAACCGCAACATCTTACTGGTGGTGTTCGGAATTTGTAGCTGAAACACCTCAGTTGGTTACTGTATAAAAATATATGGACGGTGCACAATACAGATACAATCAAGCGCGTGAATGGCAGGCGGCGCTAAAAGATCAAGTCGAACAATATACAGTAAAAGTCCAAAAATATCGACGACGATTAGTTATCGTTGATGTGATTGTTTATTCAGTATCCGCTGTTGTTGCTGGAACTGGTGTTATTTTATCAGCGGTGACAATGATGGCACCAGCAGCCGTAACTATTTGTATTTCAGCAGCAACAATGATTGCAGGTGTGCTCAATATCATCACAAAAAAAATATGCACCTGCATGAATGAAAAATTATCCGATTACATGATAAGATTGCATACAGCGACGGTCGCATACTGGAAGTTATCCTCATTGTTATCAGCAAGTCTTAGTGATGGAATTATATCTGATGTCGAGTTTTCAATGATGACTAAAATATATGACGAAGGTATCGGTATTAAAGACATAAATACTAATAATGACAGAATTACTCCAGCAGATCGTGACTAACACAACTCCGCCAAAGATAACGATGATCTCGGTAAGTTCAACTAATCCTGAATTTAGTATTAACTTTCCTACTGCAATTCCAGTAAAAGAAATAGCATTAGCTCAATTACGGGTATATTACAGCTGGCCAAATATCAGATCAAAATCATTTAATGGTACACCAGCAAATAATTCGCTTGTATTTGCTAACAAGAACAAACCAGATGGTACTCCTGACTGGATAGATGTTGGAATACCCACTGGTAGTTATGAGATCGAACAAATCAATGAAGAATTTCAACGTAGAATAAAATCAATAACCGGAAAAGAAGCAAAAATATCAATTTAACGTTCATGAACCGGTGCTGTCCTCGACGGTTGAGATACATTCTCCTGATTATGCCGTTGATATTTATCAATCCACAATTAGATCCGTACTAGGTTGGCTGGATGTTCCCCCGGTGTATGAAGGACCGCCATAAGCGAAAAAATCTTATTTTACGTCAACAAATAGATCTCGTCACGAAGTTACAATGAGAGATCTTTGGTGGTGGTGTCTTGGACCTTGAACTTGGGACGATAGTTTGGATGATTTAATTGGTTATGGTGGTGACATATTTTCAGCTTTACCAGAAGATAAAACCCCTGGCCATATTCATGAACACGAAATTGAAAGAACTATTGAAGTTTCCAATCTTGATCATAAAGATCAACTAAATAAACTACATGAACGTCTCACTGAGTATCTTTTCGATATAACATCTCACGAGACACGAGGGGAAATTATCAAACAAATAGAAATTCTGAATTATATCGCAGAAGCTATGGAACGCACTCACAACAAAATTATAGACATAATTTTAAAATCATCTCCTGCTCCAAAAAAGTTTTTAATTGATAAATATAAAATCAAGGAATCTGATATACCGACGTTCAAATTTCCTGATTATGACCCGGACGCTCGGAGAAATTCTGTCAATGATGTCATTGATGAATATTTTCCTAAAATACTCGATGCGTGGAAAAAACTAACACCACCTCCAACTGTTCTCAGACATAATAATGATCCACACGGCGGCAGCAGGCACGTTTCTCCGGGAATCGTTAATATAACCAGCACGATTGTGGTCAATCTGGTTTGTGACGTAGTCGATGGCAGCTATCAAATAGACCTCAGAAAATCAAATCAGGCTCAACAAGGATATATTTTATATACATTTACACCACAAGTTCCCCCTGGAAGTTTAATCGTGCAAGAACCAACAAATCCTGTGTATCTGCGGTGTCGCAATAATATATTAACACGAATAAATTTTAAGCTCACAGACCACCTTAATCGCTTAATTGACATGCGTGGAGAAGAGCTTGTGATAAATCTGTATGTGAAATCTTAATTAATCCAGTAAATGTTATATAATGTACCAGCATGTGATTGTTTTTTATACACTTGAAAAACGCCATCAGAACAGTGTTTTCAAAACACAGAGCAATTTAGTGTTAATTTAGTTATTGATGAATACGGAAGCGAGAACAGTTAGATGAGCTCCGCCGAGAACATATTATCGAGATCATCTGTAGAGAGATCAGATTCTAAATTATACACACTCCTGTATTAAACTCGATCAACTTAAAAAAATAAAATATTTCAGAATAAATAAATATAATCACTGATGGGATAAATTACACAAATTAATCAATTTTGTACAATCTGATGGGGTGGTTGGTACTGAAAATTACACAAATCAATCAGTGTGCTAATTCTGATGGGGTAATTGGTACTGAAAATTACACAAATCAATCAGTTTGCTAATACTGATGGGGTAATTGGTACTTAAAAGTATACAAATTAATCAATTTTCCAAAAAATACTACAAAAAAAATATTGTATTATTATTCTGAAATATTTTATTTTTGGTGAATCAATCTGATGGGGTAATTGGTACTCAAAATTATGCAAATCAATTAGTGTGCTAATTCTGATGGGGTGATTGCCACTTAAAAGTATACAAATCAATCAGTTTGCTAATTCTGATGGGGTGGTTGCTACTCAAAGTATACAAATCAATCAGTTTTCCCCCAAAAAATATATATATATATATATATATATATATATATATATATATATATATATATATATATTCACCAAACAAAGCTAAATTAAGGAATTTCCTATTTACTATACCACGCCATGTATGATAGAACATCCGGTCTAGATCATCTAATTGCTAGACCCCCCCCCCATGACTGGTCAAGGGGAGTTTACTCGATAAATAAGTAATCACACATTCATACACAATCTCGCATTATATTTCTGCACTGAACAAGGAAAATGCAACTGATTTTTAATTCCAAACATTATCGTGGACCTATGAGTCAGTACATTGTACATTGGATCTAAAATTAACCCGCCACACGATACAGACTAGACGCTGGATTCTGCACTCAGTAGGCTGGAATATACATGTCGGTTTTCTGTAGGTTAGATGTAATGTCTGTGTGTTGCGCTGTTCTAATAGGGCAGAAAAATACATGAACTGTATATTTTTGTAAGTTAGAAATCATAAATCCTTTCTGTAATGCATACTGTTCAACTTGCTCCACCAGGCATGACAGACCGTGGATGTTGTATATGATTATGACCATAAATTACCTCCCTTTCATGAGTCAAAAAATAAGTAGTATAATAATGACAATTTCTGACCTCCCAAAAAATAAATATAATTCGAGGTGGTGATGATAGTTAACAATACTGAAAGGTGATTTTCTGCTTATATTTTTTTGAGAAAGCAGATCTGGTTATATTTTCTGCTACTCTCTGTACTGAAGACGGATTAATATCAAAGTATTTCGCAGCAGAACGTATCGAATGAAATATAATTACTTCACCAGTTTCTGTGTTTATATAATTTACCGCCCTCTTTCCGATTGTTTTACATCTTCCAGTAATACTACATGCAGAGTTCACGCTTTGTGTGACAACACAAAGGTTGGATAAATTATTGTTTTGAGGATCCCCGTCAGCATGATCAATAAGACCGTTATTGATCACTCCGAAGAAACACTCATACGTGAATCGATGACAAAGATAGCTTTTCTTTCCTCCCTCACATGTGAACGCTAGATAACCAGAATTAATGACATGACCAACTGGTCTCCTCAACCTACAGTGTCTGATCATGCCATTACGATCTGATTCATAGTTTGTTATTGTGGGATGTGGGACAAATATATTTTGCTCCATATATGCAATAATATTATTTGTTTAAATCATTGTTTGTCTGAAATCTTGATATAGAATCCTCCACGGATTTTATAGCGTTTTCACTATTATTAATTTTTTTGTCATAATATCTTTTAAGTTCTCTGAACCGTTTTCCACTGCACTTTCCACATAATTCTGTTTTTCCTCGCACTCCAATACCACATCGCAGACACGGTATTGGTCCTAGACTTCCTCGTCGTATACTTTGTAAGTGCATCCAACAAAATTCCTTTTTGCAGGATTTGTTGCATCGATTTACTGAGCCGATCATCAACCATCTGCATTGAGACATTGTATATATATAATTTTCTTTATTTAAATATTTTTTTAATTATATGAATGAGTTTGAGAGATTATCCCAAACTAGGCCTGTTAAATATAAATTCAACCTCGATAGATTATCTCCAGACTTGCCAGTACGAGATTTGGTTGATCCGAAAAATAAAAGTTTGATCAATAAAATTCACGACGCCAAGAAAGAATTTTACACAGATGGTGCATCTCATACATGGTTAACGTTCAAGATTATACGCAATACTGTCAAGGACGCCACAATGAATACCAAACGAGCGGCAACTATCATTAACTACATCGCTGAGTATGAGGGCAATCAAAAATATTTCTTTAGAGTAAAATTTATTGTATTAACAGAAACAGGTAGTTGGATTATCCGTGACAAATATGATCCTGTCCTTGGCAATAATAAAATTGCCATATTAAGTAAAAATTCCAGACCGGGTCTATTGCCGGGTATTGACAAACCGTATTATGAGCGAGCGTATCCTGTAACAGCGGTTATTTATGGAATCTATGAGATAAATAAAAAACCCAACGTTGATAAACTGGCACCCATGAAATTTTCAAGGTTAAATTGTGTAGCCGAACGAGTAATAGAACACTTTACAAACGCGATGTGTGGAAATGGATTAACTGATTTAAGACGTAAAAAAATAAACTCGTGGGCTGATTCAGTTAAGGATACCGGTGCTACAATGAAAGATGTTGCTGAGTTAGGAAAAATATTAAAATTTCCAATAACCGTAGCGACAATAACCAGAGAAGTACTGTACGAATCAAAATATAAATCGAAAGGAGCTTCAAAAAATATTATTGATCATAACGCGCACGCATGGACCAGCGCAGTAACAATATTTCCACATGATCGAACTGTTAGATTTTACCCCCCAGATATGTTTGATTTTATCAACGAAATAAGTAAAAACGATCCTGTATCGGTATGGTTATTTAAAAGTAATGAGGAAGGTGAATTTGATCAGTTTGTTAGACCAAACGGTGAAATATATCGAACAGAATCTCTCCATGACGAGATGAAAAATCTTGCGTAGAAGTTTTCCAAGTGCAAACACGCGGAAAATACTGACAAATTACTAACTAATTGCTTTACCGTTCCATCTGTTGCGGCTCATTTCGCTAGAGAAAGAAATTCATGGAAACCAACACGATTTGATTTACTTGAAGATGTACGCGCAAGTTGCGTCGAATACGGACATGGCGGATTGTGGAATACCAAGTATAATTACAACGATGTTATTTCGGTTGATATGGTTGCATGTTATCCAGGAAGTTTTCTAGGATACGGAGGTTGTTCTGTATACTTTAAAAGATTCGGTCACCCTACAAACGAGATGACGCGAGTGGCAATTAATGGACCATTACCTGATAGTAGTTAAGTGGGATAGCCTACGTACAATGGGAATTAGCATTACAGGGACCCCTGGGACACTCTACGTACAATGGAAATTTAACATGGCGAAAAATCGTGGGACACTCTACGTACAAGGGGAATTTAACATGGCAAAAAATCGTGGGTCACTCTACGTACAAGGGGAATTTAACATGGGGGAATAGAGTTTGGGTATGTTTAGGGACAAGGGGAATTGAACATGGGATTTTTTTTTTTTTTTTTTAAATTTTTTAAATTTAAATTTAAATTTAGGCAATTGAAAGGCTATCTCTTTTCGAGAAATATGGCTGGCCCTGAAAAGGGCCTTTGGGTTTTTTCTTCTTTTAACTTCTTAACTTTTTCCACCATCCTCTTATTTTGTCCATCATTCCTTTCTTTTTCTTCTTTTCTGTTTCCGGCATCCAGTCCGGGTGGCCCATGGCCCGGAACTTCTCTTGGATTTTCATCCAGTTTGTGTTCAGTTTTTCTAGTTCTTCCTTTTTTTTTCTATTTTCTTCTTCTTTTCTTTCCTTTGACCACTTTTCTTTGATCTTCTTGACCTCTTCGGTCAGCACATTCCTCATTAGTTTTTCAGCTTTCTTAAGTTTTTCTAACCCCCACTTCGCGAAACACCAATCTGTCCATTCTGCAATGTCTTCTAGAAAGCACCTTGCACTCGTCACATGATCTATTGCTTCTTTTAACTTACCCACTTTCACATACGGTAGGTTAATTAAACCTCTGATTCTCTTCTCCTCATCCTCTATCATTTCTTTTACAATATTTACTGATAAGTGTAGGCTGGTTACTTGTCTTGAGACGAAGTCTTTTGTCACTGCATACCTCCATTCCTGTTCAACCCTTTCTGCTACACTCAATCCATCTACCATCCAATACCAACTTCCCATAAGATCGTTGTATAAAGCTGAAGCTGCTGGCATCTTCTTGTTTGCTTATTCCGTAGAATGGGCTCCAATGACCAACACTGTTAGTTTTATAGTGAAAGCGCGTATGTGATGGAAAACATCCCCCTAAAAAACATAAAATTGATCTTACCTAGATCATGACCTAACAACGCGCGGACGTGAAGGAAAACATCCCCCTACTTTCTCATTTCATATAATAAAAACCCAAACTATACTCTCCACATACGCTAAGAAACAATAAACAAAATCCATAATCTACTATCCACACAATCGTACGTGAGCGGTTACAAAACCCAAACTATACTCTCCACATACGCTAAGAACAATAAACAAAATCCATAATCTACTATCCACACAATCGTACGTGAGCGCTTACAGAACCCTAACTATACTCTTCACCTACGCTAAGAAACAATAAAGAAACCCATAATCTACTATTCCCACAAACATACCTTAGCTCTTACAAGCACGAACACACAAACACATACCCTCACACTATCTTAAAAAAGAGTTAGTGTTTATATTCACACTACTCTACCTACACATTGGCAAATTGATGGTTATTTCTTTTCTAGAGTATTGGGTAGCCCTGAAAAGGGCTGTTTTTTTTGTTTGGAACTTCATGGACACCTGGTTAATGGTGGCACCTTCCAGGTCTGGCGCCGCATACACATCTTGTCCCCCAGTTACTTTTTACCTTTTTGGGGGAGAGAGCAGAGGCAGGATATGTCGCTTCAGAATCCCAATTTTCGCTCTCTGGGATTCTGAAATTTCTTCTTCTTCTCTCCTTTTCCTCCTCCTCCTCTTCTTTGTATCTTCTCTCCTCCTCTTTGTATCTTCTTTCCTCTTCTTCTTTATATCTTCTCTCCTCCTCTTCTTTATTTCTTCTTTCCTCCTCCTCTCTTATCCTTCCCTCCTCCACAATGGCTTCCGCGGCCAGTTCATTTAATATGCGCCTGGCATATTCCAGATGCACATGAAGTTCCAACAGTTTCTCCAGTCTCGTGTTCATTTTTGATGTTGATCAATCAACAAGGGTAGCTGGACTGCCGAACGAGTTTCAATTTATAGTGAAAGCGTGGACGTGATGGAAAACATTCCCCTAAAAACATAAAATTGATCTTACCTAGATCATAACCAAAAAAAACAACAACGCGCGGACCTAAAAGAAACACTCACTCACTTTTTTATGCTACCCATCACTATTTTAAAATTTTTTATAAATCACTTCAATAGACTATCCACATACGCAAAGCAATCCAATCTAACCCCAAATTTACACCTCAAACACCAAAAAAAAAAAAAAAAAAAGACATCATTTTAATCTACTATCCATACCAACTTACTTAACCACTTACAAACACAAACACACAAACACATACCCTCACATTTTTTTAAAAAAGAGTTAGTGTTTATTTTCACACTACTCTACCTACACACATTGGAAAATCGATTGTTATTTCTTTTCTAGAGTATTGTGTAGCCCTGAAAAGGGCTGTTTTTTTTTTGTTTTGCTATGGCATTCTTTTTTAGTTTCTAAGAATGCGATGTCCTCTGAGGATAGACTTTCTGGCGATAGGTCTGCTTCTTCGGAAAGAGAAGAAGAACTCTTTGGTGTCGATACGACAATCGACAAAGCCTCTGTCAGCTTCAGGTTGCTGCTGCTGCTCTTGTTGTTGTTGTTGCTGCTGTCTCTGAAGTCTGTACTTCTCTGTCCATTCTTCTTTTTCCCTGTTCATTTCTTCTCTGAAGAGCTCTTCTATCAGGTCTTCAGTGATTTTTAACATTCTCACATTCTCTATTTCTTCTGGCTTCGGTATCAGACTGTGTCTGACCCTATGCAAATTCACGTAGGCTTCGTTGAGTTTAGCTAGTTTGGAGCACATCTTCTTAGGAGGATGAGTCGACAATGGATGGTTAGACTGGAAACAACCCGGTTCTTAAAGTCAAAGCGCGGACGTGAAGGAAAACATCCCCCACACACTTTTTGAGTCGCAACGTTTAGTGAGTGTCATGAGAGGGATAGTAAGAAATGAAACAGCATCAATCCAACATTCTTATAGCTAAACAAAAGACAAAGGCATTTTTTTCAAAACACAACATTTTTTTATTCAAAAATCACTTAACACTAAACAACAACTCTAACATTTTTAACAATAATCCAACATCATAACATCAAACAATTTTTTTTCAAAACACAACATTTTTTCCACAGTCTCATCACATTCCATCTTTAAAGTTTCTCCACTAGGTAAAGAGGGATAACAGTCTTCCATGGTGTCTAGTAATCTAGGATGACTTCTCTCAAACTGTTGATTTCTATGGTATTATCGAATTCTGCATACAGGATGACGTTCACCGTTTCATCAGGGTCTCGGTCTTTAAACTGAATTTCCACACGAATCTGGCCGGATTTTCTAGGGTGGAAATGTCCCTCGTCGCTGCCTTGGTCTGGAGTGAAATCGAAAGCCCACAAAGCGTAGCCTCCTGCATAATCCTCGTACGTAATACCGTGACTGGTATTGGTTCCTAACTGTCCGGTGGCTTCGTACAGGGACAAGTACGATCTCAAGTAATTCTTCTTGGTAAAGTCAGGTTCGAAAGGTCGGGTACACAAGGTCTTGCCATCGCGACTGACTTCGATTTTGGACACGCCAAAGTGTTGAAAGTAGAAAGGATTTTTTTCGGCAGCTCCGTTGAAGGCTGTATTCTCGACGATACCAACGATCAAACGTTTGGGTAACTGTCCTTGGAACAGATGATCTTCGATCATGGATCGCTGTCCCTTGGGAATGGTGAAGGTTTTCACTTCCACGCGTCGTATGGGATACTTGGCAGTCGTTCTGCTCAACGTCTGACTGATGTCGTTTCCCACTTTAGGTAACACTTCCACACGGCGTACGTAGAGTCTGGCTTCTAGGATTTTGGTTTTGTAACCGTCACTATCAGCCATCAAATGGAAAGCGGCACTGCTACGATTCAGTCTCAGGCGGACATCCACCCCGTTCAGCAAATACTTTTCTTGCAACCACATGTCCAAATGCAAACGATCCATCAGTTCTAAACTTGTGTCAGCTCCCGTGATTCTCTTTCTTCGTTCTAGAAATCCATCATTGTTGTCTTTCTTTTCATCAGTTTCCAATATTTCAAACTTGGTAGGTTCGTCAGCTTCCCATACCACACAGGCATTGAGATGAGTGTTCTTGGCATCTATTCCGTACGTCAAGAGATTTTCCAGGTAGGCACGATAAGGGTAAGTATCCATGCTGCTACTGACCAGTTTGTTATTCAAGTACAAGTCCACTCCACTGAACAAGGAATGCATGAAATTGTTGACGGGAGCTACTGCTTCATCGTCTATAGCACCTCCAGTCTTATCTAGAATTTTGACTTTCAGGTACAAGTAACTGCTATTCAGATCGATGTAATCTTCGGGCTGTCCTTTGATTTCAAACTCGATGGGAGCGGAATCGGTCAGTGAGGAGACGGGGTGAAATTCCACCCACTGGGATTCTTGCATCGTCATCATCGTGGGGGGCATGGCAAACAGATCCAGTTCCGTCTTGGAACAAGCGCAAGATTCTCGGTGCATCATTTTTTTGTCTCTTTTCTCAACAATCGAAAACGTCTAAGTCTCGAACGGTTCTTCTTTTCTTGGCCTTTCTAGCTTGAAGTCTGGTGAAAGGGTGTTTTCTTCGTCGTCTCTTTCTGCCTTGTCCTTACTGAATGCCTGACTCGGTAGCGTGCAGGGCATTTATAGGTGTTTCTTGGTGACCCAAAATGTCTTTGCCCGTTTGCAGCAAGACATTTTTGCCTGCCCTCATGAAGGCTTCTTTAGGGTTTTGTTTGTCGATGATGACATTTTGGAGAAATTCTTTGCCTTGCGTCAGTGCCGCATCTTTCAAGGCGTGCAATCCGCGTGTCACCATCGGTTTCAACACCGGGGCCACCGAATGAAAGGCCGATTTTAACATATCTCCTAAACCGTGTCCTCGCTGTCGAGCAACCCCTCGGTACACTGGATACATGACTTACGAATTGTGAGAAAACCGTTTTCGAAAATGGAGTTTCACCGTGACTTTTCCTTTGGTGAATGGAATATTTTGTCCCAAATCTCCTTTTATAGTAATGTTGACCGTGTCCAAATACGACTTACTGACAGGCAAATAGTGAGGATGTACAAATTCGCGGTGGACGTGGTAAGTGTTTCCACCTTCCTCGTCAGTGTTCGTGGCAGAATCCACTTTGAAAGGAATGACACGCAGTAACGGTACGGAGGTGTGTCCCACCACGTTATACTCCACCACATCGGAGTACACAAACATCAAATTCAGTCCTTGGTTCAGTTCTACCGGGGCACGAAATAACTTGCTAAAAGACTCGTTGTCGTAAACGATGGGTAATTCGCTTTTCTTCATCATGCTCATTCTCAGGTTCATGTCTCCGACCAACATGTCATACAATTCGGGACAAAATAAAATGGACAGGATTTTACTCCGTTCAAATTTCATCAAGAAGCAACGAGCTGTTTTGTGGTACTCCATGGTGACACTTTTGTTAACATGCTCCAAGGCTTTCAGAAACACGGCATTAAACCTGGAGGCTATGGTGCTGACCAAATGTTGACCACTAAAATAATAGCCTGGGGAAATGAACAAGTGATAGGTGGTGTACTTTTGTGTACGGGTTTTCTTGTCATATTTGACATTGCTATCCATCCACTGTTGCAATTGTTCGTCATGAACTTCCACATCAAAAAAATTTTGATTGGGAAGGACATTGAGGACTTGGGTCGGGTGAATCATTTCTACTAAAGCCACTTCCCAATGGGCTTCGTGATCTAAGGGGATGGCTTGAGGTAATTTGGCCGTGTAACAGCACAACGTGTTCTTGGGAAACACCTCCATGGAACTGTCACTGGGTAAGGTTAAGTAAAATTGGTTTTGGTGACTCATAATTCCAGAGTTCTGTGGCTGTCCGAGGGGTTAGTGGACGTCAGAGGCGTGTCTCCGCCCAAAATGGGGTTCTGGTTGTGGTTGGAGTGGTGACTGGCACTGGCACTGGACACAAGGTTCCCGTGGTTCCCGTTCGAGGTGAATTTCAGGGAGGGATTAGGAAGCAGGTAACCGATGCAACTGCTCAATAAAATGGTCCACAATTGTTTGTCTCCTTGTTGCAAACTCAAATTGGTGATGGCTGCCCCGATGACACAATACACCACGAAGATTTGGCAGAAAAAGACGATTTGCGTTTTAGGCACACGTTCTCCACACCACACCCACAAGGGTTGTTTTTGTAAATCTTGCACAGAAGAACTGGGTGAAGGAGGAGTGGTCGACGTAGCTGCGTCTGCTGTGTGAAAGGGCATAATGGTCACTTCTTTTTATAGTCGATGACTTGCGAAGCGTCGATCCAAGAATCAAAACTGGGCGGATATCCTTTCCAACGTACTTTGACTTCTTTGACACATCGTTTGCCCACTTTACGGGTTCTGCGTTCGAGAATGCTTTCGATGTCGTACACGTCGTCTTCTTTTTTGGTGACACGTTGTAACTCGGGCAAATAAAACGTTCCTTTGAGCACTTCTCCGTTCATGTCTTCCAATTTATAGACGACAGGATGACGGCCATGCACTCATCCAGTGACGCGAAACAGTTCGGTCGTCCAGTTAGGTAAGTAACCTTTGTCGAAAGTGCGTTTGGTTTTGCCAATGCGCACCCAATCTCCTACGGCCAACTCTCCACTTTTCTTGGGGACAGCCCTCGTCAGGGACGTACCAAACAGACGCTCAAACACCAGCACTTCGTTGTCTGGAGTCACGTCTTGCGGGGCACGTCCGATGCTTCGATGGTAAGATTGGTTGTATGCTTGCACCAGGTGCGGTAAGATGTCGATGTACTTCAGAGTGTGGTGATGCGTAAAATATTTCCACATGCGTTCTTTCAAAGTGCGTTGAAAACGTTCCACGATGCTGGCTTTGGTTTCGGGATTCTCGGTGGTAAAAAAATGAATGTCACGTTTCTTTAATTCTTTTTGGAAAGCTTGGTTCAGAAATTCGGTACCTTTGTCCGTTTGCCATCGAAGAGGGTGACGACCGCTTTGTTTCAACACCCGTTGCAGGGCTCGCACTAACTCGCTGCTCGATTTGGAAGTCAAGGGTATGACCCAAGCAAATTTGGAAAAGACGTCGATGACACAAAACAAATATTTGTAGCCACGATTGTAGCTGGCCAAATGAGAGACATCGGCTAAATCGGGTTGCCATTGATGATCGATGCCTTCCACTCGGGTGCGACTTCTGGCAAACTTGCGTCGAATGGGATTGTGTAAAGTGTAGTTAGCTTGTTCTTGTAACCATCGTTGCACTTGAGGTAAACGGAGACTTTTCAGTTGCGTTTTGGCAGCACGATACAATTTTTGAACTCCTGCGTAGGGAGGGATCGTAGTAAATGCTGGCTAAGACTTTTTCCATTTTTTTTTGTTGGTTGGTGTGTTAATAAGGCACCCACTCTTGGAGGAGGCTACTCTTTTTCTCTTGGGGTATTTTCTTGGATTGCAATGCTTTGCGTGTGCGACCGGCAATAGGTGTCGAAGAGGAGGAGGATGTCTGAGCGGGGGATATCGGTTCTTGTTTCACTTCTGTCTTCACTTTCTTTTTCTCTTGTGATGAAGAAGGGGTGGCCATCATCTTTTTAATCCATCCAATTCTGGAGGTAGGTGGTGTTGTTAACTTGCGTACTTTTTCTGGTGGAGTTTGAAATCCTTCTTCTTCTTCTTCTTTTCCTTTTTCTGTCTTGGTCACTGGTACTGGTGGTACTGGTACTGGTACTGGTGATGGTGCTGGACTTTTCATCAAGGTCTTAAAATCTTTCAGAGTGGGTAGAGCTGTTTCGTCTAAAGTTTTTGGTGAAAAGTTGCAGTCGTTGCAAGAGTTGACCGTACTTTTGCGATTTTTCTGTTTCGGACAAATCTTGGCGATCCATCAAGGACTGCAATTCGTGTTGTAACTGGGACATCTCGCTCAAGTGGGGATTGGGAGGTAAATGCGGGGTGTGTTGTTCTTGCCACCGATGGTATTCCATCCATCGTTTGTAAGGCACTAAAGCTAGTTTTCGTCCTTCCATGGGGTTGTCAGGGGTCGATTCTGAGATCTTGGAACTTCCGAGGGCCTTTTTATCTGGCTCCCACCAGTCCTCCCAACATGGTTCCCAAGACTCCTTTCAGTATGGGGCCTAACAAGAGAGGTAAAATGCCTCCACGTTGCACTAACATCTTTTTTTGACGAATGGGAATTTTCTTTTGAACCATTTGGCGAAGAACGTGACGATGTTTGCCTAAGCATTGTTTCTGGTGTTTGGACAAAGGGATCGTGCCTTTCAAAACGTTCAAACAACATTCGCACACGGTATCGATAACCTCTTTGGAGGCTGTTTGAATGAGTTTTTTTCGTAGGGGTGGAGAAGCTTTGGACAGGACAAATAACATGTCCCCATGTTTGGCTAAACGTGGTGGCAGTCCTTTCCTTTTCTTTCCTTGGAGTTTTCTGGAGGGTGACATCTTTGAGTCTTCAGGAGCACCAAAAAACACTGATACCCGACTTGGTCACAGGCCTTTTTTATACTGGAACGCGTCGCCACTGATTGTCTTGACGTCGTATTAGTTTGAGGACAGGCATGACACGTCGTGCAGGGGTACGTAACGGACTAAATCGAGCCAGTTCTTGCTTGGACAAATCCAGTAAACCTTGTAACATGCCCGATCTTTCTTGAACTTTGATTTTGGGAGAAGGTACTTTGTGAGTAGCAGCCACTGCCACTAAATTGGAAGGTCCTGCCACTGGGGAAGTTCTTTTGGGGGTCATCAACGGAGAAGTTCTTGGTGTGATCAACGTCTCCAAGTACTCTTCAGTTCTGGGTGTCATTAACGGAGAAGTGGACAAACGTGAGGCTGCCGGAGACGCAGTCACCGCCGTGGCAGGTCGTGGTTTGCGAGTGTAAGGTTGCGTCCTGGCCGAAGTGCCTCTCTTGCGACTAGTTTTCTGTGGACTTTTCTTTTTCTGGGGACTTTTTCTCTGTTTCTTTTTCTGGGGGATTCTTTTCTTTTTCCGGGGTGGTGGTTTCTGGTCAGAGGAGGGTCCTGCCACTGGAGAAGTTCTCCTTGGGGACCTGGTCTTTTTCTTCTTGGGGCTTCGTTGGACTTTTGTCTTGAGTATAACTTTGGGGGCATTAGGATCCCATCTTAAGAGTGAGCGAATGATGACCCCTCCTAGAGTACCGCTCCCTCCAGGTTTCAAAATGATTTGTTTTTTGGTTTGAGTGTCGATGCGGGGATCGGCCAGTTGGACCAAAGCGACTTTGTTTCGATCAAAAAAGCGTTTGGTTTGATGAGGAATCTGAATGATTCCTTGGAGTAATTGACGTGCCGTCACCGTGAACCATCGTAAGACTTCTTTGAGACTAGCTTCTAAGACACGAGCTCGTGTTTGTGGATCTTTTTCTCGACTGATGCCATACAAGGCACGAATCAATTTGACGGGAAGATGCAACTGAAGGGACGTCATGTTCACACTGTGTGAGACAGACGAAAAAGGGTCTGAGGTTTTTATAGATTTTTTTAGGTGGAGTGAAATGAAGTCGAGGACGGAGACGTGTACAGGACAGGCCCTCTGTCTTGGCACCAGTGGTGAAACAAGTGGGTACGAAATCGCAAATCCTCGGGAGTCGTAGGTTTCAAATCGACGAGTAAATAGGCGTGTGGCGTTTGAGTGGCATCGTCGTATGCCTGAGTCAGCCAAGGCGTTCCTAACTGTTTGGCTAAGACTTGCACTTGCGATTTATCTCGAGGGCTTTTAAACAAGACCACGTAATGCGCATTGAGACTGATGGTGCGATGGGCTTTACTTTGTTGAAACAAATTTTGGGTGATGTAAACGACACTGGCATTACGGTGATGCCCTTTGCGCATGAACCACAGTTTAATTTCTTCTTCGTCTTCTCCTAACATGTCGTCGAAAATGACCAAATGGGTTAAACGGGAGTCAGAGACGATGCCGTCGTCTTCTTTAGGAATGCCTTCCACAAACACGATGGAATCGCCTTGACTTTCTCGCAAGAGGTTGTACGCCGATTGCCACTCTTTGTAACACCACACGATCCGTTGAGGTGGCCGATCGATCAAATGATGTTTATGTTCGATCAAACGTTTGACGAATTCGGTTTTGCCTGAACCGCTAGGTCCAGCAATGAGCATGTTAAAGGGATGGCGAAGATACAAAGCCTCCCAACTGGCACGATCTAAGTGTTCGTCGATGACTTTGACAGTAGAGGAAGAGGGAGCAGAGACAACAGAGGTAGCCATGGTGTGAGAAATGTCACTTGTGACACGAGAAACAAACAAGACAAGAGTTTATATACTTTTTCAGAACACGTTTATTGAATGTTTTTTTCAAACATGAATACGAAAGACAAAAAATACATAAAAGCCAAAGGCTTAAGTACAAGAATAAAAGGCACATGATACCCCTTGAACGTGGAATAAACACAAGTGTCTGTACAACATGTTTTGGGTAAAGTTCTAACCAGTTCTATAGTAGGGGTAAGGTCACACAAGTGTCCTCCCAAAAGGGTCTTTCAGGCCTGTCCACGACAGTCCTGTCCTGGGTGACGGGTTCTTCTGGCACCGTCACTAACACAGGTTGAAAAGTAACTTTTTTCCTTGAATAACTCTCGTGCATACTAGGCCACCTCTTGTGTCCAAGCCTCAAAACCCTGGTCTCGGTGATGTCCAACATTTGACTCCTAACCAATCTGGTTTCTTCTTCTGGTATACAATTTGATAGACTTTTTCCAAGGGTCGACTGACGATGTGGTGAGTGGGTAAACGTACAATCTTGTTCGGTTGATAGGTGGTCACTTTAAAGTTTCCATCCTCTCCCGATTGCAAGGCTTCTTTCAATACCCCAAAGTTGACCACTCGACTGGTACGATGATTCAGAGTCAGTCCTTTCACTTTGCACGTCGTGTGCACTTCTCCTTGTTTGTCCCGGTATTCGTAGGCGTAATTTTTGGGACCACCACTGACGAAACTTAGAATCTTGTCGTTGGGATGCTCGTCTGTCCAGGCTCCTAAACGGTCTCCTTCGATGTCAGGGTGCTGTTGACTCGGGTGATGGATGTAAATGCAACTGTCCGTGTCAAAGTACAGGACGCGTTCTTCTAACAGTTCTAAAGCTTCATACAATTTTAAGCGAGCATGAGCTGTCACGTAAGCCGCAATGATGACATTTCCAAAAGGGTCGTCTTGTACAAAGTCCAGATCTTCTTCGTAATTGACCAAGATCAAATCCTCTCGAACGACGTCCACGTGTTTCATGTATTTGGTTTTGTCATGAATCATCTGGAAGTAGCGGGAAGGTTCTGTCAAATATTCCGTCTTGGGTAAACACGGTCGTTGTGCCATTTTACCCCACAAGCAATTTAACATCACTTTGGCAAACGATCGCCTGCCTTCGTTTTTTTCGATGTGGTCTAAAGAGATGCCTTCTTGTTCGTAGTATTTCTCTTTGAATTGTATTTGGTCTTCGGGAGTGTGACACCAGGAAGGATAGCCGCTGGCTTCTTGTTTCAGTTTCAAAAAGGCATCCACGTAGTCGGCGAAAATGCCTTTCTGAGTAGGGTCACCCTTGTGGTACTGTTGTGTCTTGGGAAAGTGGCAAATTTCGTACACTTCTAACAGTTGGTATCCCATGTCCAGAGCTTTGAACAATTCCACGCTGACCCAGGTTCCCGTCAAGGCCCGTTCTTCCTGGCTGTGATGGCAAGGTTGGTCCTGGTTGCACGTTTCGGCACAAGTACGACACAAGGGAAGCATCAGTTTGCCTTGACAATGGTGAGGTAAGATGGGATGGTATAGGTTCGTGGGAGGCAAAACTTTACACTTGATCAAGCCTTCGTATTGTCGAATGTTTTTCAGGTCGATGTGTTCCATCAGCAATTGCGGGTGCCGTACAGGAAAGCAACAATATTTGCACACGTAGGGATACAGCGAACACACGTCCAAGTATTTGATTTCTTCTCCTTTCTCTTTGTCGGCTTGGTACAGCAAACAGGTCGCATTGGTCCTTCCTCCGTACAAACTATCCCTCGGGTTCAGCGGGTCCATGAACTGGTAACTTTCCACGAGGCGTTTAAACTTGGGATCGGTTTTCATACGGTGATCGTATTCGTGTTCCCACATTTCCACCACTTGGTATCCTTGCTGTTCTAGCTTTAGGCGTCGCTGACAAGTGTCCTGGTACAGGTCTTCCATGGTACGTTGTAAAAACTGATTTTTAGTGCCACGGTCAGGGTAGCAGACGGGACATCCGTGAAATAAGCAACCGTTAAACTCGTACACGATCTTGGGGTTTTCTAAGTCCCAGCCATCGACCGAATACGTTCTGATGGTCTTTTCGCCTCCTCCGTTGCGGGCATGCTGAATCCATTTGTCTTCCTTGTCGTACAAGTAATGTAACCAACGTAGGGCTTTGACCGAGTATTGACGCTTGACATAGTGGGTCGTTTGAGGACTGATGACAGCCACGGTGTTTTCAGGCATGAATCGTTGGCGGTACACTAAGGAACACGCTTTGGCAATGGTGCAAGCTTCTTTCAAAGGATCGACCCCTCCGTGTTCCATGAACAGTTCTCGAAATTTTCCACAGCAACGCCGTAAAATGTCCACGTCGGAACGACAATACTTTAACATTTCTTCCTGAAAGTCGAAAGGGTCCGAGGCGTGAGCTGGGTACCAAGCGTAGAAAGCTTCTCGTTGTTCGGTACGCATGTTGTCGGGGTCGTAATAGTGAGCCTCAGGCAAATGGGGTAGAACAGCATGTTGATTGGCTTCCGTATTGGAAAAGCGTGGAAAGTACCCTTTAGCCATTTCTGTCATTCCAAACGTTTTAGGCATTCGGCTCAAAGGCATGGCCAAGTAACTCATCGAATCTTTAAACTGTACTTGTCCCACTTGCATGAAAATGATTTTGGCTCCGTTCAAAATCACTTTAGGACGTTCGGTGCCATGTTCCGTATAGTACCTCAAAAGAAACTGTCCATCGTATCCGGAGAAATTGTGAGCCATCACTGTGGCATGACGATGACAATCTCCGTAACGTTCGATGTCCTCTTGGCTCCACGTCTTGTCGATGGGGTCTAAGACCCATTGGGCAAAATCGGCTAACGTGTTTGGTCCCCGAAAGATTTTTTCACGCCCTCCGGGAATCTTGCTGCAGTGAGGGCAATGACTGAAGATAGGTTCTTGAATGCACTTCTCGCACGCTCGATGAGCCACGCAGAAATTAGGAATGTGAATGCCGGTCTCTTGCATGCATTCGAAATCGAAAAAGATGAAATTGCCTTTCTTCTTGTGACCATCCTCTTTCTCTGGTGGGGGTTGGTATTTTTGCACGTAGCATTCGTGTTCCAAGTCCACGATGTGGTGACAAATGTGACATTTTTTCTTTCCTCGACATACGTGTGCCTTGGCATTGTTGGTAAGTATGCCTTGTCCACAGGTAGGGCACAATCTCAAGAGTTGACAAGCACATTTCTGCTGTGAACCTTGCATCTTCAGATGTTGCTGGTAACAGGCAGGGCTGACAAACGTACGCAGACAAGTTGAACAAGGCACTGGTTCTTCGCTCAGACAGGGTGGAGAGGCCAAACATCCTGGGCATTCAATCCACAATGCTTGTGTTGCTCTCGATTGTTATAACCATAATCACATTTCACACAATAATAACCGTATCCCAGGAATCCAGTGATACTGGTAATGGTATCGAAATGGTCATCGTGATGATAGACAAGAATGTATTTTCCGTCCTTAAAATCTTGGCCTCGAAACAACAGAGGCCCGCGCATTTCTTGAGGGTGCACTTTCAAGGTGTAGTGTGGAGCTAGGGCATCTTGCAATTTTTGCATCTCAGGAATGCCACAGGGTGTGTCTTTGGACAGTCCGGCTTGTTGTAACAGGAGTTCTGCTTCGTTTCGTTGTTTGGCTCGATAGGAACGTTGAATAGTGTTCCAGGTTCTTTTCCATTCTACCGTGTCGTTCTTGTTGGCATAGGTTCGTCCCACCACGATGGCTCGAGCTAAACACATCTGGTCTTGAGGGTTGTTAATTCGTACGAGACTTGTTTTGGTGTTGCGAAGGTCGTCCACCAATAACATCTTTTTGCGTCCTGTCCCTTGAGGAAGAGAGACGTGAGCCATTTTCAGTGTGGCTTTACCATCGGTGATGTCAAACTGGTCATTAGATTGTTGTACGTGTTGAATCTTGTCCATGACTTTGGAAGGGGTCAGTTCTGTGGGTCTGCTAAACTCGATCCAAACAGGGGATTTCAAACCGTCGTGATCTATGGATAGTGTCAAGCGATCGTCTTCTTTGGGTTGACATTGTCGCTTGAGTGCAGTGAGCAAAGAATCCCACATCTCGGTGATAAACCCTTCTGCTTTCTCTAAGGGTACATCGGCCTTGAAATCTTTAAACTTCACCGTGTATGTGTAAGCCGTGGTTCTAAATTTTCTAGAGGAACGCTTTTCCGTCTCTCGAATGGAATAGTATTTTTCAGGGTTGACTAAGGGTGACTAACTTGGTTTAGAGGGTTCGGATTCTGGTTCACTCATGTCCTCTTCAGAATCACTGGCATGAATTTGTGCCAAGATTTCATCCCTGGTACGAGGCGATAGATCACGTTTCTGCCTCTTACTTTCTTCTTCTTCTTCTTTCTTCTCGAATGAATAGGATCGTTTGATCTTGAGTGCAAAACGTCAAATGACTCAAGTTCAAACACCATAGACTAATTTATAGTCATGGCAAACCAGCGTATATAAAAAGGGTGTGTGTCTTGTCCTTTCACTATTCATTTCACTCTCAAGCCGAGCACAACGATGGAAGAGACTAACCAAATCGAACGTTTCGTCAGAGCTTTGCGAGGGGTCATTAGAAAATTCTCTTCAGACCAGCCGACGGACTACTCTCCTTCCTTTCGAGATAAGAGTCAGGATACTTGCTATATCTGTCAGAAGAAAGGGCATTGGTCTTCAGAGTGTCCAGACCGTCAAAAAAGAAAAAAAACGGGCTAAAAAAGACAAAAGTCAAGATACCTGTTATTATTGTAAAGAAAAAGGACATTGGTCTCCAGATTGCCCAAAAAAGAAACAAGAGGAGTCAGAAGAAAAGAGGGATTCTTCAGAAGAAGAGAGGGATTCTTCAGAGGAAGAAAGAAGACAATTCTATTTAAAAGAAGCAAAGAAACAGGAGAAGAAAAGAAGAAGGGAAGAAAATGAGGAAAAAACGGTGAAGAAATTCAAAAAACAGAGAGACTAAACAAGGAGAAAGAAGAAGTCAATGAACTTTTAATTAAAGTGTTCTGTGGTGAATTGTGAATTGGATTGTAAAAAAATGGATAAAAGAATACATGAGTGATATAAGGTAAGTGTCTTTGAGTTTTGATTTTAAAATAAGAAGCTACACTCACGCACTCATACACAGACACGTACTATAAGGGTAAAATGGGTGGGGTTTATTTTTGAGTTATTGGCAAATTGAAATTGTATTTCTTTTCGAGAAATGTGGGTGGCCCTGAAAAGGGCCTTTTTATTTTGGTGTAGGGGTGAGTTTAACCAATCAACTTTAACTGCCTTAAGCCTTTGCCACGGCCAAGGCCTACTTCTGATGATTGGGTTGAAATCACTAAGGGTGGTACGACAGGCTTAGTCACAGGGTTGGCGTGTTTAGCTCGGGAAGGTCGTATTCTCTTCGGTCGTGATAAAGAAGTCTGATACATTTGTTTCAGACTTCTTAACTCCGCTAAAATGTCCAACAGTACCGTAGCCGTTTGATTTTCACCCTCTTGTTTCTTTGCTGCTACTTCTTCTTGCTGTTGTTGCTGTTGTTTTTTTCTTACCTCTTCTTGCTGCTGTTGCTGTTGCTGTAGGAGAAAAGCTTGTTCCGCTTCCTTTTGTCGTTGCATAAATTTCTCCAATTCTTCTTTCTGTCTCTGTCTAAAATTCTCAACTTGCGGTAATGAAGAAGGTAACGAAGGTTCCGGAACAAATTCTTGCGAGGTAAGAAAATCCACAAAATCCCAATGTACCTCTTCTGAAAGTAAGTCCGGGTTCCCTTGGGCAGTCTCCCCTGCTGGTGCACCCCAATGGATCGTTTTCTGAGTTTCCGTCATGTTGAATCACTGTCGCATAGATTGACTGCACACAAGCGCTAGCGAATCTATATAGACCAACTGACGTCACAGACTACTCTCTTCGGATTGGATGCGTGCTGACTGAATTTTGTAACGCGTGTTTGGATTGGTGAATGAACTCAATCCGTTTCAATCCTTCCTGTACCTATAAATAAACGCAGTTCAGTGCATTGATTCACTTGTTCTCATCGCTTCAAGATGTGGACCGATGTGCAATCTTCTACGCTTGTGTCTTCCATGATGTTCCGGACGGACATACCCATGTATGTCTGATCCAAGTGGACCGTTGTCCACAGGACAAACACCAGCCTGTGGATACGTAGGATCTACGTTGAAAGACAAGGATGCCTGAAAAGAGTGCTGATTTACGGACCAACAGTGAGACGTAGCCTAAGGACAAGAAGAAGACCAATGCGGTACCCTTTATGTTAATGAATACATTAACATAAACCCAAAGGCCCTTTTCAGGGCCAGCCATATTTCTCGAAAAGAGATAGCCTTTCAATTGCCTAAATTTAAATTTAAATTTAAAAAAATTTAAAAAAAAAAAAAAAAATCCCATGTTCAATTCCCCTTGTCCCTAAACAAACCCAAACTCTATTCCCCCATGTTAAATTCCCCTTGTACGTAGAGTGACCCATGATTTTTCGCCATGTTAAATTCCCCTTGTACGTAGAGTGTCCCACGATTTTTTGCCATGTTAAATTTCCATTGTACGTAGAGTGTCCCAGGGGTCCCTGTAATGCTAATTCCCATTGTACGTAGGGTATCCCACTTAACTACTCCTGATTTTGATCTGACTGGATTCGCTTGTGTTGAATCATTCGAGCTTAAGGAAAATCTTCACAAGATTTGTTATGTTTGGTTTGGCAGACATTTTTGTGAAAAACGTTGGGCGCCTATAGTTTTATTACGATAAATGCTAGATTGTGCGGTACTGACATCGTTGGTGGTTAGTGAGGCAATTATATCATATCATGCACAGACCGAAGTTTGGTTGCCCATGTCAGATTCTATCAGTGCTGATGAAGTTATTAGCGAGTTTAAGGAAAAATGTCCTGATGTTTCCGAAGATGATATTATCAAAGAAGCTCCTAAAATTCTCAAGATTAAACTCAAAACTGCAAAAGATCTCGGTAGAAAAATTATAGGTAAATTTACTCAAGGTGGTGCATATGATCATAAAAGACATCACACATGATTAATTTTAGATGATGCCGAGTACGATTTTATAATCGCTGATACAACAGCGAAAGATATATTTGTAATTCGAGAAAGTGTTTCTTTATCCGACGGAACAAAATTGGGTACGATCGTTAGTTACATAAATGATGTATCCCCACAGTATACTCATCTAAGATCTTCCATGTTGGCTTATGTTTCCATAAATTTATTATCGATGATTAATAGATTTCCTGAGACCGCGGTCAGAGTCGCAACAGATTCGTTTTATATTTCGAGTAAATATTTAGAGTCTGTTATGAAATTTACAAGTAATGATGAACGATGGAGTTCATGGAGAATAAAAAAGGAAATATTACACAATTATACAAAATCAGCAGATGTTCCGATGAGACATTTTTATCGTAAGTACAGTAAAATATCAGAAATGTCGAAAGCGCCATCGTTGAGTGATCCAATAACTAGATATAAGACAGTATATCTCAATGGACCTGGTGGATGCGGCGAAACGACTTGAGCGATTAATGTTTTTAGAAATTCAGATATGATCGTGCTGACACCCACACATAGACTTGCACGCGAGATGAAACAACGGCAAGCACAATCATGTACGTATCATAGTTTCTTTCGGTGGCGCGGGGATACATGGACTCCTGAACGAATGGGAGAAAAGTATATACCTAAAATTATTTGGGACGAGATATGTACGGTGTCATTGGATACATTAAAAACGTTTCTTGATTGGTTGTTGACGAAAAATACTGCTATAATAATGTGTGGCGATCATGGTCAACCTCCGCCTTTTGTTGGACCATCTCCACATGATTGGTTAAAAAATTTCATTGATTATTACGAAGAAATAGATGATGATCATAGAGCTCTCGATGCAAATTTAAAGGAATTTAAAAAATTAATCAGATTACAATCAAACAAAATTCAGTGTGAAATAATACGCGGAGTAATCTCAGAGACCTCAATGAGTGATTTTTTGAATTTATGGAGACCCAACGATTTGATCGTAGCAAGCAGAAGAATAATCAGAGACGATTTACAACAGCAGTTATTTCAGCTGCATAAAGAAAAATATTCAGAATTACCCATACCGTTGTGTTATAGACCATCAGATACACGAAAACAGAATATTAATGTTGATATTCCAGGACAGACTGAGAAACAAAATCTCGTATTAAATGATATTGTCGCTGTTGATATCAGTGTGGTCAAAGATGCATTACGCGCTGACAAATCTCCATGGGTGTTGGGATACGCTATGACGATCCACTCGTCTCAGGGATTAACTATTTCTGACACACGAGTCTGGATTGTAGACGATCACATCGAGTGGTCAAATTTAGTCTATTTAGTGGTATCGAGGGTGAGAAATATATCTCAGTTACATAGAATTATAATTCCTGAAATCGTTAATAAATTCAACGTCATTGATGATGATATAATAAGAAAAAAATTAATCGGATACAAACAATCTGATAAAAAAAATTAACGCGACTTTGATCTTGATCTTGAATTTATTATTGAGTTAAAACAGCAGCAGAATAATCATTGCACAAGTTGCAATTGTATAATGCTGTGGGGGTATTCGAGTAATGATTCAAGACAATTTACCGTAGACAGAAAAGATAATAGTTGCGGTCATACACGAGAAAATATCATGTTGACCTGTCTCGAGTGTAATCGATGTAGAGGCGCTAGTGCTAGTTAAGTGATCGTGGTGGTAATTGTGTATCCATGGGAATTATTTGTAGTTGCTCACGTACAAATCCACGTTGAGGAGCAGCCGAATCTAGTCTGTAGATTGCAGGTCTACCTGGCGATCTTGTCACGGTGGATATTTTGTGTGTGGTAACACTCCAAATAGGATCAGTCGCTCTCGCGCTACCATCTTCAAGTTCACCCGGTTCATATAAATATCTAACTGTAACATCACCCAATATTTTTTGTTTTTCAGTATCTTTTCGCTGTGTTGGTATATTTTTTTTGTGACTGCGCTAATGTGTTTCATGTTGGTTGTTCTTGTGATCTCGCTATTTAATGCAGCTATCACGCTTGGTAATCTTGCAACCCATTCGCGAGATCTTTTATCTTGAATAAATTCCTTAGCATATTGATATCCAAATAACCACTCAGCAAGTGTTCGATTAAATCGCTCAACAATTGCCTGATCACGGCGAATTGCAGTATGACCTCGTCGTATTTTGGTATTATGTCGTTTCATCAACAATGATACTGGACCAAGAAATTCCTTACCAGGATCAACCTGTAGCAGCTGTGGCCATCGTAGACCACTTTGTGGTCCACCACCTCGTTGATAAATTCGTTCAAACGCATCGGCTACTTCAGATGATGTTTTCGTTGATAGCGGCTCTGCCTCTTTATATCTACTTGCAACATCAACTACAGTTAATGCGTACTTGTACGTTTTTCCACGCACAGTATCATGTGGTAAAACAGAATATCAGCTTGATGAACTTCATTAGGAACACTAACATCGAAATACGCGTACTGAATTCGTTTCGGTGGTGGTAGGTAAACTTGCCATATTGCCTGTTTGGATAACCACGCGCTAGCAGTAGAATGTTTAACCGCTGCTGCATCAGCGAGTTTACCAATTGCTGCTTTGCCTCTCCAATATCCTCTTGGTGAATAATAAATTAATTCCATTATTAATTACCAGCCCCAAACGCTAATTTACTTTTCATCGCAGATCTTACTAACCAATTAGCTAATGATTCTCTGATATTTTTATTTTTTATGGAATTTAACGCGTGAATTAATTTCACATCTGCAATATGCCTATGTTGTAGATCTTTATTTTTATAAGCCACATCATGCTCATGACAAGCTTGATCAATAGCGTTTACTGGTTCCTTGCCTGTTTTTGGTTGATCTTGATTATTGAGCCTGGTATCGAGTCGAGTACCAGGACCGCAATAACTATATCCTGGTAGATGTTTTTCTCCTGGGTATTTAGCCCATGGAGTACCCGGAAATTTTGACATCAAATTAGCAATATCACCACCGCGCTTATTAGGTAAAGACGAAAATTTCTTTCTACCGCACACAGAACATTTTCCACCATACGCTATTTTTTTATTTTTTGTTATAACTGTAGCTAAATCAGTAGTTGGAGTTTTAAATCTACAGCGTAAACAATATAAATTCATGTTATAATATATATATGGATATAATTGATTTCTCAGCAACTCGGCAACGAGAACCTGTTAAGCATCATCCTGCGCTACCGAATTCCATCAGAATGATTACCATAGGACCATCTGGATTGGGTAAGACGCAGTAATTACTTAATCTGATAATGAGATGGTTGAAATGGGATGAATTGTATTTAGTAGCACCATCCGCTGATGATCAGCGATGTTATGAAGTATTAAAAGATTTTAACGAAAATGCAAGATTACTGGATGAAGATAATGATGTTATAGAGTTTATAACAGATATTGATGAAGCACCGTCCGTTGATGTTTTAGACGGATTTATTAATAATTTAGTTTTATATGATGATGTGATGCTAGATAAACAATCAAATCCAGCCAGGACATTTTCTCGCGGCAGACATAAAAATACAGATGTTATCTATGTTACTCAATGATATACACAAATACCAAAAGTAATCAGGGACAACTGTAATATTTTAGTTGTGTTTAATGGCATAGACACACACACACTGCGAAATATTCATCAAACTTGGTGCAGCGGTGACATGGATATAATTAAATTCAGAAATTTCTTTTCACAAGCGCAAGCTACTCCACATGGATTTATAACAATAAATTTGCACGATCTTAGAACAAGATATCGTGTGGGTCTTGATAAAATATTTGGATAAATTAATAAATTTAATTAAACAGATATCATTAATATAATGAACAACTGTGCATGGTTAATTCAAGGAACAACAAATAAATGCAACAAAAGGTGTCGTGGAGAATATTGTAAAAAACATAATTATATTTTAAAGAAAAATCCTCATGCTGGTTCACGAAGATGTGTTGGATGTAACAACGGCGTTAGAGGATTATATCAGATTTGTAAAAATTGTGGTGGAGATTGATACAGAAGTTTGATGAACTATTACAGAAAAGAAAGAACATAAATCCAAAAATAGAAAAACCACCATCAGAACTTGAATATTACTTGAAGAACAAAACAAAAGATTCCCATGATTCAGATGATGATTCCCAAGATTGATAGCAGCAGAGAGGGTTCGTCTACAATTCTGTTTGGGACAAACAATAATCGTAGATGTGGTATTGACCTCTATGAAGGGTCACTATTTTTTTGGGGTCTAAACACAAGGGTGACCATTCCCTTAAGTGGTCTGTTCACCCTCTCTGCTGCTTAAGTAGCACAGACATGTCTCTCCGTCTCTGTCACTCTCACACTGTGTTATTAATTTTATTAGTTGAAGAAACACTGGTTGTGAATTATTAGTGTTGGTGCATGGTGGTATGACAGGTTTTATTCATTTACAGTCCACTGCCTACATGTTTTCCTCTGGAGTGTTGACAAAGAGATGCCAATGGTAATCCAAATTTAAGATCCATAAGAAGTAAAAATTACATAATGCCATGGCCATAGAAGAAATTGTTTAAAAAAAAGTTTTCAGTATGCTGGTCTACTGGTATGGAACATTTCCAGTGACATACGGCAGGCTCCTAGCATTTTTTCTTTTCATTATCAAGGTCTCAAATGGATGAATTCTTTAGACAATTGAACAGTTATAGTAAAAAAAAATACTGCTTGTTTTTCTGTGATTTTGCATCATTTTCACAGTTGAATATTTCAGTGCAGAATATTTTATATATGTTTATGTGTTCACAGATGCCTGTGCATATATTCCAGGCTTGATACTTTGATTTTTAAAATCATTTATTTAGTGTCTAGCCAGATTTTTCACATCATGTTGTATATACTGTATATATTGTACATAACAGATAGAAGGCCTCAAGGTAGATTAGTTCTGTAACTAATTGAGTTACCTTCTCTAAATAAAGTCTTTATTATTATTATTATTATTAACTGTCTTTTGTCCCACAAGTAGTAGTATTTGGTCCCACAATATCATAAATTAAATCTATATCTGATAACACTGTACCCATGTGGTGTTGGAAATGCATATCCATAATGGACTGTCTGATTAAATCCAGATGTTGTGATGAAAAATAGTAAATTGGATACAGCATCAGGAAATCAGGCTGAGATATCTGTATTTCCACATTGATGTTTAGATCTCTCTCAATGAAAGAAACCAGTTTGTAGAATGCTTGTGTTACATAGGTCTGTTCAAATCAAGCAAAAACTTCTTCCTATGGTTCTTGATGTCCGTTCAGTCACAGTGACACATTGGACACATTATCTGGTCAAATGCTATTGGATTTCTCATGTGCAAGTTTAGCCATCATGTATCATGAAATGGTAGAAATATATGTTATGTTGCTGTGACTCCTCGTGGATACTGATCTGAACAGCTGCACAGTGATGCCCTGAACCGAGCACTGGTTTTCAGCAGCCACAACAATATAGACGACTTCCTGAAGACACAAATTAATTGTGATTAACAGGTGGCAAATCCTGTGTTGAAATACATTTTGGTGTTCAGCATTTTTTCAGGGTCAGCTTTGTTTAATTGGCCTTTGCCTTTGACGGAGATATTTGATGTCGATGGAGCTATCCATGATGTCCTTGGCAAACATCACTGATGGACCTGCACTGCAAGAATAATAAGCACTGTAACATGCACGTCCGACGATCATCATTATGATATCAACATTGTTTAGACACTCTTTGATTTCTTTTCTATCCAGGATGTATTGTGTGCATTCAAATAGTGCCATTATTCCATTATCATTCCCCAGCCATGTATGAATTACCATTTGTTTTCATGAGTGTTCCCTCAGCTGTCAGATCCGCTCGTTGCCATAACTACATTGGAAAATATAATCTTGAATACATACTGGCATGGTCATTAACTTTGACACCATTGTGACCCCTGACGGGGATGTAGTTGAGTTGTGCATTGATTTCTGTCTGTAATCATTGGTCTGACATAGTTGTTGTTGACAATTTTGGTGATTAAGTAATTGTGTCAACAAGTGACTTGTTGCTATAAACGTCATTAATCAGTTCATGTGTGAGTGTTGGATACACATCCAGATCCATGGTACCAACAGTGTACAATTGTCAAATTTATAGTTGCTTCATTGATGATATCTATGTAATTGTTGCACGTGTGCAGTGACCCCATGAGAGTTTCTGATCATCAGTGTCAGACAGTACCTGTCTGGGGCATTCATGGCTTGTGAGCATGGTTTTCATTGCATGAGAAATTTTGAATCAAACTATCTGGCTGGAAATTGCAAATCTAGTGACACTGCATGTGCATTATGTTGGATAAGTTCGATGATGTGGGGATTTACCTGAACTGCACCAAATGTTGTCAGTTGTATTTATGACGATAAGATATTTAATTGTACTTTCAGCAATGTTATAATCACGAGTTTTGCACCATTTTGGCAAGCTTGTGATTTCTATTGTTGGATCTTTTTGCATCATTGTTTAGACAATTGGTGGCCATGATGCATATTAGTCAAATGCTTCATAACACTTTGAATTGTCCCCATGTACAATGGTGCTACATTGTCAACCACTGGGTTGTTCGTCACATAAATACTGTATATGATTGCTGTAATTGGATATGAATTCTCCTAGTAAATTTTATCGATACCAGTCAGTTGTCCAGATGATGATGTGTCTTATAATACAACAATGTGCTGTGTACATCAGTGCTCCTTGCATATTGGTAACATCTCAACTCATACATGCACCACCTAATGTGTTGCTTTTGTGATTTTGTACAATAAATTTAATCCTGTGAAGATAGTTGAAGTCGGGCACATGACCCATAATCTCACACATGTGTATCATCCTCTGGCATCACGAAGATGTACATGCAGCACTGGCAATTTTTGCAGAAGTTTTACCATGTGTGAAATTGACCAGTCAAGATCAAACCATGACTACAGCAAGTTTGATTAGAGACTGTTACACTACAGTACATCTCATGTGATTTTTTTGAAACCCCATGTCATGGTTTAGAATGTGGAGAGAGTGGAGAGGTTTAAGAAAAACTTATTTCAAAAGAAGCTGATAACCTTTTCAAAATCTACTGAATATAGAAGACTTTTGAAGCTGTTTTTTATTGTCCATAAATATAAACAAAATAAAGATCACTGATCCTTGAAATGTTATTTGATTGTAGATCACTCTTGATGTTTCATTATTTCCATGGGTAGTCTTCATTCATTGGCTGTTCAAATGTCAGTCAGTAATGTCGATTAACTCTTCCACAGTGGAGTTGTCATCATTGGTTCTTCCAAGGCATGTTGGTGATTTATAGGTATTTATCATTCTGTTGCAGAATGTTATCACCAAGGAAAATTGGAGGGGATTATGTCCCCTACTGTGATGCATGGAGTTTCAAAATATGAGTTCAGTGTCAGTTTTAATTTAGTTCTTCTGTGAGGATGATCTTGTCAATTTCTGAGTGGATAATATTTAATTGCCATATAAATCTCATCCAAGGGTGTATAATTCTGGTGAACAGAAAATAAGTTTCATTTGATGAGCAGGGAAGTTTTTGATTGTCTGTGATTGGCATATCATATACATATATATATATATATATATATATATATATATATATATATATATATATATATATAGATTGATATTTCTAATTGGAAAAGAATGTTTCTTATTGTTTGCATAATTCCAATGAAGTTATACTGATAGAATTAAAAATTCATTCAACTGGATACTCCTCACTGGTTAATCAACAGTAATCTCAAGGTACATGGCACATAGCACTAATATCATTGTCCAAAACAATATCAAACTGTGTGTTTCCATTCTTGATAGTTCTTTGCTGGTATGTTCCCGTGTTCTTAGTTGGCTAGTGTTGATCATAGTTTCCCAACATTCAGTTATATCTTTGAGGCAGATTGGAAGTGGCATCATTGGGTTAAATTTATCATTTTTTATGTAGCAAGACCGCGTTGCCTCATTGCTGTAATGTTATTTGTTATTGAAGAATAACTGCAGAAGGCATTCTATACTATTTATTGAATACAAGACATCAGTGCAGCTTGGAAGGTGGGTAAAGTTTGCCCTGACAGTATATTTCCCATGGAACTTAAATCCCAGTGAATGTATAACATAAACCAGCTGTTGGTGTGTATTAGTTCTACTCCAGTGTGGAATATCTGATTATTTGTACTGTCAAGTGATATTTCAAAGCTAATTAGATTAAGGCTTACACTGTAAGTGTCTTGGTTAGAACTTGTAGTGCCTTCTACTTATGAGATCATCACAAGTTTTGTAATGCAGTCCCATGTAGGGGTGACATGATTCATTGATATATTGATGCATAAACACTTTTGCTGTAATGATAGACATCGATACATGAGATAAAGAATCAATGCAAAATGATACGTACTGTATTTATGTTCTTTTAGTCTTCAACAGTCACGAATAATTATTATTAGTTTTCCTAGTTATTATTTGAATATAGAATTCATATGAAACAGCATTTGCAGTCCTAGGCACTCATTTTATTGGTAAAAAAAAAAAAACTATTGAGAATACTAGCTTGCCATCTTGCAAATTAAAACAAGCGACATTGCTTGTAATCTGCACCCCCCCCATTCGATGCTAATTATCTTAACTCAGCAGCAGGTTTAGCATATATATGATACATTCCAAATGTGTTCCACATGTATAATGAAGTAATTTACTCATCATTTAATAACCACATTATGCAAAGATTTTATGTTAATTTTATCTTTACATTCGACGATTTGGAAGCAATGTTATGGGTGTCACAATGGTGAAATATGTTGCTTTGAAATCTCGTTGTTGGTTGCTGCTTGTTCCGGTCAAGGTTAGATAATAACTACAAATCAGGAATTAGTGCAGCTATTCCCTGCGTGACAAACTGGAAGTACTAGAAAAGCAAAGGAGGTAATTCACGCAAAAGTCATTAAGTAATTCAACAGAGATGCTGTCAGGGTTGCGATTGCGTGAATTATGCAGAATTTGTACAGATTCATACATTTGGAGAGCAGAGATCAGCGACAACTCCCGCAAATTTGTTGACAGTCTCACTTATGAAAATATGCTCAGCGAAGTGTTTTTTATTTAACCATTCGTGTTGTGACATGTTTTTCTGGTAGGCAACTGTTTACACGTCTGAGTTCTTCAAGCATAACAGGAATGGTTGTTAAACTAAATTTGATTGGCACATAGGGCTCTGGAATTAGCATTATGGTGTAGTTTGAACACTCCATGAAGGATGCTTTACAAATACTTGTTTAAAATATGGGCTACCTAGAAAACCCAAAATGTCTGATTCCCAGAGTGGTTCATTACGTTTTTGTTTAGCAAACACTGACTGGTGCTTGTAAATATGACAAAAATTTATAAGTTTTGAAGTATATTGGATTATTTGAGTTGGGAAATTGTTAATAAAGATGCCAGTGAGTGAGTTTGAGCCCGAAAATGGTGTTAAATACTATTCAGATGTACATGTTGGATGGACAAAAATAGATGGCATGAGAGTCAATCTTGCTTTCAGTGGTATTTCAAAATTAAATGTAGAAAGGGCAGAATACTGAGCATATGTAAAATACAGACAATTTAGAAGTAGAATGCAATCTGATCACCTCTGTCTACACAAGAAGACTGTTGCATTGATGGACTAGAAACCTTAATACAGCATTATGGAACAGATATGAAATCTGGCATGGTAGTCAGTTAAGTACTGATTCAGGAAAGTAAGTTTGGAGCAGATGTATTCATCAATAGCCACAAAGATCGTTTCCCCAAATTCAACAAGCTGATAAAGTTAGCTATGCATATTCCCCTTCAGAAGGAAGCACAGAAAAATATTCATGCACAGATAAGGAAAAGTGTATGCTCAGAAAAAATTAACAGAGTGATAATTTTAGAAGTAGAGGTGACATCTTTTTAAACATTTTGATTTCAGTAGAGCTATAAAAAAGTGGTGTACGAAGAAAGAGAGACAGTTATTCAAGTGTTAGGTAAATATTGAACTATGACCGTTTCTTCCTCCCCCTTCTTTTCTACTGCCCCCTTCCTTTGATAACAGAGGCTGAAGTCACCGTTAAGATAAATTTCTGGCAGCATCTCTCCTTAAATTGTGCATGGGGAACAAATTCGGAATTGCTATTTTTATGCAGAGTTTTTTAACCAGTGAATGAAGATGCTGATGGAATAAATAAAATTAGCAATGAATCAGCAAGAGGGTAGATTTTAAACCACTCAGATTTCTAACCTTGTGCAAAATTAAAAAACAAATATAGAATAGGACAAGGTTTTATCAGTAGTTTTCTTTCTTCACGAACAAATAAAAGTGCCTGTGGCTGCAGCAGTCTTTCGCATTTGCAGGAAGTACATGTGATAGATTTTGTTGGTATTCGTCCTCATTCCCATGCCCATGTTTGTTCTAGATGCGATTTTCTTTGCATGAGGAAATTGCTTTATTTCTTCTGTTTAAAAGATAACATCGAAAGTCTTCCAGGTTTAAGTGAGACATGAAATTGGTAGTAAGATGTTTTCAAAGCATTCATGCAGTGCAAATCAAAGGGCCTGGTGGCCAAAGTGAGTTAATTGGTGCCACCATTAAATAGCCTAAAATGCTGAATAAACTCACTGGCAACCAACAGGTAGTCTGTTTGAAAGTATTGTTTTATTGTTATCTATGAGATTTTTTATGTATATAAGTATATGATAAATATATCTCTATCTGTAATCTGCATACTGGAAATACAGCCAGTATGTCAGTATACATAAAGAGGCACCAACTATCTTCCAAAGAAAAAAGAGGATGCAAAAAAAATACATGGAATCGTTGGAATGCCCAACGAACAGCAAAATAAATAATCATTATGTTTTTTTATGTGCTATAAAATGTAAATATTTTTATTTGATATGAGCAGCATAGTATGGGGGGAAGAATTAAGGGAACATGGTGGCCAGACCAAGTGAAAAAAATGAAGCAATTAGCATTTTTTGCTTCAATGTGTTTATTTTTGCGTTTATTAGCTTTTTTGCTTTAATGCTTTAATACTTCAATGCTTTTATTACTACTTTTTGAGAGAAAAAAATCGAGGCTTGTCCCTCATGCACTTTATGGTCAGAACATTCACTGATAATTGTTGCATGTCCATCCCCACCCGCCTACGAAATTGCTAGGGTACAAAACCTTAACCCTTTTCATGGTTGAGACAAGCTATCAATTATCAGCGAATCTCTATTGACTTTTGATGCTTTGCTGGCACCCTCATAGCATATGTAACTAATATTGACAAGAAGTCTATCATGTTTTTCGTTGTTTGGGACTCGAACTCATGAAATCATTTTCATTAATGCTCTTACCACTTTGGCCACTGTCCTGCTTAAGAATATACAGTATGATGAAAATATATATGAGCATACGTTTACTGAACCGACATTAAACATACACCACGTATTTAAATTGTATAATTTATTTCTCAGATATTTTTATTTAATCTGAAAATGTTTATTTCTCCAGTGCATATACAATAATCAGATTTACCTGTAAATCCAGCAACTTGGCATATTTAACCATGTGACCAGGCAGTGTATAAATAGCTGGGGATCCCAGCAAGTTATTATGCACATAAGTGTTTTTATCGCAGTGATGTGATAGCAGGCGTGGCTAAACTGTTAAGCCAAACTGAGATAGGTAATTTATTTTAGCTGAAAAATTTCCATTACGTTACTGGATATAGAGTAAACTCTTGTATATCTTCTGACTTAGTGATCTCTAATTAAATTAATGTTGTAACGATGATAATGAGTGATTCTGTGCTTACCATGGAATCTCATAGAACTAAATTAGATCGACAGTGACTGGATACAATCAAGAAGTATCTTCCAGTCCATGATTCTGTCAAGCAACAGTTGCATCAATGCCAGGATGCTCATGTGGAATTTACAGAGGGCACAGAACAGTTATTTAAACCAGTCACAAAAGTCACTAAAGATATTCTTCTGTCATTGGAACAAGCAGCTAAATCAACTGACAAAATAGCAAAACAAACTAAACAAACTGAAAAAATTCTCCGAGATCTTCCATATCAAAAAGCTGATGCTCAACCACAATTACAGCAACCCATAGAGGATATCGAAGTATCTCCTTATGAGGGTGATGGTGATGCAGAAAGTGAACTGAAAGATGCTCAACCATCACCACCACTCAAGAGTACAACTAATATAATAGATAAATTTAGCGAGAAAGGTCTTAAAGATATCAAGGACAAAAAAAATTAACATTGCTGCATTTGGTTATAGTATTAGAGATTGATATGTAAAACAAGAATATGTCGGCACTCTAAAATCTGACAGTTGGGTTAAGGATATATTTCACATTTTGATATTCCAAAAATCATCACAAATGATGATAAAAGAAAATTTGAAATGTTTTGACGAGCAGTTAAGATATGTGTTGAAGAAGAAGAACAAAAAATGTGGAAATGGAGAGTCAACTTAAACCAATAGAATAAAAAAAGGAGAAAGTTGGATACAGAAACTTAATCTGAAAAAAAAAGAAATGGGGGAAAACAGTAAAATACCCACCTGGCAGCATTCTTTAGAACTACAACCAGATCCATGTGATGAACCACCTGAAGGAGCAGCCAGAAGTGTCCCAGCCATTCGCAGTAGAATAGATGTCATGAGAGATGCAGCGGTAATATGATAGCATGATCGCCGGTGATTCAAGATAAACTTTGTCCCAATAACATACTCATTCCCATAACGTCAAGCTTGAAAACTATCTCTCAATTTGCTTGATTTGTTTACTGTGTAAAACCGGCTTCGTGTATAATTTTAAAAGTTCTACTGAGTGCGGCCACCACCATCACCGATCAAAATAGAATAAAGGAACAGGAAAACAAGAATAAAGAAATAATACCAAGAAGAGGAAACGATTAGCAAACCGCCAAGCCGTGAACAAAGGAATTGAACAGAACAAAGGAACTATCAAACAAAGGAACGATAGGAACATGTAACAGAAAACAAAGGAGAGACTTCTAGCAGAGGAGCAGACTGGGTTAGGACAAAAACAAAAGATAAGTCGTCATTCAATGCTATACGCAATTTAAGTAGAAGAATGCAAACTAGGTCCAAACAAATGGCTCTATTCAATCCAAACACGCAAACACACAAACCACCAAACAACCCTATCAATAAATCAGTAAAAATATTGGATGTATCACAACTCCAAACAGCACCAATAAAGCATGTAAAACAAGCAAGATTAACGCAAGTAGTACCAACCACAGCAAACTCGAATTCAACCAACATCACACTGGGACCCCAAATTCTGGTCTCAAACACAGACCAAACAAACCACAAACCAGCAGACATAATTAACACCCACCCACCCCACCAACAGAGACTACTAGAAATACAAAACTAAACTCCAGGGAACAATATAAATACAATGCCAATACTATCGCCAATCCTCTTCAAGGAAGCGGAAAAACCAAACACAAATGAAGATATAGACACCACTATTCCAAACCTAACAAATGAATTTGACAGTAACCTACATACCTTAAACTCCCCACAATTAGACCACATAACCATAACCAGCACCCCAAAATTCACCAAAAATGAAATAACCAATTCTAGAAGCATGCAAACAAACCAACAACAGGAAATCAAGCAAACAACAATAAATCAAAACATTAGGAAAGAAACTAGACACTCAAGCCAAACTCCTGGACCATCTGGGATAATAACAGCAATGGAACCACCAACCTATGGGAACAAATCCAATGAATTAGACACTACAAAACGACCCAGCAGCATCACTAATATGGCAACCCAAATACCCCAAACAACCCAAAACACATACCTAGGTAATGGCAAGGGCCCGCTAAAACCCCAAAACAACCCAAAAAAAACCACAAGTAAGGTTAACTCAAAACAGGAAATAAAACAACAACATAACCCCCAAAACAAAATGTACAGTTATCATTCCATTGAACACACCATATACATAAGCAGGAGGTGCAACAGAATTACTAGTCTAAGTACCAATAGTATTATGACAGCACTGGCCAAAATTCACACTGGACAATTCAAACTGATAAGACCAAGGCGAAACTACCTCATTGTCCAATGCAGCACAATTCAACAGGTGGAAAAATTCATCCAAATTGAAACTATAGGCCCAATAAAGATCAAAGTAGAGAGACACCATAGCACTCAGAGGAAACCACGAGTCACTTCGAACTCCAAACACAGTGAAACCACAACTAATCTGGCTGAACCCACTAAAACCACTATCTTTAAAAAAGTAATAGCACTAAACGGATACAACAAGGACATAAGCAATGAACTCCTACTTCATAAACTCACAGCAAATGGAACACAGACCACCAAAGTATATCGTCTTAAAAATCACATGGGACAAGGAACAAACAAAGCAGTTATAGAGGCTACCGAGCCAATACCCTCAATAATAAAACTAGGACAGTCAGGAGTGTACCGTAAGCTGGAAAACTACATAAATAGGCCAAGATTTTGCACCAAATGCCTGCACTGGGGACACTATGCCCTCAGATGTAGATTCAAACCAAGATGTAAGTACTGCGGAGGTCAACACAAAGGAGAATGCCACACAATTAATCAAAAATGTGCTAACTGTAAAGAAAATCATTATCCTAGATCGGCAGAATGCAAATTTGCAATAAAAGAGAAACAAATAGTGGACTTAATGAACGAAAAACACCTCACCTACCATTCTGCCAAAAACATTATTTGTAAAAACAAGTCCAACACACCAAAATCTACCTCTGAAACAATCAATGAGCACCAAAACTCTCCACGCAGAATCAGAAGGGAAAACATTGCACCACAAAACATACCCTCGAATCAGGAAACAAAAGAACCAAAAACTACAACCCACATTGTAACAAACCATGACCACCCTGATAACACTCCAGATACAAACAAAACTGTCACCCCAAACATCCCCAAATCTAACACACACACTAACACAGAATTAATACAGGAAGTAATGAACCTAACAACACGAACCATAATGCAAGATCTCAGTAGCATAATCAGAACCCTCAAAACCATTTTCACCATACTAGCTGATTGGACCACAAGACTAACAGATAAAGACAGCGTCAAAAATGAATAGTACAAAAAATAATAAAATCACCATCTGGCAATGGAACTGCAGAGGAATCTTTAAAAACCTATCAGAACTGCAGAACAAACTGAATAATACGGTCATAAAACCAGACGTAATCTGCCTACAGGAAACCCTCATAACACAAGAACACAAAAGCCTGCCCTAACTACAAGGCTATACCCAGGGAATCTTTAAAAACAGACCCATGGGGCAGAAAGGGGGTGGACTAGCAATTTTTTTAATAGATACACTAATCTACTATGAAGTAATAGAAGTACCCCCTAACCTAAACATCAATAATAGCATCGAAATAATGTCAGTAATGATAAATATAGGAACCACAAACATTCAAATAATAAACGCATACGAACCAGGTGGTATCCTTCTGCCCTACCAACCTAATCTCACTAAAGGCAATCACTAATAACAACAACAACAATCTAATGATCTGTGGCGACTTCAACGCACACAGTGAATTATGGGGAGGTAAAAAGAAAGATCAAAGAGGAAAAATGGTTGAAAAATGGATAACTGAGAACAATCTGGTCATCTTAAATGACGGGTCGAACACTAGATTAAACCCTGAGGATGGCGCTCTCTCAGCCATAGACCTAACCATCACTACCCCAAAATTGGCTCAAATCACAAATTGGTGGGTGGATCAGGAAGATACGTTAGGAAGTGACCATTTTCCCATCACAATCAATATTCAAACAAAAACTCAACACATTCCTAACGAAACCCCACCTAAATGGAGGTACCAACAGGCAGACTGGGACCAGTTCCAATTATTTCTAGCTAGAGTAAATCCAGATAACTTAGAAAGCCCAAGTATTGACATGTATTATGATAACATAACAGACACAATTATAGAAGCAGCTAGCCGATGCATACCAAAGACAACTAATATCCAAAATAAAAAACCCTGTACCATGGTGGACTAAACAGTGCACTATAGCACATAAAGACAAAAAAAGGGCCTTAAATAAATATAAACGCACCAAAAATTCTATCTACTTCTAGCAATATAAAGATAAAGAAAAAGCACTAAAACAAGCTTTAAAAACTGCTAAAATTAATCTATGGCAAACCTTTTGCTCTAAACTGAGTCTAAAATCAAACTCAAAACAAATATGGGACAAGATAAAAGCCATAAAAGGGAAAGCAACTACCTCAGCCCCAAAAATTAAAAATGCCATAACAAATAAAGATAAGGCAGACCTCCTAGCGAAGCATTTTTCGAACATGAGTAGCAACAATAATCACACCAAAAACTTTCAAGAACACAAAAAACTAATGGAGGGAACCCAACCTCAAATGTTTCAAGACCAAGGAACAAAAGAATCTCACCTAAATAGCGACATCACAGTACATGAATGGAAGACAGCCCTACGATCCAAAAACGAAACATCCCCTGGTAAGGATCAGTTAGGTTACATTACAAAAAACTACCTATCAATATAACAATAGCCATAATCAAACTCTTTAATAGGATATGGGATAAAGGCCAACTACCCACCAAATGGAAACAGGCCATAGTAATACCAATCCCCAAGCTAGGTAAAGATCCCAACAACATAAATTCATACCGACCCATCTCCCTTACAAACAATATTTGCAAAATAATGGAGACAATAATTGCAAATAGGTTAAAACACCACCTAGAAACCAATAACCTACTCTCCATAAATCAATGTGGCTTTCGGAACAAACGGTCCACAACTGACCAACTTCTCAGATTGGAAACAGACATCAAACTCGCTTTTAATGCACATAGGAAAACCGATCGCAACCTCATAGCGGTTTTTTTAGACCTAGAAAAAGCGCTCGACCTAGTATGGACCAATGGACTAATGGCCAAATTAAACCAATTTGGAATAACTGGACGCTTGTTCAACTGGATTGGCGATTTCCTCACAGGCCAGAAAATTACCACAAGAATAGGCAACACCCATTCGGAAGAATTTTCACTTGAAAATAGAACACCGCAAGGCAGTGTAATAAGTCCGTTACTATTTAACCTAATGGTAAATGACCTTGACCTCAATGTAGCCTCCAGAAAAATAAACTTGTCACAATTTGCAGATGATAGTGGCATATGGAGGAATGGAAATCCTGCCAATAACACAGTAGTTAAAGAAATCCAGCAGAGCCTAGACAGCATAGGGAGATGGGCGGACAAATGGGGTTTCAAAATATCTCATGAAAAACCTGTGGCAATCATATTCACCCCCAAACGAAATAACAACCTAGTCTATCCAAACTTCTATATACAAAATCAATTAATCAAATACGTAACAGTAGTAAAATTCCTAGGAATGTTCTTTGACAACCACCTCACATGGAAACAGCACATTGAACAACTCACCCAGAATTGTAACAAAGATCTCAATTTACTCAGGAACATCACAGGGACTAACTGGGGATCCAACCAGGAAACCCTCCTCACGATATATAAAAGCCTAATTAGATCAAAACTGGATTACGGTTGCCAAGCATATAACTCGGCTAAGCAGCCTTTACTACAAAAACTTGACACTATCCAGAGAAAAGCCTTGCTATTATGCACAGGAACACTCCCCTCAACATCATTAGAAGAACTACAAACACTAACAGGAGAACTACCCTTAAATTACGTAGGCAAGAACTGCTTCTCCGATACTCCATTCGATTAGATACCCACCCAGACAACCATCCCACCAAAATCGCTATAAATAAGTGTAAAGTTGTCTTTAAACCCAAAATCATACCTATCACACCAAGTGGCAAAGTAATCCTTGAACTAAGAGAAAAGATACCTCTACTAAAAAAACAGGTAACAAACAATACAGACCAGAACAAATCACCATGGTTACAAAAACCACCAAGGATTAACATTGAAGCTACCAAATTAGGCAATAAAGAAGGACAAGAAAACTTACTAAAACCTGTACTGGTAAACGAAATCAACCAAAAATACCCGGACTATGTTAAAATATATACCGATGGATCAAAAACAAACAACCCACCAAGAACAGCAGCAGCAATAGTCATCCCTGAATTCAATATACAAACGGGATCCAGATTACCTGACTATTGCTCCATTTACACCACTGAATTCTGGGCTATACTTGAATCACTACAATGGATCAAAGACAACCAAATACCTAAAGCAGTCATTATAAGCGATTCCCTAAGCGTTATCAAATCGATCCAAAATCGCAATACACACTCTAGGGAACAATTCCTCGACAGAGCATGCCAATTAATCGACGATATCACCACAGCACATCAATTAGTCGAGCTCATGTGGATACCGTTGCACATTGGAATCTCTGGCAACGAAACAGCAGACAAAGTTGCAAAAACCAAACTAGGAGATCAAAACTCTATCAAGCTTAACTATAGCTCTACAGAAGCAATAAGCTTCGCACAAACATATATAGACCAAACATGGCAAGATTTTTGGAACTCCACCACAAAAGGGAAAAATCACCATGAAACCCAAAAAAACGTAGATAGGAACATACAGCTACCTAAGGGTACCTATTTAGAACAGAAAACCATAAACAGGATAATAACTGGAAAAACTAAACTAGCAAGCAGTTTTGGAAGGTTTATAGGACCCAAACCAGCAACCATTAATCGCTTTAACTGCCACACCACCGAAGATCTACACCACGTATTCAATATATGCCCAAAATATCAACTCGCTCGGAAAATATTTATCGAAAACCAAAAAGAGATTGGATTACCACACACATACCCAGAGTTACTTATGGACTCTAAGAAAAATAAACAATCAGCATATAAAAATATAAATCATTTCATAGACTCAGCAGGACTTAGGAACAAAATATAATTACTATCCCCACAAAACCAAAAGACCCAGTAACTAGCTAAATAAATGTAGAAGCCACCACATAAAAAACCATAACATATCATTCAATTTTATAAAAGTATTAATAAATAATTCACTTACGAAGCACCTATGAAAAACTAAGGAAACCGCAAAATCGGATGCCCTAGATGTCCTTAACGAACCGAGTAATCAGCTAGGATTCCTGTCCTAGATGTCCTTAACGAACCGTATAATCGGCTAGGACTCCGGTCTCTTGCTAAATAAAGTATAAATAACATTCAATCTCTGAAAACATCAATTAATAATTAACTTAAAGAGGTAATATCTAAAAACTTATAAATAACATAACGTAGGAAACACACCCTAAACACCTCGACTAGTAATACCATAATAATCTTGAAAATCTCTCTTCGTACATGATATCTACTAAGAACCTCTATAAACAGCATAGAACATCCCCCCTCCTTTTAGAACATTTTGAAGAGAAAAAAAAAGAACAAAAAAAAATCTCGAAAAAAAAAAAATCTCGAAAAAAAAAAAAAAAAGGCAAATGCAACAAGAAAACAGCGATGTAAAGCAAGCAGGACCGTTCCCAAGCTCTCCTTCCCACTAATGACAGCCAACCATTCAACTGTAGGGACCTTTATGGACCCACAGATTGAGGCCAAACTATCAGGGTTCCTTGAATCCATAAAAGCCTGGGGGAGGTGGCACCATCCCTTCCCCAGGAACAACTAGCAGGCTGCGGTGCAGTCAGAAAAAAGTGGCACATGCACAATTGTGCGAACGCTACTATAATTAAACTCAACAACAAGCAATAATTCCCATGATATTGTCAATGAGGCAGCTGTTATTTGTCAGCGTTTATTTACCAGAGGTGTCATGGACAGTGGAGTCTCTCAGGTGCTGATCGATGAAATTACTGACGAGTACTACAGTGACTGGTCAATTAGATTATTGATAACAAAATAGCATGATTGTTCACAATGCCTACTGCATACCTGAAAGTGTCAGGGTGATAAATTCATGGTTTCTTTTTTAAAAGGATGACCCCAAAAGCCATTCCGATTGTAAAACAATTAGGTATGAAAGCCAAAAAAGTTGTTTGCGATAAGGCTATTGGCCCTGTTGGCAATCTTTGTGGTAAAGCATTTTCTGCACACCGAAGTGATGCCACCAAATGTCAGTAAAATAATAAATCAAGCTGCAAATGAGCGGTTGAAAAAATTAGCTGGAGTGCCATCACCAACAAAACAAGCCGCAGCTGAGAGAAAAAATTCATAACTGCAAACCTGATAGCAGGTAGTGGTCTGGCCCATCATCGTTGCTGATATTGATCAGTGTTAGAACATCATTTTAGACGGCAGCGAACATAATAAAAATGTTCAAACGTGAATCTGATAAATCATTTGACATGGAGGCACCATTACCCCAGGATGAGTCTGTGCATAATTATCAGTAAAATTCTTATGAAGCACAAGAACCAAACCAACTTGGGTGAATCAAACTATAAGTTTAAGATATGTCCAGGTATTTCCTGCCTGCCAATGCATTTATTGAAGTTCAGGGTAGATTTTTGAGAGATAACAACAATCTATACGCTAAAAATGACCAATGTGGATTTGTTAATAATGGTGTTATTGAGTTATTTAAAAATGCTATGTATATGATTGATAGTAGACAAACGGAAGTATGTCACAGTGAGGTCAATGTTGCTACGATGATTCTTGGTCTTGAAGTATATTCCAATGATTATTCAAGGTCTGCTGGTCCATCAGTGATGTTCTCAGAGGATATTACTGACCTTCCTGACCATGCACAGTATGAGATGAGATGACCAAGAAACTCTTCCAACAATGCTGATGCGGACATAGCCCCATGGTGGCAATCCACAATTGGCTGCCAGCAATGACCCCATTGCTTGGTTGTTAGCGTTCATGGATAACAGTGGCAAGTTAACGTTGTCATGGCTGACAATGACCACAGACTCAGTTACAAGCACAGCAAATTCATTTTTATAACTGATAGTCTCATCAAGGAATTTCAGCACCACAACATATATTCATTGTGTTGCAAGATAACACAAGATTAGAAAATCAAGAAAGAAATCCAATGGTGTTTGATAGATTATCTGTGTCTACAATTTCGTTGAGGATACATAGACTATAGGAACCATCTGAAAACATAATACTGAATTTTGAACAAAACAACGTAGCATGAACATATATAAGTTTGATGAGATTTATGGGGTGTGATCAGAATATTGATTCTGTTTTGCAGATATCTCAATGTGATTTCTCAATGCTGTATCCAATCTATTATTTCTCACTGGAACATATGGATTTGTTCAGACAATCTGTCACTTGCAACCAACTGTTAATGATATACCTGCTGGTCCTCATGGTTACAGAGCAGTTTCTGTTATACTGTCAGACAAAACAATGTTGCTTGAAGGTGTTGGTGGACGAATGAGAGTCATTGATGCACCCGTGGAACACATGTAACTAGATTGTTCATGATGTTATAATGTCATATCATCGCATCAATTTTACTCTGACACCTGGCCAGATTAAAAAACTTCAATCCACATCAAAGAAGAATTCTGGGGCAAAAGTAACTCTGAAATCTGTGGCATTGCAGGGCCCAAATAAATTATCATTGACTGAATATCAACTCAAATACTACATTGATGCAAAGTAATCGAGGACTGGCATTTGACTTGATCTTTCCGCGAATGCAATCAACGACACAAGAAAAACCGGTGGTTTATTCTGTTTTTAGTGGCATTACCTGCACTAATTGCAGGAGCAGCTCCAGCTGTTGCAAAAGCAGTTCCACTGGGTGCTGTTGGAACAGCTGCTAATCTGGCACTGAAGAAAGCAACAGGACATGGCATAAACACCTACAATAAGGAAAGACATGGTCTGTGATTACCAGGAATGCAGTACGGTCAAGGTCTAAGGCTGCCAGTGACGTTTTGCTAAAACTCCCCATGTCCAATGCTGATTTACTACTACTGCTACTACTAATAAGGACTTAGTTTAAAGAGAGTAACATAATTAGTTAAAAACTAATCTACCTTGAGGCCCTTATTCAAAGGAATTTATTTATTTTAGCTGCATCTATGAAGCCACTGGATATATTGGGTTTGGAAGAAGGATTAACTGGAATACTATTCCAGAGCATAGTTCCAGAGTATTGGAAACTTTTTTAAATAACTCCTTAATTGGTTTGGGAATTTTATACTGTTTGGTAGACATGGATCGCAGGTGGGGAGTATTACCAGGTAGCCTATACTGGAATAATAATTGTAAATATTCAGGAGCACTATTTCTGGATATCATGTACATTAATTTGGCTTTTCTCATACTTGATGCTGCTTTGCAATTAAACATAAAAAACTTGTTTTCATGCATAATCTATTACCAGTAAAACCAAATCATGTTGAAACCGGCATCATTAATCTTGATGGAAGTTCTTACTGTGGTAATCACTGGGTTGCATACTCAGTTGATCCATGTGGAGTTGTTTATTTTGATTTGAATGGATTGTCACCACCAAAAGAATTTTTGCAGTATAGTAGTAGAATGCATGGCATTCCACCAATCTGGTATTCAACATTACCAACACAGACAACAACGGATTCACCAATATGCAGTCAAGAAGTGCTTGTACTTGATGCTGTGTCAAGGTCATCATGGACTACCAACAGTGGTTCGCTGCCTCATTAAGTTCATAAAGTTGTGCTTGAGTATAGCACATATTGTTTTAAACAGATTAATGGTTTGTAATAGTAGATACCTATCTATAGCTAAAGGGTGACACTGAATTGCATCCTAATATGCAACACAGGATGAACTCACTGATCTTTTGTGTCTCGTAGATGTTGACCAAAATCAGGTTGTTTTTTTTTTTCAGGATCAGCAAGGAATGTTAAAGACGAACAATATCCCATTGACACATATTATTCTGTGTGTTCCAGATGCGACTGAAGATAACTTTGTAGTGTTTCCTAAAACTGGTATAATTAAACAATCAATTGTATGAATCATGGGGAGATTGCTCATTGTATCAGAAGAACTGGAGATATATGTATGGCAATCTCAACATGAACAGAAATACAGTTATCAATGTGAGAGAGTGTGTGTGTAATTTGGATTTTTGATGTAGCTTTAACAATTTTTCAGTCATATTGCCATGTTGGGAGTGTGGCAGTTCATAGTGATGTCTAGCACTGGGGCATCATGCCGCAGACATGTAGCATGATATCCCACCCAGTTACATTATCCTGACACCAGGCTGACCAGTCATAAACTAACCTCTTAATGCTGAGCGCCTAGCGAGGCAGCAGTTAGTACCATTTTCATGAGTCTTTGGTATGACTCTGCTGTGGATCGAACCCAAGACCTCCTGCATCTGAGGTGGACTCTCTAACCACTAGGCCACTGGAGTGGTCTCAGTGCGAGAGAACCAAAATCAGATGATGGCATGCAAAAAAATACATGGACAACTACAAGACCATGGTCAGAACTGAGATCAATAAGTACGTTGCTAAAACTGGCAATGTAATAACTGGCAATCTCCACATGAGAGGACTTCACTATAAACTGCCACGCTGCAGACATTGTAGCAACATGAGTGAAAAGTTTTCAAAGCTACGTTAAAAAATCCAAATCACACCCACACACCCACATGAGAAGACATACCATTGCTTATTTGAGAGAACCATAATCAAACGATGAAGCTGCAACAAAAAAATATGTGGACAACAGCAACATCCAGATGATGACCTCATTAATGACCATCAGTGATGGAATGACCATGTTCAGATCTGAATATGCTAATCATGTACTGTGTTTGCAAATTTCCGTTGAAACATAAATCAAACTATGAATAATTTCTTTGGAAATCCAACGTTTATCACCGTTAAGCTCGCTCAGTTTCACACACACCTTGTTGATCTGGTCAGTATTAAAACAACAATCAAAATTATTAACAATGATCTTGCCAACATCAACTCAAGAATTCATTTGATGAATACTGAATTCGAAAAAATCTGAAAAATTGCTGACGGTGTAATTCATAACGACTCCGATCATCACGGTATACATAGTGGTGGCTGGAGAAGCAACATGGACACCACTGAGGTTACAGGATTGTATAGGCTTTCTGTGTTTGGCCCTAATACATTTGAGATACGGTTCTCTAAGTCCTTTTCCATAACTACCTCAATCATGTTAAATCAAAATATTGAGAAAACGTTCACACCCGTTCCTGACGAGGAGGAAGTAAGATTAATTGGTGCCATCTGGAATTCATCATGGAAACACCTCAGTTGAGTACTTAGTATGGCACAAAATGAATCCCACACAGTCATTTCGGTATAATTAAGCATGTGTGTGGAAGGCATCATCAGTGTCTGATGACAGCATCATTGGGACATCCGTTGATCATCTAAAATAGGTTTATTGATGAGTATGCCAGCATAGATGATCTCAAATGAGTAAACTGAGAAGAATTACCCTCAGCATAGATAACAATTGTTTTTTTCCATCTTGCATAATTGCATTTATCCATGATACCAACACACCTCGTGTCACTGTGTCCTTGAAAACAAAATCTAATTCGGGTCCATGATTAATCTTGTGCAACAATGTGCATGTCAGATGATGAACCTGAGTAAACTTACTGATAATTGTTCTGCGGATGTCTTTATCATTCTTTGGTAAGCAAACTTGTTTTTGTTGCTTGTATGAAACTATTGCAGAGGTTACAGTTAATGATGTTAGAATCTTAGCATTGAGCATGTATCGTAATAACACTATTGTAGCCCAACCCTGCTGATTGTTTTGTGCAGCAGTCATTGAGATTGACACTGGTATCCAGTTTTTTAAACTGTCTACCAATCCAGATTGGTATCACAGGATGAATACTCGCTAAAAACTTGAACGATTCAATCTCGGCAAATCCAGTAAGATCGCTATTTGGTAGTGGTTCGTTTATTGCAATTCATTTCATTGCACTCGAATCATTCAAAATAATGATGACACTCTTAAAATCCAAGAAAAGCTGCTTGATAAGCAGTGATATTGTCAACAGAAATCATGTCAGAGGAATTATATTTTGTGTTCCAAAGACCACCATAGCTAAACTTAACACAAGATTGTAATATGTCATTGAAAAATTCTTTTGGAGCTGGATGCCTATTTTTTTCTTTGTTGGACTATATGAGCCACAACAGACTGCGTTGTAAAGCATCATTGTCTATGTTATATTTTATGAAAAAATTTGTTTCGTATTGTGTTGGAGTGATTCCTTCCGATAAATAACCCCAGAGTGCAGAAGAAACTGATCAAATATTGATTCATTTGACTCAGAGTCATCTCCGTGAAATAGCCAGACTGATACAAGGTCACAGTTATTTGTGTTGTGGATTTTTTCGTATATATCTCATTCATAAAATCATATTCTTTCCTTTGGAAATTTTGTCTTCTAGTTAGACCTTGCATGTGAATTATGATCATATTAAATTATTGGAGCACCCTTACTTCAGTATTTACCAGAATTGTACAAAATCTCATTGGTTATTGCTTTTTCACTTATTGGAATCTTTAATGTTCATTCTAAAATAACCATGTCATACACCTGAGCGCCATTAATAAGAGTTTTTCCAGTCATTTATTTTTTTCTTGATTCTGTAAGTCCGTTTCCTCGTCTCGAGTTTGCTGTTGTTGTTGTAGTGTTAAACACCATTTTTCAGCACACGATAGGCTATACATGGCGGCCAGTATTAATGGTGGGGGAAGAACCTGGGAAAACACCGGAAAGAACCACCAACCCACGAGAAGCTACTGGCAAGCTTTCTCACATGCCGACATTGGCTGAATCTGAGACTTGAACCCACGAAGGCAGAGATGAGATGGCAGTGATCCATAACGGAGATTGCTTTCGGCCACTCGGGTCCCCCTTGAGTTTGCAAAATGTTCTCTGACATGTTGAGCAACACAATTTAGCAAGCCTGTTTTCATCAGAACAAGAACAGCTATGTCTGGTTCATTCAAATAATAAAGCACATAAACAACTGCGGAAATTGGATATATGCTATTGTAGTATGGTTTGTCAATTCTAGTGAAAATACCTGCTTTAGAATTTTTATCTACTATGACAACATTGTTATGTTGCATTGATTCCTTAACAGTGTTAAGTTTATTGTGAATAATTCAAGTCAGATCATCTTCACTGATATTTTCTGTAATAAATTTATTCTGCATATGTACTTGCTGTCATCAGCAAGATTATTAATATTAGTAGCCGCTTGTTTGCATTCATGGTGGAATCAATTAAAATACCATCACCATCTGTCTTAAATGTTGAAAAAACATGAGATGCACCATCGTTGATAAATTCTATTTTTGCTTGTTTGATAAAATCATACAGTTGTAACTCAAATGGTATTTGTTTTCTGTCAACTTTTAATCTGTAAAAATCTGATTTGGTGATGTGCACTGGTTCAATCACAGAGAAACTTGTCAACTCATCTTGTGATCTGATATAATTTTTGATGAGATTTAAATCTGTTTTTGATTTAGATCATATGATTTTGTTCCCAGTTAGATCTTGATATTTTTGTTGCAGTAATCTTTGATTTCTTTAATATACATAATAGTATTTCTCTAATTAAGCTTTCATCTAATTAGACTTTTACTAAATAGTGTTAGGTATATTTGATTTAATTTATATTTGATTTAATTTAATTGTTTGTCTGTTAGTTTTAAATAAATTTTGTTTCATTACATGCTATTGAAATGTAACTGGATTTGACAATTTTCAGAAATTAGTTTGACCTGACTGTGTTTTCATAAACACCTAATAATTGAACTTTGTATACAAACAAACCAGAAGCAAGTGGGCAAGATGCAAAAACAGATTGACAAGCTAATAAATGAGAAGGTTAAATTAGCTGCCCAGAGAGAGAAACCTTTGACTATCAGCAGACATTCACAAACCATTGGTCCTAAACTTATTTCTCTAAGTAAAAGTGTACAGACATATGACGTATTGCCAAAAGAAAACCCAATGCAGTTTTCCAACTAAGCCTGAAATGATAACGTTAAGAGTAATAAAGCACCATACAGACTAACTACATCAATACAAAGTAAACATAATACTTTGTCTTCTACCAGCAGAGATAACATCCTCCTTATTGGTAGTTCCATTTTACATGGAATTAACAACAGAGGGCTGAGGCACTGTGTTAGAAAGCCTGCCATTTCAGGTGCCAAAATAAGACAATACTGGAAGATATAAAAAATATATGATCTCTCCAAGTTTGCTAAAATAGTCCTCTATATTGGAAGGAACAATGCCAATGAAGGGACTGATCTAGAACTTTTTGAAGAACTATACGACCAATTACTTAAACACATCCATAAGCAAAATCAAAGGTGTCAGGTTGCATTGTGTGAAATGGCCCCCAGGGAAGATTGTGATGTGTTAGATATCAATAAGGTCATCCTAAAACTGGCAAGTGAATGGAAGTGTGATATAGTTTACAGTTACATGAGTTTCCTGGATGAAGAGGGGCAAGTGATGCAACATTTATTGGGAAAAAGAGATAATATCCACCTGTCTACCAAAGGGGTGGAAAAGATCCCCAAAAATATAAATGCAGTCATTTGTGTAGTCTGGTCTTACAGCCACATTACAAACTTCATCGGTCCCTATAAATCCAATGTAGGTCAAAACAGCATCAGAAAATATGGTCAGCCATATCAATACAGCCAATACACTATGGGATGTGATTACTGTAGTGAGATCAAACATTCAGCACAGGAATGCAGGCTCAGACAGACAATACAATGCCATCAGTGTGGCAGCTTTGGTCACAAAGCCAAAACAATAGTAAAATCTTTGTTAAAGTTTTTTTTACTCAGTTTGGCATTGCCAGATCTGTTCAGCCTGATCAAGGGTCAGATTTCATGCCTGGAATTTTCAAGCAAGTTATATACGAATTAAGCATTCAACAGTTCAAACCTTCTGCCTATCACCCTAAGAGCCAAGGGGCATTAGAATGATTTCATCAGACTTTGAAAAATATGATTCAGTCTTATTGTTTTGATACTGTTAAAGATTGGGATGAAGCATTCATTTACTTTTGTTTGCTGTAAGGGAATAAGTTCAAGAATCTTTAGCATTCAGTCCCTTTGAACTGGTTTTTGGACACACTGCGTGGACCATTGAAGTTGTTGAAAAAGAAACTTTTGTCTAATGAAGATACTGAAATTAATCTTCTTGATTATGTTTCCAATTTTAAGTATAAGTTTTCAAAGGCTAGTGAGGTTGCAAGAGCGAATTTGCACTCTACTCAGTCTAAAATGAAATTAAGATATAATAAACCTCAAAGGAACGGAGTTTTCAGCCCGGTGATTGATTTCTGGGTCTCTTGCCCATACCACAAAATCCTCTTCAGGCCAAGTATCATGTCCCTACAAAGTAGACAGGAAAATAAATGATTTAAATTACATAATAAATACTTCTGGGCAGCAAAAACAAAAACATCTTTGTCATATAAACATGCTAAAGGAGCATATTGTTAGAGTTAGCCAAGTTAAACATGCAATTAATTTAGTTTTGCCTGTCCCACTCAGTGAAGATTTAAATGAAGGAATACCATCAAATTCTACTGATTTTGGAGTGACAAATATTCGAAATTCAGAAATTATGAAAGATCTGGACCAGAAACTTTCACATTTGCAACAGCAAGAAAGAAATGAACTAAAACAGTTATTATTTGAATATGAGCACTTATTTCCAGATGTTCCTACAAGAACAAACACAATTTTCCATGACGTTGTAATTGTAGAATTCAAACCTGTGAAACATCACCCATTCAGGATGAACCCCATCAAATGGATACTTGAAAAAAAGAAAGAAATTTAATATTTGCTGGAGAATGATTTCATAGAGCCCAGTAAAAGTGACTGCAGTTCACGATGCATATTTGTTCTAAAACCAGACAAAACTTCAGTATTTGCACTGATTATATGAAGATTAACAGTGTGACCTAATAATAGAACTTTGTATCTTAAAGCTGACCTAGTACCTGGCCTTGATTGAGAATCAAATAAACAACCTTTTTTATTATTCATTTGTAATGTGGGATTGATAAGAGTGAAATCGAGGATGACTGGGAGTATGTTATTCTGTTTCTGGAAATATTTAAGTGCCTATATTTTTAAATTCTTGGACAAAGACATTTATTGAAATTTTATTTAGGTTTCAAAGCTGGAATATTTATTTTCTGTGGTTCAACAAGGAACTGTTGACACAATAACACTTTCAAGGTTGCAGCATACTTCATTTTCCAGCATCTTGGATTTTTCATCAGGATTCTTACTCAGATTCATTTAGGACTTTTTTATTTATAGGACTGATTAACCAGATATATAACTGTTGCAAGTGGCTGATGATGGGGTCAGCTATCCAGTGCAGACAAAATTGTGGCAATGATTATTGTGCAATTCATTTACAGAGTGTTCAGTGTGGAAGTACCGGCCCAAAACCTTGTCTGGTTAGTGGAGTTAGTATTAATGGAAAAACACAATTGTGTGTATCTTCTGCTGGAAGAAAGTATCATGCGTTGAAAAGATACTTCGAGAGAACAAATGCTTCAGATGATGTAAAAATAAAAAATCAACAAGATTACATTTACTGTTATATTAAAAACAATAAAATTGGTCATGTTCGTGAAAAATCTGTTGAACAAGTTATTGAAGACTCATCCAATGCACCTTAGATTGATTATACCCAACCCCCATGTTGCTCATATCAAATAAAAATATTCACATTTTATAGCACATAAAACAACCTGATGCTTTACATGTAGCTTATGTTACTGTTCGTTGGTCATTCCAATGGTTCGATGTATTTTTGTCACCCCCCCCAACATTTGGTCGGATCACCCCCTCCTGCTGCTACTAATAAACATGGGGAAAGCATAGAATACGTTGTTCAGTTATCATGATACTCGTTTGTTTTGTTTGTTTTTCATTTTAACAAAATTATATCTATTTTTACTTACTAGTAGCGGTAATCCACTTTCAGATGCACAGTCATTGACTTTGAAGATGAACAGTGCTGTACCCCTGAAGAGTTCAAGTCTGGTGTTGTCTTGTCAACTATCAACATCATTCAGTAATGGATCTATTCAGCTATGGAAAGGAACTGAAAAATGTGCAGACTGTGGATCAAGAGGTTATCTTTGTTTATTTTACAATGGATACAACTCCATAGCCAACCAGACAGGTGTCTTCACCACCATCAGCAGCTTGAATAGGGACAATGAAGGAACATATAAATGCAAATTTCTACTACAGTCAACAGAAAATTTGAGTAACAATTTGACCTTGGTTGTATACAGTAAGTACTAAATGTGGTGGGAGGTTTTGCACTTCATCTCTTAATTGTTAAAGTCTTTTTGCAGCTCACTTTAAAGTTTCTTTCATGTCCCATTTCACAAATCATCTGAAGTTTACACATAATTTTTTAAAGTTTAATGCATAAGAAAACCTTGTATTATATAACTGTACAGAAATATCATATGTCAAAGAAAAGCTTTTGCATAAGTCACATTTTTCTGTGTGATGTGGGTAATTACTTGCTGAAATGTAATAGCACACTTGCAAGATACTTACATAAGGATGATGAAGATGACATTGACAAGAAAAACAGTAACAACACAATGACCCCACAAATATTGGGCAAAAATGGTTTCAGCTAGTGACCATATTGAATGAACTGTAGGTACTATTTCTCCTTAAAGAAGGTAATGTGGTGGTGAGAGAGGGAAGGAGAGAACTGCTATCAAGCTACAATATCATAAACTTGTTGAAGGAAATGGCTAAGCAATGCTTCTTTATTTATCTATATAATGACTTCACTATTTTTATCAACTTTTATGTACTTTAAAAACATGTGTAGCAGATTTTTTCAGACTGTCTTTCCCAGCAACAAAGCAGCTTTGTCCACCATTATACATGTGAAGTTAAATGGGATGTTTCTGCAATCCACTGTATCATCTATAACCTTCCTAACCTATTTGACATTAATTGCAATACTAAGAAAAAATTTGATTGGGTTTTAATTTCACTTTTGCTTCAATTATTTCTACTGTAAGACCAAAATCTGAAGCATAAAAAGAAACCCATCATTTATTCATGCTGAAACACCCCTCTCTGTTTATTAGCACATCAAACCTTGCAATAAAATTACATTGTATGCAGTGGGATATATTGTTGATCCACATTAGATATGTGAATATCTTACAATGACTTCTTTTTTCAGACACATTTACAACACACACACACATACATTTCATAACATTCTTTTAAAATCAAGGTTAACTCAATTACTAGATATGATTTATAATCACTGATTTATAATTTTAACTACTCCATATACTCTTGTATAAGCCTGTTAATGTATAAGCCGACTCCCAAACTGAACAGGTATAAACACTAAAAAGTGCATGACCCGTGTATAAGCCGACCTACAACTCCAAGTCATCTCAAGATGCACAAGTTCTAAATATTTATTTAGGCAAACTTATATTTTAAAAAATTACACGTATACTTATCTCAAGATTGGCATGCATGATTATTAAAAAAGTAGTATTAACTTCTTTGAAAAGTCATTGATTTTATTTTCTGTGTTATTATTGTTTGTGCCTAATTTAGATTTGTGTATAATTTGATTGAATGATGACAAAAATTTAGTTACCGTGAGTTGCTGTTACACTACCTCTCCCTTTAAACTTGATTATTATTTGTTTGTGCATTATTGCTTCGGACATTTTATATCAGTGCACCAGTAATTACATTTTTACTTTGCTTTGAAATTGTAAATACCTAACTCATTATAATTTAATCCCAGTATGACAATGCAGAGAACAACTATACAATTCAATTCAATGCTCGCAGTTAGGCTACTGAATGTATTTACCTAATGGCGCTACTGCATGTACATTGTAGGTTTGATTGTTTGTCATCACTGGAGGTTAGCATGTGTTGTGGTCTTGCCTTCTAGGTTGGTTGACCATTCCTGCTGACAGTTATTTATTATTTTGCAAATATCCAGTCACAAATGCATTTCAATAAATGTGGGAATTTCTGCATCCAGTAATCCTATTTCACATGAAAATCACAACAATGTAATGTTTTGTTCTGAAAGGGACATTTTAGGGTAAACGTGTACTGTAGGCCTACAGTGTTCCATATCTAACAATGTGGCATCACATCGCATTGATCATTCTGTTTTGAAAAATGATTTTGCCATTATAAAATGTTCTGTTTATTCAGATGGAAGCTTTTTCTTTGATTTATAGTTTGTAAAACAGTACAATATGCTTTTACTAGTTCAACATTATTTGGGACTTAATATCATGCACAACAAATGAAAGGTGCGCCGTATGTCAGAATGAACAAAATTATTCGTTCTTCTTCTTATCTAATTTCCACTGAAATAAAAACTATGTGACAAAAAGAATCTCAAATGGGTAATGATTTAATATTAAATTTATGAAACTCGTTGAATAATGTCCAGCTTTTGTTCACCAAGGTTCACAGAAGTTGGACATTATTCAACTCTTTTCATAAATTCAACATTATATCATTACCCATTTGAGATTCTCTATATATAGCATGTAACAAGTTCTTTGGAATATTTAGTGGCCTAGTGGTTAGAGCATCCACCTTGGATGTGGGAGGTTGTGGGTTCGATCCCCGGTCGAGCCATACCAAAGATTTACAAAAATGGTACTAACAGCTGCCTTGCTTGGCGCTCAGCATTAAGAAGTTAGTGTTAGGACTGGTAGGCCTGGTGTCAGGATAATGTGACTAGGCGGGACATCATGCTACATGTCTGCGGCATGATGCCCCAGTGCTACACATTGCTAAAAACTGTCACAATAAATACATTGTAGCGATATGACTGAAAAATTGTTATAGCTACATTAAAAATCCAAATCACACACACACACAGAGATATGATTGTTATTTAAAATAATTATGAAAAATGATTGTCGTGTTAAAACCACCTTGTGGCTAAAATTTGGTCACAACTGGTTGTACACTATCCCTGTCTACAAATTCTGTGTTCCCACTTAGAGCAGTTCAGTGTATATTGTTGATGTTTATTTGAATCTTTCTGACATAAATTTTTCAGTGCTGAATAAAGGACACACATCCATTTAGTCCACTTACTTTCACCTTTTATTCTAATCTCAGAATGTCTGACATTTTGCACTGTTGGCAACAACTGATTCCTTCTTTGGCAGTTTGTTATTACATGTGATGCTCGTTGCTTACAAATGGAGTGAGCTCGCCATGTGGTCAGTTTGATTTATTATGATACACTTTCAAATACATTTTATAATCTAATAGAGAAACCACATTTGCTTGCATGGGTTCTTACTGTATGGCAACTGGATGTCATGCTGACTTTAGCTGAACAATAATGTGCTCTCTTCTTTGCATGGCAATCAATAGCCAATATGTTGAAAGTGCAGGCAAATTCTTTGCGTGGCAATCTGTAGCTAGTATGTTGAAAGTGCAGACAAATTCTTTGCATGGCAGTCTATAGCCAGTATGTTGAAAGTGCAGGCTCTTCTTTGCATGGCAATCTTTAGCCAGTATGTTGAAAGTGCACGCAGATTCAAGCAATCAACCAATCAACATCTTTTGCAAATAACTTACTTTATAATGTTGATTAAGTAATGAAGTGGTATTGTTTAGAAAATATGTACCATACACCAGTCACTCTTAACCATGGTATCTTTGAAGTCCTTCCCTTTGATGCTGGTTGTTAAGTACCTAGTTTGCATATAAAAAAAAATATAGCTGATATGTGATAAGAAGATAGGTCACAGTCTCCTATCCCTGTTCATGTTAGTTTCAGGCAGCACAATGCAAACTACTTTTTCTTCTAATGATGATTGTCATATGTGTCTTGATAAATAATGTAACGGTCAGGCTTTGTTTTCTGTTTTCCTTTATAAGCTATTTACAATCAGTAGTTTTCAATCACTATCCATGTTAGTCCTAGAAAGAGATAATCCAGTACTTCTTCTGATAATGATATGTCCAGATAATTATAGAAAAGAATGCTTATTTTCCATATTTGTTTCCTTTTAAAGCTATTCCATCAGGTCTTGACTTCACACAGGTGCCAAATATGAATGTAGACCTCAGTGTGACATCAGCTCAACTGCAGTGTACAACATCTAGCTGTACCTACCCACCCCCTTTGATACAGTGGCTCGTAAAGGTATTTTAATTTATTGGCAGTAAATTGAAGTGATGTGCATTGGAGTTAATCCATAAATGTTCTTGTAATATTTGTGATAACATAATTTAAGTTGCATTTGTAAAAGTGATGAGAAAATATTAGTTGCTGATACTACTGCCCATAATAATCATCGTGCTTATAATACTGTTATTGATATTACTGATACTGCTCCAGCTCCTACACATACTCCTCTGCCTCTGCTGGGAACAGGGATACATCCCACAGGACATGCGTGACGCCAACATCGTCACTTTATACAAAAACTAAGGAGACCATAGCAACTGCAACAACTACCGGGGCATCTCCCTCATCAGCATCATTGGAAAGGCTTTCGCCCGTCTTGCCTTGGTGCGCTTGCAGATCCTAGCCTCCCGCATCTACCCAGAGTCCCAGTGTGGATTTCAAGCCGGCAGGTTAACTGTAGACTGATCTTCTCACTACGTCAGCTGCAGGAGAAATGTCGTGAGCAGCAGATGCCCCTCTACATCGCCTTCATAGACCAGATGAAGGTGTTTGACCTGGTTAGTTGGAGTGGACTCTTAAGACTCCTGCAGAAGATAGGCTGCCTCCCATGTCTGCTTGTTGTCCTCATGTCATTCCACAAGAACATGCACAGCACAGTGTGCTTCATTGGTGCAACATCGGAAGCCTTCCCAGTCATCAGCGGAGTCAAGCAAGGCTGTGTCCTTGCGCCGACGCTCTTTACCATCTTCTCCATGCTTCTCCAGTATGCCTTCAAGGACTGCAGCGAGGGAGTGTACATCCATACCAGGGCTGATGGTAAGCTGTTCAACATCGCCTGTCTCCTTGCTAAGACTAAAGTCACAGAGGTACTGATCCGTGAATTGCTCTTCGCCAACAATTCAGTATTGACATCACACACAGAAGATGGACTTCAGCAGCTGGTATGCCGCCTCTCCCACGCTTGTAAGGAATTTGGACTGACCATCAGTTTGAAGAAAATGAACGTCATGGTGCAGGATACAGACTCCCTCCCTCTGTCACCATCGATGGGTAACTTGGAAGTTGTCGAGAACTTCACATACCTCAGGTCCAATATCTCCAGCTCACTCTCCATTGATTCTGAGGTAAACGGCAGGATTGCCAAGGCAGCAGCAGTGATGGCCAGACTTAACCAGAGGGTCTTGAACAACCCCAACCTTACTGAGAAGACCAAACTGCATGTCTACCAAGCCTGCATGCTCAGCTCGCTCCTTTGCAGCAGTGAAACATGGACCACCTATGCAAGACATGAGAGGAAACTCAGCAGCTTCCACCTGAGATGTCTGTGGCACATTCTCTACATCCACTGGCAGGACAAAGTACCCAACACAGAGGTTCTAGAACACGCCAACATGAACAGCATGTTCTCCATTCTCAGTGAGAGGCGCCTTCGCTGTCTTGGCCATGTCAAGAGAATGGACCCAGGCCACATTCCCAAGGACCTGTTATATGGGGAGTTAGCAGAAGGTGCACGACCGACTGGATGACCACATCTGCGCTACAAAGATGTTTGCTGGTGTCTAGCTGTCAGGCAGGGAGTTCAAAATGCAGAGGAAGACAGAAAAATAAAACAAGCTGAAAAGAGAGCTAGAGAGAAGGATAAACAAAAGTTTACTTTGGAGCTACACCATCATCTCCCGTAGATGGATGGATGCCAAAGACTGATATTACAACTAGTGCTGCTGGGATTATTGCTGATTGCTAGATGTTTTTGGCCCAATTAATATTGAATAGCATTTGATCTACAGTACAGCTCACATGTATTTTTGGAACCCCATCATTTGCAGTGGGGGACTTACACCTACACTTTTGCTTCATGATGATGATGCAATAAAATACTAACAAATCACCACTGCACCTCAGCTGGCATGCTGATGGCATCTCCATCGTGGAGTGGCTGATTGGCATTATTGATTGACATTTGAACAGTGAATCAATGAAGATCACCCATGGAAAGACCTATGGGTAATGAGTGATTAACAATCAAATACCATTTCACCAATTGGTGATCTTTATTTTAATCATAAATATTAACAATACAAATAAATTTGAAAAGTCTTATATATTTTGTACATTTAAAAAAAACTTACTTGCTGAATTGACAAGAAGCCCACCTTGTTGAGCTCCTCTTGAACAGTGTAATTTATCCTGCTGTTTTAATATAAAAAGTAATTCTCTGAGGTATGGACAGTTAAATTCCACTTAGCAGTAGTTTCTGTTTAAAAACACAAACAATAAAAATGAATAGACTGAATTTATACTTAAATGCAAACCATGTTTCATCCTTTAGCAATAATGGCTCTGTTACGAGATTAAATATACATGTACACAACTTGTTCAATTCTGACTGCATGTGTACTTTATGAGATTAAATATACATGTACACAACTGGATTAATTCTGACTGCATATGTACTTTACAGGGATGGCCATGTCATTTTATGGGGCTAAATTGTCATTTCCAACTGTGGTATTTTTTATATTGTATTCATCACAAGATATGTTTGTTTCAAGTAAAGCAATGAATGGCATAGTGTTCTTTTTTATACCACAAGTCAGAATAAAACACAAGTTTTCAAGCATTTACCCCTCCCACCTTTAGAAACCTAGTTGTTCTGTCCCTAATAAAGACTTGACTTCAGTGTATGTTTATCAGAAATCAAAGAAGTGACCACAGCAATCACTGTTATAAAATGTTTGCACCAGAAGATGCCATTTTTTCAGGTTGGGAAATCTATCACATGAATGACCTGGCACATTGCATGTAATACCAGTAGCTCAAATTATGGTCCTGTCAATAACAACAGGATGTTTACTGATTAAGGTGATGTAGGTAACACGCAGCATCAACACAATTCACAGGCGCTTCACCAGTTTCTGGTTGGTTGTTACAATTCAGTCATATATCAAGCTGTGTACTGGGTTCACAGTAATTGTATCCAGGGATGTAATTTTCACCAGGGTATTTACTCCATGATGTCCCCAGTAGCTTTGTTAATGCAGCAGCACCATCCTTTTTTAAAATCTCAGACCCTATGCATTTGCAGCCGATGGAACTGGAAGTTCCTAATAATGTAACTAATTTGCTTCATTCACATCAAACACAAGTCCCAGTAATCACAGCTCATCAGTTACATGTTTGAACTTGAGTTGGATTTGTGGCATGTGTTTCTGTGTGACACTGTACACAATATGAAGACATAATTTTATTACACAGTATACAGTTATTCAATGGCATCATGAAAAAGGAAAAATTTAAAGATGTTAAAGATTTGAGAACCTCTGCATAGGAAAAAAATCAAAGATTTGAACAGTATGGCTTTGACTGACTTTTCCATGCAGGTAGCACCTAAACCATCCAAGCATGGTGATATTTCCAAACTCAGTTCATGCACTGATCATAGGCTCTGCTGGATCAGGGAAAACGCAACTGCTGTTCAGTATGATTTTACAAATGTTAAAGTGTTATTGCGTTTATGTGATTGTGCTGTAAGCTAATGATCAACCATGTTATGACGTTCTCAACGATTTTAAAAAAGCTTTGAGTGACAAAAGTGTTAACGTCATGAGAAGTGAAGTTTCTGTCGATTCCTTTGCCACTATTGATGGAGCACCTGCTGTTGATGATTTGGATGAAAACAAAAACAATCTTGTCATGTATGCCAATGTGATGCTTGAGAACCAAGTCTATCTACACAGATAATTTCACGATGTCAGCACAAAAACACTAATGTAATGTATTTGACTCAGTGATATGCACATGTGCCTAAAGTGATCCGAGATGAGTGTAACACATAGAACATATCCTTCATGCTACTCTGGAAGCACTCAAAAATCATGTCAGCATGACTTAAAGATACATACCATGTCTAACTGATTTAAATGATCAACTTGACATATCATGAAAATATCGAGATGTACAATCCAAAGAATATCATTGGCATACTAAAGAGTTCTGTTAAGAACCTTGGAAAAGAGTTTGTAGCATTTGTTCAATCAGAGATGAGAAAAAGATTTTCCCCATGTGATATGCAGATTTTGAAAGACTTCTTCAGTACTCCCATGTGATATACAGATTTTGAAAGACCTCTTCAGTACTCCCATGTGATATGCAGAATTTGAAAGACCCACATACCATGAAGTTCATACACTTATGAGTTCTGATGAGATACTTTCTGTGGAAACACTTCATATACTGTGCAGTTTTGTAAAATTTAACAAATAATTTTTTTCCCTGGAAATAAAATGTAAAAAGGAAATAAAGGACTTAGGATTTTAAGAATCAAATCCAAAAATAATCCAAGAATAATGCACAAATTAAATTTTAGAAGTCCTAATAAATTCAAGTTTGAGTCCCGACGAAGAATCCAAAATGGAAACTGATGATGTGAACTTTAGTCAGTATAGTGCTGATGTTTACAGTCCTTTGTGATTCCAGAGTCAGTAATTTTCTGGTGTTTGAAATCCAAATAAAATTTCACTAAATGTCTTCGTCCAAGAATTCTGTATGAGCACTCAAATATTTGCAGAGAAATGAATTAATCTTTAAGAATCCAAATAATCTGAAGAAAATTTAACATATATCTTGAAAACTGTTCACAAACAGATCCTTTCCAGTGTATAGTAAAAGCCCAAACTGACTAACTTCTCTACAGAGAAAGGTTATACACTAATCTAAGATGCAGTATCGGAAATTCCTGGTTTGTGAAATCGAGGGTCACGTGATCATGTTTATATCTTAAATCACATAGTCCCATCATGACCTTGACAACAACTAATCATTTTACTTTAAGAATATAATAAAATAAAGTTGTTTACTTCACTGGTGATTTTTGAAACAAGGTAAAAACTATTTACATGCCTAAGGTCACCTATTAATACAGCCTCGATCTTGCTGTTATTAATCTCACAATCAAAAAAATAAAAAAAGAAGTTGTTTACATCAAAGCAAGTATTAAGGTGAGGAACTAGGTCAACTTGGATACAATGTTCCTAATTTTAGGTTTTCAAAAAATTGAACTCAATTTCTGGAAAATATTATCTGCAGTAAATAAAATTACTTTACAATAGCATGTAATAGAATACAAAATTTTTTAAACTAACAAACAAACAATTATGTTGAATCAAATATACATAGCAGTAAATACAACCTAGAGCGATATCCTCAATGATTACAATCTCTTCAATGTAACCAGAATTCAGTGTTACTTTTTCTATACCTGTTACAGCTGTTGAATCATGCACACTTGAAATTGCACTTTTGTTTATGTGGTTTATTACAGCTGGCCTGATATCTGATCACAACTGTTTGGCAGTTTGCACATTAATAACAGATTTATCCTTTCACAAGATCATGGTATATCTTGGGGTATGGTAGAATTTCATGCAGGTGTGCATGATATTTCCTCAATCAACAATAAGGTCCATTGAAAATTTTTGTTGACTGGTAGAGACTCTACAATTTCTATACGTCTTCAGTTCCTTGTAGAAACATAATAATTAATCCTCCATTCTTGGAAATCCAAATAAAATTTTCAAGCAGTGTCCTTGTTCAAGAGTTCTGCTTGAATACAATAATATTTCCAGAGAAATGAATGAATCTTCTGGAGTCCAAATAATCTGAAGGAAAATTAACATATAACTCAAAAACTCAAAATTTTCAAAATACTTTAATACTGGTCACAGCAGAAGAAAACAACTTAACATCAAGTGTTTGAAAAACCTGGACTCTCAGATCCTTCTCTCTAAACATCACTATTAATACTAAGTATTTCACAATTTCAGAAATGCCTAATTGTGAAATAGAAGATGATGTGAGCATGTTTACATGTAAAAGTCATGTAGCTCCAATATGTACTTGAAAAAAACCAATCATTTTGCTCCTAGAAAAAAGTTGTTTACTTGACCCTCAGTCAAGGCCAGGAACTAAGCCAGAAATAGAAACAAGTGTTTCTATTATTAGGTATCTAAGGAAACTGAATCTTTTTTAAAATACCAAATTCCTTGTATACAAAATTACATTACACTGACATGTAAAGAAAATAAAAAGATCCCAGAACCCACAAACAATCAAATCAAATACAAATTAAATCAAATATAAATTAAATCAAATATATGTAACACTTCCCCCCATAAAGAAAAAGAAAGATTTATATGATAAAGCTTTCTTTTTACCACAGACTAATTATACATGAGGTTAAAAAGAACTCCTATTTTACACACACTGTACATGAAATAAAAGATTGTTATACATGGAAAAGTGCATCTGCTGTTAAATTATCTTTTCCCTTGATGTGCCTGATGTCAAGATTATAGTCCTGTAACAAAAACTCCACCTTAGTAGTCTTTGATTTTTATTTTTCATCTTGCCAATGAAAGTAAGGGGGTTGCGGTCACTAAACACAATAATCAAAGGAGGAGCTCAAGTAAGGTAAACTTCAAAATGTTGAAATGCCAATATCAAAGTCAAACATTCCTTCACAATTGTTGAATAATATTTAATTTCTTAGATAAACAGCACGCTGGATGATCAATACCATTTTCATCTTCTTGAATCAAAACTGCCCCAACTCCAACATCACTTGCATCACCAGAGAATTTAAATGATTGGCTGAAATTTGGAGCTGTAGGAACTGGTACGCTTTTTAGTATGGCTTTCAAGTTGTCAAAAGCTTCTTGAGATTTTTTAGTGTAAAGGAACTTTTTTCTGACTCAGTAAATTTGTCGGGTTCAGCAATTATAGAAAAATTGGAAAAAAATTTAAGATAGTATCTGGCCATACCCAAAAACTGCATCAGTTGCTTTTCATTTACAGGCACAGGGAATTCAGAGATAGCTTTGACCTTAGCATCTGTAAGTTTAACTTGTCCATGTCCCATGATATGTCCTAGAAAAGTTACACTGGCATGGCAGAACTCACTTTAGATAAATTAATTGTCAAACATGCATCTGTGAACCTGTCAAAGAATTTCCGAATTGTTGCTAAATGTTCTTTCCAGGAGTTGTTGTAGATGATGACATCATCAGTGTAAGCATCACAATTGTCTAGACCAGAGGTAGTCACTTTCATGATAAGTTGAAATGTACTTGGTGACCCTCTCATCCCAAATGACATTACTTTATATTGGCAAAGTCCATTTGGCATCATGAATGCTGAAATTTTCTTGTCTCTTCCCATTAGTGGAATTTGTCAAAATCCCTTCAGAATGTCAAATTTAGTGACATACTTGGCATTCCTGATCTTATCAATACAGTCATTGATTCTTAATAATGGGAATGAATCTGTTTTTGTCACACTATTCACCTACCTATAATCAGTACACATACAGAAAGTTTTATTACCAAACTCAAAAGTTCTCTTCATTGAGGTTCTGTCAAACCGTAATTTCACTTTTGACTTGAATTGCTGAATGCCAAATTCAAGCAATATAGGCTGGGATAGTTCCAGACCTAAAATTTGCCCCTTGCCCCAATTGGACAGATTTGTGAAGGCCAAATTGAGTGAAAAAAACTTTTTATCAAAGTTTTCGTATTCCTCAAAGGAATTGACTTTGGAAACCTTGTTGATGCACATATAATGGTCAGCAGGTATTGGTTACCTGACTTGGTCTTAGGTAAGAGACCAACACAATCTACCATAATTCTACTAAATGGTTTGTCAAAGGCAGGAATAGGTTGTAGATGAGCCTTAGGTATTTTCTGATTAGGTTTTCCTACCATTTGATAGGTATGACAAGATCTACAGTATTTGGCAACATCACTTTTGATTTTTGGCCAGTAGAAGTGAGTTAAGATCTTGTGATAAGTCTTATTAATCCCTAAATGACCAGCCAATGGAATTTCATGGGCCAGACTAAGTATTTCCTGTCTGTAAGGTTTTGGAACTACAATTTGATAGGTCACTGGCCATTCGTCATCAGCAGGTACCTTGGGAGGTCTTCATTTTCTCATAAGAATTCCATTTTTAATGAAATAACAGACAGGAACTTCACTAGCTTCATTTTCACTAATGGCCCATTGAAGCAAACAGATCTCGGGATCTTTTTCCTGTTCAATGACAAGTGATTGTCATTTATCACCCTGATTGGAATAAAGAAAATAAGTCATTAAAAGAGAATCACTTTGATTAATACCTTCTGACTGATCCAAAAAGGAGTGAAAGTGACCTCCTCAAAAGCCTGACCAATACATGTGTCAGCTAAAGGAATGCTTTCCTTATCAACATCATTCTCATGAGCTTTTTTTGCCATAGCTCTAGTAACTGCACAAGCTGGAAATAAGTAAGTGGATTCTTTTTCAATTGGATTGACTTTTTGATCTAAACAAGACTTGTCAGTTACAAGTGGATTAACCACAACCTTGTTTCTAACTAGGTTGTTGCCTAGTAATAAATGAATGCCCTCAGTGGGTAAAACAGAGTCTGTTCCGACTGTCATGGGTCCTGAGAATAAGTCTGATGACAAATTTACACAATGGAGAGGAGCATTAACAAAGCCGCACTCTGCTCCCAGCATAATAACACTCTCATTAAAAAAAGACTTCTCGGAAAAAGGCAATGTTCTTGACAATAAAAGACTCTGAGAAGCTCCTGCATCCCTTAAAATTTTAATAGGGATAGGATTGGCTGAATCACCCAAGAGTGATAGAGCGATATATAACCCTTTGACATGAATGGTTCATAATTCTCCATAAAATCAGGTGGGGGTTTGTTAGACCCAACATATGTATTGCTTTCAATACATGGCCGTGACATTGACCTCTTGGAAATAACTGCATTTGGAATAGGTCTATTTTGATTCTGATGTCTATTTGTCAGTTTGTAACAATCAGAAATAATGTGTCCTTTTTACTTGCAATAGGTACAATAGGAAGAGACAAGGATCTTGAATCAAGCTTTTCAGAAGCTTGATTTTTAGCAGTTTGCCAGTTTGAGTTCTAGAAGGGCTTGTATTAAGCTGAAATACTTTTCTACCAGAAGACTGTTGAGCAGAAGTCTTGTTTACAAAAGAAACTTTGAGCTAAAGTATAATTGTCAGGGACACGAGCAAAAGATAAACCCATATGTCATTATGGACACAGTTCTTAAACTCTTCAACCAATATGATTTATCGGAGACTTTCATAATCTTTATTAACCTTTCTTGGCTAAGCATCATCTATCAAATAACTGCTCTTTTTCTCTAGCAAATTTTACAAGTGACTGAGGTTTCTTTGTGCTTATATTGCCATCAGGAACCTAACTATACAGATGCTACTCAAATTGCATGTGCATATGGCAATGTTTGGTTGTATATGGACCAGCATTTAACATGGACATGGGTTTCTAACAAAGACTTTACCAGTGAGTACACATTGTAATAATTGAGTCCAATGCTCCCTTGGCCATTTCAAAATTTTCAACAACTTCTTCAAAATAAGGAAAATATTGGTCTACTTGTTTTTTTCTGAAAGGGGGCACTAATCTAATATTCTTTTTTTTGGAGCTAAACACACAAAAAATAAACTCCAGTGATGCAGTTTGGTGCACAGGAGGTGTTGTAGGCAAAGTTGAGCTATGAATATTGACTTAGTGGATACCTGGCCTAACCCTTTAATTGACTTCAGAATACTGTTTGTTATCCTTTATGCAGTTGAGCACCATGTCAACACTGCCGTTTCTTACATTTACCACAGATGTCATATCCAACAAATGCTGTTGTGGGACAGTTTTCATGGCAAATAAGTACCCAACATGTTCTTATTGCACCAAAATGTGTTCATGGCATTTCAACTTGCAGAGTGAGATAATGACCAAGCACAAAACAAAATGGTATTGGACTAGTTACAAGTGACTGAGGTTTCTTTGTGCTTATATTGCCATCAGGAACCTTCTGGAGAAATTCGGTTTAACTATACAGATGCTACTCCTCATGTTGCATGTGCAATTATGGCAATGTGTGGTTGTATATGCACCAGCATCAAAACAGGTTTGCAGGTTTCCTAACAAGACTTTCTTACATAATACCCAATTTATTACTTTTCATTAGAACTCCTGCAGTTGTTTAGACTATCTGTTGTTGACATTATAATGCATGGGATGGTGCAGCTGTTGGTGGTTAGCGATGTTGTGCTATGATACTTTATGACAGTACAGTGTTGATGGAGATCTCATGCCGGTGGCTGAATGAGGATCCTAATTTGCTTCTGTGGAAATTTCAAAGAAATCATAATTGAATGTCTTTCATGAAGTGAAGGTAGGCCTTATTGAAGATCAGCTGGAAAAAATAAGAATTGCAATAATAAACTATTGTGGGGTCACACTGAAACTTTTTTCAGCAAAATTAAATGGAAATATTCTGTGTAGTTGACCCAAACACAACTTGCTCAGCTTAATGCGGCCAAAGACAATAACACCTCAGTGACATTAAACTTATCGAAGTCAGAGGTGAACAAATGCAGAGGTTGTTCTTTTTGTTATATGGTTTGACACCATTTTTCAGCACAGGATAGGCTATACATGGCGACCAGTATAAATGGTGGAGGAAGAACCAGGGAAAAAGAACCACTGACCCATGAGAAGCCATTGGTGAACTTTCTCACAAACCCAGATTGGCTGAGCCTGAGGTTCTAACCGAGGTCAGATGGCAGTGATCCATAATGGTGAGCACTTAAGACCACTCGGTCACTCAGGACCCCCAAATGACTAATGGAATATTTGCAGTGATTCCTGTGTTGTAGCAGCTTCAGCAGTTGCAAAAGCTGTGGCATTAGGAGCAGTTGGAACTACATTAGGAATGGTGCTGAAAGAGGTGGTTGGCAGACCAATGTGAATAAATAAATGAAAAGGCCTTTGAATACCAGGAACAAGTCACCAATTACCATCAGAAAAAGGTCTTCGATTATCTGGTACAACATGCAGAAGATCATGCTTTTGACCATTCTTTATTTATTTATGGTGGCTCAATCAGTTAAAAATATTCGTGGTGTCTTTATGTGAAATGTATATGCATCGATGGTGCCACACACATGAAACCAGTATTGTAAACATGGATCTGACAACAGCGCGTGGCACACACGGGGTAGCATGTGTGATAACACCTCAATTTCATTTGTGTTTTGACTCAGATGGGCTTGCACCGCCAGTTGAAGTTAATTATTTAACCAAGCACAGTAAACAATCACTGTTTGTTTTGACTATACCAGAACAACCGAGTTGGGTCCTATATGTGGTCGTCTTGTTGTTGAAGCGTTACATGCACTTTAGTGGTCACCAACACCACAAGCACTTATTGATTTCACATTTAAGTATGTTTAATGTTATACAAAATGTTTATTAACATATATGGACACTATTTAGCTTGACGACATGGTGCTGATTTGGATCTGAGTAGACTTGAGTTTACTGTTATGTTGTTGTGTGATTTTTGAAGATCAAATTGGTAAACTGTAAGCGTCTAACATTGACGTTCAGGATATGGACAACTTAATGGTGCTGTCTTGGAATAACTTAGCACAGATCACTGTAAACAATGGAATTATAAACTCTGGTATATCAGTTGATTATATGACAGATTGCTTCATTGATACTAATGCTGTAACAGTAAAACAATACCTGAATGAACAAATTGCTAATGTGCCCTCACCACTATACATAATAACTTTATGTTAGCAAATTATGGAAATATTAATCAAAGGAGGGTAGAAAAAAAATCTGACACAACCTTAGTGTTGACTTTTCACTTTTGGTGTAAATAATTTTGATAGACCTGAACTTCACATTTTATGTTGAGTCCGGATCATACACTTTTATGATAACTGGAGGTAAAGGTTTGCAGGGTCGAATAGGAATGATGATAAATGATAAGCAGCATCTAGGACATGATTTTGAAAAATCACTATCATGTATATAGACCGAGCAATGATATCTAAAATGTTTACACAGTTTAGATATCAATATCATAAGTTGCCAGAGATTAAATTCAGTTCAAAGCTTGCAACATTGGTCCATTTTTGGTGTTTGTATTTAAGATTTTGTATATAAGCAATTGATTCTGAGCATAGTGATATGGTTAGGGAGTTTACAGAGCGAGTGTTGGATCAGCTGGCAGTGGATGCTAACAATGATAACAATTTTGCTCCACTTTTTGATGAATATCTGCTTCAAAATGGCATTACCAAACCCTTGTATGAATTGTCATATAGTTTTGTTATGGGTCAGGTAGAAATTGGTTGTTGGAATCATGCTGATGTACCTCTACCGACTTGAGGACATCTTGGAATCATCGCATATGCACATAAATATGCCTAAGCATTGACTGCACCACCAGGCGTGAAAACAGGTACGAAAACACCAGGCACAAAAACACTACGATTGCTTCTACAGTGGTGAAGTGGTATTCACTGTGTCCGCCCTGGTTACATTCACCAGTGAATATTTCACACCACTGTTACATTGACTCATTTGAAAAAAGAAAGTTCTTGACTGTTATTTAAGCAATGATGCACTTGTTTAGGTAACAGTTATTGGGCAAAGGTGATCATTAGATACACAAGGTAATGGCATAATCAATGTTTTTAAATGTAAAGAGTGCCAGACCACCAGAACACACAATCACTGGAGATTTAAGTATTTCCAAGACTGAGGCTTTCTATAATTGTACGACAGTTGTGATTATGTAAAAGGGTAATTGGTTAGAAGTGAATGTGTGTATTGTACCTGGGCATGATGAGTCTTGACAGGGTCTGCCTGTTGTGCAGTTGTACTATGCAATTGTATTATTAAAAGAAGAACTATGATGGACCCTCAGTGTTACTGATGTAAAAAATAAATTGAACAACAGTAGTGAGATGAAATCATCCAGAGAACCATGCTGATAGTGAAATACAAACATGCACATTGGGTTGTAGGTAATATTTGTGGACTTGTCACAACAACAATTGTTGGTTTAAGTGTAGCTGGAGTTGCAACCACAACAACCATCATAGCTGCACCAATTGGAATTATTGTTGCAGCTATATTAATAGCAACAGTGTCAATGGTGATGCTAGCAAGTCAGATGCTAGCAAGTCAGTTTCAATTCAGTTACATTCATGAATACGTTTCTACTCAGAATTGTCTGCAGTAGCACAGAGCAGTCTGAACACAAGCAATGAACTGTATTTGCTGGTAAAATAATTAGCATGCCTAAGTTTGATGTGCTGGTGGAAGTGGACAATCAAAGACAACTCCGACCACAAATAAGAAACTGTGTGGTTGTGGATTTACAGAAAATAAAAATCAAGCAGTTTACTTTGAGAAACCAAAAAGTATATATAAATGCCAACAATATAAGTAGACTTTCTGCCACAAACTGTTAAGGAAATACAGAGCCTGCATGGTTTTTTTTCTGCAAAAGAAGTTCAAGAATGATATGGAATAAACTCTACCGGATTATATCAGATTTGGAATGCCCTCAAATATTGCCCTGAGGTAAAACCATTTGATATTAATCATAACAATTTACAGCTTATAATTAATAGCATTACACAAGAAACTCTACCTAATATGAGTGCTGATATGTATTTAATAATAATGGCAATCACAAACATAAATAAACTCAAACTTGCAAATATTACAACAGTATGATCATACGTTATTATAAAAGTCATAGGATATACTCAAAAACAATGACATGGAGAAGAAGAAAAACAGATAGCAAAAGAAATGTTAGGTAATATCAAAACTGAACTGAAGTTTCAGAAGTATGAGGATTATCCATATTTTTGGCAATATAACCAAGTGGTAGTGACCATGGTGGTTTTGCTTGGGCTACTTCACTTTCATGGGTGATTAATGCTAATACAGAGGGTTACACAATGTGTGGCTTGCTTGCTAGAATGAGCAGAAGTCTTGGGTGACAGAGACTATGGCAATTATCAGGACTAAAAAAGAAAACCAAAGGGCAAATCTTGCATTAATAGCACTACTTGTTGTATCGTGTTGGACCTGAATGAAGATAGTGTCATTCAGACACCCAGAATGGCCACCATGGCTTCCATCATGAACATTTTGTCACCTCGTCTTCCACAATGGAAAGTCATATCAACCAGAAGGCTTCTTACAATATGTAGTTGGTTGTCAGTTAAAATGGTGCTGATCAAACTCCATTATCATTGCCACAGGGAATTTTTTTTTTTTAAGTCTGAAAATGTAATTAGTGCTACTAATCTTGAATGGTTGTCTAGTTAGTCCTAAATTAAAGTTGTTCTGATCTTACATTATGACTACATCAGCTGCTAACTTGAAAATCTTGTCATTACTCATAAATATAAGAGATGGTTTAAGCACTCAGCACTTTGCCATGGTGATCATTTTATTTAGTGTGAAAATGTCATTATTGTTCCTCAGTATGAATGAGCAGCAGAGAGGGCGAACAGACCAAAGTCGAAAAGCATCGAAAAAATAAAACTAACCCTTCCTACAAACAAAGAAAAAATAAAAAGCATCGACAGATTTAACTAAAAGCGTTGACACAAATTGAAGCAAAATAAATCTTCCAAAAGATTTCTCAAATTGGTGTTACTTTACCTTTGTTATCTATTTTTTTTGTTCGTAGAATGGTTTATTTTAGCACGTGAACACTTTATTGAGGTCACGCCCTCTCTGATGCTATTTATCCAAATATTTTATTAAGACCCACACGATATCTTTTTCTTGGATCATGTAAATTTATCGTTATAAATCTGTGTGCAACTTGAGCTCGTGAAAAGAAATTTCTGAATTTATTATAATCCATGTCACCACCACACCAAATTTGATGAATATTTCGCAGCGTATGTGTGTCTACGCCATTAAACACAACTAAAATATTACAGTTATCTCTGATCACTTTCGGAATTTGTGTATACCACTGAGTAACATAGATCACATCTGTATTTTTATGTCTGCCACGAGAAAATATCCTGGCTGGATTTGTTTGTTTGTCTAGCATCACATCATCATACACAACTAAATTATTAATAAACCCATCAAGATCATCTACGGACGGTGCTTCATCAATATCTGTTATAAAATCAATAATATCATTTTTTTCTTCATTTATTAATCTTGAATTTTCGTTAAAGTCTTTTAATACTTCATAACACCTCTGATCATCAACGGATGGTGCTACCAAATATAATTTATCCCATTTCAACCATCTCATTATCAAATTAAGTAATAATTGCGTCTTACCTAATCCAGATGGTCCTGTGATAATCATTCTGATGGAATTTGGTAACGGAGGGTGGTGTTTAACTGGCTCTCGTTTCCGAGTTGCTGAGAAATCAATTATATCCATATATTTTATGACATGAATTTATATTGTTTGTGCTGTAGAGTTAAAACTCCAACTACTGATTTAGCTACGGTTACAACAAAAAATTAAAAAATAGCGTATGGTGGAAAATGTTCTGTATGGGGTAGAAAGAAATTTTCGTTTTTACCTAATAAGCGCGGTGGTGATATTGCTAAATTGATGTCAAAGTTTCCAGGTGCTCCATGGGCTAAATACCCAGGAGAAAAACATCTACCAGGATATAATTATTGCAGTCCTGGTACCAGACTTGATATCAGGCTTGATAATCAGGATCAACCAAATCCAGGTGAGGAACCAGTAAACGCTATTGACAAAACATGTCATGCTCATGATGTTGTGTATAAAAGTGAAAATATACAACATAGGCATATTGCAGATGTGAAATTAATTCATGCATTAAATTCTATAAAAAATAAAAATATAAGAGAAAAATTAGCTAGTTGGTTAGTAAGATGCGCGATGAAAGGTAAATAAGCGCTAGGGGCTGGTAATATATAATGGAATCAATTTATTATAGTCCAAGAGGATACTGGAAAGGTAAAGCAGCAATTAGTAAACTTGCTGATGCAGCAACAGTTAAACATTCTACTGCTAAAGCGTGGGTATTCAGGCAAGCGATATGGCAAATTTACCTACCACCACAGAAACGAATTCAGTACGCGTATTTCGATGTTAGTGTTCCTAATGAAGTTCATCAAGCTGATATTCTGTTTTTACCACATGATACTGTATGTAGAAAAACATACAAGTACGCATTAACTGTTGTTAATGTTGGAAGTAGGTATAAAGAGGCAGAGCCGCTATCAACGAAAACATCATCTGAAGTAGCCGATGCTTTTGAACGAATTTATTAACAAGGACCATTACGATGGCCACAGCTGCTACAGGTTGATCCTGGTAAGGAATTTCTTGGTCCAGTATCATCGTTGATGAAACAACATAATACCAAAATACGACGAGGACATACTGCAATTCACCGTGATCAGGCAATTGTTGAACGATTTAATCGAACACTTGCTGAGCGGTTATTTGGATACCAATACGCGAAGGAATTTATTCAAGATAAAAGATGTCGCAAATAGGTTGCAAGATTACCAAGCATGATAACTGCATTAAATAATGATATTACACGAACAACCAACATGAAACCTATTAATGCAATTACAAAAAAATATACCAATACAACGAAAGGATAATGAAAAACAAAAAATACTGGGTGATGTTACAGTTAGATATTTATACGAGCCCGGTGAACTCGAAGGTGGTAAAAAAGAGCGACTGATCCTATTTGGAGTGTTACCACGCACAAAATATCCACCGTGACAAGATCCTCAGGTAGACCTGCAATCTACAGATACATTCAACTGCTCCTCAACGTGGATTTACACTTGAACAACTGCAAATAATTCCCGAGGATACACAACTACCACCACGATCACTTAACTAGCACCCGGCACCGATTGCACTCAAGACGGGTCAACATCACATTTTCTCGTGTATGACCACGACTACTATCTTTTCTGTCTACGGTAAATAGTCTTGAATCATTATTCGAATACCTCCACAGCATTATGCAATTACAACTTGCGCAATGATTATTCTGCTGCTGTTTTAACTTAATAATAAATTCAACATCAAGATCAAAGTCGCGTTAATTTTTTTTTTATCAGATTGTTTGTATCCGGTTAATATTTTTCTTATTATATCACCGTCGATGATGATGCTGGTTTTATTAACGATTTCAGGATATTATAATTCTCCGTAATTGAGATATTTTTCTAACCCTTGATACCGCTAAATAAACTAAATTTGACCACTCTATACGATCGTCTACAATCCAAACTCGTGTATCAGAAATAGTTAATCCCTGAGACGAGTGGATCGTTATAGCATATCCCAACACCCATGGAGATTTGTCAGCGCGTAATGCATCTTCGACCACACTGATATCAACAGCGGCAATATCATTTAATATGAGATTTTGCTTCTCAGTCTTCCTTGGAATATCAACATTAATATTCTGTTTTCGTGTATCTCATGGTCTATAACATAACGGAACGGGCAATTCTGAGTATTTTTCTTTATGCAGCTGAAATAACTGCCATTGTAAAGCGTCTCTGATTATTTTTCTGCTTGCTACTATCAAATCGTCGGGTCTCCATAAATTCAAAAAATCGTTCATTGAGGTCTCTGAGATCACTCCGCGTATTATTTCACACTGAATTTTGTTTGATTGTAATCTGATTAATTTTTTTAAACTCCTTTAAATTTGCATCAAGAGCTCTATGATCATCATCTATTTCTTCGTAATAATCAACGAAATTTTTTAACCAATCATGTGCAGATGGTCCAGCAAAAGGCGGCAGCTGACCATGATCGCCACACATTATTATAGCAGTATTTTTCGTCAACAACCAATCGAGAAACATTTTTGATATATCCAATGACACCGTACATATCTCGTCCCAAATAATTATTTTAGGTGTATATTTTTCTCCCATTCGTTCAGGAGTCCATGTATCCCCGCGCCACCGAAAGAAACAATGATACGTGCACGATTGTACTTGCCGTTGTTTCATCTCGCGTGCAAGTCTATTTGTGGGTGTCAGCACGATCATATCTGAATTTCTAAAAACATTAATTGCTCGAGTCGTCTTGCCGCATCCACCAGGTCCATTGAGATATACTGTCTTATATCTAGTTATTGGATCACTCACCGACGGCGCTTTCGACATTTCTGATATTTTATTACCTTTACGATAAAAATCTCTCATCGGAACATCTGCTGATTCTGCATAATTGTGTAATATTTCTTTTTTTATTCTCCACGAACTCCATCGTTCATCATTACTTATAAATTCCATAACAGATTCCAAATATTTACTCGAAATATAAAACGAATCTGTTGCAACTCTGACTGCAGTCTCAGGAAATCTATTAATCATCGATAATAAATTTATAGAAACATAAACCAACATAGAAGATCTTAGATGAGTATACTGTGGGGAGACATCATTTATGTAACTAACGATCATACCCAATTTTGTTCCATCGGATAAATAAACACTTTCTCGATTTATAAATTTATCTCTCGTATTCGGCATCATCTAGAATTAATCGTGCGTAATGTCTTTTATGATCATATGCACCACTCTGAATAAATTTACCTATGATTCTTCTACCGAGATCTTTTGCGGTTTTTTCGTTATTTGTAAGTTTAATCTCGAGAATTTTAGGAGCTTCTTTGATAATATCATCTTCGGAAACACCAGGACATTTTTCCTTAAATTCCTTAATAACTTCATCGAAACTGATAGAATCTGGCATGGACAACCAAACTTCGGTCTGCGCGTGATATGATATAATTGCCTCACTGACAACCAACAATGTCAATATTGCACAATCTAGCATATATCGTAATAAAACTATAGGCGCCCAGCGTTTTTCACAAAAATGTCTACCAAACCAAACATAACAAATCTTGTGAAGATTTTAGTTAAACTCGAATGATTCAACACAAGCGAATCCAGTCAGATCAAAATCAGGTAATGGTCCATTAATTGCCACTCGCATCATCTCGTTTGTAGGGTGACCAAATCTAGCAAAATATCCAGAACAATCTCCGTATCCTAGAAAACTTCCCGGATAACATGCAACCATATCAACCGAAATAACATCATTGTAATTATACTTGGTATTCCATAATCCATCGTGTCCGTATTCGACGCAACTTGCACGTACGTCCTCGAGTAAATCAAATCGTGTAGGTTTCCATGAATTTTTTTCTCTAGCGAAATGACCCGCAACGGATGGAACGGTAAAACAATTAGTAATTTGTCAGTATTTTCCGCGTGTTTGTGCTTGAAAAACTTCTCCGCGAGATTTTTCGTCTCCTCGTGGAGAGATTCTGTTCGATATATTTCACCGTTTGGTTTAACAAATTGACCAAATCCACCTGCCTCATCACTTTTAAATAACCATACCGATACAGGATTGTTTTTACTGATTTCGTTAATAAAATCAAACATGCCTGCCCCAGAATTATCTGGGGGGTAAAATCTAACAGTTCGATCACGTGGATATATCGTTACTGCGCTGGTCCATGCGTGCGCATTATGATCAATAATATTTATTGAAGCTCCTTTCGATTTATATTTTGATTCGTGCAGTACTTCTCTGGTTATTGTTGATATTGTTGATACTCTTATTGGAAATTTTAATATTTTTCCTTATTCAGCAACATCTTTTATTGTAGCACCGGTATCCTTAACTGAATCAGCCCATGAGTTTATTTTTTCACGCCTTAAATCAGTTAATCCGTTTCCACGCATCGCGTTTGTAAAGTGTTCTATTACTCGTTCGGCTACACAATTTATTTTTGAAAATTTCATTGGTGCCAGTTTATCAACGCTGGTTTTTTTATTTATCTCATAGATTCCATAAATAATTGCTGTTACAGGGTACGCTCGCTCATAATACGGTTTGTCAATACCCGGCAATAGACCCGGTCTGGAATGTTTACTTAATATGGCAATTTTATTATTACCAAGGACAGGATCATATTTGTCACGGATAATCCAACTATCTTTTTCTGTTAACACAATAAATTTTACTCTGAAGAAATATTTTTGATTGCCCTCATACTCAGCGATGTAGTTAATGATAGTTTCCGCTCGTTTGTCGTTCATTGTAGCATCCACAACTTTGTCCTTGACTTTGTCAGCGTTGCGAATATCTTGAACGTTGACCATGCATGAGATGCACCGTCCGTGTAAAATTCTTTCTTGGCGTCATGAATTTTCGAGATCAAACTTTTATTTTTCGGATCAACCAGATCTCGTACTGGTAAGTCAGGAGATAATCTGTCGAGATTAAATTTATATTTAGAAGGCCTAGTTTGGGATAATCTCTCGAATTCGTTCATATAATTAAAATATATTTAAATAATATATATATATATATATATATATATATATATATATATATATATATATATATATATATATATATATATATATATATATTGAATCAGTGCATTTGGCTCATGATCGGCACAGTATCTCGCTGCAACAAATCCTGTAGAGGTGAATTTTGTTGGATGCACTTACAAAGTATACGGCGTGGAAGTCTAGGACCAATACCGTGTCTGCGATGTGATATTGGAGTGCGAGGAAAAACAGGATTATGTGCAAATTGTGGTGGAAAACTGTGCAGAGAACTTAAGAGATATTATGACGAAAAAAAATAAAAATAGTGAAAACGCTATAAAATCCGTGGAGGATTATATATCAAGATTTCAGACAAACAGTGATTTAAACAAATAATATTATTGTATAATGGAGCAAGAATTTGAATTTGTGAGACATCATATCATAACAAACTATGAATCAAATCATAATGATGTGATCAGAAATTGTCAGAAAAAAGTACCGGTTGGTTATATTAATAATCATGGTTATCTATTGCTTACTGCTGGGAAGAAACCTCATCTCTGTCAGTGATTTGTGTATGAATGTCACAAGGGGTTAATCAAAGACGGTCTTGTGATCGATCATACTGACGGGAATCCTCAAAATAATTATTTATCTAACCTTCGAGTTGTTACACAGAGCGAAAACTGCACGTGGTAATACTGGAAGATGTAAGACAGTTTCTAGAAGGGTGATCAAGGCTACAAACACAGAAACTGGCGAAGAAATTATATTTCATTCAATGAACGCGGCTGCGAAATACTTTGATATTAATCCGCGTTTGGTACAATTTGTCGCGGAAAATATATATAAATCCACTTTTTCCAGTAAATATAAACAAAGAATCATCTTCCAATATTGTTAATGAGATAAACTATCATCACTACCTCTAATTATATTTATTGACTATTTATTTAATTATTTATCTTTTTTGTCAGAAATTCTCATTATTATACTACTTATTTTTTTTACTTTTTGAGCGAAGGGAGGTAATTTTATGATTCTCGGTATATGGTCATAATCATCAACATAGTAACTGTACCCACAGAAAGATATTTATGGTTTCTAACTTACAAAATATACGGTTATATGTTTAGATCCGTGTATTTTTTGCTCTATTCGTGAAACATTTAGAACAGCATACTATGTATAGACAGCACATAAAATGCATGTATATTTCATCTAAAATACAGAAAACCGAGCGCAGTATGCCATGTATATTTCAGCTTAGTGAGTGCAGATACCAGCGTCTAGTCTATCGATCGTAGCGGGTAATTTTAGATCCACAGTACAGTACAGGGATCCTGCATATATTTACTTGATTACAGAAATACGTGTATAATAATGTTTGGAATTAAAAATCAGTTGCATTTTCCTTGTTCAGTGCAGAAATATATATGATATGCATTTATGTACGTATGTGTGATTATTTATTTTTCTTTTTTTTTATCGAGTAATATTTAGAACTAAATAGTCCCTTTGACAATGTTTTTCACGGATACAGATTTACGAGTGGGAAATCTCGTAATGTATATTTCTGATACTTTCTCCATTGAACAGTTATAGGGAGGATGGAAAAATCTAGCAGTTAGAGGAGTCATTGTAAGATCTAGACTGGATTGTTCTATCATAGATGGCGTGGATCATAAGCGGCATAGTAAATAGGAAATTCCCTAATTATTTTTATTATCCAGCTTTATAAATCTAACTTGTTTGGTGAAAATATATTGTATAAACGTATTTCCTGAGTTCAGAATTGTATTTTGAGCAAAAATACTTGAAATCAGTTCCTTTTCAATGATTATTAGCTATGTATTAATTTCTAAAACATGTTTGTAAGAAGGTTCGATAGCTCAGTCGGTAACGTATTGGACTGTGACACTCGCGATCCAGGATAGAATCCCCATGGCTGAAGACTGGTCGGTGGTTATGCATAATTGCGATTTTTATAATAATTGAGGGGTCCGCGAAACCACCACCCAACAGAACCCCTCCAACCACGTCACTGGTGGTTGATACATGTTTTGTATCACCCACGGGCTGATTATGGGGGGTTGTGTTCTGTTGAGCGTATATGTTTGTACTGTCCTTCATTCATTGTATATACTCGTTCATTGGATGTTTTTGCCGTCCTTCCTTCATTTTATATATAATCTGAGCTCGCTAAAACACTCGATTAGGGGCTCATCATTCATCATATATGTTGTGCCATCCTTAATTAAGATTATATGTTCCGTGTATCCTACAAACTTAGTAGAATGCGGTGGCAAGCTACAAGTTTAATGGGGTTGTAAATATGTAAATACTACGTGTTGTGTTCAATGTATCATCTGAACTTAGTAGAATGCGGTGGCAAGCTACAAGTTTAATGGGGTTGTAAATATGTAAATACTATATGTTGTGCCGTCCTTGAAACATCCCGCCGAACTCGCTAAACACTCAATAGGGGTTCTATAGGGATAAACAAAAATTATTTTAAAGATTTATATATTATATAATGAACCATGAAAATATCAAAGACATTATTTCTGCTATTAAAAAACTAGAAGAAAACGGAATTAATATATCTGATGAACTAAATCCTGAAAAAATAATATCTGATTTTGAAACGTTAGAAGAACTTAAAAATGAAAATAAGTATGTTCTATCGTTTCAATATAAGTTCATAAAGCGGATTTCGACAGCTATGTTTCAGTCACTAGCTATGGTGAACAATGATCAAGTAAATGAATTTGATCCTCTTTCTGTTGCAGTAGAAAAGGTCAGATTAGGATTATCCAACGAGTACGAAACGAAACAAAACAATCAGTACCCGCATAAGATACTTAAGAAAAATTATGTCAGCAGGTAACGAAGTTACAAATTACCAAAGCAACCCTGAGTAGCAATATTCTGAAATATTTTTTTTTTTATTATTTCTGAAATATTATTTTGATCATAAAATCTGATTGATAGGCATAATTTTGAGTAATCACCCTATCAATAATAAAAAAATAAAATATTTCAGAATAATAATAAAATATTTCAGAATAATAATAAAATATTTTTTGGTAGTATATTTTGGGAAACTGATTGATTGGCATAATTTTGAGTATCAATCACCCTATCAGAATTACAAAACTGATTGATTTGTATAATTTTGAGTACCAATCACCCCCATCAGAATTAATAAATTGATTGATTTACACGAATTTGAGTACCAATCACCCTATTAATAATAAAAAAATAAAATATTTCAGGATAATAATAAAATATTTCAGAATAATAAAAAAATATTTCAGAATAATAATAAAATATTTTTTGTAGTATTTTTTGGAAAACTGATTGATTTACACGAATTTGAGTACCAATCACCCCATCAGAATTACAAAACTGATTGATTTGCATAAAAAATAAAATATTTCTGAATAAAAACATATTTCAGAAATATTTTTTTTGGTAGTATTTTTTGCAGAGCTGATCAATTTGATCACCAAACCACAAATCAGAGACACAATCTGATCAATTTGAGTACCAAACTACCCATCAGAGACACAAACTAATCAAATTCATAAAAATAAAATATTTCAGAATAAAAATATTTCAAAATAATAATAAAATATTTTCAAAAGAATAATAAAATATTTCAGAATAAAAATATTTCTGAAAAATAATAAAATATTTCTTTTTTGAATAAATTGTTTCAGATTATAATAATTATTGACAAAACTGATTGATTTGTATAATTTACATCAGAATCAACAATCTGATTAATTTACACGATTTTAAGTACCAATCACCTTATCAGACACACCATCTAATTATTTTGCATAACTTTAAATACCAATCACCATATCAGTAATAAAAAATATATTTTTTTATTCTGAAATATTTTGATTTATTCTGAAATATTTTATTTATTCTGAAATATTTTATTAATTCTGAAATATTTTTATTTATTCAGAAATATTTTTATTTATCCTGAAATATTTTATTTATCCTGAAATATTTTTTATTTATTCTGAAATATTTTTATTTATTTTGAAATATTTTATTTATTCTGAAATATTATTTTTTTAACTGATCAAGTTTAATACAGGAGTGTGCATAATTTAGAATCTGATCTCTGTTACAAATGATCACGACAATATGTTCTCAACGGAGCTCATCTAACTGTTCTTGTGTTAATAAGAAATCCTCGTTTCCGTATTCATCAATAAGTAAATTAACGTTAAATTGCTCTGTGTTTGGAGGTTGTGAAAACGCTGTTCTGATGGTGTTTTCAAGTACTTCTTTGTCATGTATAAAAACCCTCACATGTTGGTACATTACATAATATTTACTTGATTAATTCATGGATCTTTAAGATCAAACATCTACGATTTCACATAACAGATTTATTACAAGCTCTTCTCCACGTAGGTCAATTAAGCAATTAAGGTGGTCTGTGAGCTTAAAATTTATTCATGTTAACATATTATTGTGATACTGCAGATACACAGGATTAGTTGGTACTTGCACGATCAAATTCCCAGGGGGAACTTGTGGTGTGAACGTGTATAAAATGTATCCTTGTTGAGCTTGATTTGATTTTCCGAGATCTATTTGATAGCTACCATCAATTACATCACAAACTAGATTAACCGCGATTGTCGATGTTATGTTAACGATTCCTGGAGATATGTGTCTACCGCCACCGTGTGGATCATTATTATGTCTGAGAACAAGTGGAGGTGGGGCTATTTTTCTCCACACAGCTAGTATTTTAGGAAAATTTTCCGTGATAAGATCCTTGAGTGTTTTTCTTAATTCGCCAGTTTCAAATCCTGGTAGTGTACAATTTAATAAATCTGCTTCAGTTATTTTATAATGATCAATGTATGTTTGTTTGATACTTTTTTCCTTCCTATATCTATATAATCATTAGCATTTATTACCTCAATAATGGTCTGATTAAAATATTTAAGATCTAATACAATTTGATTTAAGTGTTGTATCGTTGCAATGATCTGATGTTTTAGATCGATATTGGGATACTCCAGGATATAGTTTTTAATTAAACGTGCTAATGTCATTAATGTAGTTGTGTGTTCAGTTTTAATTTCATTAGACCTTGATCTGAAATCTCTTTCATAAACAATATTAGTTGAAGTTTTTCTATCAACATCAATCAAGGAAAACAGTGCCATAGGATATAATTTTCCATCATGAATAAGACGATTATCCCTACCAGTCCATGGATACAAATTTTGGTATTTTGGAGTTGTTATAAACTTGGCTTCGACCATGAGAAATTCAATTAATTTTGGTTCTGGTGGTCCTTCATGTACTGGGGGAACATCCGGCTAACCTAGTACGGATCTTATCGTGGACTGATAAATATCAACGACGTAATCAGGAGAATGTATCCCAACCGCAGAAGATAGCGTCGGCTCATGAATATTAATCGATATTTTTGCTTCTTTTCCGGTTATTGATTTTATTCTACGTTGAAATTCTTCATTGATCTCTTCAATCTTATAACTACCAGTGGGTATTCCAACAACAATCCAGTCAGGTGTTCCATCAGGTTTATTCTTATTAGCCAATACAAGTGAATTATTTGCTGGTGTACCATTAAATGATTTTGATCTGATATTTGGCCAGCTGTAATATACCCATAATTGAGCCAGTGCTATTTCATTTGCACGAATTGCAGTAGGAAAGTTAATACTAAATTCAGGATTAGTTGAACTTACCGAGATCATCATTATCTTTGGCAGAGTTGTATTAGTCACGATCTGCTGGAGTAATTCTGTCATTATTAGTACTTGTATCTTTAATACCGATACCTTCGTGATATATTTTAGTCATCATTGAAAACTCGAAATCAGATATCATTCCATCACTGAGACTTGCTGATAACAACGAAGACAATTTCGAGTATGTTACCGTCGTATGTAATTTTATTATGTAATCGGATAATTTTTCATTCGTGGAGGTACATATTTTTTTTGCAATGATATTGAAAACACCTGTAATTGTTGTTGCTGCTGAAATACATATTGTTACGGCTACTGGTGCCATCATTGTCACCGCTGATAATATAACTCCTGTTCCAGCAACAACAGCGGATACTGAATAAACAATCACATCAACAGTAACTAATTGTCGTCGATATTTCTTTACTTTTACTGTATACTGTTCGACTCGATCTTTTAATGCTGCCTGCCATTCATGCGCTTGAATGTACCTGTATTGTTTACCATCCATATTTTTTTTATGCAGTAAATAATAGAGGTGTTTCAGCTACAAATTCCAAACACCACCAGTAAGATGTTGTGGTTAATTTCTTATCAACTGCTTCCAGAATAAAAATTTCTTCACTTCTGCTATTTAATATAACAGATACAACCCCGGAAAACTTATCAGTTGAATGACGCCATGGATACGCTGTAAATATTTCAAATTTTGCGGCACCGAACACAGACACCCTGTACACGCCAGTGACTTGCGGTATATTTGATAGTTTTATTTTGCTGAGACCAGGTTGCAAATCCCGATGATACTGTGTATACGATGTTTGTAATATGCCCGGGAATTATTCTGGCTGGAATTTTAATCAAATTGGTTTTAGTAACGATCTCAGGAATCCCCACTACGATGTCTTGCTGTGTTTGTTTGATCGTGTCTAGGTTAGTTTTGATATCAGAAAGTTTTATGTCAACGGCATGCGGAGTGCCGAAGAATTTATGGATTCATCGGTTTTTTGATGGTTTCTTCGAAATCTTGCAAATGCATTTACATGAATGTCATACTCGGACCTCAACGTGGATAGTTTACCATCTACGGTGTTGTAGTTGACGTCGACGTATTTTTTTGTTGCTGCGTCTTCGTCGGATGTTGGATCTCTTAAAACTACTGTCTTATTTCCGTTCATGCTGAGTTCACCCGTCATTGTGTCGCCGGTGTTTTTCACGCGATTAGCAACATTTTTTGCAGTTTCATCACCGATAGTTGTAAACGATATACTTGAATCCCTGATTTTGCCACTGTCAGTAAACACAGGGATATTATCCGTAACTGCACCGAGTACTCATCGAATTATATCACTCCCTCTGATATTGCTCGTTTTTAGTTTTCCGTATCGATCCTGAAAAATAACAACCTCATCTGGGTCAACTCCAGCCAGGTTCATGATATCAGCGAGTTCATCTTTAGTCGCGTACTTTGTCAGATCAACATCACCGGACTTTTTCTTAACGCATGAAGATCTTCTTCCATAAATATCATCCATTATATTTTAAGATTTGTTTAAAATGAATCAGTTGCTTGTATAATCATGCACGACTTTATGTGGCGGTTTGGATGATTTTGATATAGCGTTAAGTACATTAATTACCTCACGGCCACATATTGGCGGATCTGTCTTTGTTTGTGTGGGTAACGTTGAATACCAAAATTGCGCGTGAAGTGGTGCAACATACTTGATAAACTCACGTGGTGGAGCTAACCCATATGAACCAAAATAAACGATTCCACGTGGATCAACCACATATGATACCCAATGAGTACCGGGTCCTGAATTCGAGTCTAGATTAATAATACCTGTTTCAACACTGTTCGGTTGTTTAGGTAATTGATCTCGCATAAAAGCACCTCTAAAGGGTTTTATTTTTAATTTTTTAGCAGCTTTTATCAAATCAAAATTTGATGCTGGAGAGTTTAACGTGGAAGCCTCAGACCTCTTCCCCAGCGAGATCCCGGTAATCTTAGGCCACGTCCCTTTTTTTTGTATCCCTTTCCTGTTGCTTTCTTTAGTGCCATTCCAGCAGCTGTTCCAACAGCACCTAATGTGGCTGCTTTTGCTACAGCTGGAGCAGCAGCAGCTATTAACGCTGGAATAGCCGCAAGAAGTGGAAATATACCACCGGTTTTAACCATGTCCTTGATGGCGCTCAGAGAAAGATGGAATTGAACTCCGGTTTTTGATTCCAGGGCTTTATTGAAATGTTTAATCTGATTATTTGTCAACGATAATTTGTTTGGACCACCACCAATCTGATCTCGTTTTAGTGATATTTTAGTTCCACATTTGCTGGCGTTTTTTGACTGAAGTTTTTGGACCTGACCGGGGGTCAGAGCAACATTGACATGACTATACGACATTTTTATATAAATATATTTTTCTAAATAACATGATTAAAGATTTTCCACTGGTGCATCAACGACTCTAATCGACCACTACCACCTTCAAGTAACATGGCTTTATCGCTGAGTATGACCGCGATTGCTCTATAATCATCACCACCTTCTGTATTTAATGCTGCTTTAAGATGTATATCAATGACAGATTGTTTTGATAGATCAAGATGCTCCAGCGAAAAATAATAAATCGGATACAAAGTTCTGAAATCATGTTGTGATATTTGCAAACCAGTTTCAACATTTTGATTACGTCCCATGAATGACATTAAACGATGATATACACGTCCTATACTATTTTGTTCATAATTTAGTTGTATATTCTCTGTTGGTTCTTGTTGTCTGTTTATCCGTAAGGAAATATCTGTAATACCTAGTTTATCAAATATCATATGAGAGTGAGTTTGATCACCTAATCGATCATGGCGCTGAAAAGCAATAAAAATATGCCATGGTGCAGAAACACCTTGTTGTGATGCTATATGCCATGTAAACTGACCGTTAATGTCAGTTTGCATACTATCCATGCTTGTTGTTAACCATGACAACAAGGATTTACCACCTGTGTCCATGAAAGAAATCAACTTTTGTTCTTCTGCGATCGTTGGAGTCATTACCAGCATCCATAGTGAAAGTTTCGATAATACTACTTTACCAGCATCACCAAGAGGTCTCCACAGAGCATCATTATCATCACTCTTTCTTACAAGAACAACCGTGTGTCTAGCTCCAAAAAATAACCTTTCTAACATTTCTACAGAATCCAAAAATATGCGATAGTGGAATTGTACATGAAAATCTTCTATTGGCTCCTAGCAACATATTTCTGTGCGCTGCAAATCCCAAGTTGAAATTTTCATTAGGACCGTGAACCACCGGCCACACAGCAGCATCAGCGGTATTGTCAGCATTTCTTGGTCATCTTATATTATACGGATCGCTTTCAGGGTGATTAGAATTATCTTTTACAAACATCATTGTGGGACCTGCTGATCTTGTATAATCATCAGAATATCTTGCTAGACCAATTATTGTTGTAGCAACGTCGACATTATTCTGAATTGATTCAATATTTTTTCCATCGATCATATATGTGGCGCTATTAAATAATGCCATGATCCCATTGTTGACAAAACCAACTTTTACTTCATCTCCGTAATTAGTATCATTTGTTCTTACAATTGTACCTTCTACGTCAGGAAAAGCCTCAGCGGGTAAAAGGTATCTACTTGTATCATGAACTTGTAGTTCAATTCTTCCTCCACGTTGATCTGTTGTTCGTTCTTCATAAGAATAAAACTGATAATCACGCACAGACTTATCTTTAAGCACAGGTGCTTCCATGTCAAATGCTGTGTCTGATATATACTTGAACATTTATTATAATTATTTTCATTTAACACAAAGATTACCGGGTTTGGAAACTCCACCTCCTGATATCATGCTTGAAATATTATTCCCTGATTCACCAAGTCCTCGATCTGCTAACGCCACTAGTTTTTGATTTGCAGCCTGATTTATTATTCTACTGACATCTGGGGGCATCACTTCAGTACTTGGTAATTTTACTGGTGGTTGTGATTTTCGTCGCAATAATCGTGCTAGTCTTTCTTTGATTGCCGAGAAAGCCCTACCAGCAACATTAATAATTGCACCTGGAGCTTTTTCATGAACAACATCAATAGCCTTCATCGATAATTGTTTTGCAACAGGCGCTACTTTTGGGGCTAACCGTCTAAACAACCACTGAACAACATCACCAAGTCCATCTCCGTAAATTGCTCTATAGGTTGGTAATCGCGAGTTACCACTCTGACCGATACAGGTTTACGATGATTATTATGTACGATCATGTTATTTTATTTACCATTTATCTAACAACTAGTCATCAACAAGTTCGTCGATAAGTTTTCGGTAAACGCCGATATCCATGATACCACGATGAAATAATCGCTGACAAATATCAGCTGCTTCATTAATTATTTCTGTTGAATTATTTCCAGCTCGTTTTCCTCCTATGAGAACTTCTAACCGTGACACATCATTGAGAATATTATCGGGACAAGCAAAATTATTTCCCAGACCACCCCCTGTTACTTCTTCTTCTTCTTCTGATTTCTTAGGTGGTGTCATTCCAAATATCTTTTTAATTTCCGACAGCGGTGAAAAATGTTGTTTTTGTTCTGCTTGTTGCGAGAAATATTGTTTTTGTTCTGTTCATTGCAGAGGTGGAGGAAGTTGATACTGGGAGAGTTGTTCCAGTCTCTCTCTATAAAGTCTTTTTACTTCTTCATAAAGATTTCTGTATTCCAAATCATTACCTCTAACTTGTTTTTTGTTTGCATATATGCGATATATCCATTTAACAAGATTATCATCATTTGTCTTTTCTTGAGGGGGGTTTAAAAAATCAGATTTGTTAAATATACAATGTAATATTTTTTCAGGTAATTTTTCTCTTTTAGTATTTCTAATATCTTCGACAAACCCTTCCTTAAATTTTACAATCAATTTTATATTTTCTTTTACTGGTTTGGGTTCAGGTGTATGTTCTTTTCTCACGTCGGCGACTTCAGCATGAAGTTTTCCAATACCTTCAAGTATTTCTTCACCAACAGGTGGAGGTTGAGCTGCACTATATCAGTTGGAAGAGCTCGTAAAATCTTGTTTGTCTGTTTAGTTCTTCTTGCTATTTTTTCAGCTTGTGCCGCAGTTTGTTCTAATACCGGAAAAATACCCTTTTTCCTCTTCTCATCTTCCTCCATAATATCTCCCCATATAGTTTTTTCAACAGCCGCTGAAACTTTCTTAGTAGCTGCAGTGACGGGTTTAAACAGTTTTTTAGTGTCCTCTTTGTACTCAACTTGTGTTTCTTGCTGCGCTTGTAGATTTTTTTTGAATGAATCTCGCACGGGAAGAAATTTTTTAATTGCTTCTAGTCTCTCTCATGCTATTCTTGCAGTATGAGATTTCTGGATGACCATTATTTTTAATGTAACAATTTTTTAATTAATAGCAGCAGAGAGGGCGCGACCTCAATAAAGTGTTCACGTGGTAAAATAAACCATTCTATGAAGAAAAAAAAAGAAAACGACGGTAAAGTAACACCAATTTGAGAAATCTTTTGGAAGATTTATTTGTGCTTCAATTTGTGTCGACGCTTTTGGATAAATCTGTCGATGCTTTTTATTTTTTCTTTGTTCGTAGGAAGGATTATTTTTAGTTTTTCGATGCTTTTCGACTTTGGTCTGTTCGCCCTCTCTGCTGCTGAATGAATGTCTTGTTGGTCCTAAGTGAAAATGGTTCCAATCTTTCATCCATTTTGACTGCCAGAACTACTGACTTCAGACCGTGTTATTATGCATAAATATAACAGAAGGTTTCAGCACTCAGCAGTTAGAAAAAAAGAAATGATCTTCGCTTGAATTCCTGGAAAATCTTGAAGCCATTAGTGCATCAGACCTTTCAAGGGACCCTTGTTTTTTTAAAATGGAAAACATCCAAATAATGCAGATACTTGTCCTACAACTCTTAGACTCAAGTCAGAAGATGAGCAATATCAAGCACACGTTTTGGTATCTTGTTTACCTACACACATTACATAAAATTAAAATTGTGTTTATATATGCGTAATTTAATTAAGGTGTAGGCTTTTAATATATGGCAAAAAAAACACTTTTGCCCACTGCACAGAACAGTCACAGTTGTATATTCTTTTAAATTATGGTCTTGGTGATTATATTACGTGGCACAGTGAAATTTGCTCATCTGGCTTTTTGAACTGAAGCAATGACTTGCAAGGGAAACCACTCTGGTGGTCTAGTGGTTAGAGAGTCTGCTTCAGATGCAGGAGGTCGTGGGTTCGATCCCCAGCTGAGTTATACCAAAGACTTACAAAAATGGTACTAACAGCTGCCTCGCTTGGTGCTCAGCATTAAGAGGTTAGTGTTAGGACTGGTTTTCTTGGCATCAGGATAATGTGACTGGGTGGGCATCATGCTACATGTCTACGGCATGATGTCCCAGTGCTAGACATCACTATAAACTACCACACTGCAGACATCGTAGCGATATGACTGAAAATTTGTTAAAGCTACGTTAAAAATCTAACTCACACACACACACTTTTAAGGGAAATATTTTACCTGAATCTAGACTTCCCCACAAGCATGAACACTACATCGGTATTATATATATTTAATTTAATTCTTTGTTTGTTGGGTTTAATTTTTTTTATTTCATTACATGCTATTGTAATGTAACATTTTATGCTAGACTTGACCTTGTCAAAAATTGAGTTAATTTCTGCTTGACCTGATTGATTTTTTAAAATTTTGTTAAATTTCATTTTATGTATAAAAACCCCCAACTAATAATAGCTTTATTATTCTCTTTGTGTATGAACTTATATCAGGATTTTTATTCAGGTAAACATGAAGGAGTAAATATGTTTATTAGGGTCAGGGTTTTGGAGTTTCCTAAGTAAATTGTACATGTTATTACATTGTAATACAAGGCTCATTAGATCATTCTAGATGGTTATTTTCCATTAAGTAATGTTATTTTTTTGAAAATGCTAATTGTGAACTAAGGTAAGGTAGAGAAGTAAATAATCTTGTGATTGTGAGGATTTTATCATTCATGCTTTAACATCTAGCACCTTCAGGTTGTATTATGTTGTGACCATTAAAAGCTGAATTTTATTTTCTTGAAGTTATTGAACTCATTGCAAATGATTATTTTCTCTGTAAATACAATAGTGTTCTGATAAAATTCTTGGATAAAGACATTCACTGGAATTTATGCTGAATTCAAGCCTGGAATTATATTACTATGGTTCAACAAATAACTGTTGACACATCAACACTCTATAAGTTATAACAGACACATCAGCATCTTCAGTTTTTGGATTTATTCAGGACTTGCACTGAGATTTATTCAGGACTTTGAATTACTAGGACATGTTTGTAATTCCTGGATTATTTTGAGATTAATTCATAGTACCATAAGTTCTATTCAAACCTTGAATTATATTACTATGATTCAACAAAAGACTGTTGATGCATCAGCAATCCATAAGCTTTAGATCTCTTCTGAACTTTTATTGAGTTTTATTCAGGACTTTATATTATTAGGACTTGTGTCTGTAATTATTGGATTATTTTGGGATTTAATTTGCAATACCGTAAGTTCTTTTTTCTCATTTTCACTATGTATTCTAAGGAAATAAATTATTTGTTGAACTTTACAAAGCTTGCTGTCTTTCACTCTTTTCTGTTACTTATTTTAAGACCATAGACTTGTAACAATCAGGAAAAACAAGCCAACCATTGACTGTTCCTTTTTAGGTGATGAAAATCTGTTTGACTTTGAACATACACATGCTTCTTTATCATTACTTTTTGTGTGTTATGATGTAATGTAACACATTTTAGTTTTAATTGCACATCTATAAATTGGTCATGACTATGACTCTCACACCAACTTATTTCTGACTTTAAATTTACATCATTTGTATATTTGTGTATGTTTTAATTTCATCTGTTTCTCATCATGATCATGGTAGATGAAGTACAACTTTAGCACAGATTTGTGTATACTAAACTTGCTGATTTTATACCCAGATAAAACTGAAACTTCACTCATATTCCAGGGCCAGACAGCATCATCTCCGTATGAAGGCTATAAAACACTGAATCCAATAGAGTCAGGAGGCTCCTGTGTATTACCAGAGCAAGTCTACACAAGCACCCTAGTATTACAGCAGAACACCACATGGAGTGATAACAGTGACAAAATATTCATTTTTTCCTGTAGAATTGAGTATCCAGATTCTGCCATGAACCTCATCACATCTGGGTCACAGACTATCACATTTGCTGGTATGCAGATCCAAGAGTAGCAAAATTTAAAAAGCTGTATGGCCAATATTGAAAATTTTATGCCAGTTTTAGTTCATAGTAGGGTTCCTAAAATCCCCTAAAAATAATGACCCAGTGAGCACAAGTGTATCCAACAGCTTTCAATCAAATTAAGTGCTAGTGAAAATGTTTTTGCTGCATATTCCAACCTCACCTTATCCTCTTCCATACTCACTGCATATTCCAACCTCACCTTATCCTCTTCCATATTCACTGCATATTCCAATCTCACTTATATCCTCTTCCATAGTCACTGCACATTCCAACCTCACCTATATCCTCTCCCATACTCACTGCATATTCCAACCTCACTTATACCCTCTTCCATATTCACTGCATATTCCAACCTCACATATATCCTCTTCCATATTCCAACCTCACTTATACCCGCTTCCATATTCACTGCATATTCCAACCTCAATTATATCCTCTTCCATACTCACTGCATGTTCCAAACTCACTTATGTCCTCTTTCATATTCACTGTATATTCCAACCTCACCTTATCCTCTTCCATACTCACTGCATATTCCAACCTCACTTATATCCTTTTCCATACTCATTTCCATCCCTAGAACAGTCATCCAGGACAAGGAGGTCATAATGCAAATTTGTCACACAAATACACCTTTCAACTTTGACTGTATTTCCTACGAAGAAATTTTTGTAAATGCCAATTGAAAGTTTTCAACATTGTGTATTTACCCTCTCCCATTTATCTTGGGTGAATTCTGGGATGATGCTCTTCTTGAAGATTATTGCAACATAACTACAAAGTTTGGTCAAATACCATAAAGTGGTATGTACATTTTAACATGCACATGTGATTATTCCAAGTTGACTTCAAGTTGGCAGTAATACATTAGAGTGGTCCCAACAGCCAATTTCTATTTTACCCTTTACAATTATGTATGTCAGTTAATATGAGGGTCTGGTAACACCACTCTCAAGAAGATATTCATTGACAAGTGGAATGAACTTGCTATCAAAGTTAACATACTTTGTTAGGTCATCCAACACTCCATTGATAAATTCTGCAACTTTGTCCCATCGATCAGAATCCATTATATGTATAATGATAAATCTAATCTAAACATAAACACTGAAGATAGTTGAGTAGCCATCTGGATAAATGTTGAATCCTTCAAGGATAATTTAAGGTCTGGTAATTAATGATGCTGATAATGCGAATGTGTAAAATTCAATAGCAATACCATTGGGCTTGTTAACTAGTGATAATACAAATCAACACCTAGATGCTGCTTATCATTATTAGCTTTCCCATTTGACCCGCCATCTGGATAAATGTTGAATCCTTCAAGGATAATTTAAGGTCTGGTAATTAATGATGCTGATAATGCGAATGTGTAAAATTCAATAGCAATACCATTGGGCTTGTTAACTAGTGATAATACAAATCAACACCTAGATGCTGCTTATCATTATCAGTGTTCCCATTTGATCCAATGAAGTTTTAATTCCAGTTATGATAAACAAGTATGATTTGGACTCACACACCTTTAAAATGTCAGGTTTTGGTGTATTAAAACTAACCAAGCTGTCCTTTTGCTAAGGTTACCCATCAATTGGTTTTTCTTCTTTTTTTTATTAATAATCCCATAATTGTTCTCCATGTGGCATGCTAGCAATTTTATTATCTCCATATTGTTTTGTTGTAGCATTTGCATCATTAACATAATCTTTGATAAACACAACAGACACACCAGTCTCAGATTCCCTTATTTTCAGTGATCTCAACCAGGTTCCCTGCTTCAGCACCTTTAAGCTTGATGATGATAATTGAATATCAGCAGTAGACATTTGTAATTTACATTCGCTTTTCAAAAATCATAAGCTCACCTGGATCAAAACCAACAGCAACATCACTAGTAAACGCAGTCAAATCTGCCTTGGTGGCAGTGCTTGCTGAGATGCAAATCAGTACTGTGTTATCAAGCTTAGTAACATCCGTAAATGTTAATAGACATTTGTATAATGTTAAAGTTACTTTAATATGAAATCAACAAATGCTTGCAGTTTTGTTGAGGAAGCTTTGTTTGTTGCGAGTGCATGCAACGCTTCAACAAGATAACTGCATATTGGTCCATCCAGCCATGTGTATGTACTGCTTTAGTTGAATCAAGCAGTAGTTGAGGTTTAGGTTCACTGTCATGGGCACTAGCACCCGTGGTTTAATGATCAACAACCTCCGGTGCAAGTTCATATGTGTCAAAATACAAATGATATTGAGGTGTTATCATGTATACAACCCAATGAGCGCCAGGTTCTGTTGTCAGATCCAGGTTGACAATACCAGTTTTAGGTTTGTGTGATACCATCAATGCAAGTTCATTTCACATAAAGACACCATGAAAATATTTGACAGATGTTACCACTGTGATTAAATCAAGATTGGTCAGTGGACATGGTAATGGTGTGTCCTTCTATGTGTTGTACCAGGTAATTGAAGACTTCTTTCTGACGGTATTCAGCTGAATAGAGTCCATTAAATTATATCTGTTGCTGAAGGTCTAAAGTGACATGGCTGGATGTTTTACAAAACTTAGAGAAATCAGCTTACTCCATCTCAAGATTTCATCTATATGTGGATGATTTTTCTAATGAACAGGGAATTAGTTTTTATCGCTTGTGAATGACTGGACATGATCCTGACCATAGGCAGATTGTTCCTGTGTCTTCTCCAGTTTCTAACTCTAGCAAACTGGAAACCTCAGAGGGACCCTCTGACAGTTCAGATTTTTCTATGTCTGGATTTCCAGCATAATCTGATTTGGTAGACAAATGAGAATGGGTTTCTGATCACTGAATCTCACTCTTTTAGTAGCCATTTAGGGCTGCATCAACTAAATATTAAGTCTCTGCATCATACTTTATTCCATCCAACAACATGTCAGTGTTATGATATCTCAAGTGACAAAGAGGCACACATGCCTCTTTTCTCTTTGTAAGTTTGGAACCTCCTTACTTGGACAATTTGGAAATGACTTACCCTTCCAGTTTGCCACACTCTGGCACAGAAAAAAATATTTTAGCAGACAATCTGTCCAGGAGGAGCAAAACAGTCCTCATAGAATGATCTGTGCAATAGTCCATATCAGACTCCCTGCTCAGAATTTGGGAGACCGTTGGTATATTTTTTTCAATAAGGCTAAACAACAAGCTCTTCTTTTATGTTTATCTAGTCTCGAACAAAAGAGCCTGGGAAGTAGAAGCTTGCAGTTTGATGTGGGATCATCTGATTACTTATTATCAGCAGTAGTAGCAATATCACCACCAAGATACATAGTTAGTTATTTAGCTAAAAGAAAAATAAAAAAATTTAATAAAAGGATACTAAATGACAGCTTACCTATAATTATGGGACATACCACTGCCTTTTGCTATGACATTTATTTTAAATAGGCATGAAAACAGTTGTTCACACTTTAAACAATTGATGGATTAAGCAGTTGCTCAAACTGACCAAGATTAAAAGACATTTGGCTTTTGTTTGTGACCTTTGACGATTAGGCATTGAAAAGAAGCTTTCTTGGGTTATTGTTTGTAACACCTAAATCATAAGTTATATCACTAGTGCAGTGTACATCCACTTGATTTTTTTATTTATTGGTGATAGCTTTGATTGAAAATCTTAAAATAAAAGATAACATATTCATACTATTAACAGGGAATTCCTATATTTCAGTGCTTTTTCCTTAATAATAGTCCTGATACAGTGATTCTACAGGATGTGATATCTCATGTAAGGATTACAACTGCCTTGCTCTTGAAACCATTGAGTTTCACTGTATTACAGCAAGTACATTAAAAATATGGAATATTTAAACATTGATTCATTTGATATACCTTTACATAAACCATGCCTTGCTCATCAGACAAAAGAAGTTTAATTTGCATACTTGGAGTGGTCATTGCTGATATGCTTCAGTGTCCATGGAAGGTAGGGTGAAACCACTCAACAGTTAAGAAACACCTGGCTGCTGACCATTGAAGACTAGGTAAACCATCCTCTTGGTTAAGAAACACACAAGGCAGATGTCTGCTGATTACATGCCATTTGTATAGGAAGTTAAGGTGGGGGTGGGGGGAAATTAGAATGGCTACTGTGATGACCAGGTGACTGCAGAACTGTACTTAAAAATGTAAGGACCTCCTCAGTTTAGCCCATTTTAATAAGGTTCAAGGATCTTCCCAACCTGCTTGTAGACCAGCCTTTACCTTAGAGTAAGAGCATTCTGTTAAAGCCTTTTATTCACTCCTCCACAACAATAGGTAGATTCTCCATCTTCACACTTGGCTCATATCAAACAATCTCCCCACCAGGGCAAGTTTTTAAGCAAAGTTGCCAAGTGCAAATGTTCAGTTTTGGAGATGAAGTATGTCCAGGATCTAAGATGGTAAGTGCAACCTTTTGTATTTGGTGCAGTGGAGAAATGTGTTCATCCCTGTTATCCCTCTCTGAGCACAGAGGCTGAATTTCCATAGAACCAGACTGAGTACAGTTCATGGGAAATTATATTCAGTTTCTCTTCTTTGCCAACCATGTTTTTTTGTTGTTGCAAGAAACCAGCTTTAACTGGTTGCTTCACTCCCAATTGTGATCACCAGTCTCATTCATTTCTGTGATGGGGAAGAACAAGATTGACTTTTATGGCCAGTTAGGGCTTTTTTTTATCAGCTTCTAAAGGGCAATAGGGTAGGAAGCATCATTTCCTCCTGACTCAGCTGATATTTCATCTTACATTTCAACTATTAGCAGATCTTATCAGTCTCTGACCAAAAGGGACCATTCTTTCATGAAGATTAAAGTCCATGAGGTTTTGAGCCATTGCTATGTCAGGGACTTTCATGATTTAACATTCTCTTTCTACCTTCACTCCTTGGCTCACATAACTAAAAGCATATTTTCTTTGGGGGTGATAATAGTAGTAGTACAAATGGAGACCCATGCAGAGACTATCTTACAGTAGTATACACTTCTTCACTAAGGGTGAATATTCCTTACTTTTTTTCCCACTACTTTATTGGATCAACAGCCTCACACCAAACTGGCAAATTCAGCAACACAATAACAACAGGTTATGTATCAGTGATAATTTTAATGTTTTTTTGTGTGGGGGTAAAACTAATTTTAATGATGAAATACTTACCTGTTCATAATGTTAAATTCCGTCCTCCTGCCCCACTACTGATGTATCACTAGTTTTAAGGCTGTGTCCTGAAAAAGGATGAGGGCAGTCCATTGAGCTGACCCCAGGATATTGGAAATCCCCACCTCTCCGTGAAACATATCAGACCCATAGTATATCTGAAACCAGCCATCATACTTTGGGGAGAGGGATTGAGACAGACGAAAAACTGACCAATAGCTTATATCATGCAGGATGAGGATGGAGTGGCAAAAACTGGGCTGGTAAACTTAATGCTGGATAATTCTCAAGGCTTCACCTACTACATAGTAGTGCATTCCATAAGTGGAGTTTGGGAAATGCTTGTCACACAGTCCCAGACACATACCTCAGTCACTGGAGGATGTAAGACCTTAAGTGCACAAAATCAGTTGTGCTTTCAAATCAGAAATTGCCAGTGATGATAGTGTCCCAATCTTGTCATGCTTTCAAATCAGAAATTGCCAATGATGATAGTGTCCCAATTTTGTCATGCTTGTAAATCAGAAATTGCCAATGATGATAGTGTCCCAATCTTGTCATGCTTGTAAATCAGAAATTGCCAATGATGATGGTGTCCCAATCTTGTCATGCTTGTAAATCAGAAATTGCCAATGATGATAGTGTCCCAATCTTGTCATGCTTGTAAATCAGAAATTGCCAATGATGATGGTGTCCCAAACTTGTCATGCTTGTAAATCAGAAATTGCCAATGATGATGGTGTCCCAATCTTGTCATGCTTGTAAATCAGAAATTGCCAATGATGATAGTGTCCCAATCTTGTCATGCTTGTAAATCAGAAATTGCCAATGATGATGGTGTCCCAATCTTGTCATGCTTGTAAATCAGAAATTGCCAATGATGATGGTGTCCCAATCTTGTCATGCTTGTAAATCAGAAATTGCCAATGATGATAGTGTCCCAATCTTGTCATGCTTGTAAATCAGAAATTGCCAATGATGATGGTGTCCCAATCTTGTCATGCTTGTAAATCAGAAATTGCCAATGATGATGGTGTCCCAATCTTGTCATGCTTGTAAATCAGAAATTGCCAATGATGATGGTGTCCCAATCTTGTCATGCTTTTAAATCAGAAATTGCCAATGATGATGGTGTCCCAATCTTGTCATGCTTGTAAATCAGAAATTGCCAGTGATGGTGTCCCAATGTTGTCATGCTTATAAATCAGAAATTGCCAGTGATGATGGTGTCCCAATGTTGTCATGCTTGTAAATGCAGAAATTGACAATGATGATGGTGTCCTAATGTTGATTGCAAATTACCACCCTCAAACAAAAATTAATGTAATTCTTTTTGCTAATTTTTAGTAAAAGTATTAAACCAGATAGCTAGTTTTGACTTAATAATTACTCATTTTTCTTGGCTACTTTAAACAAATATAATTCATTAATATAAATGAAAGAGACTATTATTAAGTGATCAGATTATTATATTTTCTGGCATGAATTACATGATTTACTTGAAAATGACAGATTGCTTGAATTACATGATTTACTTGAAAATGACAGATTGCATGAATTACATGATTTACTTGAAAATGACAGATTGCATGAATTACATGATTTACTTAAAAATGACAGATTGCATGAATTACATGATTTACTTGAAAATGACAGCATGAATTACTTGATTTACTTGAAAATGACAGATTGCATGAATTGCATGATTTACTTGAAAATGACAGATTGCATGAATTACATGATTTACTTGAAAATGACAGATTGCATGAATTACATGATTTACTTGAAAATGACAGATTGCATGAATTACATGATTTACTTGAAAATGACAGATTGCATGAATTACATGATATACTTGAAAATGACAGATTGCATGAATTACATGATTTACTTGAAAATGACAGATTGCTTGAATTACATGATTTACTTGAAAATGACAGATTGCATTAATTACATGATTTACTTGAAAATGACATTGCATGAATTACATGATTTACTTGAAAATGACAGATTGCATGAATTACATGATTTACTTGAAAATGACAGATTGCATGAATTACATGATTTACTTGAAAATGACAGATTGCATGAATTACATGATTTACTTGAAAATGACAGATTGCATGAATTACATGATTTACTTGAAAATGACAGATTGCATGAATTACATGATTTACTTGAAAATGACAGATTGCATTAATTACATGATTTACTTGAAAATGACAGATTGCTTGAATTACATGATTTACTTGAAAATGACAGATTGCATGAATTACATGATTTACTTGAAAATGACAGATTGCATTAATTACATGATTTACTTGAAAATGACAGATTGCTTGAATTACATGATTTACTTGAAAATGACAGATTGCATTAATTGCATGATTTACTTGAAAATGACAGATTGCATGAATTACATGATTTACTTGAAAATGACAGATTGCATGAATTACATGATTTGTGTGAAAATGACAGATTGCATGAATTACATGGTTTGTGTGAAAATGACAGATTGCATGAATTACATGATTTGTGTGAAAATGACAGATTGCATGAATTACATGATTTGTGTGAAAATGACAGATTGCATGAATTACATGATTTGTGTGAAAATGACAAATTGCTTGAAGGAAAACAAAGAGAAATTAGATTTTACTGATTAGTAATAGCTCATTGATTAAATTATTAAAACAGTGCAAATAATATAAGTACTTGTATCCAATAACCTAAAGAGTGCAAATAATATAAGTACTTGTATCCAATAACCTAAACAGTGCAAATAATATAAGTACTTGTATCCAATAACCTAAAGAGTGCAAATAATATAAGTACTTGTATCCAATAACCTAAAGAGTGCAAATAATATAAGTACTTGTATCCAATAACCTAAAGAGTGCAAATAATATAAGTATTTGTATCCAATAACCTAAAGAGTGCAAATAATATAAGTATTTGTATCCAATAACCTAAAGAGTGCAAATAATATAAGTATTTGTATCCAATAACCTAAAGAGTGCAAATAATATAAGTATTTGTATCCAATAAAACAAACAGTCAAATAATATAAGTACTTGTATCCAATAACCTAAAGAGTGCAAATAATATAAGTATTTGTATCCAATAACCTAAAGAGTGCAAATAATATAAGTATTTGTATCCAATAACCTAAAGAGTGCAAATAATATAAGTACTTGTATGCAGTAACCTAAACAGAGTTATTTGCTTTGAATTCTTGCTCTAGGATATATATTAATAACAAAGACTAATATTGACAGGCTGTCACCATATTAAGCATGTTATTTCCTTTAAAGAGCATGTACTGACAATGAAATACATACTCTACTTATGCTGGTCAAATACTGTATCTATGATGCGATACATAAGTACATTTACAGCATGAACATTCACCATTACTCATTATTTCCAGCATGGAATTCTGTCATGCTGAATATGCATGCTACAGTCATGCTAAACTGATGCAAAAATATCACAAAAATTATGTTTTCTAGGATGAATTGCTGTTGTGCTGAATTTACATGCTGCAGACATGCTGAACTGTCTTTCATAGTTTCACAACAGTTCAGTATCCCAACTTGTACTACTGTAATGCTGAAAGTACATGATGCAATCATGCTAATTTTAGATGCCTATGCATGAACAGAAACATTAGGCAATACTGCTTTAGCATTGTGGGTATATTCAATTACTTTAGTTGCACCCACCACTCTTAGAATTTTTTTCTTGTATTTTACTAGAGTTTCTACTATTGCTATCAAGGAATTAATATCTTTAGTGACCAATTGTAATAATGACTGTAGCAGTTTGGTTCAGGCTTTGTGTTAATATGATTATATCAACTTAATATCTATGTAGCAAATTTACATTTACATCTGGAAAGGTCTTACATATAAGAATATGAAGCAAGGTTTGAAATTAGTGGTTGTCCACTAGTAATACTTTGGACTAGGACTTTTCATAATTTCAATAGTCAGACATTGTTTTATAGGAAGTGCTAGTGAAGATTGAGCAGGACTGATTATATTTTTTTAAGTCTGCTGCTTGTTTCTCTGGCAACAAAAGTTAAATTCCAGATATGGAAAGGTTATCAATGTTCCAAATTCTGGCAGATTTTACTCAATTCTATGTCATTTTCACCTTGTTAATTGAAATATTTTTGCCTGTGATGTACATTTAAATTTGTTATAAGGACAGGCTCTGTTGAATCTACACTCATTGAATCTACACCTATTGAATATGCACTTGAGATCATAATGGGATAATAAAACAGTTACTTTCTTAAACTGGGAATTATTTACTCATTACAAACGTTGTCAATAAACATCAATATGCATACATTTTACTAATTTGTTCAAAATGACTTAACTCTGTGATTAATTAAAATTACTAAGTAAATTAATTCTTGTTATCTTTGACTTGCTGTTAATTTTCTTTTAATTAGCATTACTTGAAATTACTAGTAATTACCCACAGACCTCTATACTTCATTTTACTCTATTTTGGGTAAAAGAAATTAAGTACTTAGTGGTACAAATGTTTTGTTGAGAGGATCCTACTTGCTTGTGATAGCCGTCCAAGTGTTATGAATATTATGAGTATAATAATGTATCAGTTTACCTATGTGGAGCTTTAAAGTTTGAAATTTGACTAAAAGCAATTTTCAGTTTATTGTTTGGTACAGTACTCACTGCAGCAATACTATTTCAGTAGTCAGTTATTAAACATAAACATTATTGTCAACAAAATGCCAGAGTTCAACCTACATGCATTTTATCAGTAGGATACTTTTGTCTGTTATTTATGCATCAGTAAGTTATTTACTTCTGAATTATAAAAGTATGTTTTTGCACACTTGAATGTGTTTCACTTTCTGTAACTTGCGGGAATATGAAATACTTTTTATTATTTAATAATTTCAGTCAGAGTTACAGAATCATTTTTACAGCAAAACAACCAGAACATCACATCCACCTTGACTGTCACTTCTGGAGAACAAGTTACCTTGACCTGTGTGACAGGAATAAGTCGACCTGCCCCTACTATAGACTGGTATGTAGGATCTCGGTCAATAGGCAGTGGAACCAGTCTGACCTTCACTCCCAGTAACACAGACCACAGTGAAATGATCTTCTGTCAAGCATACAACATTGACCCAAGTCAGAAAGTGGACTCCAACAAACTCAGTTTGTTTGTTAGAGGTATATATATTTTTTCTTCATAGCTGTACTGGTCATAAGCCAGAAGAGTTTATGGGATGGTCTGATGTTTAGCATCTAGCATCCAATGTTAGTCTGTTTATTATCACTATGCCACCTAATCTACTGGAAGATTGCCATGCAAGATCACACACGCATTCATCCATTATTCTGGTGGGTCCAAAATGAAAATGGTGCTTCTCAGACATCAAATTTGGCCAGAGAAGAAGGCATCTTGAAAATCTTTTTACTTCTACTCCTTCTGAGTGATGGTAATTGTCAGCATGTAACTTTCACACAAAAACCTTTTTGTGATGTCTAGCTTGTCGTAAATGCAAATCATGCTGATCTGATGCCCAATATGGTCACCATGGTAGTCGTCTTGAAAATCGTGTTACTGCTCTTGAATGGAAAGTAATATCGGCATGGGGTTTTCACCATGGCACTTCTTGTTATGTCTGACTAGTCATAAAGGATAATGGTGTTGCATTGACAACCAATATTGCCAGTACAGTAGCTCTTTTACGATTCCTCTTATTGCTACTCCACATGAATGGATGGTCGTATCTTTAGAAATTTCATCAGAGGAGTTTTTGATGTCTTAGTTGGCTCTAAGCGAAATGGATATGATCTAATATCCAATATGCCATCATTGCAGCCTTTTTTTAAATCTTGCTGTCACTACTCCTAAATGGATGGTTGTATAAACATGGAGTTTTTGCTGAAAGACTTAGGGTGTTTATTTGGTAGTAAATGAAAATAGTGCTGATCATGCATCTAATATGGCCATCACAGTCAACAACTTTAAAATCTTGTTACTATTGGAATACCTGAATAAATGGTCATGTCTGCCTGGGTTTTACTGAAAGAATTGTGATGCCCAGTTGGTTCCAGATGAAAATAGTGCTGATGTGACATTCAGTGTGACCTCAGGTATGGCTACCACAATGAATGTATTCAAAATCTTGTGGCTGATTTTCCTGAGAGGATGGTTATATTGACTTGTGGTTTTAACCAAAATTCTCTTATTAGGTGTCTTAATTTGTTCTAAATAATACTTTAATCTTACATCCAATATAGCTACCACAGTGACCAATATTTTTTTAATTTTACCCCTGAATATTATCTGAGATGGCTTCAGGAGCCAGAAGTTAAAAAGAAGAATTGTTTTACTTGTGAAAACTCAAAATTCTTTTCAATGGAGCATCAGTTCCTACAAGGGACTCTTAGTTTTCAGACATTGGAGTATTATTTCTAATAATGGACTCTTGTTTTTAATTTTCTTCTTCTTTAGATTTTTATATTTTACTGGATATTGACCAGAAGAGCTAAAGGGATGGCGTGGTGTCCATTTTTATATTTTGTCTATTAGCACAAGCTTATTTCATTACTGGTCGTAAACTACTGGGAGAATTGTCATGCAACTTCGCAACCACATTTGTCCCAAGGTCTAGTTGGTTCTAAATGAAAAGGTTCTGCTTGAACGTTCAGTATGGCTGTCACAATTCTCATGTAAAAGATATTGCTGAGGCAAATTTTCCAGGACTCGAAGATCGATTCACAGTTCATGTGTAAAAGATATTGCTAAGGCCACTTCTCATTTAGTGAACTTAAAGTTCCAGAATGTGCAATGACAGCTTTTCTATAACTTGAATTGAAATAACAGCATTTTGTATTTAATTATGAGTTTTTAATGTTGTTGTTTCTCAAAATATATTGCACTCTTTGTTTAGCTTAACTGGTCATAGACCAGAACAAGCTTATAGGATGGTCTCTTGTCTGGCAGCCATCCAGCCATTAGCACAAGTTTGTTACTGCTCATTCTAAACTGCTAAGAGGATTGCCATGTAACTTTACTGGCACATTTATTCCATGGTCTGGTTGGTACAAATAGAAAATGCTGCTGCTTGAGCATCCACACTCAGCCATCATGAAAGTCTTGTTATAACTGCTACTCCTAAATGAAGGATCAAATCAGCAAAGCACTGTAAGGCTTCTTATGACATCTAGTTGGTCTTAAATAAAAATGGTACTGATCTAATGTGTAACACATCTCTCCTTTGCTAGTTCACACCCAGGTAACTCATAAACCTGCTTATAATGTGTGCTCATTCATGAATTCCATTTCTCCTTTTGATAGAAAATACCAATGGATATGGTCCCTATTTTGTTGAGTGAGAAGAATAGCAATCAAATTTAGTAAATGAAACCTTTTAATAGCATTTGTTTCATCATTGAAAATGGTGGCTTATGCCTAGAAACATACAAGTGTCAACTGACCATCATAGCAATACCCGCAAACAAGCATTTCTATGAGTACCTAATTAAAGGCTGACTCTGTTTGATCTCTGACTTGTGGAATACATGTTTGCATTCTTGCAATCAATGGCAAGTGTACTATGACATTAATTAGTCATTTGTATAACATTGCATAAAACAGGTAGAATACCACACATAAAAGTAGCAACCCCAGTCATTTTTTTTATATTGAAATAACTGCAAACACTTGCTTTCTTCATATAGATCTCTTAACAGCATTCCAAAACAGTTTATTGTTTTAAAATATCTCTATTAGAAAAAAAGTTATATAACTTTTCAGTTCCAAAATATTTACAAATTTCTAGAATTTGTGTCTTATGTAAATGTATTCAGATTATGTGGCAGTCGCAGAACTGAAGTAAAATTTGATTTCTATAAAAATGTTATAACTTTCTTATTTGTTAAGATATTATTATGAAATTTGATATTCTGATTGCATTTTACCTGTTGAATGCATTACTCATTAATTATGTTGTCTGACTTCAATATTTTCATTTACAACTGAAAATCATATAAAAATTTCACAACTTTTATGACAGTTAACTTAATACAAATATATCACATTAGCAAGAGTTCATATGCAAGTAAATCAACTTTGAAATCAACAAAAATGCAATGTTTATTCATAATTGTGATTGAAACAATGTTGCAAGACCTAATTTAAAGCATACCGTGCTATTAAACGATATCATTTATAATTTCATCAACATCTTCAAGTTCTGCTACTTTGTTCTCCTTGTCTAGTATTTGAGATCTAATCATTTTCACAGTTGTCACATTTGGCATTACATCTTTCAGCATCATCAGGTACTTAAGAGTCTGTCTGTTTCAATTTCAAGCAGAGACTTTTAATTTCAGTTCTTAAATAACTGTTGCTTTTCTGAAGGGACAAGATCTTTGATTTCTCACTATTTCTTTTCTCAGAAAGAACTCCTACTTGCTCTGTCAATACAGTAATTTTGTCAGCTGATGCTTGGTTCTCATTAGTCACAGTTGCAAGCTTTAGTTCACTTTCTTTCAATTTTTCAGTCATCTTTATTTGGTTCTCTTGCCTGCTGACTAATCGTTCCAAGCCACGCAATGCATGCAAGTGTTTCTTTGAGGTCTCATCTCTTTTATTTACATTCTGCACAGAATAATGACCAATCCTGTTTTTAATGTTTTCTAACTTCTCAGTATTTTCGGCAATTTTCTTCTGAAGTTTTGAGCACTGTTTCAACTGTTTATTTGAATACTTAAGTAAGTTAGTTTCTTTTTTCAGAGTTTCATCATCATTGCTGTCAACAAGATTACCACTTGCCTGAAAATCAGTGGGCTTTTTCTTAGTGCAAAATTTATTTTCGCTTAAATTGTCATTTTCTATCTGCTGAATAGTTTCCTTTGTAACTGCTTCATCACAAAACACTGTTTGTGCAGTTTTTTTGTGTGGTCAGATATGGGCTGAATGTGGCATTCATTAGCTCCTTTACATTTTTAAACCCAGAAACTTTCTTTTTGGCAACAAGTTTTTTTTTCTGTTCACATACTCTAGTAACTTTTGTTTTAAGAGATTTCACATTCACACATTCCAAGTTGGAGTTCAACTTTGAAATAATATTGAAAAAGGCATACAAGTTTTTGCGACGGTGTTCAATGTATGAATTTATTTCAAGTACAAGTCCATTTGTTAGCTCCTGAATAGGATTCAAGTTAGTTTCATCTTCTAAGTCCTGTGATGTTATATTTAGCTCCTTGCAGAATGGACCAGGGAATGCAGCCATCTTTCACTTAGAATGTTTCAATATCATATACCTACAAAATAAATTATCACTTTCAGACTTTGTATTTTTTTCTATTTTGAAAACATTATTGATCCTATCAAACATTATCAGTGCATTTTGAAATTAAGATTCCATATGAAGTGTATGTGTAATTCATTTGCTACGTTTGTCAAAGTAAAAAAAAAATCATACTGAAACTTTGTATTTGTCTGATAATGATGCGATTTTATTCTCATAATTTTATCAAACATTTAAACAAATGCATAATGAATATCAGGTTGAACATATTTTAAAACTGATTAAAGTTTGTCAGTTGAGATATTTACAGCATCGAACTTCAGCCTATTTATAGCAGACCAAAATCTACGCTTTGCATGTTCATTTTGTGACTTCATACTGTCTAAACTGTACAACAAGCATTAATATGATAAAAACTATAAAAATATCATCTTACCATGTTCTTCTGGCACACCAATTTGTACGTAATTAATAATAAGGTTAGTTGGAACATCGGTTGTGGAAAAGTTGACATCATCATCAGCTGTTAGAAAATTTAAATATGGCAGACAATGTCAACACAGGGAGAATCAAATATTTTACAAATTCGATGTTCATTGCGGTTGGTTTAAAAACGTTTCCGATATATAAATTTGGTATCAAAATAAAGCTTGGAATATGCCGATTTTGATTATATATGTTGCATTTATTTAAATTGTCAAACTTATGGTCAAATCTGTGTAAAGTTTGAGGGATTATTTCTTTGTGTAGGAATATCATAGAAACGTGCTACAACCACTGACCGAATTGTTTACATCTCCTCTGATTGGATTGAAAATTTCATGATTATTCATGAAGTTTTAATAACCCACATTTTGCTACAAAGAAGAGTAGGGTCACACAATCACAGCATGATCAATTCTTTTTCCAATGACGCATGAAATCAGTAATTTTCGATGATTATGGAGTAATAATTCATTAATATAGCATCAAATATAATAAGAAAACATGCCCATTATAGATAATTTTATTAGCTTTTACAATATATAAAATGTGTTGCAATCAAATGGCATGTATTGATGCTGCAATGAAAATTCTACACTTGGTCAACAGTTTCATCAGATTTCCAGGTAAACTGGCATCTTGACCGTGTTAGACTGGGGTTGCTAATAAAAGGCATACAAATCCTGCCAGTTTAAGAGCTAGCAAAGTTAACTTTGTGAGTAATTAGGTAAAATTTACACTTCAATAAATACCCAGCCATGATCATTTAATCCTTATAATTCCAATTTCGTCATTTCTTCATCATATCAACTTATTCCATCAACAGTGCATTCCAATTTAAGTAGCGTGTACTTTCCTTTCATTCGCTGCTTCACATTGCCCCATAATACATAACCTTTACAGAATCATACGAACATATTGACTACTGTCACAGTTATGTTTATTCAAAAACTTCATACTTTACAATTTAGTAAATGGCTACCGATGGTTTCAACACATTTAGTTCATTTACAACATTCTTGTTCAATTTTAGTCAGTCCCATCTGCTGCATCAGATGACCATGACCTTACATAATAACAACTGATACGGAATGAACTAGTGTCACAGTGCTAGATTAATTTTCCAATCAAACCTTAAATCATAATGGATTTTATCAATGAACAACATGGAAATATGAACAAGATGATGCTATTTCTTACTAACATAAAGGTAACAATTAAATAAATTATATACAGAAATGACATGTTATATTATTCTCAACAGCGCTAATACTTGTGAAGACCCTTTCAGCGATCTAATGGCAGATGAAATGTAACTACTGTCATAGTTACGTTTATTCAACAACTTCATACTTTACATCTTGGGCAATGGCTACCCATGATGTCAGCACATTTCATATAAAAAAATGACATTCTTTTTTATTATTATAGTATGTCCTATATGGGAACAACGTTTTATATCCTTTTCATCAGCATTGATACATAACAAAACCCTTTCAGTTATCTAATCAGAAATTAAATGTGCAGTTGTTAAATGTAGAGTTGCTTGAAAAACCAGCCATATATTTTGTTTGGTTGCATAGTTGAGTGCTGGAAGGAGTTAATGACTACACATCCAAGATAATATAAACTAGCAAAACAATCACCTTTATGGATTATTATACACATTTTTCAATGTTGTTAAGTCACATTGGTGGAGATGTTAGTTTTACCATTTAAAACTTTATTCAGTCTTTGAATAATGGTCTCATAAATATTTGTTTTTATTTTTGTGCAAGTGGTCATATTCACCAAACCACCAACAGCCACACATGTTTCACGTTTTTTAAATAAGCAAACAAAATTAAAATAAAAAAGTAAAGAAATATGCCATTGAAAATGCCAATACCCCATTTTGTGTTTCGTTTAGCAGCCTCTAAGTATTGATTTATTTCAATAGCTTTTAAGTCCTCCTCAGATAATTTCTTGAATCTTGGTTTATATTCCTCAGCGGCCTCAAAATTTACTGGCCCAGTTCCCACGCTATTATTGGTGGTGTTTTGTATAGGGTGCTGTGTGAGGGAATTTATCACTCTCTGTTGTTCTGTTTCATTTTCAACATTTGTAACATCTATCACATCATAGTCAAATCCATTTTCATCTGCTTCAATCGCTGTTGTAATTTCTTTTAACTCCTTGTCATCTAATTGTTCAAAAAACTACGCAGAAAATTGCAGTGAAAAATCACTGTAATCGGCCATTTTGCATGACTAGGAGACAAATGCCAAATTGTAAATGATGCATTTCAATTAAAGAATATTTGAAAAAGTATAAAAAGTGTATAATTTCTATTTATTTGATGAATAAAAAATTTAAAAAATGAAACAATTGTTTCACAATGACGTGTCTACAATGTTTATTTATATTGCAAACAGTAGAAAAACCGAAAATAGTCCCAGAATTTATCGATGTGTAAAAAATGCCAGATCAGTATCACGTGACCATTTACAGCCAATCGTCTTGTGGAAAATCTGTTTCATTTATAAAAATTGGAATTATCATAAAGTATGTAACATTAATCGGTGGGTTATCATACTCATTTGCAGATGTGATCAGTGATAGCAAAGGAAGCAAGTGAAAGACAAACTGGTGCTTAAAAAACTTGGTTTCACAGATACAAATCAAAATGGAGAGTTGAGTTTCAAAAGTTTATAGTAATTTACATTCTTGAATTTCCTCTCAGAGGTATGCATAAGGATAAACAGAAACTTTGCTGTAATTTATAAAGCACAGCACGAGTATGTTACTAATATAACAATTTTTTTTAAAATTCAGTTTTGAGGTATCTCCAAATGTCACTCATTTTTAAGAAAATAATCTTGTTTTATTTGGAATCTGTAGTAACACTTGATTCATAGCTGCCAACCCTCATGATTTTGGCATGAATTTCACGACTTTTTCAGGGATTCACGAATTCACGCCACATGCAAAGAAATCATGAATTCCCCAATTCTCAATTATTTTAAACCTTTAATAAAATAATTGATTTCCCATTAAGTGCTAATCATGATATTGGCAGTTGCCAAAACGGTCCAGTACTGCCAGTCATGATATTAGCAGAACTATAGCCAATTGATAACGTTGGCCTGGTAGCAAGCATTTTAGCATATTTTGATCTGTATGTATAAGAGTAGTTTTACAAATGCTTTTGAGAGAAACTGGGGCCTAACTAGAGTTTTGCTCCGTGCATGCGCCACCAACACTGATTTGAATTACCATTTGGCTTTACATCTCAAAAATGTCTTAACCACGAAGGAAAAAGAAATGCATTGCACAGAAAGTGAAGTTTAACTTGCAATATACCAAATCGGCCGTGTATTCAGCCACCAAACACAGATATGCATCATGCTTTTTGCACACAGTGTGCCACAAATTTTAGCATTGGGCATGGTGGCAGAAACAATGTGAGGTAGCACATTGGTAGCAAAAAGCACATGGAGGTTGGGAAAATTAAGAACTCGCAGCAGATTTTAGCTCTTGAATATTTTAAGCCATCAACAGAAGACCTGCAAGCTACCAATGCTGAAGCATTGTTTGTGAGTTTTCTTGTTAACACATTCTACTTTTATCAGCTGGAGACCATGCTAAACATTTGTTCTGACAAATATTCCCAGACTCGAAGATCACTTCACGAATTCATATCTAAATTCACTAATTTTTATCCCTGTTTTCACTAAATGCAAGCCTGGATGGTTGGCAACTATATAGGTTGAATCCACATTTATGTGCAGAAAGCAGGAATATAATACATACTTTTGTTTCTGGTTCATGTGATGTGTGCTGAGTAAGGTTTTAAACCATCTTTTATAGATTGGATACATTAACAGTGAAGGTAACTTGCACAAAAAGGTGAGGAACTTCATGACAGTCATATTGGAATTATTTTCTCCACTTGTCCCAAATGCTATATTGATATGGAGTGTTGATTAATAGACCTAGCTTGTCCTAATTGTGAATGGTGTTGTGCATCAAATATGGCTGCCATTGCAGCTGCCTTGAATATCTTGCTGTCACTGCTTACTCTGAATCAGTGGTGATGTTGACCTGGGGTTTTCATTAGAAGACTTCTGGTACTTAATGAAAATGGTGTCAATCCAGAATGCTCACCAAAGCAGCTATTTTGAAGCTTTAAGTTACCCCTGAAGATCAGAAATTGTTTCAGCATTCACAAGTTAAAAGGAAGCAATGTTCTTATTTTGAAGTGGAAATTCATTTCATCCAGTAGGGCATCAGTCTCATTGTTAAGTAAGGAATCATTTTATTCTGAATCTAAAGTAACACTGTACTGGTTAGAGACCAATTCTCGCCGTGTACCAATTGTCGCCGTAGTAATAATAACTCGTGACCGCACGCAAAGTTTTGGTTCCTGTTTAGAAAATAAGAAGATTGATTAAAGCTGACAAGTCTGAGAGAAAATAAGCATAAGGTAAGTCCATTACGTAAAGAAAATAACCAAAATCCCCACTTTAGCCCGTTACGCCTCCATTTACAGACGTGGGGAGTCACGTGGTACAATTAGCATACATAGGTCAACAAGAACTAGGTCATAAAACATTACCTTGATATAGGCTTCCGCTTTTATAGCAGACGTAAAGGAGAATTCCAAAATTTACACAATAAAGCATCCTCAATTAAGCGTTTTCCTTTTTCCACACTTATGCAAAAATACAACAAACAGCATGGCCGCAGCATTCATATCTAATTTATTATCAGATCGTGTTAACACAATTCCACTAGCATTCACGGCGTCTCCAGACTCCATATTTTACTTGCAAAGAAAGGTCATGGAGCAATAGCCAGGAGCATTTATTATTATATTTCTCCCTAAATGGGGAAACAACTCTGCGTTCACTATTACTATCAACACGAATGCAACTATCAATTATTCCAGGCCATAATAAAATATTTAAAAACTGGTAAAATTCAATACTTACTATTTTGGGGCAATTAAAAAATAACCAACCTCTTAATTGGCATTTAATATGGTTTTTTTTTATCTCTTTTGGTTATCAAAGATGTATATGAAACAGCTATAAAAAAAATGACAAATATTCATTAGTCCACATATTAAGGCATCTAAAAGTGTTTTCCACTGCACATTATTTTAATGGGTTTTAATTTAAGATTTATTAATTTTTGGTGCATCATTATACTTCTTTGGCACAATTTTAACAATTTATGAGAAAGAGAAATGATGATTTTTTCTCAGATAAATCAGCACAAGCAATATGAAAAGTGTTAAAAAAAATATTATATTTCTGTTGAATGTTACCTACAGCAGTAAAGATAAGAAATAAATTACTTAATTTTATTTTTAGCAGTGCCAAAGAGGTATAGAACTGAAGAACTTCAATCGGCTGTGTCATCTGTAAAGCAGAAAAGGCTCACAATTTCACAAGCATCTAGGGAATTCCAAGTCCTCAGAACAACTGTAGAAGACCATGTCAAGGGGAAGGTACAAGAAAAGGCCCCTGGTAGATGTCCAATGTTAACAACAAATGAAGAATTTTCCATGGTCAATTATATGAAGTATTCGGCACAACAAGGTTTTCCGCTAACCAGAAAAATTACCAGGCAATATGTAATTACCATCATGAAGCATAATGGGCGCCATTCTCTGTTTAACATGAATAAAGGTCCCAGCGACAAATGGTTTAGAAATTTCTTTAAGAGACATCCAGAACTATCAGAGAAACATGCTGAGCCACAGGACCGAGGCAGGAACAGGATGTCAAACATGCATGTGATGACTCAATACTTCACTCTTCTTGAAGACACACTACACAGATTAGGATTAAACAACAAACCAGATCAGATTTTCAACTGCGATGAAACAGGATTTAGTGGAAGAGAAAAAAGTAGTCAGAAAGTTATTGGTATCAAAGACCAACACAGTTACCAACAATCTGTCACAACATCCGGTCACATCACTGCGCATTTATGCATATCTGCAAGTGGAAAAATTCTTCCATCCTTTTTGATTTTTGAAAGTTGTTTACCCCATTTGGCTTATAAGGAAGGTGTTCCAGGTTCATGGCTATTTGGATACTCTGCTAATGGGTATATGGATGGAACAATCTTCACTTATTGGATTAAGGAAATATTTTTATGTCATAGTGGATCAGCAAGACCAGTGCTACTAATCATGGACAGCCATGACAGCCACATAAGCCTAGATGTCATCAAGCTTGCACGAGAGAATCAAATTGAATTATTGGGGTTGCCACCACAAACAACCCACATTCTACAACCATTGGATGTGCAAGTCATTGGTCCACTGAAAGCAAAATTCACTTCAACTGCAGTTAACCTTGGCTACATCAACAAGAATCAAACATTAAATAAAACCAAGTTTCCAACAGTGCTGTCCTGTGCCCTTGATCAGTTTACCACTTATCAGGTCAAAGAAGCCTTTAGAAAATCTGGTATACACCCATTTAATCCTGATGCTATTGACAAGACACAACTTGTCAATAGCCATTTGAAAATGGTGATTTCTATCCAGTCCCATCATGTGAACCATCCACATCAGCAAAACCATCATCTGATGAAGAATTACAGGCATCAAAATCAGTCTGTCCAACATGTGGTAATTACATTGGAGTAAATCCGTTGGTAGCAGAAGGCCTTATACCTCAACAATTATCTAACATCTTCCAAGCAGTGCCTGTTAAACCACAAGTTAGAAGAGCAAAACTGGTGTTACATTCCAGAGTATTAACATGTGATGATTTTTACAGAAAGTTAGAGGAAAAGGCGACAGAGGATAAGAAAAGCAAGAACTGAAAGAAGTATGTAAGAAGGAGAGATTAAAGAAAGCACAGCTGAAAGAGAATAAAGAGATGATTAAATCAAGAAAATGTTTGGAAGGAAAGAAAACCAAATCTAGCTTTGATTTTGATATATGTGGTGTGTGTAGGTGTTCTGATCCACCAGTGGAAGAGTCTGATGATGAGAATGTTGAAGATGAGGCTATGGATATATTCTGGGTTCAGTGTGTCAAGTGTCCACAGTGGTACCACAAGTCCTGTATTGGAATATATGCCCAGGAAGAGGGTAACCTTGGCAAAGATGACACAGAATTCATCTGCAGTCTCTGCCAGAACCATGAAGAATAGTTATATTAGTGTTAATAAATAAATCATTAATATAAAATGTTATGATACAATAATGACAATTTATAATAATTTCTTTAATGTTGTGGCTTTTATATTTTTTCCCTAAATAATCTGTAACAGAATTCATCAGCATCCCATGCTCAAACAAGAAAAAAATAATTTTTTAGTGACAATAACTGAATCGGTCATAAATTATTTTTTGATACAATAATGATAAATTATAATAACAGGTTTAATGGTGTTTTGTTATTATACATTTTCTCAAAAATATCATGAAAATATTAAAATAATTTTATTTGACTCTTGTTTTTAATTGTACATTTACTTTCATGGTTTCCTTTTTATTAAAATTATTTATAATTACACAACCAGCTAATTGCACAAAACTGGTGTCAAAAATGTTGTGACTACTTACCTCGTTCGCCGAGAAATGATAAATTAATTCTGGGCAGAAAAAAACCCTCATGTTACATATATAATTATACGTGAAATAAAATATCTTTTACTCTTTAAACTTCATTATTTATAGATATTTAATGATACTGCAGAGAAGTAGACATTAATGTAACCTTTACATGTAACAATGTTAATTTCAACCGGTGAATTAGTACAATTATATGCATTCCTATCATAATTTGTAACGGTTAAAGCATATTAATTTTAAGTAAAAAAACAACACAGATTAACCATTTTTTAATCAGAAATAACGATATTTTCTTTAAATGAAAGAGGAATTATAATCTAATAACCATGTCTGAGTAGATCATTATTTTTCAACATGTGGCGACAATTGGTACTGACTCTCCCGTAAAGTTCAACACTAACACCGTTTTAATTAACGGTCCCCACGTTACTGTTCATGTTGCTGATTTTGCATTAAACACAAGGAAAAATATTGTTAAAGGCCCTGCTTTTATGTATTCTAATGCGAAGGAGAAAGTTTATGTCGGTAGTGGATGATTTAAAAAAAAAGAAGGAAAAAGTGGCGAGAATTGGTCTCCAACCAGTAATGAATCCATGTTCATATGCTTCATTAGAAGAGGATATATGTTGAAAATTGTATCTGAATATGATTATTAATTGAGTATTTAGCCACTTAATCTCCCACCCCGCACACCCCTGCCCTGTTCTCTCTGTCAATGTCCATCCATTTCTTAATTTTGAAGTGGTCTTCCATTTAACTTGAGACCTCACTTATGCCACAGTATATTTTTTGGACCCTGTTTACATGTTGTTGAGCTAGTGGTGTAACCTAATTGTGCTGATTCGCTGTAAACACCATCACCTTTTCATGTGCTATATAGTTAGTCGTAATTGCCAAAGATGTCAGACTTGTATTAATTATGGCTGTCATTATGGCCATCCTGAACATTTTGTTATTGCTGCTTCTGATGGATCGTGATATTGACGTTGGATTTTCTCCAAAAGACTTAGAATAATGTCTAGTTTGTCCTCGGTGAATATGGTGCCAATCACTGAATACAGTAGTGACCATTGTCAACAATGTTATAAAATATTGACAAGGATTATCATCAAAAGATGATGTTACTTTCTGCTTGGGAAAGGTGTGATTTTATCATATGAATCCATCTGATTTGGCTTGTTGTATCTGCCCGTTATGATCTCGCCATTAACAATGTAAGTTTGATAATTGTTAAAAATTAATCTGAGCTCAACTAAATGCAGAAATAAATAATATTATGGAAAACTGTCAGATATCATATGTTCAGAGATATTAGATTCCAACAAATTCAGGGCCTTCTGCATGTATTGACAAACCACTTCACATGTGTCATATTACTTGCTCATTTTTATAAGGGGAAAATATAAAACAATATTTTTTATCATCATAGACAAAAAATAGTAAATCATGTGGTTCATGATGTTTCAAGAACCTGGTCATAATCATAATCGATTTCTTGTAATTATTTTGACAAAGATATTAAAGTATGCAGTTTCTTGTTTGTTACTGTTGGCAAATTTGAAGATTGAGTAATTTTGTCTTTGGCATGTTTCTTTTTGTTGCCTATTGCTTTACAGCTACAGATACTCTAGATAAAGTGTGTGACTTAGACACACCAAACAAACCCATTTGACCTTTGGAACAATACTTTGTTCACAGTGGGAAATTTTATTTCTTTCTTCTATTTATTAAATTCTTGACACTTTCAGACTATGTCTTATGGAGATTTAAGTTTCTGTACATGTAAATAGATAATTGGTTAGATTTGGATATTTTAACTCTGAAGACGGAAAACATGGATATGTCAAGCATTGAAAAAGTAACATTTGGTTAATGTTAATAAGCATCTTAGGGTGATTTTTTTAAAACTCATATGGAAAATTCAAAACAAAAGCAGAATCACAAAAGAACTTTCATGGCAGGAAGATATTTTGACTTGGTGTATGTGTTGAGGCTGCTAATTGAAGAAAGTTTGCCAATCAGGGAATACTGAAACTTACCTTAGCTTCTGCCAAAAAATAAGATCGTTTTAATGTTAAGGGCAAGTGATTATGATAATTTGTGCAGCAGTTATTTGGATTCCATATCTTATGTTAGAAATAGAGATGAACTATACTAAAAACATTTGATTTGCAATTTTTCTTGGATATATAAATATACACATATATAATTGATGTAAAGTATTTACACACAACAAAATGGGTATATGTTTATCCTGGTTAAGTAAGTTTTGAGATTTTTTATAGATGAGTTTCTTATAATTTCTGTAGGTAAATTAAAACACAGGAATTAATTTTTATAAAAGGCAATTTTCAAAAAATGGAGCCAAATGATTAAGTGCTGTAGATCTCATTCTCAGTAGCCAAAGGTCAAATTACATCTTTGCAAGTAGTTGGAGCAAAAGCAGTGTCCATTTTAATAAATTAATCTTATCTGACTTAAGGAATGGAAGACAATAAACACATAAATGCAAAATTTTGATGCCAGCTGAATTGATTAGTCTGTTACGCAAATTTTCTTTTTCGAGAGTCAAACAGTGGAATACCCTGTGGTTTATATAGTCTGATTCACTTATCCTCAAGTACATTGTTTATTGTAAACATAATGGCAAAGAAAACAAACCTGCAGAAGAGCTGCTATTATTGTGCTTTCAGGAGAGGCTATCAGATCACACATGGAGTAGACACATTAATAGGAAAGAAAACAAACCATGTTTATGGATTTTGTTGTGCTAGATAATTAGTTTGCACATAAGCATTTGCCTTCAGAAAGTGTACATATTAATTGACCTCTCCAGTGGCCTAAGTGGTTAGAGTGTCCATCTTGGAAGCAGAAGATTGTGTGTTTGAACCCCAGTAGAGTTACACCATACTCTTATACAAATGGTACTAGCAGCTGCCTCGCTTGGTGCTCAGCATTAAGAGGTTAGTGTTAGGACTGGTTGGCCTGGTGTCAGGATAATGTGACTGGGTGGGACATCATGCTACATGTCTGCGGCATGATGCCCCATTACTAGACATCACTATAAACTGCCACACTGCAGACATCGTAGCAGTATGACTAAAATTGTTAAAGCTTTTTAAAAATTAAAAAAACACACTACATATCAACCTACATGTATCTAGGATTACTTTTTGTGACCATTTGTGATGAAGAAAAAACAATCACTCCCCACAAATCTACTGTAATTAAATGAAAATAGTACAGTTTAAATTAAAACAAAGATACAAAATCTTAATAATTCTTTATAAACAATGATTTTTGCTTTTGCATTGATGTCACAACAGACAGAATTATACTTTCTCAAATTTAAATTAACCCTCTTTAATATTATGATTGGATGTTGTGTATTATATTAATGAGAACTTGTGCATGAGACAACCATCAGATCATGAGCAATTTTATTTCACTTAAGTCGAGTATGAATGCTAATGCATATAGTACAAATTCATTGACATTCTTGTGATCATATGATCATGGAAAAAGTATATGATGTGAATTGTAACAGAAATCAGTACATGAGTGTATAGATTCCGATAACATAGTATTGAAAAAAAGATGATTAGATTTATTTTACAAAATGTAGTATTAATATTTTCTAAAATTTCATTTGACTTTATGTATCATACATTATCGTATATGGAACTTGGAAATGTTTATAATTAACTGTATGATCACATTTGTTCCATATAGAACAGGTAAGTAAATTGCTCCCAAAGAGAAAGTAATATAGATGTAACAGCACCTCTTTCTTTCGTTCTCTGTCTCTGTCCCTCTCTGTGAACATTTAAGCTCATGCATGTAGGGTTCATAAACTGTTACAGTAGACTACAACCATATTAATGAGACTCCAATGTGGTCATTGTATGTGACTCCACAAGAATGCTTGGTGTGCAGAGTTATTCTCCACAAGATGTCACAGCAACGCCATCAGACCACACAGAGAGATGATGGAGCTTTTTTTAATTAACCTCTCCACTCTCTCCATTTTAACAACAGACATTCATAAAAGTCATGTGAGCTGTGTTTTATATACAGCTTTCTATGTACTTTTTGTATTTACATTTTGTATATGTATTGAAACATGCATAGTTATGCAAAAAATATGCAACTTAGCTAAATTCAACTTATTCATTTGAAATACATATTTTATCATTTATTTGAAACATAAAATGGACAGAACATAATCATTTAGTATTTTATGAAGGGGAACAATATAACATTATAAACAATTTTTTTTAAAAACCTATCCATGCAAATAATTTGAGAACAGCCACCAACATACTCTTCTGGGTTTAAAACCCCCCCCCCCAAAAAAAAACAAGACAAAATGAAAGTCCAAAGAAAGTTATATCATTTTTTAAAAGCAGGTTTTCTTAACAGCATTTACAAAACTAGCAACTAACATGAGAAAATCTGCAGTTTTATCTCAATTTAGCTTTTATTGACCCCATCCTTAAGATTCAGTAAGGCCTAGCTATGAATGTTTTAAATTTCAGTGATGGTACTAATCATAAACTGTGTTGGTCAGTTGTCCAAGTTCCTCTTTTGTTTCTATTGAGATTTGTTTTTTGTTGATAAAATATTGACTATTACCACTAAATTATTGAGGTTTTAAACAAATCAGCTTGAAAGTGTAATACATTTTTAACCTTCTAAACTACATGAATTCAAACCTGTTATTTTTCATGTAATCATTTCAGTCAGAGTTACAGAGGCATTTTTACAGCAAAACAACCAGAACATCACATCCACCCTGACTGTCACTTCTGGAGAACAAGTTACCTTGACCTGTGTGACAGGAACCAGTCGACCTGCCCCTACTATAGGCTGGTATATAGGATCTCGGTCAATAGGCAGTGGAACCAATCAGACCTTTGCTCCCAGTAACACAGACCACAATGAAATGATCTACTGTCAGGCATACAACATTGACCCAGATCTGAAAGTTGACTCCAACAAACTCAGTTTGTTTGTTAGAGGTATACATGCATACATACATACATACATACATACATACATACATACATATACATACATACATACATACATACATACGCAGAGATATGATGGAGGCCATTCTGATTACAATACAAAGACTTTCTCATTCGCATCTTCTACCTCAAACAATAAATATCAGCAACACCAACATTAAATTCACATAATCAGTACGAAACCTAGGTATTACTCTGGACAGTACTGTCACATTGCACCAAGATGTCATGAACATATGCAAGGCTGCATATCTTGAGCTGAGATGCATCAGCTCCATTTGCAAATATCTTTCAGTTGATGCCACTAAAACACTTGTGTATTCATTATTACTTTCAAGACTGGACTATTGTAACTCATTTCTGTATGGTTCATCTCAATATCTACTCCAAAAACTACAAAATGTTCAAAACACAGCTGCTCAGATCATACTTAGAGTACCACAATCAGAGCACACCTCTCCGCTGCTACCAGTGCTGAAGCATTGTTTGTGAGTTTTCTCGTTGAACACAATCTACCTTTATCAGCTGTAGACCATGCTAAACATTTGTTCCGACAAATATTTCTGGATTTGAAGATTGCTTCACTAATTCATGTCAAAATTCACTAATTTTTATCTCTGTTTTCACTAATTGTAAGCCTGGCGGGTTGGCAGCTATGAGTAAGTCTTTCACTCTGCAGCTTATTGGTAGAAAGCCATTTCAGTCTCATATGAACACTTCCAGATCTCAATTATTAATGATTCAGCCAACACTATCTCTATTAAAATTTAAAGAGACAGAGTGTTTTATTATCAATACTTTGCCTTTTTCTCAAAGTTTCTTCTAATGAAAGTGTTATTATTCAGGAATAAATTGCAGCTTATTAATTTTCCTCTCCATTGTGTAAACATATCATCAGACTTAGTCTCAGTGACAGTTGGAACTGTGTTGTATTTACTCATGAGGGTATTCATTTATTTCTAGGCAGTGATCTAGCTGGATATAAGGTTGTGGTTAATCCACTTGTAATTGACAAGCCTTGTCAGATCAGAAAGTCAATTAAATCTTCTGCCTTTGCTATTGTAGATAGCATAACATTCATAATTAATTTAAGTATTGCAACCTCATCTGTCCCCAAAATATGGAAAACTGCAAAAGTAACTCCTATTCACAAATCTGGTTCTAAGGATGATGCTGATAACTACCGACCAATTTCAATACTACCAAACTTGTCAAAATTGATTGAAAAACATGTCCATGACTCATTCATGTCATATTTAACCAAACACTTGCTGTTACACCCTAATCAATCAGGCTTTAGACAGAACCATTCCTGTGAGACTGCCTTGATCTCCCTAACTGATAAATGGCTTCAAGCACTTGACCAAGGTAGAATAATAGGAACTGTATTTGTAGATTTCAGGAAAGCTTTTGACATGGTGGATCATGAAATCCTTTTGAAGAAACTGAAAATCTACCAGTGTGATGAAAGAACAATTAGATGGTTTACTTCATACTTAAATGAGAGAACACAACATGTTTACATAAATAATGTTCCGTCTGAACCTGAAACAATTAGATATGGAGTACCACAAGGCTCAATTCTAGGTCCACTACTATTCATTTTATTTATTAATGACCTACCACTTTTACTAAGAGACTCAATATCATCTACAGATCTCTATGCAGATGACACAACATTGTCAGACATCCAAAACACAAAGCATGAGCTCGAAATTTCTTTACAGAATGCACTAAACAAACTGGAAAACTGGTGCACATGTAATGGCATGGTGGTAAATACTGGTAAAACTAAAATATTACTTATCTCAACACGGCAAAGAAGGACAAATCTTGATAGTGATGAACTATGTCTGACATGGAAGGATACAAATCTGCAAATAGTCTGTCATGATAGGCTACTTGGTGTTCTGGTAGATAATAACCTATCATGGACTGAACATATCAAACATACCAGTAAAAAAGTCAATTCAAGTTTATGGCTTCTCAGTAGGATAAGACATTTTCTCCCTGAAAGGCACAGGAAACTATTTTATAACAGTTACATACAACCCTATTTGGACTACTGTAGTACAGTATGGGGTAATTCAAATGATAAAAACATAGCAAAGCTGGCACATCTTCAAAAAAGAGCATTTGGGCTAATATCAATCCAGAAAGAAAGCAAGGAAAGTTTAGCTGGTAGGTTAAAAATATTACCTATTAAAGACCGAATCTGTTTGAGAAAAGCCAAATTAATGTACAGGATATCTCAGAATAGTGCTCCTGAATATTTACAATCACTATTCCAGTATAGGCTACCTGGTAATACTCCCCACCTGCGATCCATGTCTACCAAACAGTATAAAATTCCCAAACCAAATAAGGAGTTATTTAAAAAAAGTTTCCAATACTCTGGAACTCTGCTCTGGAATAGTATTCCAGCTGAGATTAGAAATGCCCACTCTATTTCCTTCTTCCAAACCCAATATATTCAGTGGCTTCAGAGATGCAGCTTAAATAAATAAATTCCTTTGTATGAGGGCCTCAGGGTAGATTAGTTTTTAGCTAATTGTGTTACCCTCTTTAAATAAGGTCATTATTATTATTTATTATAATTGTATTGGACACCAAAAAATCCCTGATTTATACCCAACTTGTGCAGTTACTATAGATATGCTGAATAAAGCTCTTGAGAATGATGTTGATCAGGAAATTACTCCTTTAACTTACACATTTATTGTCCAGGCCTTTGATGAGATCACTTTTGCTCCTGGTACAGAAAATTAAAAGTTATTGACCACAGTGATACTCTTTAACTGCTCATTCTCTTTATTCTAATCATGGTGAAAAATGGGAATCACTTGTCGTCAATCTCCTGTTTCTTTCAGAGTGCCAATTGCAAACTAAAGCCACAGAAATAGCTGTTTGCTATTTTGGTAAAGATGGGGTTCTGATGAGAAAATGGGGACCACCTGAGGTACCTGCTGGTCACAAGTGGTCACTGAATTATCAGATTGTTGTTCCTTAGTTGTACAGACAGGAAATTATTAGTCCATCCCATGAAACGACCTTGACTGGTCATTTAGGCATCCATATGACCTGCTACAAAATCCTGAGTCATTTTTATTGGCCAAAAATTAGAAGTGATGTTTATGCATACTGTATATCTTGTCATACTTGCCCAGTGGTAGGAAAATCCAATCAGAAGATACCCAAGGCTCATCTGCACCTTATTTCAGCATTTGACAAACCATTTTCCAGAAAAATGGTAGATATGTCAGTCCCTGTTTTTGATATAATGTTTTACTAAATTTTTACCTTCCCAAATCTGTTCAATTGGATGAGGGGTCAAATTTTGTGTCTGGAATTTTCCATGAAGCTATACATAAATTAGACATCCAGCATTTTAAGTCTTGTGCTTATCACCCTGAAGATCAGGGGGCTTTAGAAAGATTTCATTAAACTTTGAAAAATATGATGGGTGATATTTTTTTGATACTGGAAAAGATTGGGATGAAGGTGTTCATTTACTTTGTTTGCTGTTAGGGAATCAGTTCTATTTTTAGGATTTAGTCCCTTTGAATTTGGTTTGGACACACTCTCCATGGACCAATCAAATAGATAGAAGAGAGAGTAGTTTCAAATAAAGAAATTTTAATTACAAGTATAAGTTGTCAAAGTTTTTTTGTTTTAAGTTGCAAGAATTAATCTGCACTCCACTCAGAAGTGAAATTAAGGTATAACAAATACACAAAGGAAAGGAGTTTTCATTCTCATGATAGAGTACTGGCTTTCTAGCCCTTACCTCAAAATTCTCTTCAGGCCAAATACTATTATACAGTTGAAAAGAGAGTTTGTGATAAAAAAAAATAACTTTACCATATGAATATGTCCAACCGTTTTGTTACCATGAGCCACTGAATTTTTTTTCTTGAAGCCGAGGGACCGGAGCAAAAAACTTTAAAGCAATGACTATACAAATTATTCACACTTGTATACCTGGTTAAGAAGATATACTATGAAAGTAGGCCATTGACTATTTTTTTACATAAATGCAAAAGAAATTGCTCGAGCTCTGGCAGGCCATTTAAAATCAGCCCATGGGCTGCAGATTGGGCAGCACTGTATTAAGGACTGCACAGTACACATAATAGAATATTTACAGCATTATATACAATCTTAATTCTAAGGACATGGGCTTTATCTACATTCAGCAGATTTCTGCACACCCTCCCCCCTAGTCAACTCCAGGAGAGTGCAAAAGAGTATCCATCACGTGGTAACATGGTGGGAAGGTGTACTTTTTTCTGTTGAAGTTCAAGCATGGGGTGCTGCCCCCCCCCCCCCCAATCTGTTAATGAAAAGTTGTGATTATCACCCTCCATCGACAAATTTGTCAGTCGTGGGATTAGAACACAAGACCTCGAGAATGATAATCCAACATGCTAGTACTGCACCACTAACAATTAAATTAAATCAAATATACATAACACTTCCCCCATAAAAGAAAAAGAGAGATTTATATAATAAAGCTTTCTTTTTACCATAAGTCAATAATAGATGTGGCTTATAAAAAATAACATAAGAAGATATCTTATCAATAAAAAATATACATGAAATAATGATTCTTTACATGGGAAAATGCATCTGCTATTAGATTGTCTTTTCCCTTGATGTGCCTGATGTCAGTATTATATTCCTGTCAGAACAAACTCTATCTTAATAATCTCAAAATTTTTATTTTTCATCGTGCTGATGAAAGTAAGGGGGTTGTGATCACTAAACAATAAATGGAGAACGAGCTGAAATAATGTAAACATCAAAATGTTATAAAGCCAGTATTAAAGGCAAACATTCCTTCTCGATGGTAGAATAATTTCTATGGTGATTATTTAATTTCTTAGAAATATAGCATGCTGGATGATCAACACCATTTTTATCTTCTTGAATCAATACAGCTCCAACCCCAGCATCACTTGCATCAACAGACAGCATACATGATTGGCTGAAATTAGGAGCTGTATGAACTGGTGCACTGTTTTAAGTATGGCTTTTAACTTCTCAAAAGCCTTCTGACATTTTTCAGTTCAATGAAACTTGGTTTTCTTGCTCAATAAATTTGTCAAGGGTTCAACAATTATGGGAAAATTGGAACAAAATTTCTGATGGTATCTAGGCATTCCTAAAAATTGCCTCAGTTGCTTTTTACTAACAGGCACAGGGAACTCAGAGATAGCCTTGACCTTAGCATCTATAGCAGTGTTGTGCAACCTTTTTGACACCATGGGCCACTGAATTTTTTTTCTTGAAGCCAAGGGCCACAGCAGAAAACTTAAAAGCAATGACTATAAAAATTATTCACAGTTGTTTACCTGGTTAAGAAGATATACTATGAAAGTAGGGCATAAACTTTTTTTAAATTCATAAATGCACAAAAAATTGCTTGAGCTCTGGCAGGCCATTCAAAATCAGCCCATGGGCCGCAGGTTGGACGGCACTGGAATATGTTAAGAAGTATGTTGATAGAGATGGCCAGGTTAATCATACAATCAATTTAGTTGTACCTGTCCCACACAGTGAAGTTTTAAGCAAGGGAATGCAATCAGACTGTGGTGACTTTGATGTAACCAATCTCAGAATTCAAAAATATTGAATAATCAGGACCAGAAGCTTTCACATCTACAGCCACAAGAAAAGAGTGAACTAAAAGAGCTATTACTTTAATATGAGAAATTATTTCTAGATGTTCCAACATGAACAAGTAATATCTACAATGACATTGAAATAATAGATTCCATACATGTGAAACAACATCATGCAGGATGAACTCTTCCAAACAGGAATGTTTGAAAAAAAGAAATTAAGCATTTGTTGGAGAATGATTTCATTGAACCAAATAAAAGTGACTGGTGTTCAACATTCTTTTTAGTGCTGAAACCAAATAATACTTTTCACATGTGCACAGACTGTAGTAAAGTGAACAGTGTGACCAATTCATATTCATTACCTAAAATCGATTACTGCATTGATAAAATTGGAAATGCAAAATGTCACCAAATTTGACCTTTTGAAAGGATTTTGTCAAATTCCATTGGTGGAAAGGGCAAAAGAAATTCTAGTATTTGTAACTCCAGATGGACCTTATCATTGTAAAGTGATGATTTTTGGGATGCAAGGTTTGCCTTGTTCTTTTCAACATTTAAGTAACGTGATTACTTCCGGTCTAGATAATTATGATGATAACATCAACGATGTCATCTGCATTGACACCTGGAAAGTTCCTTTGAAGCAGATTCAGATATTTGTATGATAGACCCAGTCATGCAAATTTGACAATTTATCCAAAAGTGACTTTCTCCATGCTTGTGTTACATTTCTAGGACATATCGTTGGAGATGGAGAAGTTAAACTGATAGATGCTAATGTCAAGGCTATTTCTAATTCCCTGTACCTATCAGTAAAGAGCAAGAAAATCAAGTTTCATTGGTCTGGAAAATGACAGGAGCTTTTTGACATGTTAAAGTCGATACTTAAGAGTACACCAGTTCCTTCAGCTCCAAATTTTAGTCATTTTAAACGTCTTGACACAATTGGTGACAGGGTTTGTGCAGTATTAATCTAAGAACACAAAAATGGCGTAGATCAGTCAGTGTGCAGTTTTTCTAAGAAATTAAATGAGCACCTAATAAATTATTCCCAAATCAAGAAGGAATATTTTGCAGTGTATATTAGTTAAGCTCCTCCAATTATTTTATTCAATTATTACAACCCCTTACTTTCATCGACACGATGAAAAATAAAAATCAAAAGATTATTAAGGTTGAGTTTATATCTACAGGAATACAATATTGACATCAGGCACATCAAGGAAAAAGACAATCTAATAACAGATGCACTTTTGGTGTATGTAACTATTATATTGCTGCACATTACAACCCTATATTCTTGTAAAAATTAATTAAAAAAGAGCGAAAAGCAACAAGCTTTATAACAAATAATATATTTCCCTAGAATTCAAAGTACAGAAAAAATGTATTTAAAAATAATATGATATTGCAATTTAGATCCCAAATTATCTTAGAATTACTAACACAAGTCTTTATAATTAATGTTCTGAAATAAACATTAATGGTAGTCTAAAATAAATCCAATGCTGGAAAAGTTGATGTGTCTATGGTAGCCTGTGTCATGGTGATGTGCTAACAGTATTTTGTTGGATCACAATAGTAGAATCGAAGAATATATCCTTATTTGAAATTTCACTATAAATTCAAGTCATTATTTCTATGAATGGTATTTTTAAAAGCAGATTGTATTTCCAGTGAATAAATAATTTAAATAAATAAATCCAGTCAAAATGAAATACTGATCACAACAATAATACAACAGATTCTGCTCAGATATTACAGCATGAATAAATACTTTTTCCAATAAACAAGATTATATAGTCCTCTACTTTGCCATTAACATTTATAAAAACAAACTATTACCTAATAAAAATTTCAAATTAAATGTTTACAAGATAAATTCTTAGGTTTAGAAGGTCTGTTACTAAAAGTATAATATAAAATGTGGCAAACAGCAGATAGACCTGGAATTAGATGGGGAATTTCCAATGTTGAGGACTTAGATTGAGATAAACATGTTTACAAACCAAAATTAATGATTCAGGTCAGGTAAAAAATTAACTTGACTTTGGACAAGGTGAAGTCCAAAATATAATTTATCCATATCATAAAATGAACAAAAAGAACTTAACAAACAATGCAAATTAAATATGCATAACAATCATATATATTATGTGTCATTTATAAGACTTGATCCTGTGCAGTTTTTAATCACTTGTATATTTGACTGTTATTTAAAAAGAAAGCTTTATAGTATAAATCTTTCATTCTCTATGAGGGGAGGTGTTATGTGTAATTTGTTTTGTTTGTTATTTTTTCTTAATTTATTATATACGATGGATAACTGTATTTTGTACTTGACCTTGTCTAAAATCATGTTTGCTGTGTTTCTGACTAAAGACACTGATTTTATTTTGGCAAACAGTTAATACATAGCTAACAATTTTATAAGAGTGTTGGTTAAACATTAAAATCATTATTTTGGTCTGAGTCCAGTGCATTTTGTTTACATTGTTCCTTTTTTATAAATATTTTTGTAACAGTCTTCTAGAATAAAATTTTCCATTGAGTACTATTTTTTTTATATATTAGAAAATGGTAATTGTGACCTAGTTCTGATAGAGGGTTTTATGATCTGGTCTGTTGGGGAAAAATACAATATTTATTCCTGCAATAACATCTGAAACAAAAACCATTCTTATTGTTGTGTTCAGTATTTGATTTGACCTAGAGTTGTTAATTTAAAATATTATGCTCTGGAATTATAATGTGCTCAATAATATTTTTGGACAGAAAAGATAATTTGGAATTATGGTGAATACAAACAAGGATATTTTGGATTATATTATTGTGATTAATCAAAAGAATGTTGGTATTGTTGCCACATCATCACACATCAGGCCACTGTTACATTAGTACATTTGAGACTACAGGCACTCAGCAAGTTCAGCAATTGGATCTTATCTGGAATACAACTGGAATTAATTAGAAATTTATTAATTAGGATTCGTGATGCAACTTTATGGTCTGTTTGCATTACTGTAATTTCTTAAATAAGTTTCACTTTTTATTCTAGGGAAATAAATTATATGTTGAATTTTACAAAACTTGTTGGTTTTTGCTCTTTTCTGTTACTAATTTTACGACTATGCAGTCATAGTACTCTGCTAATCATAAGTTATATGTCATAATACGTATGTTCACTCCATGAAATTAAAAAAAAAAACAAACAAAAAAACCTCTGGTGTTAAGGAGGACTTTATCTGGCTCACAGTTGCTGTTTGGGGGCAGATTTAAAGAAATTTGGAGGTCAACAATTACCCATTGAACTTGCTGCTGGACCTGTATACTCATTTTAGAAGCCAACCATCCCTTTAACATCATACAGAAGATAGGCAAGCCAAGCAAAGAGATCTTTTACATTCCATGCATCGTAGGGGTCTCAGTCTTATGCCAGCAGACAACAGACAAACCAGTCTAGGAGGCACCCTGACAGGGGAGGATTTAAACCAAGTTTCTCCACCTTATTGCCTCCTGTCTCCTGCTGCTGACTTGACACTCTTACCACCCACTGACAGTCTACTTGGCAGTAGGGGTGGGTGCACAAGACTCCTGCGATTTTGATCACACTGGATCAACTTTGACGCAAAATGAATGGGTGATCAATGCCTTTCAGAGGGGCTTCAGATTTCATTTATCACAACCCTGCTGTTCCTCTCTATGTGCCATTAGATTAGGATTTGATTCTGCAGGGCTGCCTTTCCATAGCTGCCAAGTGTCCAGTTTTTCCCATATTTGTCCTGTATTTTTGACATGAATACGGGTGTACATTTTTCTTGTTGAAAATCCATTTTTTTTTAGTTTGAAAAAAAACAATAATTCCCATGCAATTTTCTGTTTAGAATGTGTACCTGGTTCCATTCTGAGAGAAATGTATATAGGGATATAGAGTTCTAACATATGATTGGTTCATTCAGAATCGAGGGTACTGTGCCAGTCTTCAACCTCCATATTAGATTGTGCAAAGAAGTTGCCTCTATCACTGTATCTGATCTTCATAATATTCAAGTTCTAGTCATGTTGAAAAGGAAAGCAGAAGATTGAGAATTTTCTCCAGCAAAGAAAAGAAAACAGAACTGGAAGGACAATTATGCTGTTATGTTTAGATTAGTGAAACCATCTAGTAGTGGAGAAAACTTTGCATTTTTCAAATTGTATAATTTTTATTTCACTATTGGGAATGGAGGCACACATGACATAAAACAGCATGAAAGAGCTAATAAGCATCAGCTTGCTGCTTCATCATCAATATCTCAGCCTGAAACATACAACATTTATAATTACCAGAGAGGACCTTGATATAAAATGAACCTTCCTCTTTCAGTTACTAGTGTTGCTGGTGATTTATTTTGCACACTTTTTCCAGATAGTAAAATCACAAAGGATTACTTGTGTGCTAGAATGAAAACAGTTCATTAAAAAAGGTCACACAGAATTCAGATCATCAGTTAAAGATGGTGCATTGGAATCAATAATGATTGAGATAAAAAAAACAAGGTGTGGAAAAGGCAGCTATAAACAGATTGTGTCTGAGAGTATGCTGCACTCTTGAATGGGCACCTGAATGGAACAGGGTACCCGTTCAGAAGGTGTAAGAGTGTTAACACATGCATGTTTGACATTTAAGAATTAAGTTACTGATGTTTGTAGATATTGTAAATAGTTATATATACATTAAGTTTTTAAATCAGTATTTTTATCATAAGCAGTCGGTATTTTTGCACTCAGTTGTTAGTAGCTGTGCCTTTATATGAACCCATAATAAATGATTTTGTTGGCTCAATGATACCTGTTTCCAGTTCACTCAATCAATATGTCAATACCACAAATGAGTTATGATCATTCCTCTGTCAGTGGTGCAACCATAGTTGGCTCATGGGATATGCCTGTGTCAGATTAGTGACAGTATGCACAGATGCCATTCATACTTTTGGGGAGCTCAGTTGTTGGGCTTTGAATATGGTCAACAGCCTCGATATGAAAGCTATTTTAAATGTTTTCAATTCTAGAAGGACAGACTCAGCAAGAAGTAGATATAATTATGTCTGACATCTCCATAGTGGTGACTAGCCTACTCACCAAATTGCCTGACCTAAGTGTGCTGGTTTGATAGTTTCTTCATCAGTGCTGCCAACTTAAGATCAACATACTAATCAGACAGATTCCATGCAGACTCAGTGTTCAGTCCAACGTACTTCCCATAAATGGTCAGGTTATCCATACAGAATGGTCCCTTTATCTATTGAATTGGGGGCATCTGATGGACCAAGTTTATTTCAAGTGTTTCAGATGCTTTTGCAACAAGGAGGAAACACAGATGGGCCACCTTTGTTTCATGGACTCCAGACCCCAAAGCTTGGGCAGTTGATGCACTGTTGACCAGGTGACAGCTGTTATTGGCCTTGGCCTACTCCCCAGTAAATAATACAGAGAATTAGTGTCAGAAATGAAAAATAATTTTAATTGCCCACATCCAAAGGGGCAAGTCTTGGGTGAGTGACGTACTCAGTCTGGCAGTAGATCTATCCAAAAATATTAGGTCAAAGCGAATCACTTTTAAACAACCATGGTCGCAAGTATTACACCCCTGTCTGGGCCGTCTTCTCTTTCACGGCTTGTTAAGACAGCCTTGCAAGAGAAACAAATTAGACCTTTAGTTGTGGAATATTTAGATGAAAATGGCCCTCCACTATGAATGCTTATAGGGAAAGGGATTAGAGTCGAGTCAGTAATAAAGTCCTATTGTTTGACTCAGTCTCTCAACTAGCTAACTTTTTTCTCTGGCTTTTTGAAAAGGAAAGGTTGGTACCAATTACCATAACAGGATACCACTTCCTGATGTCTAAAACATTCAGGCACCAGATCAAAGAGATATCAGTAATGTTAAAGACATGTCAGACCTACTAGTGAATTTTTATTTGAATAGACCAAAAATCCCTCACCCTGTTTCAGACTGGAATCTCATCTGGATCTTATTGCTCAGGTTTAAAAAATATTACAGCCATTAGTCCATATCTTGCTGAAACTTTGATCATACTAACCTGCATCTTGATAGTTTTAGCCTTAACATGCAGGTTGAGTGACTAGCTTTTTCAGCTGACCTTAACTATCTTAGTTGGGATGAGATGGTTTGGTGATCCTTACGATATCAGCCAGGCATAGTAGCCAAGGACCAGTCACCATCATGGGCACTTGGATGGTCTTCATATTGATACAGTGAGTGAGAGCAGTGGCAATCAAAGATCCTGTCCTTGCTGTTTTGTATATCTATTTTGTGCATTTAACATTTTTCCATTATTGTGGAGCATTAGGGTCATTATTTGTAAACAGCAGATTACATGGCTAAGTTTTGTCCATGATTGTAGTTTTTACTTTAAGATAATGTAAACATATTGACATAGCCTTTTGACTTTAGAAGGTTCTACAAGGCGTACCTGCATTTTGTCTTGTTTATAAGTTATAAATAAGTTGTTTGTTAATATCGGAGTTCAAGTCCTAGCCTTAGAATGTCCTATAAGAGAACTTTTTTATACATTTGATGTGAAAATTATCCACATCCTAGTCATCTTATTGTCTTAGGTTTTTATAACAGGCTTTGCTGCAGTAAACAAAATTCTGCTTTCCTGCTAAAAATGTCATTGTTGTGTTCAGATATAATTTGACAGGCTCATTTATTTAAATATGATGCATTCAAGTTACAAAGTGTTCATTGACATTTTTGACTAAATCACTGCTTTAACTAAATCACTGATTATTGTGAATTCATTCAGGAACATTCTTGATTATTTCATTGTGATACATGAAGAGTGTTTGCACATCAGCTCATCCAAGACTATTGGCCCATCAACACACTCAATTCTGGAATTAATTCAAGACACTATACTTTTGGACATGTGATGGAACTTTTAGGACTATTTAGGATTTAATTCACAATATTGTAATTTGCATTTAAATGTTCACTTTGTTTTCTAAGGAAATAAATTATTTGTTGAATTTTTTTAAAGTTGTAGGTTTTGTTGTTTCTGTTACTTAGTTTAAGACAGTGAGTTGTAACAAATTGGGAACACTCTTCTGTTATCTGAACTTCTTTTGAATATTTCAATGAAATTAAAGTACTTTTGAAACTTATATTAACTTGTTTCAGAATATTCATTTTTCCTTGTAAAAATTTTAATTTATTATATTGGGAAATCTTTAGTTAAAGCAACAAGCTTTCACAAGGTCACCTAGTGTGTAGAAGTTTGTTGTAAATCCCACCCAGAAAGGGTTAGAATCTTTGAAGAACTTGCAAGTCATTATGATCTTTTTGAAGTTAATACTTCTTTATGAATTAATAAAGCAGGGGATATGGAATATTTTGGTTCACTGTTTTATAGAAAATAATTTTGTTGTATCAGGTTTTGATAGGAAATGAAAGGAATTATTGTAACTAAATCCCGATGGAATTGAAGTTGAGAAAGCTTCAGAAGGAAATAATGCCAATACAGAGAGAACAGAGAAATGCAGGTGCAGATAGAAGAGATGCAATTGTAGATGCAAAGAGAGAGAATAGAAGGAAACACAAACTCAAGAAAAGGAGAGGGAGAATCAGATGCAGAGAGATAGAGACAGAGTTTTTGTTTTTGTTGTTGTAGTTGTTATAGGGTTTAACACCATTTTTCAGCACAAGATAGGCTATACATGGCGGCCAGTATTATTGGTGGAGGAAGAAACTGGGAACACCCAGGAAAGAACCACCAACCTACGAGAAGCTAGGGAGGGAGGGAGGTAATTAAAATAATTAGAGCTGGCAGGCAAAGCACACTCCCCCCTACTGTTGCACAAGTTCAGGTTTCGATGTTACCAGAAATATTAGATTTTAAGGAAAATGAAGTAGATTAATACTTTCCCATTTTTTAGAAAATTGCTGAAAATTTTAAATGTGGAAGAGAGCGTTGGACTTAATATTAAAAGGTGAACCTTATTGGTGAAGCTTGTGAAATTTTCACTTCATTGTCATTACAACAAAGTGTCAATTATGATGTGGTTAAAGAATGTATCTTGAAGAGTTATGAGTTGGTAACTGAGGCATATTATCAAAGGTTTAGTATTTGTAGAAATGAAATTAGACAAACCAATGTTAAATTTGCTAGATAAAGAACAACTATTTGATAAGAGTTGCACAGTCAAGAAGGTTGATCAAGGTTATGATAACCTCAGACAGCTTACATTAATTGAATAGTTTAAGAATTGCATCCCTGGTGACATAAAGACCTACCTTGATGAGGAAAAGGTGGAAACTTTAGAAAATGACACTTGTACAGAAGATATTTATTCATTACATCACAAATATTTCACCTGTCTGTAATAAGTTTTACTCTCTGCAATTTTTAGTTTCAAAAATTAAATGCAGTTTTATACGAGTGCTTCCAAGTCTCAGTTTGGCACAACAGTTAGGAGTAAACATCTGATAAGACAGTACATTGCCAAAGATTACGCTTTTCTCAGCAAATTATGTCTTGCACTCACATGTATATTGATTATGCTTTTTCGGTAATTAAAAAATAAAAATAAAGCAATAAAAAGTTGTTTCATCTTTTTAACTCTGCTGCATAAGAATAATGTAAAAGCTAATTTGCCCATCCTGGCTCTATGTATACTTTCCTAATTTTCAAGTTTTAACAACTGTATTTTACCTATTTCCCCCAAAACAGATGGGTTTCTTTAATATGAAAGTTTGTCTTGCAGATTCATTATATTCATAGTTAAGTTACCTAGCAGACTAGTCTGTAATTTTAAAGAAAATGGTGCCAGATATAAGATGAAATGGGCTTTTACCGTTGGACTTGTGGACAAAAATTCTTGGAGCAGATGGGTCTTTTTAAAATTCAGAATTGTCTGAAAGAAAAAGGACAAATAAACATTGCCTTAAAGATTTGTAAAGAAGAATATGAGAGTGATGCCATACAGGACTTGGATTGAGCACTTCATCATGCCCATTGCAGAATTGGTTGACTTCTTGACCATTTGGCAAAAGTTAGACATGTAGATGAGTACAATTGAGTGTTGAATACAAATAATTTTTCATTACATTTTGTGTTGGTTTTTTTCCTAGTTCTAATCCACATGGATTTTGCACATTTTTTGCAAAGTTGACCTGCAGATGTAGGTCAGTGTAAATGTACATTTCTCATACAGTGTACTCTAATTATGGATTTTGCACATTTTTTTACAAAGTTGATCTGCAGATCCAGGTCAATGTAAATGTACATTTCTCATACAATGTACTGTAATTATGGTGTACAATGTATTAGCTATGATTTCGTAACATCACCAAAGCTGGGTACTTATATTAGTGCTAATATTACATGGATTACACTTTTATGCTCAGGTTACACTTCTTTGCAACTTTAATTAGCAAAAATTATGCTTACACCTCTGTCATGGTTGGCATATATGTAAGACTCGAGATTTTGATATCTCTTCTTTTGTGCACTTATTGTAATAAGAAAAGGCATGTCATTTCTGATTGCTACATTAATTCTGTTTGCTAAATTAATTCTGATTGATATAGTAATTAAAATTGCTACAATTTAAAAAAAATAAGCATGGAATAAAGATATTGCTATTCCAAATGCTCTGTTTCAAAGAAGTCAGGGTTATGGTCTTGTATTAAAAGCAATACATTGGTTGGGATAAACAATCCTCAGTCTGATTTTATTGTGGAAAATTATGAACCATTCATGTATACAGGTTCTATATCACTGATTGGTGATTTTCTGCCAAGCCTATCCCTATTAAAATATTAAGGGACACAGGAGTCTTTTATTGTCAGGTAATTTGCTTTTGTTTAAAAAACTTTTTTCTAGTGAAAGTGTTCTTATTCAGAAAGTAGAGTGCATTGTCATCACTTTGCCAATTTGTCATTAGAATTAGTATCATGACCAGTGACTGCCAGAACAGTGACTCTTTTACGCTTTTAGGGTATTCATTTATTACTTGGCAATGACCTAGCTGGAGATAAGGTTGTGGTTAATCCATTTGTAATTAACAAGCCATATTTGGATCAGAAATTTGATCCTGTTGAGATTTAAATCCCTGATTTATAACCTGATGATAGAGTTCTGGCTATCTTACATACATGTCATGGTCACTATACACTTGTAAAGAAAGTAAATGACTTAAATTATATCATTGACACTCAGGAAGGAAGAAACAGAAACAACTTTACCATTTGAATATGTTAAGGAGTATGTTAATAGGGATAGCCCTGCTAATCATTCAGTCAATTTAGTTATACTTGTCCCACACAGTGAGAATGTAAATTATGGAATGTAATAATAACTTTGATTTAATCAATCTTTAGAAATATTAAACAGTCTTAACCATAATTTTTACATCTACAGCCACAAGAAAGGTGAGTAAATATGAGTGCTTGTTTCAAGGTTTTCCAACATGAAGAAAATAAAACCTATCATGATTTTGAAGTTGCAGATTCCACACCTGTGTGAGATGAATCCTTTCAAGCAGGATATTCTTGTACCAAAAGCATATGATACATTCCATGTGTATCCTGACTAGAAAGGCAAACAGTGTTACCAAGGCAGATTTGTTGCTGTTGCCAAGATCCGATGACTGCATTGATCAAATTGTAAATGCCAAGAAGTCACCAAGTTTGACCTTTTGAAAGGACTCTGGCAATTTCAACTCATGGAAAGAACAAAATTAAATTTGGCCTTTTCAACTCCAGATGGAATTTATCAATGTAAAGTGAAGCTGTTTGGTATGAAAAATTCTCCATCAACATTGCTAAGTTAATGAACATGAAATCTAGTCTAGATAATTTATTGAAATGCTTGCATTCAAAAGGTCATCATCTATAATAATGCCAGGAAAGATGACATCAAAACCATTTGAAAATTCTTTGATCAACTTGGTGATGCAGATCTGACAATTTTGGTAACAAGGAGTTTTGCCTTCCTTGTGTTTCATTTTTTTATTATGGGACACTGTCAAGTTAAATCTGTAAAAAGTTAAGGATATATCTGAGTTCACTGACAGTAGAAAGAAACTGATACATGATTTGGGTATGGCTGGATATTATCAAGAAGTTTGCAAAACTTTTTCCATAATTGTTGAACCCCTGACCATTTTGTTGAGTGAGAAATTCAAGGTTCACCAGTTCTTTCAGCTACAGTTTATGTGATTTAAACCTTTTTAACATAGCTTTAACAATTTTTCAGTCATATTGCTATGATGTCTGCAGTGTGGCAGTTTATAGCGATGTCTAGCACTGGGGCATCATGCTGCAGACATTTTGCATGATGTCCCACCCAGTCACATTATCCTGACACCAGGCCAACCAGTCCTAACACTAACCTCTTAATGCTGAGCACCAAGCAAGGCAGCTATTGTACCATTTTTTGTAAGTCTTTGGTATGACTCGGCCGGGGATTGAACCTACGACTTCCCACATCTGAGGCGGATGCTTTAACCACTAGGCCACTGGAGTGGTTAACTTCAGCTCCAGGTTTCAGTCAATCATTTAAAATGTCTGTTGATGCAAGTGATGCAGAGGTTGGCATAATACTGATTCAAGAAGGCAGAAATGGTGTGGATCATCCATTGTGCTATTTATCTAAAACGAGCTTCAGAGAAATTTGTCCACATCTGAGAAGTTTTTGCTTTAGTATTGGCTTTGCAACACTTTGAAGTGTATATTAGTTCAACTCCTTCTCTGCTTATTGTATTGAGTGCTCACAAACCCCTTACAATCGTTAACAAAATAAGAACCAAATATCAGATTGTTGAGGTAGGGTTTTGATGTTGCAGGAATACAACATTGATGTCAGGTTCATCAAGGGAAAGATAATCTAATTGCAGATGCACTTTGCTGTGGATATAAGTACTATATTGCTTTATTTTGTATATATTTTGCATCATTCATAAGACATTGCTGTGTTGTTTTAATTACATGTGTGTTTGACTAATATGTAAAAGAAAGCTTTAGTGTGTTAATCTTTATTAGGGGATCTGTTGATATATATATATATATATATATATATATATATATATATATATATATATATATATACATATATATATATACATATATACATATTGTATTTAACTTTTCTCCATGATAGTAGATTGAAAGGGTCATTTGTAAACAATATATTACATAGCTAACTTTTGTCGATGATTATATATTATACTTTAAGATAATGTAAACATGTTGACATGGCCTTTTGCATGCTTTTGTCTTGTTTGTAGTTATAAAAAGTTGTTTACTGATATTCAAGTCCAAGGTCTATGCTAGGAATTTGATTGGAAAATAACCTGCATCATGGGCATATTATTGTTGTTGTTGTTGTAGGGCTTATTGCCATTTTTCAGCACACGATAGGCTATGCATGGCGGCCAGTATTAATGGTGGAGGAAGAACCCGGGAAAACCCCGGAAAGAACCACCGACCCTCGAGAAGCTACTGGCAAGCTTTCTCACATACCCACATTGGCCGAATCCGAGACTCAAACCTACGCAGACAGAGGTGAGATGGCAGTAATCCGTAACGGAGAGCGCTTTAGACCACTCAGCCACTCGGGGCCCTGGACATATTATTGTGTCTTAGGTTTTTATTTGAGGTCCTGAAGTAAACTAAATTCTTCATTCCTACATTGAGTTCAGCTCAAAAGTCATTCCTTGTTATCTTCAAGTATAATTTGAGATGAATCACTTATTTACAAATTATTCACTGGATTTGTGAAGTGCTCATTGACATTTTGACTAAATCCTTATTTTGGGATTATTTTGAATTCATTCAGTGATATTCTGGTTATCTCATTGTGATACATCTGACATGTTGGCACATCAGCTTATCCAAGGCTATTGTCCCATTAATATATTCTGTAATGGAATTAATTCTGCAATGAAATTAATTTAGAACACTTGATACTTTTGGACTTGATAGAACTTTTAGGATTAATTCCATAAATTCCTTTCAAATGTTCTAGGGAAATAATTTATTTGTTGAATTTTATTAAACTTTCTGGCTTTGCTTTTCCACTTTATTTGAGAGGGTAGGTTTTAACAATGTCCTCAAGCACTACTTGAAGCACAGAGAAATAAGTCATGGAAACAGTGACAATGACCACTAGAAATAAGGAACTTCTGTACATTTTGATAATAGAGTACTGATAAAAATATTTTTGTTTTAGGTCCACTGGATTTGCCAGTGAATTTTTTGATGAAAAGATTTCAGTAATGATTTTCTTAGACCTCATGGAATAGTCTTTGTTCATTTGACCATATGCAGTCTTGCTTTAAGTAGGAAAGCAGGTTATCATTTACATAGGGAATCCAATCTTTCTTCCCTAGAAGGATACTGATGGGTGTAGGTAGCATTGCTCAACATTCTCTCCTCATATGGCATATTCTCTTAACTAACCAATGTAATCCAGGAATGTACTTGAAGTATAAAGCAAATTGTAATCAAATTATGTTTCTCAGATAATACTTAGTAACAATAATAATAATAATAATGACCTTATTTAAAGTGTGTAACACAATTAGCTAAAAACTAATCTACCTTGAGGCCCTCATACAAAGGAATTTCTTTATTTTAGCTTCATCTCTGAAGCCACTGGATATATTGGGTTTGGAAGAAGGAAATAGAGTGGGCGTTTCTAATATTAACTGGAATACTATTCCAGAGCAGAGTTCCAGAGTATTGGAAACTTTTTTTTAAATAACTCCTTATTTGGTTTGGGAATCTTATACTGTTTGGTAGACATGGATCACAGGTGGGGAGTATTACCAGGTAGCCTATATTGGAATAGTGATTGTAACTATTCAGGAGCACTATTATGGGATATCATGTACATTAATTTGGCTTTTCTCAAACAGATTCGGTCTTTAATAAGTAATATTTTTAACTTACCAGCTAAATTTTCCTTGCTTTCTTTCTGGATTGATATTAGCCCTAATGCTCTTGTTTGAAGATGTGCCAGCTTTGCTGTTTTATCATTTGAATTACCTCATACTGTATTACAGTAGTCAATGTAGGGTTGTATGTAACTGTTATAAAATATTTTTCTGTGCCTTTCGGGGAGAAAATTTCTTATCCTACTGAGAAGCCACAAACTTGAATTGACATTTTTACTGATATGTTTGATATGTTCAGTCCATGATAGGTTATTATCTACCAGAACACCAAGTAGTCTATCATGACAGACCATTTGCAAAATTGTATCTTTCCATGTCAGACATAGTTCATCGCTATCAAGATTTGTCCTTTTTTGCCGTGTTGAGATAAGTAATATTATAGTTTTACCAGTATTTACCACCATGCCATTGCTTGTGCACCAGTTTTCCAGTTTGTCTTGGGCATTCTGTAAAAAAAATTTTGAGTTCATGCTTTGTGTTTGGATGTCTGACAATGTTGTGTTATCTGCACAGAGATCTGTAGATGATATTGAGTCCCTTAGTAAAAGTGATAGGTCATTAATAAATAAAATAAATAGTAATGGACCTAGAATTGAGCCTTGTGGTACTCCATATCTAACGGTTTCAGGTTCAGACAGAACATTATGTAAACATGTTGTGTTCTCTCACTTAAGTAAGAAGTAAACCATCTAATTGTTCCTTCATCACACTGGTAGGTTTTCAGTTTCTTCAAAAGGATTTCATGATCCACCATGTCAAAAGCTTTCCTGAAATCTACAAAATTTAATACAGATCCTATTATTCTACCTTGGTCAAGTGCTTGAAGCCATTTGTCAGTTAGGGAGACCAAGGCAGTCTCACATGAATGTTTCTGTCTAAAGCCTGATTGATTATGGTGTAACAGCAATTGTTTGGTTAAATATGACATGAATGATGAGTCATGAACATGTTTTTCAATAAATTTTGATAAGTTTGTTAGTATTAAGATTGGTAGGTAGTTATCAGCGTCATCTTTAGAACCAGAGTCACATTTCATGGAAACTCTTCCAACCTCTCCCTCTTCTCTCTCTCTCTGAGCATCCTTATAAGTATATCACTCAGCTTGAAAACTAGTGACATTGGGTGGTGGCAAGGGGAGTTAATGGGAGGAATTATTGGCCCTTGTCCATTTGAGTTTGAAGAGATGCATTTTTGACTTTTTAGTAGGGCTGGATTTGGGGGTTAACAGGTGTATATCCTCAATGTTAATATGCACATCTTGTCAAATCTGTCCTTTCATGATACCTGTTGCCATTCATACTCTCCTTGTATGTATCTATTGCATTTTTTTTATTTCTTAGGAGATCATTGCCAGGATTATATTGGTGGCAGTCCTCATCATTGTTGATTTTAACACTTAGGGGATGATGTACTGTTTTTGGATCCAGGTTTCCTCTGGTTTGGCCTGAATTTTCCTCAGAATGGAACATGTCCTCTCAATTTCTCCATTGGAATGTGGGAGTGTTAATTCAACTCTGTTGATTCAACCAAGAAGTTTAAATTGTTTCCTGCCTGTGTGTTGAGTTATATTGCTGACCGCCTGCCAAACTCCTCAAGATTGGTACTGTCTGTGTGTAATGTTTTTGTTGTGATTAAGTTTCTCCACATGAAGCAGAAACTCGTATATTATGACATAATTATTATCACTATTACCACTCATTAATAATGATGGTAATATTCCCTGTAATTTATCACTGGCAATATTACCATAACTATATTACGCTGGAAGTAAGATGGGAAACATAATGGAAAAAATTTAATTTGTCAATAATAGTATAGTATACATGAGAGATTTCAATGAGAAACTGGAGAGATGGGAGACACCCATAATCTTGGGAGGAAAAAATCTCCTGTTCGCATGTGTGAAACACAGTGATAAGTGGTGCCTACTAACCGACCTTAGCATTGTGCATTTTTAAAGATATAATTATGATGCTATATGTTGCTATACATCAAATTCACAGAACAGTCCATTATCATTTACATCAATCATATTGTGTAGGTTTTAGATCAGCTTATAAATTTTGTTGCCAAGAATGGATATTGAATTTATGGTTGATGGTCACTCACATTTGCATCTCACATGTTGGTCTTGTTGACTGCCAAATGTGTATTGATTATAATTTTTTTCTGTGGGTTTAATGACATTTTCCCACACATGTTAGGTTTAATTTAGTGGCCAATTTATTTGGTTGAAAAATAACCCAGGAAAACCGTTGAAAGAACTACAAATCCACAGGATGGTACTGACAAGCTTTCTCATAAATGCATGTTAGTCAAGCTGAGGCTTGAACCCGTATAAAGATAAGGTGTCAGGACCACTTGGCTGCTGTTTGGATGCATTTTAACAGCAACTAGTAAACACTTTAAAGACTTGGTAAACTACATGTAAGGCATTTTAAACATGTACAACTTTTAATTTGAAAGAATATGTCCTTGAGATAAATGCCCTCCATGGTTTGTTGAAGAATCAGTATTTGAAATTGGCTTTTGACTGTGAAATGACTTCACATGACGTGTGCATACCTGAAATAAAAGATGCATGTGTTTCATCATAAAATTCTGGTGCTAATACCAGATGCATTTAAAATGTTACAAAATCCAACTGTAGCTTAGAGAATATGCTGCAAACATTTCTGTCTCAAATATCACAGGTATGTGTTTTTTATCATTTACAGTGATCTTGTTTTACTATCTTCTCAGTTCAAGTGTCCAGCATCACTCTGGAAGGTTCAACAGATGGAAATATGGTGTTTAATGAAGGATACCCCCAAACACTGAAGTGCAACAGTAGTCCATCAAGGCCTGTACCAATTATCAGGTGGTTGCTAGACAATGCAAATATGACAGATAATATTACCAACATCAAAATAGCAGATGGAGATGGACTGTATGTTCTGAAAAGTGAGATTACACTTGTACTAATGAGGAACAACTCAAATAAGAAAATCAGATGTGAGGGATTCATTAGTGGTCAGGAGACTAAAGCAGTGTCTACTGAGGTCAATGTGGATGTCAGGTGTAAGTTATACAGTTTGTTGTATTATTTATAAATATTTTTAATACAAACTTAAAGATTTTTATGATTTTAGGTACAAAAGGGTAAAGTATTCAGTGTGTATGCTCAGAGAAAGGACTTCTTATAATTATATCTTTCACCTTCTGTATATTATCATACTACATAGGAGATGTAGCCGAAACGTCACGGCCTCTGGGATTTTCAGATGTGCTGGAAGTACTAATATTACAAGAAGAAAAAAAAAACATTTAAACAATTTCTTCTTGAAAACCTCTCAAGGTTTATGTATGCTTCACTCAAAGTAAATGTCACTCAGTTTAGGTGTCAGTCAATCTAATTGTCACTTGATTTGCTTATTTCAGTCAAAATTTCACTTAGATGATTTCTTTGAGATACCATCAAGTATATATGGTATAGATTATGCAGACTATTATGCTATTCACACAAGTAAATCCAGTTTATTTTCAGTTTTATAAACTTGAACATTGTCACAGTATATCAATGGTAAATAATGAAAGTCATCCTTATATACCAAAAGTTGGTAAAGAATGCATATTACAAGATTTACCCAATTAGCCTCTCAATATAATATAATAGAAAAACAGAATCAAAATTATATTATTTATAAGAGAAGAATATTTTATTTTTTCAATAAAAGTAATTCCATTAGTACTTGGTGAGATAGTTCAGACTTTTAATGTATACTTTGGTGATGGTGTCAGTACACAAATTAAATTTAAATTTACTACCACTAAATGACAATCATAATTGGAGGAGTATTTGCTAGTACTTAAGCATTCATAGGAGTCATTTATCTGTAAATGATGTGTACAGGAATAGTATTTCTTTCATGGTACAGTACAGCTCACATGTATTTTTGGAACTAAACACATCATAGTGTGTGTGGGGAAAGAATAGAGAGGATTACGAGAAAACCCTCCCGTCTCTCTGGGTGTCCTGATTGAGCTGCTGAGGTGGCATGCAGAGAATTGCTCAGCCCACCATGCTTTTTTGTTGAGTCATTGAGGATGACCACCATGGAGTGGATGTGGTTTACTGTGTATGACCAGAGAAAGAATGCTCTTTTGAGGTTTATGGAGAAAGACAAAAAGAGAGAGAGAGAGATACTGAAATTTCTATATTTTGGTATACTGCTTTGCAGGTAAAATGAATTTAGTGGAAGACATGGGATTGATTTTTCATCTCTCTCTCTCTCTCTCTCTCTCTCCAATGATGGCTGTTAAGTTTGCATTTCTCTCACATGATGTAATGATTTTATGCAAAATCTTTCTGCTGCATATTATGGAATCCTCTACTTAAAATGGAACATAAACTTAAGAAAATTCTAATGGGTCTGTTTCAATTTAAAACAATTAATCTTATTTTAAATAACAATAAATTCTCAGTACTATGTTATCAGAATGTAAAGAATTTCCTTATTTCTGTTGCAATTAGCACAATATACTTTGTTAAGTATCATATGAAATTCAGTAATATTGCACTCCCTACAGTGAAAACAACCATAATGAAAGATAGATGTCAAAGATTTTACAACAAAATTGTATTCATACTTGTATTAAAGATTAGCAGGGCATTGAAGAGGTTAATGTGGCTGCTACAAAATGGGGTAAAGCTGCTGCAAGTGTGATAATAATAATAATAATAATAATAATAATATTAATAATAATAATGCAGACTTTATTTAGAGAAGGTAACTCAATTAGTTACAGAACTAATCTACCTTAAGGCCTTCTATTTGTTTTGTACAATATATACAGTATATACAACACGATGAAAATATGAGGTTAATGTGGCTGCAACAGAATGGGGTAAAGGCTGCTGCAAGTGTGAAGAGGTTAATGTGGCTACTACAGAATGGGGTAAAGGCTGCTGCAAGTGTGAAGAGGTTAATGTGGCTGCTACAGAATGGGGTAAAGGCTGCTGCAAGTGTCAAGGCAAAGGTTGACAGAACAGTCATTACCAGCTCTAAGGCAATGGCAGCTAGATTGGCTGGTGCCAATGTTGAAGCAAAAGAAACCAGAATTACTGATACAAGTGCCAGGGCAAAGTAAGCTGGAAGAGCAGCAGTAGTGGGACTACCAGTTCCTTGATGAATTAGTTGACTTGATAGTTGAGTGGAATGTGGAGCAGTGTATAAATATTCCTCAACAGTTTGAAGTGCTGTATAACATCATTGGTGGGCAATTCCACTGCTGCCATCCAAAATGGGCATTATCTCAGGGTAGACCCTGTAGCATTTCTGGATGCTACGGTGCCAACTGTCCACGAAATAGCAAGGAGATATGTAGATAAATTTGGTTGATTGACGTTTACAATGGTGGTTAAAGCTAAACTTGAAAAAGCATTGCTGATATGAGAGACAATATCAGTAAATGCTACTTTAGAAGCTGTGCTGCCATGGTGATGAATGCAGGAGAAATAGAATGGGCAATACATTAATTTGTGAGATGATAGAAAAATATATGCTGGAAGGGTTTGGTTGGTACTTTTTCTAGTGCATGTGGCTAGGTCTTCATATTGAAAATACCAAGGTGCATTCCTCCTTGAGTGGTCATAAAAGTATGTAAGGAAGACAGTCACTGTTTTGAATGGGCAGTCCAGTCAGCCCTCTATCAGATGGGAAACGAAAAGTACCCATTTTATTTCAGCTGCTACAAGCCACATTAGGGTGAGCTGGACTTGGCTTGAACTGTCTTCCTAGTAAAAATGACTGATTTCAGATCACAGTGTTTCAGATGGGATTATAGTTGCTACCCTGTCCACATCAGTAAATTAGATTTACTGCTGTTGACTGAAGGAGAGAAAAGGCACCATGTTCAGATAAAGGACGCAAGCAATATGGTTTTTGTCATGATTACAGTGATAAGAAGCACATCTGCCCATGATGCCTGCATGTATTCAACTGGACTGATTTCCTGGATGTGCACATTGAAGAATGCCATGATATTGTAGTAAAAAAAAAGCCACCATGTGTGATTATGCCAGAGCGAAAGAAAAATATATCTTTCCACAGTCTGTCCATTCAGATGCAAGTACTGCACATCATCTGTGTTAACTTTGAGACACTGTACATGCCAGCGTGTAATCCAACCAGAAAGTGAATGCAAAAGTGATATCAGAGCAGATACCATTGTCACAACTGTATGGTCACAAATTTAAGTAACAGACAAGAAGCGAAACCAGCAAGTTTTGTAAAACTGAACAAACACTTTAATTATCAAACTTCCAAATGAAAAATGTGAGTGGCTTTTACATTATTATGAAGTAAATCAAACTAGTTCCTATAAACATCTATGAAAGTTCTAAATGAATGAAAAGTTCTTTATAAATTTAAATACCGGAAATGTACTGGACCGACAAGAACCATGACATTGTCAAGAAAGCATTGTCCAAAATTCCTTTGGATAATTTATAACAGTTCTAGAATAATATTTTAGTCCAAATAATGAACACTTTTATTTCCACTTAGAGTCCAAACAAATTTTTTCCTCTCAAAGATATCTAAGTACAAAATAAAATACATTTGGATGCCCATCCACCTATAAATGTTGTCATTATTAGGAAAAATAGGAAAATAAACTTTTAAAAAATGTCTAGATAATTGTGCAACAGAAATGGCCCAAGCATGTAAGCTTTGTCACATGAATAGCTTTCCAAATTTTGCCAATTTTGCACCAAATATGACCATTGTTCCTAAAATTAAAATTTTTTAACAACACCTCAAAAGCAACTCAGTAGAATTTGGCCAAGTGTTTAGTTTTTTTAAACTAAAAAGAAATACTTGTTCCAGTGACAGGTGATTACCTATTTATTTTAAAAATGCCTGGAATTAAAATTTAAACAGAATCTTTCCAATTCATGTTACTGGAGAGCTCTGGATCAGAGTGAATGATTTCTATTATTTAATATTGAACACAATTTATGTTGTCAGGTTGATTAAAGTGTATAGACACTCAGGATTCTCATTATTACAAATGTCCCTGAGGTGTTATTTTATTCTTACCTGGTATTCATCAGGACCTTGAAGTTTATTGGAAATCATTTGGAACATTTTATACTTTTAAAACTGTAGTAGGTCATTTAGGATTTTCTTCATATTTAATTATCAATGCTGTCTTTTAAATTTTTACATTATATTGTAGGGAAATTATTTGTTGATTTTACTAAAATTGTTGGTTTCACTTCCTTTCTGTAGCATATCTTAAGATGTTTAGTTTATTCTGCCAAATGTGGCATGTAGTAAAGTTTATATCAGCTTTATGTTTTGTCATTTTTAGGTATACAGATAGGGAGAGGTTTGGGTTAGGTTTAGGTTTAGGTATAAAGATAGGGAGAGGTTAGGGTTAGGTATAAAGATAGGAAGAGGTTAAGGTATAAAGGTAAGGAGAGGTTTAGGTATAAAGGTAGGGAGAGGTTTAGGTATAAAGGTAGGGTTAGGTATAAAGATTACATTTAGGTATAAAAATAGGGGAGGTTTAGGTATAAAGATAGGGAGAGGTTAGGGTTAGGTATAAAGATTAGGTAACTCAATCTTGAACTTATATTTTTCTTGTTTGTTTGTTAATATGTAGGTGTGAGGAACGGCATGTACATTTTACTATCTTTATTGCCTTTTTAGCCTCAGCCTCCTGTTTTTGTACTTCACTGCTGATCATTTGCATATTTGCCACCATATTATTGGCAAAACCATGTAACTTCCTCATTGTGTCCCAATCCCACTGATTGCATGACAATGGCAGAATTCTTCCCCTTGTCATCATTTGCCTGAAATTTTCAGTACCCATTTAGTCATGAAACTGATGTACTCGTAATGACAGTCAAGTGGAAACAATCTACAGTTCTAGTTCCCATATATTTTGTGTTGGATGCCTGACAGGTATATCATGTCACAATTTCAAAAACTGAAGTAAACATTTGCTAATTAAACCTCACCATGTAATACCAATGCTGATAATCTCACTGAACCTCCTGTGAATGGCAGGAATGTGTTGTAAAATCCCATTTTATGTTGGCAAGCTGGGTAAAACACAATGGGGGCTTACTAGTCCAACACTTTAAAGGTTCCATAGGAGTTCAGGTGCAGCCTCTTTATGTTACATTTCCTTTGCTATTTTCAGTTAAAAGAAATTCCAACTTGTTCTCAAAATATGTTTGACAAAATTTTAGTAAATTTAACAAAGAGCATCCTTACATCAAAACCTTTAGAGTTTATACAAATGTTGATATCATCTGATATGGATGCCTTTACTCACAACAATTAAATTATTTCATATTAAAACACTGATTGACAGAATATGAAAACATTTATCAGATATTATCCCTCCAGCAAGGAATAAATAATTTCCAGACAATGATGCCAGTGTGTCATTTAATACTGAAGCCATTCCAGAAGGTACAATAACCTTTAAATGGCTCCTTGTAAATCCTGGAACAGACTTGCAGAAAATTTTGTAAAAGGGATTCTTTTTTAAAAAATTCATCCAAATGATAAAACAATTTGCAATTTAGACGATGTAACCTCAAAGCAAAATCATCCCTAATGGCATAATTTGATTATATTGGTTAGTATTCTACCAGGTTTGGCATGTGGGTTGTCAAAACAGGAAGATATTTAGGATGGTTGTTTAGGTGTCCAATATCATCAGTTCATAGGCAAGTTGTCGACTAAATCTGGTTGGCTTTGACTGCCTGTATTCCTGGGTTGTATGGAAAAAAATGTATACTTTGATGCACTTTATATCTGAGATTTAAACACTCCTACTTTATTCATCATTCATGAATTTTGCTATTTGTTGATATTTACACACTATCTCTCAAGTAACAGATTAAATTGGAATCTGAGTTACTACAGGAATACAAGTACAGTTTGTGTTATATTGGCTTCATTGTTATATATAGAAGAGACTTCATTTGAATTAAATTAAGCAGTCCGATACTTATTTCTGACTGTGGTTTAATGGACATTAATGGAGACACACTCTTTAGAACAGATTACTGGCCATGAATGCCTCCTATATCATTAAAGCTAGACACGTAAGATTGACAATATAGTTGTCTTTCATCCAACAAAAACATGACAACATAGTTACTTAATATCTAATATAAAAATGTTAACATTGAAAACTTGCGTGCATTCTCTCACTCTCACTTTTCATCCATTCAGCTACAGTGCCCACATACAGATGTTTATGTTAAACTCAATTATTAAAACATTCAAAATAACTAAACTAATTGTTTAGAATAGACAAGTTTTTCTTGGAATGTAACTAGCTGCAAACATGAAATATTTATCATTGATAGTCTTATGTATTAGACTCTCTGGTTTTAAAATAACCAATAGAAAAGATGATCAACAAGCTTTGTAAAAATTCAACAGATAATTTAATTCCGTAGAAAACAAAGTCTAAATGTTAATTGAGGAACTTACAGTATGGAGAATTAAATCTCAAATAAATCTAGAATTACAGGCACAACTCCTAATGATTAAAGTTCTGAATAAACTTAGTGGCAATCCAAATTCAGTCCAATGCTGAACTACTGATGTGCTTGTAGTGGCCCATGTCATGTTGTTGTTGTTGTTGTAGGGTTTAATGCCATTTTTCAGCACAATATAGGCTATACATGGCAACCAGTATAACTGATGGAGGAAGAACCCTGTAAAACCCTGGGAAAAACCACCGACCCACAAGAAGCAACTGGCAAGCTTTCTCACATACCCATGTTAGCTGAGCCTGAGACTCAAACCCACGCAGACAGAGGTGAGATGGCAGTGATTTGGAACGAAGAGTGCTTTAGAGCACTCTGCCACTCAAGGGCTCCCTGCCCATGTCATGATGTATCAACAATCTTTTGTTCGATTTCAGTAGTACAGTCTGAAAATGAAATCCTTTTTTGAAATTTCATTATATATTCAGTGCTCTGTTTCCAAGAAAACAGTGTTGTTTTTTAAGAGCACTTTGTATTTCCAGTGAATAAATAATTTGAATAAATAAGATTCCAGTCCATTTGAAGTTTGGACAAATAGAAATACAGCTGATTATGCTAAGATCTTTAAAGCATGAATAATTAATTTCATTTCTAGAAGCAAGTTTATATTGTCCTCTACCTGCCCTCCAGTCACAATTAGCATCTAAAAGAAACTATTACATAATGGAAAGTTTCCATCTGGAAGGCTCCAAATTTTAGAAGATAAAATCTCAGTTAAAATTACATTTGTTTCTAAAATTATAATATATGTTTAGTAAACAACAGGTAGACCTGTGGCTTCATGGGAACTTTCCAAAGTTGCCCCAAAAAAAGAAGAAAAAAAATCGCAAAAAAACAATGCAGATTAAATATACATATGGATTTCACTTTTTGGATTAATATTTTCCTAGGAGTGGCTGAGTAGTTGGAATGGTTTGACATAGCTTTCAAATGCCTCTAGATTTTTTTCTTTTATTTTTCTATGTCACTTTTTTGAGATCTTTCACATGTTACCAGTGCCTTAAGTGTCAAAACATGTTAGACAGACATGAATTATATGTATGCATATTGCTAGAAGATCAATGTCACCTCTCCCTCATTTGGCTGAAGAGGTCTGTTACTCAGAATAAAAATCTCAGTATCCCAGCTTAGTGATTTACGGTATTATTTATGCCTAATTAATTCAAAGCATGGAAATATTCATTTGTTTGTTTTTTGTTACAGTATTATTTTACCAACTATTAAGATTACATGTACAATTGACCAGTTGACTGTAAATATTTATGTCTGTCTTAAGTGTAAAGCTTAGATATATGAACTTCTTAGTCTTCAGAGTTTGTGTTTCCTTTATTGCAGATGCTCCAGATGTCAGAGTTAATATATCAGGATATAATGTAGTCAATTCAACTGCAACCCTGATGTGTGTCCCCCAAGGAAATCCACCACAGTACACATTTTATCCATGGATACATATGGTTGGACAGACAGAGATCAGGAGGTTAAATGATGTAAAAACATCTACTAACTCCACCTTAATATTGTCTAACATCAGCATCCAAGATACTGGCAGATACATATGTACTGTTGACAATACAGTTCCTGGTCTGGATAGACAAGTAGATCAGAGAGGTTACATAGATATATATGTTCAAGGTAAGGTCTATTGTTATTGTGAAATTGGTAGTTCTGTTCTTGATTGTCAGGTGGCTCATGTCATACTCACATGCATGGCATTTTCAAGGAACCTTTTATCCAGATAGCTTTAAAAAATATGATTTACACAAAGCAACACTTTTGTAAAATAATCACTTAAACAAAATTTTGCATTTTAAAGAAAAATTTTAAATGTTTGGCTCTTCTTCAGTTTACAGAGTATTCAACTTCTAATATGTTATTATCACCTGCATATTCTCAGAAAATGTTATTTACTTTTAAAAAAATTCCATCATTGATTCAGAATTGCATAAGAGTCTGTACAAATATTAATTTTTTTTTTAAAGAGGGTAGCTTGGTTAATTAAATACAACTAACAGTAATGTCCTTTGAGACCTTCTGCAAAATAAATATAAATAATATATTGTAATAAATCTTGGGTATGTCCCAGTCATTAGCAAGCAAAGTCAATTAGACAATAATAGCCATTTAATATCGCAAAAGATAGATGTCACTACAGATGAAAAAACAAAACAAGCATGATTTATGATAAATCTATCATATGGTTATTATAATGGCAGAGAGTGTAATAATCGATGCATCAGTACCATGGGCTGTACAGAGGCAACTCTTATTGCCAAATTACCTATTGCTGTGAAGCATAGCATCAACATTAATGGTGATGTTCAATTCCAGATGACTTCTACTCCATTTGAGAGTGACAATTTTGACAAAATGCACATACATTTGGCACCAGGTTTGAAGACTTAAGGTTAGTGGCTATTAAGGAGGGGCACCTTAATGGTGAGAAGTCAGATTGTGATAATTGAAAGATGTCCCAGTTTCCTAGGGGAGTGATTAGTTTATCCTTCAATAGCCTTGTCAAAACTGTAGACACCACATTACTGACAAATCTGAAAAATTAAGGACAACTATGGAACATTTTTTTAAGAGCAAGTTTGGTTGAGAGCTCCATCAAAGTCAATAAGAGACAGCAAGCTCACAGTTGACTTAGAAGGATGGAACTAGAAAAAATTTTGAGTTCAATTTTTAACCAGCTTGAAGTAAAAAGATTAGTAAGGCAGATATGTTTGATGGTTCACAGCCATTTCTTGACTATATCATCCATTCTGAGCACTGTGCAGTGAGCAATAACTGGAATCAAATTGAGAAGGGATTGCACTTGGTTGCATGCTTAAGGAAGGATAACCTTCAAGTCTTGATGGATCTTAAAGTCCAGCCAAATCAAGTCGAGTTTGGGAAGTTAAAGGTTTCTTGGAAGCTCACTCTGTGCCTTGCAACCAAGACGAAAGCTATAAGGTGCAGCTTTGAAGCTGTTTTCAGAATAATGGCAAAACAGTTCCCAAATTACAGCAAACCATACCAAGACTTGTTTTGCTGACACATCCTGGTTCCCACCTGATGGAGTGTGACCCCCACCATAACGGGTCCCGCAGATTCGGATATAACGCAGTCGTGGCTTGGTTTCCAAATTTTCTTATATTCATTCACACATGAAAAAATATTTTTTGTTCAAAGTATGTGAAATAGTGTATAAAAAATGTATTATCATTTTGGGGAAGAGATCGTTATGAATTATTAATATAATACGAACCTTGCATGGTTCCTGAAATTTTAAATAAATGTATGCATATTTTTCTCTTACGGGGAAAAATATTTTTGTAAGTACGAAAAATAGTATGTAAAACATTTTTTATCATTTTGAGGAAGAGTTTGCATATGAATTTTAATATTATACAATCATGGTATAGCTTCTGAAATTTAACAAATTCACCAGGTTCTTGAAGTGTTATGCCAAAATAAACATTATCGGAAATGTTATTTATTACTGATCCATGAGTAATGACATTAAGTCGTCTTTGTAATTGTCTTCAGTTAATTTTGTATACAATCATTGCTCAGACAATAGCCCTCAATTTGTTTCTTCTTTAACTGTATACACAACCAAGCAGCAGACAATGCAGTGGTTGATAAAAGATTCTCACAATTTAATAAACTTCAAAAACAAAAGCCGCCAACATGTTTAATGGGCTTGGTAGTGTTATTAGACGCAATCAGTTGACCAATAAAAAATGACCACTTTATTAGCTGGAAATTGAAAGGGTATGAACTTGTACATATGTTCAGCTAAAAAAAAATATAAAAGTGACTCATGACCATTGTATGCCTACTGCACTTAGTTCTCGGGTTTTACATGTGTATGGTGTTTGCTTATGAACTCGTTATTAATTTCCTATTTTTTCAAAAATTATTATACCATTATGGAAAAGCAAGTTCACAAACACAAATCGTTCTCTGCACTTTGCGCAATGATTAGTACAGTAATTGTAACATGTTTCTTTCGATATTCACAAAATCTGAAGTAAAAGTGATATGCACGATGAAAGCATGTATTGATTGCTAATTATTCTTGCTGTAGTCACTCAAACAAATAGGCGTACAAGCGTTAATTATTGGAAATTTTCAATGGATAAATGTACACAGAAATGGATATGAGAAAAGTTTAGCAGTATGAAATTTGTACCGACACTGTTCATAGACCCTGTAACTTAATGAATCGTACACATGCTTCATCTTTTTTAACCTAATTTTGCTGTTCATTTTTCCCATTGAATTCAGACACATATTGATCTGTGACAAAATTATTGAATAGTTTAAATATGAATTGCATGCCACAATGATAGTAAATGGTGTTGATACCCTATTCATCATATACATTAGACATGAATACACGTATATGTGCCAATGCATTGTTCTCTGAAAAAAGTGAAATACTGTAAAATCCAGCATTAATGCAACCTTGCTATTAATGCGATCCAATTTTTGGGACCCCAATTATCATGTTATAGCGAGGTTCCACTGTACTCACAATCAGCTTGAAAAAGACCATTTATTGGGAACTGTTCTTGTTTATAGATGATCACTAGTATTTATACTCATGAACAAAGTCACAGACAATACAGTCATGTTCCAGAAGTACACACACATATATATTATCACGTCCACTCATAAAGAAGAAAAGAAAGATTATGCTATATAACCTTTTTGTACATAGTAGCTAAGCATGCAAACATGTGATCAAAATAATAAAATGTAAATAGGCAGACATATGATGAATGGCATAAATATATATATATAATGCACAGTAGTACTTTGACATGAAAATGGATCTGCAATCACATTATCCTGGATGTGCCTAATGTTGGTTTTTTGTTCTTGCAGCATCAAACACCATAACAAAAATGTCTGATTCATGCTTTTCATGTTGTTGATGAAAGTAAGGGGGTTGTGATCACTAAATACAATAATCAGAAAAAGAGCTGAATTATACATATATACATAACACTGATATATACAGAACACACCTCCCTGCTGCTCTGTACCCTACACTGGCTATCCATTCAATCCAGAATCAAACACAAAATGTGTTCTCTGTGCTACATTTCACTGTCGGACTCTAGTCCAACATACCTATCTGACCTCACCCATGTGTACACACCAGCAAGATACTCACGCTCCTCTTCTGACAATCGTTTACTCATTATTCCCACTATGAAAACAAAGTCATATGGACAGCGTTCTTTTGCATACCAGGGCCCAGCAATGTGGAATGAATTGCCCACTGAACTTAGACACAAAGACACAGTCATTGCATTCAAGAGGGCTCTCAAAACTCACTTATTTCGACTGCAAGAACAAACTTAAAGACTTAATAATGTTTCCTACCTAAAATATTCTCAGCATGTTTTTAATTTTTTTAATGTTTTTCTAATTTCATGGTGTTTGTTTTTGTAATAATATTATTATATGTTTTTTATCTTATAGGTGTTGTCTAATGTTGTAAAGCGCTTAGAGCTTCTAAAGATTAGGCGCTATACAAAGTCATCATCATTATTATCATTATTATTATTATAAAGACTTAACCCAGTTATGCTAATATTTATTTATAGTGGAAATTAGTGATGACTGAATATGATACTGTAGCTCACACCCTTACTTTCAGCTCTTATAAACAAAACTGTAATAACTAAAAACCCTACCTAACTATGGCACACAAAGTTCAATAATGGATATAGAAAATGGCATTATTCCTCCATGGATATGACCAATACAGGGATTTTCATGGAAGAATCACAAATTATATCATTTTTCAACAAATATGATTTGATATTTGGATTTACCAACAAATATTATAAATTTATAGACGTATCAACCAAAATGAATAATGTTGGAATATGGTTTGGGTTATGAAAAGTAGAGTTATGCTCATCAAAAAGCATGATCGTGTGTTTCTTTGTCACATAAATGGCATTGGATCCTTGGTTCAAAACCTGCTATATATTCTGTCACTATATATATATATATGATAGTATTATTTTTTAAGAACCAGAAGATGTTTCCAATCCATGTGTTCTTTTTGAGGCATACGATTATTTTTTCTATGACAAAAATGTTTTTTCAATGTGCATTAAGTTACATGATGGTAAATGGTAAATATTTGGATTCTGATACTAATCCACTTGGAAGATTTACACATTTTTGAAAAAATAATTGCAGATTTAGGACATCCAAGAAAATATATATAAATTTTTGATACAGATTATTGTAATTATGATATGTGCCAAATAGATTAATATTTTATGCATGGATTTCACTTTTTGTCCATTTAGATTGCACTTATATCTCTCTAGGGGTTGTTGTCTATTATATTACTGTAAACATTTGTCCAACACAGTTTACTAATGATAAAGTATTCTACCAATGTGTTATATACAAGGCTTACTCAGTATGCAATCCTTTTACATGTCAAACTGTTTGAGTGAAATCTGGCATGGTCAAAAATGTGGACCTACTGTTTCTGAAAAAGAGACAAAACAGATTGATAGGAAGTGGTTTTAAAAACTGTTCAATCAATTTTGACATAGTTTAACAGGGAGCATCCTAAAACTAGCACTATGTCATTGTAAGCCACATGAATGTAGTTTGCAGTGTGCTTAGTCTTTTGGCTAAAACTGAATGACTTATATTCCAGCATCCTTGGATTGTAGTAACTGTTCTTACTGCTATTTTTCCTTTTAATTTCAGGACTTCCAGTTTTTGACAAAACCCAGTTAACATTTGCAGGAGAGCCTAACAAATCAGCAAATATAGAGATTCCTTTTTACAGTTATCCTTTTATAAAGACAGTAAAATTTTTTAATCAATCAGATTCATCTGAAATTTCCAATACATCAAATATTGCAATTTACATGTCACCTGCAAATATCACCATGATGTTCTACGAAAAGAAAGTGATGAGACTTGGACATGTGGCAGTACTGCACTTTAGAAATCTGACAGAAACAGATTTTGGCAACTACGCTCTTCAACTTTCCAATGATCTGGGTACTGTGTCCTTGCAGTTTGAGTTAATTGTTTCAGGTAATTTATTTCACAAGATCTTTCTGTCTGTTTATATATCTATCTATGAGCATATATGATTGGTACCAGCTATGACAAGATAAAATCAAGACTGGGCCATGGGCAGCTCATTAGATGGTGCAAAGCATGATGTGGGAAATTAAGTCCAGGGATAGCCTTGCTAGTTATAGTTCTTATAAATTGTATCCTGTTCTGGAAAATGTGTGAACAATTTTACTTTTTCTACGTCATCACATCTGTAACAGCAGGATACCTTGCCCACATATCCATATGTCACACCAGTAACAGCAGGATACAGTGTTACCCACGTATCCATATGTCACACCAGTAACAGCAGGATACAGTGTTACCCACATATCCATATGTCACACCAGTAACAGCAGGATACAGTGTTATCCACGTATCCATGTGTCACACCTTCATTAAGATTTGCATTTAGATCCATTAAGACATAGTGACAGGGCACCTGTTGGCCATGAACAGATTTCTCTTTCTTGTAAAGAGAAATACAGTTACTGTCTACTGTTTCATAAAAGGTCCTAGGATGAAACATGTTAAAAGTAGAAATTGAAATTTTAAAAAAGTAAATTTGGTATTGATGATAGGGGTTAATCACACCCTAAGCAAATCATTCTGTTATATCTAGCTGTTCTACCATTTTCATAATCATGTCAGCAGGTAGCAGAATTATACAATCATATCAAACTGTACTGTCTAGTTTCACTTTTATGTATTGTTGCCAGGCCATGAGACTGTGGGTTTCCCACAAAACCAAATGAGAATGATGCAACTTTTAAAATCCAGTGTGGGAAAAGTCATGTAAATTACCTGCTGTCCCAATGATCTGACATACCCAATGCATGATTCATTTGTGTTGTTTCGAGTCTATGATCATAAGCTATGTAATAGACAGAAATCCCCATACCTGTAAGTTTAGTAAAATCAACATATAATTTATTTCCCTTGAATACAAAGTGAAAATTCAAAAGGCATTATTGTCTGAACACAACTAACTAAAATGATTCCATAGAATGATCTTAAGGAATGAAGACTCGGTTTATTAAGTTCCTATTTATATTCACATTATCATTTGATCTAGATATTAGTCTTTCTTGAAGAAAATTCAAACAAATTGCAAATAAGTTATTGTGAATTAATTCACCAATAATCGTAAATGCCCTGTTACAAGTAATCTCTTGTTATGTCACAGTGGTATAATCCATAATGTTTGAGTGAGTCCTCATTAATCCTAATATAATGTTTTTGTCCAAAAAGTCAAAGAGTACTTCGTAATTCCTATGAATAATTTAAATAAATAAATAATTCCTTGCAAATTATATCTGAACAAAACTAAAATGATTCCATAGACTGTTCTTGAGGAATGAAGACTGTTTACTAAGATCCTATTTATATACAGATCATTATTTGACCTAGATATTAGTCTTTCTTGAGCAAGATTCCAACAGATTGTAAACAAGTTGTCTTCTGGAACAGTCTAAACTCAGTAAGCTATGTCTACACATTGTTTACAAATTGTCATTATCTTAAAGTTAAGCACATAATATAGATAAAGAATAGATAGCTTTATACAATAAAGCTTTCTATTACATATAAGACAAATATACAAATTATGCTGTGATAATTAAAATTGCATGTAACACAAATGTTTGAAAATAAAACAATATAATACTTCAATACACATGAGAGTACATCTCCAATAACATTATCATCTTGCTTGATGTGCCTAATGTCAATTTTGTATTCCAGCAACATCAAACTCCATGTCACCAATCTGAGCTTTTGTTTTTCGTTTTTATTTATGAAAGCAATAGGGTTTTGATCACTGAATTTAGTAATAGGAGAAGGATTTCAAAATGTTGCAAAGTCAGTATCAACATCAAATATTCCTTCTTGACAGTGTTATAATTTCTTTGATGTTTATTTACTTTTTTTTAGAAAGTAGTATATTGGATGAGCTACACCACATTCATCTTCTTGAATCAATACTCCACCAAACCCTACATTACTTGCATCAACATACATCTTAAATACTCGACTGACACTTGAAGCTGAATGAACTGATGGACTTTTAAAGGAGACTAGAAATCAAAATTTTCCTTTCGCATATGTAATTCTCTACAGATTTTAATTCGACTGCAGTGTTTATAAATTAAATATCATAAGCGGGTAGTGATTATATTGCGTGGAAGATACCACGATTCCGTAAATTGCCGAGGTTTTCCGAGTTTTGATGAGACGACAGATCACATAGTACCGTGACGCTATACTAGCCAGTCCTCGAATACAAACATAAACATTGGCGAGCGAGGCAGACAGGAGACCAGATTTGGGTTGCACATTCAAAAGTTGAATCTGCAGTCTGATATAACAGTTTATGTACTGTACTGGTAAGTGCTAAAAGAAATTTGTTAGACACAGGCCCCGGGCTGGTGACTTAAATAAACTAAAGTCCTGAATGAAATTCCACAAGCCCGGACAGTTCATACCTGTCAACTCTCAAGCCGGGAGAAAAACCTCCCGATTTTGGGGGTATTTCCTCATCTACATCCCAATCTCGTAATATCTCTCAATTTTGCGCAGCGAAGTCCCAGTTATTATTTTATGTCTGTCAATTTTCATTTGTCAGAAGAAAAAAACCCAACCCCCAAACCATTTTTAAATATAACGTATGCAATCCACAGTCTAAACTGCCACACTGCTGACATCGTAGCGATATGACTGAAAAATTGTTAAAGCTACGTTAAAAATTCAAATCACACGCACACACGTCTAAAACCAGCACTGGACGAAATAATTAACATCATACAACAGTTTTTTTTCTTCTTTTTTTCTTCTTCAGTAAATAGAACGTGAAGATTAAACATTATTCAAGTAAATTTCAGATTTTTTAAACAACTACAACAGTACTATAGTAAAAAAAAATAATTAAAAGAATAAAATTGTCACCAGTTAGCTTAAATGAATGATCACGTTGAAATTTTCTCTGCAAACAAAATCGCATCTCCATTTCCGCCAAAGAAACTTGGCCAGTTAACACCTGACATTCCTCTACCGTATATGAAAGGTTTTATTACCATGATTAAATTACAAGGAATAAAACAAAATATACCATGCAGTATATGTGGCCCTAAAGAACTAATTCTGAATAAATATTTTATTCAGCAAACACTGTTACATGCATTAAGACTTAAACCTAAGGAAATAAGGTGGGGCATAAAACTTGAGAAAAACAGTTGCCACATGTACGGTAACTTGTGACTGCAGATTTGAACTGTTAAAATGGAGTCCATGGTATCGTAAGTAGTAACAAAATAGGCATCATTTATTTGGTAATCAGTTGCTGGTGCTTACACATACACACATGTCGAACATGGTTTCTTTGAAGTATGTCCGAAGGGCAATCCTTTTCACAAAATCAATGCAAGGATAAGGATTATGTTCATTAGTCACATCGGCTTTATTGTTTGCGTACTTAAATCAAAACTTTAGCTATTTTGCAATTTAGCCAGAACTGACCAGAATATGCAAAAGGGGCTTGTCATGGGGGAATAATAAGGCATATCACAGCGAGAAAAGGCACGTCAAAAGGATGGTTGCACATTGTGGCAAGGGGGGTGGGGTCAATAGCCCCCCCCCATTCTATTGTCAGACAGTTAATGTGAAACTTTGACCTCTTCTTTTTTTTTTATTGCTGCTTTTTAAACTGCCCAAGGAATAGTTTTATATCAGTTCCAATTAATACAGATTACGGCTTATGCATACTACATGTATACAGTGCATTTTTTTTTTTTTTTAAATTTAATTTGTATAAGATTACTGAAATTTGTGTTTTCTTGAAACACGACAGGTTTAGAATCTTATTTTTAGCAAAGCTTCCATTTGATTAAAATCAAATCTAAATTTCACCTAGGACAGTGGTGATTTGATTTAGATTGTGGCGTGTTAAGGCATGTATGTCAACATCTTGAAAATACATTTACTCATTTCACCAGTGCGATCAAAGTTTCCTCAGGCAAACAATTTTTGTTTCGACAAGCCTGATGGGCACCTTACTTTGAATACAGGATGGGCCGGAACTAAAGCCAGAAGGGACCCAGGGTGTCGGGCTATCAGATTTGTTTTTAGCACTGCTGTTTTAGATAAAAGATATGTGGATTGATTGTTGCATTTTGTGGTCACTTACTCGTCCTTCTGCCTGTTTTCGTAACTCACACGTTTAACTCTTTTCACAGGATTTAAAATGCCCAAAGGTATGTCTGGAACAGCGCCAACTTTTAGTCTAGGCCTAGCATTTGCGTATCTTTGAGCTGCTATTTTTTCATGATCCATCTTGTAACATTCCTTTGAGAAATGTAACGAGTACATAGTGCTGTATGGTGTTGCTTTGAAATCGACTCATTTGTAATAATGTACCCATTCTTTCATGATGCCTTTATCTTTCGGAAAAGAAAAAGAAATATGTCCACATGCTTTTCTTAATGTTCTATTACACCCGTAAAATGGTATTGTCTTTTACTCTGGCAACTCCCAGTTGGGCTGCTGGAGTTGCTACTATGACGTCACATCCCGAAAGTAACCGAATAGGCGTGGAAATTTTGCATACGAGGTCACGGAAATTCAGCTCCTAGAAGATAGGCCAATATTTAAATAGTGGCATTATGGTCGCAGATGATACTACAGAATAAGGTTTTCTGCTATAGTACTTTTATTATTATTCTATATTTCCATTGGTTTCTGGTCTCCTTTAAGTATGGCCTTTAATTTGTCAAAAGATTTGTGATACCTTTCAGACCAATGAAACATGGATTTCTTTGGTCAAAGATTCAGCAATTGTAGAAAAATTTGAATAAAATTTTTCATAATGTCCAGCCATAGCCCCAGATCTCATCATTTGCTTTTTACTAACATGCAGTGGGAACTCAGATAGCTTTGACTTTGACTTCTATAGTTTTAGCACATAAACCCTCTCAGCATCCCAGCAAGTTACGTCCATATAGAGTGTATCTGTTCCACTCCAGTAGTAACTGATGAATTCACTGGATTTGGCCCCAATCTCTGTATCTTGGGTAGATAACTGTGTCTAAGTGCCACTAAGATGGGCAGATAACTTGGCCTTTTAGCTGAACAGTTTTAACCTGGGAGGGCTGGTTTTGCAGTGTAGTAGTAGTTTTCCTAAGGTATTATGATTGGATAAATGTTATCGATGAACATATTTTACTAGAAAAATTTGGTTTTCTTTAATTCATTATCAAATATTGGCTTAGTATATTCAAAATGTAAATGTAGAAATCTCGTGAGAAGTAATAAGAAGAACTGTATTCAGATATTTTGGGTAAATCAGCATGACCTAATTTATTCTTGACTTATCAGGTAACAGAACACTTTTTTCACAATCTTATCCTTTCCAGACAGGTGTATACATATCACAAGTTAGTTTGAATAGTCAAGCTGTACTATCCTCAAACAGCACGTTAATTGTGCTTGTCGTAGCCAGGTTGGTAGCTAAAGAAAGGTGAAAGTGGGTTTGCAAAGAAGACCATAATTTGGTTAGAATGGATGCTCTTTTGGATCATAGATTAGGCTGGTAAAATGCTTACAAGACAACAGTTGGTTGGTTGGTTAGTTCTTAATTGGATTGTCACTACCTTTTTAACTGTTTTGTCAGTGAAATAGGAGGTAAACACCTTTACCAAGGACACGCTGAGGCTGCAGCTTAGCTGGACTGGGTGGGTATCAGACCATGATCCTTGCATCAAGGGTCTGATATTATCCAACTGAGTTTCTGCATCTGAGATTTTCCCTGATTGGGCACCACAGCCTTTCTTCTTGTAAATTGATGCAACATTTCATTGGTAGGAGGAAAGAGGGATATAACAATTATTTGACAGATTTCATACATTTTCTTAACTTATTTGTTGGCATCTAACATTTGGATTATCCAGTGTGTGTGCATGTGTGTGTGAATGTATGTGTGGATAGCTTTGAGTGCAGCTTTTCTCCAACACTTTTATCTTGAAAACTCAAACTAGGTTTTCATATTACTTGAAGTGTAAATATCATATTCTTCCCTATATTGTTGGTACCAGTCCTACCTCATTGTTCAGCTTTGGCTGAGATGATCACACAAGAATCACATTTAGGACAAATTATGTTTAAAATATTTGGTTAAATTTTTTGTTCTTTCATGGCTTATAATTCTGTAACCCCATTTTCTTCATCACATAACCAGTTCTTGCTGTATTACTCCTGCCCATGAGTTTATCCATGGGTCAAAAAATATATTTGGAACACATTTTAAACAAAATTATAATTCTTGTTTTCTTTACTTACACATACCTGCCAGAAAATAATATGTGAAATAAAAATCATGTTTTTATTCCCAAAACACTGAACATGGTCATGTTTAGAAAATTAATTATTTTCAGTACTTTCATGGAAATAAAAGAGATAGACCCTTCTTGACAACATGTTATTCAGAACTACAGTGACTGTTACTGTAAGACAAAAGTATACTGCAGATGTATGTTGATGCAGTAATGTAGATGAAAATTATACATTTTCTTCACCAGAAATTGCTGCTCAAAAAAAGTAACCATAATATATTAGAATTACCTGGGTTATTTCTGCAGTTGGAATGATTATAGGATTGACCAAAATTTTTAAAATGAAAATAATGTTTCATTCACATGTAGGTAAAACAAAACACTGCAGATGATATAGTGTTTGGTACACAAAAGCTTGTATCAAGGATGAGTACATGTTGAAATTCAGGTCTGATCACGAGTATTTGCAATTTTAAAGCTATTTAATTTTTAATAAACTGGCATTTCCATTGGTTTAATAAAGGAGTTGAATTAGTACTACGTGTCCTATAGGCTAAGGCTGCTACAGATAAGCAGCTACATTTTCATTGATTACCTAATAAACTGACAGTAGCTAAGTGTAATGTTGTTTTGAGCAATACTGTGGGAGTGGCCATTGGGCTGATTTGTATTATTTCAGGAGTGAAACAATCTAATTTGATTAAAGTTTGGTAAATCAAAGTGCTACATGTTGAAGACACAGTACTGGTAGTGCTTGTTACTGTTGTGAATGATAATCTTTGAACCAACTAGATAAATGGTTATTTTGTGATCAGTGGCAATATTTTTGTTAAGTTTGATTTTACTGCATTAATATATAATGTGCAAACCATGATTTTTGAGGTAGTTGGAATATTGTGGAAGTGTGAATCACTTAAAATGTAATCTGTTGAAACACAGTTGTGTTTCAGGGAAATATGTTCCATTATAGAACTCCTGGTTGACAGATTTTTACTTTTTGAAATGCAGCAGCAATGGAGATAAATATATTCTTTATACATACTGCAAACACCATATAGACATTTAATCAGTGAAGACTATAATATACATGTATGCAGAGCTTAATCCAAAATGTAATTAATGTTTTGAAGCATTGTAACTACTGGTTTCAACGCCGGTTTCACACACCATCACATCATGTAATTAATGTTTTGAAGCATTGTAACTATGGTTTCAACGCTGGTTTCACACACCATCACATCATGTAATTAATGTTTTGAAGCATTGTAACTACTGTGTTCACTGCCGGTTTCACACACCATCACATCATGAGAAAGATGCAGAAAGATCATTTGCTACGCTTAGAAATATTCAACAAGATCATGGAAGAAATAGAACAACAATAGTATCGTCAAGACTAGTGCAAAGATTAGCTCTAATGACACTTGCAGCACAGACTGTGTCATGTTAGAGACTTAGCTGTTAATGGGAAGGGGGTCTTTTTTATGTTTTGGGCCCCAGAAAGCTGGAGAAATTTTGGGCTCCTAATTTTATCTTAAAAAATAACCATTATATTAGATGAAAAAATTAATTATCTTGAGACAAAAGAGAAACAAATGTCCTGGTTCAAAAGACTGTCATAGTCTCCCCCAGAAAATCAAATGGCCTATCCATTGGATTTTAAAGACAGAACTTTCTTATATTTTTAATGCCTGTCTCATATATGATGATGCGTGCGATCATGTATCAATGATGATTTTAAGTGTGTTATGTGTTTAGAAAAAATGTACATTTTATTCAGATTTGAATTTCCAGTCATTTTCTTATAGGCTTATGAGTTACTCTCAATTGTACTGTGTTGCTTTTTGGGATCATGTGCCTTTGTCTCCTATTGAATCTCAGAAGACACATTTTGAGTCTTCAGAGCTCTCTAATATGTGGAAGTTGGCCTGTGTGCTTATATTTCCATAATTTCTTCACTGAGACACTTAATGTTTGAAATATAACCTCATTGCGCAGACCATACAAATTTTATAACTCTTGCCCCAAATTTCTGTTTCTGAAGGCAGAATGAAGCATAGATCAATTGAGGTAGTGAAATGTATTTGGTAATCAAATTTGCTTTATAGTAGGGTTAAGGATTGGGTCATTTTCCATGTGAATATCAATATGAATATTGTCATGAAGAAAAGAGTGTCAGTCTGTCTTGTTTCTCAATTTAAGAGCATTATCATACATATCTATTAAGAACCAACTCTGTGGTTTTCCATTTTGACACTTGTGTCTGCTTCAAGAGCTGGGTTTAGATCAAAATAATGGTCAGAATTTATATATATATATATATATATATATATATATATATATATTTATTTATATATATATATATATATATATATATATATATATATATATATATATATATATATATATATATATATATTTATATATACCATATTTCATAAAAAAATTTGTACACAAAAAAGTAATTATTAAATATAAAATAAATAATTATCATTTTCTGGCACCGATCATGTACGAACAATAAAGGGATCATACTCGAATAAAATCTATGGAACACATGATACTCGACAACCTAATGGCAAAATAAACATACAAATTTGGTCTGAACATGTATCAGTTATGGATATTAGTTATCAGTAAATTTGTGTGCAATGATGTGACCCAACATTGTGCAGAAATTAAGTGTAACTTATAATCTTACAGCAAAAGTGACCTCATTATCAAATTGCAATAAACAATAAAATAACTAGAAATTGCTTTAGTTAACATATTTGTGCATATGAGAGAGAGAGAGAGACAAAGCAGCATTGTACTAGGTTACCTGGTAATACTCCCCATCTTCAATCCATGTCTACCAAACAGTATAAAATTCCCTAACCAAATAAGGAGTTATTTAAAAAAAGTTTCCAGTACTCTGGAACTCTGCTCTGGAATAGTATTCCAGTTGAGATTAGAAATGCTCACTCTAGTTCCTTCTTCCAAACCCAATATATCCAGTGGCTTCAGAGATGCAGCTAAAATAAATAAATTCATTTGTATGAGGGCCTCAAGGTAGATTAGTTCTTACCTAATTGTGTTACCCTCTTTAAAAAAGGTCATTATTATTATTATTATTATTGTTATCAGTGTGCAAAACCAGGGATGGCCCTGGCTTTTAAAAAGATGTCTCCCAAAAAATCGCCAGCCTCAATATTTTGTCTCCAATTTTCACAAAATGTCACTAGAACAAGTAGTGAATATTTTTACAAGTCTGTTAATGTAATAGGCAGTGAAAATTGAAAAAGATGGGATAGGAATTACTTTATTGACAACAAGCAATACAGCCATAATGTTACAAATGAATCATTAAATAACTGTTTTGCACTACTTCCATGGTCTTTGCATCCCACATCACTGTTAGTGCATAGGTATGACTGTTGTCACCTGAAATAAGTGCATTATTAAACTTTAAATATCTACTTTTCTGACATGTAAAGTCTCTATCTCCCATTTTTTTAATAGAAACATCAGGTATTAAGCAAATCTATATTATGTGTATTATTTTCATTAAAATAGTTTTGTAAGGAACTTTAGTTAAAAACATTTTAATACTAAAACCCTATGATCATACTTTGCACTGTAAGATAAGTGACATAAAATGCGACCATCAATTTCATGCATTCAGGAATTAAATGCCTCCCCCACCCTTTATGGCTAGCTTCACAAAGTACTTCTCTCCGTCAACCAGGAGTTCAGAAATTTAGTTTTGCCCTGCTTTCAATGCTTTGCTTGCAGTGAATTGCTCCCTAAATCCCAAGAATGATCATTGAATGCTTTAGATTTATTCTCGACAAGCAAACTGTGAAATCCATTCCAGCCAATGAAACTTACATGCGTCAACACCTGATATTAATGTACTGTTTATATAAGCATGAATTACCATCATTAAATTAAAAGAGGAATGAAGAAACATATGACAGAGCATATGTGCCACCAAAAAACTAATTCAGAATAAATGTTATCTAGTAAACAGTGTTGTATGCATATACAGTGTATCCCCTAGGGGTGCAAGACTGAGAGTCAAAAATCACCTTAGTGTCAAAACTGGGGGTCAGACTGAGTTAAAAACAAACTTTGTTATCAAAACTGGGGGTCAAATTAAAAATTTGGGCGTCTCTGAAGCGCAAATGAGGTAAAGGGGAACACTGATATATGAGTTAACAATAAGGAATTAAGGTGGGATATAAATGTGGGAAATATATATCATCTGTATGGTAGCTTGAGACCAGATTTGAACTGTTAACATAAATTCACACCCATTATAGGCATTGTTAGTTATAACAAAACAGGGCATTGTTTGTTTGTCAGTCAATTGCTAGTGCTTTCACTTACTGTAGAACAGGTGGTTTCTTTGAAGTATGTGAAAGAGGCTTGAGTCTAACCTTTAGCTGTTGTGCAGTTTGGGCACAGCTGACCAGGATATGTTCGAGGGGTTGGTGGGAATAACGTACTCTACAGGGAGAAACTGTCTCCTTTGAGAATTTCACGTGTATTGGACCTGAATGTTTAGTGAAAACGATGCTTACATATGCTGCAAAAAACTTCATGATGGTAGTTCCTAATCTGTTAGTTTTCTGATTCAGTCTTCCAACTTAGTTTTTTAAAACAATTATGTTTTGCATGACATCATAGAATAAATTTATTTAACAACTGTTTGATTTCTTTGGAAATCTTTCTGTACATTTGAAACTTCAACACAGAAGGGGCATTTTTTGTTGGAACATATTCAGATTTCTTGGAACTATTGGAATTGAAAGAACTTTAAGGAAATAGGAATTCATTCACCATACTGTAAGTTAATTTAATTCTTTCACTCCTGTATTTTGAGAAATAAATTATTTTCAATTATGCAAAACTTGTTTGTTTTGCTATTTCTTTTTGCATATTAGTTTAAGTGTAATATGGGATTGATGGCTTAAGTATAAGATCAATGAGCAAAATTACATATTACTTTCCCCACCTGGATTAATGTTTGGTGATGCACTCATTCTTCGAAATATCACCCAGTTGTAAATGAACTGATGACTTGTGCCTTGATACATATATCACAGAACATCTGCTTTAACTTTTGACCTGTTCATCGTGATTTGGTGTTGCACTTGAAGCATTAATGCTATCACTACATGTAGATGATGTTGGACTGTCAATTATAACATCAGGTTCAGGGACTGTGTTGTATGATGAATTTGCACTAAATCCAAATGCAGTTAATTTTGTTAACTTACTCTTAGGATGAGACGATGAACACTCAATGTTTAACTTATGTGTACCCATGATAAAGTTGCACTGTTGACAGTATAAAATTCTGATTGAGATTTTTTCCATTTGCTTTGTATTTATACACAGCACTCGGTACTTCAAAAGGTAATCAGTTTTCTCTGAAGTTTCAGCAAAACTATTTTATTGGTACATTTAAAAAACAACAGAAGGATTAGCCATCAATTAATTGTTCAATTAAATGTAGCTGTTTCTGTTCGCATCTTCAGAGGTCGGTCGATTGTAGGTATAGTCTGGTAGCATGACTGAGTGTATCACAGCATACAGTACTCAGGCCAGATGTTGACATAAACGGACTGTGATGTAACATTAGTTAGACCTTAGTTATTGACAGCTTTGGAAAAAAGTAATAAAAGAATGAAATGATTTATAAATTAGTGATTATATGATTTTTTAATCTCCTGTTTCATTATTCGATGCCTCAATTACAAATTTGCAAGAAGTTAACAAATATTCAGATAAGTATTAATTGAGACAACAGGTGGTTGTTTTTGGGATTACATCAAACATATGCTCAGGAAAAATACATTCATTGGTAGTTTGACATATCTTTATTGTACATTGGTCCTTTTTAAATGCTATTTGAAACATGAACTTCTCTTCTCAATTCAAGTAAAACACATAAAATATAAGTGGTTAAAAATTCATGAAAATATAAGTGACCTTTCTGCATGATGATAAATGTTGTTTCTTTTATTTCTTAATGATTTGTTTCATTATTTGATGGCTCACTTAAAAACTTACCCAAAGTTAATCACTGTTTAACTTGTACACTTAGCTAAACAATACTTCTGTCCTTAGATAACTCGGCATATTTTTGAAGCTGTGTATAATGGAAACCTCAGATTTAACCCCAAACACTGCTGATTCTTTTTAATTCAGCTTGTGGTTCTCAATTTTTCATAGTAATATTTAATTGCTCTGGCGTTTTGACCACTGCAGTGCTGACACACCTGGAGCTGACCTTGAACACCTTCCTGGCAACCCACGCAGAGTTTAAGTCCCTGACTTCCCTTCACAATGAGGGTATTATGCCATTTTTCTATGTTGGAGTGACCACCCCACCCCCATTTCTTTATCCAAAACATCCATTTTTTTCCTTGTGTAAGCCATATCTGTGAACTTAAAAAGTTGTCCTGAGCCCCCATTTATACTAGTGTGGTTTCCATTAAAACTTTCCCAGCTCCAATAATTTGATATTATACTTCTTAACTTTATAAAGTAACTTTATTACCAGACCTGCCAACTCTTACGATTTTATTTGGATCTGGGTTTCATATTAAAATTAGTGAAATTAGTTAGGGAACTAGACTAACTTTACAGCAGCACCCCAGATGCTTTAAACTGCACATATTTATTCATGCGAAGCATCTGCATGATCAGACTGTTGATTATAGATATGTTTTTTTAAAATGGCATCCCAAAAGTGATGCATCTTTAAGATGAAATGGTAAATAAGCCTATAAAAAAGTGTTAATAATCAACACAGAAGAATAAAAAGGAATATTCAGATTTTTTGGAGTAAAAGATGGAAAGGACACAATTACATTTATTGGACTTCGCGTGCCAATTTGAGTACATCTCATGGCAGGGTGTATGATTGCCGTCGTCATATAAAACGGCAAAAGAATTTCCAACAATTACGTCAAGATGAGAGATAGCAACAAGCAGTTGAGTTGGATAGGGTTTGGAACTAAAGTTTGTGCAACTCTACCTGTGGTAAATAAGGTCTACTCATACTTTACAAACTTTTCACTTGAACACAATGTTATCATCACTGCGTCAAACTTTTAATTATGCTTTCCAGCTTTACAATAGCAGTTTATGATATTTTGTTACACCTTGCTGAAAACTGGTCAATCTTAAAGAATAAAATCAGCTGCCTTACTGAGACGGACTCATCAGGGTTGGCAGGTCTGTATTACTATGATCAGGCAGTATTTGCCAAAACAAAATCATCATCTAAAGATGAAACACACTGGGAATCGGCCATTGTGGGTCTTCTAGATAGACCATATTATAATTTCACATTTGTAGAATTTCCATGGTTCAAGATTCAAACTATGACAGAATACTAGTTTGGGGGCTCAATTTGCCAATTAAATTTTCTTTAACAATCATTCATGTCAAGCCAAAGAAACCTGATGTTTAAGAAATTAATGATTAATAATTAACAACAAGTTGACTTACTACATGCATGCATCCATACATCATACATACGTGCATTCATCCATACATTATACATAAATGAATGTATGCATATGTACATCAGGCTTAGGTCACATCAACTTAAGCATGTTTACAGCATGGCATTTCTTGTTCACTGCACCATCGTAACTTGTATTTTGTTCATGGAGTGAGCTATTTCATGCAACTAGGAATTACCCTGTTAGTTATATGTAATTGTTACATTTAAACTTTACCAGTTTTAATTCACAGACATGTAGACTTATTTCAGCAGATGTGATTTGAACATTCATTCATGAAAAGCACATGTTGCGGAACTGCTTTGGTTTCCTAGTGGTTAGAGCATCCAGCATCCACCTTGGATGTGAGAGGTTATGGGTTCGATCCCCAGCCAAGTCATACCAAAGACTTATAAAAATGGTACTGACATCTGCCTCACTTGTAGCTCAGTATAGGTTAGTGTTAGGACTGGTTGGCCTGGTGTCTGGATAATGTGACTGGGTGGGACATCATGCTACATATCTGTGGCATGATGCCCCAGTGCTAGACATCACTAAAAACTGCAACACTGCAGACATTGTAGCAATATGATTGAAAAATTGTTAAGGCTATGTTGAAAATCCAAATCACACACACACATGTTGTGTATTACCACTACGATGAGTTGTTGACTGATGTTGTAAGAAATGCATTTTGAACTGATTTGACATTTTGATCATTTGGCTTGTCTACTTACATCTTAATTGTATGATGCCTTTTACTTGTAATCATTGGTGTGGAAATCTGTAGAATTCATTCTTGAGCATGTCTCGTGTTATTGGGTCTTCATGTTTATGTGATTATGTCACTTTCAGCACAGAATGTCTGATGCTTGAGTTTGATTGGTTAGTAATTCTTTCTTGCCCAATGATCGCAAGCGCTAAATTCTGATTGGTCAATGATATTAGTATTAAAGGTCAGCATTCACGACCAGTGGCACATGTACAGTTGTGCACATGCCACTATAATCCAACAAAAGAAACGATCTTTGTCACTCTCCAGTCTTTGTCAAAGGTGCAAGGTACAAAATGACTCAACCAACCTTAAATCAGATGTGGTTTTGGTCAAAAAATTTGTAAGTTGTCAGACTAGCAGAGTGTTATTTTGTGACTTTAGTAAAATTACATGTTATGAACTTATTTCTTTTGGAATTTAAATAGAAGGTGAATAACCTAAATCTAACAACTCTTCTTATATTCAGTGTGCCTATAAAATTTTTTTTCTAAATTCACAAACATTATATTGATACTTTATTTAGAATTTACACATTTTGTGTGAAATTCATTTAATAGAACTTATGCTTGTGAGCAAACCATTGCACCAAGATGGGTAATAACTCATAGAGGCAATGAACCAGACATGTCTGGTACACTCTTGGACCCAAACAATACGAACATCGAGCACCAAAGACTATGATGTGCAAACAATAGTGAACCTTGAACCCAGTTTAAATTCTGTAGCTGAGTACTGCCTATGCTACACTGCCCTGAGTCTCGCTATCTTGAGTTCTTAGGATAGGTTTTGTATTTGGAGTGATACCTCATTGAATCTGTCTGAGGACTGGCCCTCCAGAGTGTGACAGATTTCTACCCCAGCGGGGTAGCATTTTATTCCTGGCTTCATGTCGCTGACTTGGTCACAGTCGCCTGCTGGGTCACAGACTTGTTGCAGGAAAGTTGACTGGGTCACAGACTTATCACAGTGTCACCAACTGGGTCTTAGAATTGTTGCAGGGTTGCCGACTATTTGCAGATCTGTTGCAGTTGTGGTCACTGACTGGGCCACAGGGTCACCAACTGGTCACAGTCATGGTTGCTGACTGCGTTGCAGACTTGTTGCAGGGTTGCCAACTGGTTGCAGGGTCACTGACTGGTCTTCTGGTTGCCGACTTGGTCCCAGGGCTGGTGCTGAATGTGTTGCAGAGTCGCTTTGTTTTCCAGTTGAGATCAGCAGAGAGATGACAGTGCGAAATGATGAAAGAAGAGCTATCCTTAGTCAAAAACATGTATTACCACAAGACTTCTGTGTTTCTTGAATGAACCTTGTTGCACCGAGCTTTTGGTTGATGAAAGACCTTGTCCCTACTCTTTCCTGATTCCCTGGCCTTGCATGCATATGCTCTCTACTGTCCAACGAAATACGACCAAGTATGCTTGCTCTGGCGGGGTGATTATATTACTATACTTGTTGGGAACATCTTCCACACTATATTGCTTCCCACCCACCCACCCCACCCCACCCGTAGCAGTCACAGTTGGACCACATATATACCCAGGCTGAATCACGTGACCAAAACTATGATGTTAGATGACACTACAAAGCCTGCAAAACATTTAATATCAGAACATAAACTTTAACAAAACAAAATATTAATAACAAAATGAATATTGCAGTACATGGGGTTTCCTTGTTACAGTTCTTTTATTTCTGTTATTCCCCCTGCCCTTTTATGAATGAATAAAGAATAAATGAGAACATATTGAACACCAATAGCCTGCATTACTCAATACTAACCATATTAACAAGAAATAACAAGACAAACGTGAGTGTTTTAGTCTTTATTGTTAGTTGCTCGACACACTGCATTCTCATGCACTTGCATGCTTCAACTCTGTATATCTGTATTTAAAAGTACTTTCAGTTAGAAAGCTGTATGCAATTACTTGCTGCTTCCTGTTAGTCATAATTTATGAACAAATTTGTGTTCTACTAACAAATTCAGATTACACTAACAGTACTTTATATCGTAATATATTGCAATTCATATTTTTAGTCACGCTATAATGTAACAAACATTTCCTGTAAATCACTTGAGTTGCTTGGACCATCTTTCTGTCATTAAATAATGTTACCTTCATTTGATGCCTCTGTTCATTAATTTCACCCATAGAATAAGATTGTTTCCTTTGAATATGATAGTAGATCCTGGAGTGAACCAAAATCTGGTGACAAGATGGACCCTAACTGAATCCATCACCCATCCCCAAGGGGCGACGTGACAGTACACACACACACACACACACACACATATACATACATACATACATACATACATACATACATACGTTATTACATTTCAGTTTGAGAAATACACTAAAGATCAATTCATCAATCTATAAATTTATGTACTGATTTATAGATTCATTAAACGATTTGCTTTTCAGAGTTGCCTCCTGTTGTAAGAGATTTCCAAGTTGGAACTGTTGTAGGAGCTGTTGTAGGAGGGGTCGTTGGAGGAATCGTGTTAGTGATTGCCATTGTTGTTGTAGCTTTTGTCATAAAAAGACGGACATTAAAGCCTAAAATGAAAGGTAAGTGTCTTTAGAGGATGTCAGACTGTAAAGTATTTAAAAAATTAGAAACTTTGAATCCATAGCAGTTGTCTACGATCAAATTTTCTTTTCCCTTGAATGCTGAATATTGATGTTGTATTTTTGCATCATCATACTCCATTGCAATAATCATTGATTTATTTTCTTCTCATTTTGTTAATGAAAATAAAGTGGTTGTCATCAATGAATACAATAATTGAAGAAGGAGCAGAATTAATATACAAAATAAAAGGATTATAAAAGCCAAAATAAAGAATGAATTACTTCACCTTGCCAGAAAATATCTTTTTGAGGCAAAGGATTCTTTAACAAAGCAAGAAAAAAAAATATTTTGGTCAAATATTTGGTGGAAAATATATTTTGGGATCAGAGTGTTTTGGTTTTGATTAGTTGGTCTCCATGTGGCTCTAACGTGCAAGTTATGTAATTGAAATTAAAATACAAGAATGCACTTGAGTTAGGAAAGTTTGAGCTTCAAGAAAGACAATTACAGCTACAGAAAGAGAAAGAGAAGAAACAAATGCAATTAAAGAAAGAGGAAATTTGAATATGCTGTTACAGAAAGAGCAAGACAAATGAAGTTACAGAAAAAAGGAAAACAACTGCAATTGGAGAAAGAGAAACAAATGACAAATGCAATTGCAGCAAGATGAAAGAGAGATGGAAAGAGGAAGAGAAATTGAAGAAAGGGAATTTCAATTTAGATTAAACAAATTAGAGCTAGCAAGTGAAAAGCAATCTTCCACTTTACCCACAAATTCAGGCTTAGATGTTACAAAATATTAGTTTAATACCCACTTTCAAGGAAAAAGAAGTAGATAAATATTTTCATCATTTTGAAAAAATTGCTGATAATTTGAAATGGCCAAGAGAATATTGGCCTCTGTTATTACAAAGTGCTCATTTTGGTAAAGCTTGTGACATCTACACTTCCTTGACAGTACAGCAGAGTGCTGATTATGATCTCATTAATAAATGCATCTTGAAGGGTTATGAGTTGGTGCCTGAGGCTTATCAACAAAAGTTTACTAACTATAAAAAAGAAACTGGACAAACTCATCAAATTTTCAAGCGAAGAAGAGCAGTTATTTTGATAGGTGGACTTAGCCAAGAAAGTTGGTCAAAATTACGAAAATTTCAGACAACTCATATTAGTTGAGGATTAGCTTCCATAGTGACATTAAGATTTACTTTGATATGCATGAGGTCATAACTTTAGAAAATGAATTCTGCTTGATCTCAGGACCTCCTGACACTCGGATCATTGTCTTTACCCATCAAGGGTATTCATTTATTACTAGACTGTGATCTAGCTGGAGATAAGGTTGTGCTTAATCCACTTGTAAATGACGACCTTATTTGGATCAGAAAGTCTATCCTATTGAAAAAGAAATCTCTGATTTATACCCAGCATGTGCAGTTACTAGAGCTATGGCAAAGAAAGCTCTTGAAAATGATGTTTTTTTTCTTTAGGAAAGTTTCCTTTAGCTGGCACATGCATTGGACGGGCTTTTAATAGGGTCACTTTTACTCATTTGGATCAATCAGAGGGAATTGATGACCGTGATCTCTTTTCCAATCAGGGTGACGAATGACAATCACTTGTAATCAAACAGGACAAGATTCTAAGATTTCCAGTTTGTTTTAGACGGCCTATAAAGAAACTAAAAGCCACAGAATTATATGTTTATTATTTTGTTAAAAATAGGGTCCTGATGAGATAATGGAGGCCATCTAAGTTACCTGCTTGTAACAAGTGGTTGATGAACTATCATATTGTAGTTCCAAAATTGAAACTCTTTTGACTGGTCATTTAGGGATCAGTAAGACTTATTAGAAGATCTTGAATAACTTTTATTGGCCAGAATTTAAAAGTGTTCTCTGTAAATACTGTAGATCTCACTCTCGTTAAATGATAGGAAAAGCCAATCAGAAGATACCTAAGGCACATTTGCAACCTATTCCTGCATTGATGAATAATGGTAGATTGTGCCAAGTCAGGCAATCAATATTTGTTGACCATAATGAGTACATCTACAAGATTCCCAGAGGCAATTCCTTTTAGGAATATTAAAATGAAAACAATAGTAAAAGCTTCGATAAAGTTTTTACACAGTTTGGTTTTCCCAAATCTGTCCAATTTGATCAAGGGTCAAATTTTATATCTGGAATTTTGCCACAAGTTATGCATGAATTAGGCATCTAACAATTCAAGTCTTCTGCCTATCCCCTGAAAGCCAGGTGGCTTTACAAAGATTACATCAAACTTTGAAAAATATGATTCAGTCATATTATTTTGAAACTGGAAAAGATTGGGATGAAGGGGTTTATTTACTGTTGTTTGCTGTTAGGGAATCAGTTCAAGAATCTTTAGGATGTGGTCCCTTTGAATTAGGTTTTGGACATTCTGTGGGTGGACCACTGAAGTTGTTAAAAGAGCAACTTCTTTCAAATGAAGATACAGAGCTAAATCATTTTGATTATTTCCAATTTTAAATACATGTGGTCAGAGGCTTGTGTGGTTGCAAGAACTAATCTGCACTCTGCATGTCAAAAATGAACTTAATGTATGATTAAACTACAAAGGAAAGGAGTCTTCAACCTGGTGATGGAGTTCTGGTTTTCTTGCCCTTACCATAAAATCCTCTTCATGGATTTAAATTATATCAGAATACTCCTAGGAGGTGAAAACAAAAACAACTTTGCCATACAAATATGCTAAAAGAGTATGTTGATAGAGATAGCCAGGTAAATCATGCAATCAGTTTAGTTGTACCTGTCCTACTCAGTGAGGGTTTAAGTGATGGAATGCAATCAGACTGTAGTTACTTTAGAGTAACCAATCTTCTGAATTCAGAAATTATGAATAATCTGGACCAGAAACTTTCACATCTGTAGCAACTAGTGTAGAATCATTATGCACCTCATGTGAATGCTTGGGGGTTCCAGATCAACTTTAAAAAAGTATCCATCGTAACTGTCGATGTTGTGATCATGTTCTTGTTTTTGTTGATAAGTGTGGTGCGCATGATTGATCCACTTAAATCCGCCAATCGGAAGTTGGCCCATTCATAAAGGTCATTATCATCTGTTTACATAATGTAACTGTTGGGATCAGTGGGGTCCTACTCATCCATGCTTGGTTTGTTGGCATGAACATATCTGTGATGTGACATTAATATTCTGCCACGAAGTGATCCCTCAATAAACAGATGTTGGGCAGTGTCAGTGAGCAATCCCAGCTTGATTTTGGTTTGGACAACAATTCATCCCAACCCATACCCAGTGATGAGAAGTAATGTGTGGGATCAAGCTTGTACACATGCATGGCAGTATCACAGAATTTCTCAAACACATCAGCAAGCAACAACACATCAGTGCATAGATACAGTTTGTGATAGTAGCCCAGGTTTTTGCACTTGAATGTAGACCAAACATTCTTTGCATGTTGTAGTTTCTTCCAGAAATACCTTCACATGCCAAAGATGAATAAAATGCTTCATCAGTGGCTACTAAGTTTCAGCAGATTTGATCTAGTCATCTACTCATAGGGATACATGCCTTTTTTCATCAGCATGTATGTCTTGGTTGGACAGTATCAGCGAGTGATTTTGAAATTTTTCACTGTTAGATGATTCAATAACTTGTCAAAGGATGAATTCCTAAGCAGTATTGAAATGATGCATGGCAACCAATCCAGCCAGAATGTCATATTTGTCATGTTATTGGGGATTACACTTCTATTAGTGATTTTGATACTGTGGCTACCGCTTACATTATTAAGTGGCCTTCATACCCATACAGGTTATGAAGCACCACAGGGATTTGGGGTTTTTTGGGGGGTAAATTCTCAACTGTAGAATTATATACATTGTATGCAGCTCCTCTGTATGTGCCAGTGATATGGCAGTGGTCATGAACATTGGAACCAGGACTTTTATTTTCATCACTGAAGAGGCTTTGCTCTTTAGTGGTGGAAAGGCATTGCCCTTCAGTGAAAGCTTATTCACAAATCCAGCATTGAGTGGCTGCAGAAAACTTAAGAATGTTATCACCAGTCATAATGTTTCATGCTGGTGAGTATTGCTGCTGCTGAATCCATTTTCACTCAAACATTCAGGCATTCAAAATCCATGTAGATTACAAGTATATATATGGGACTTATTTTTCATTTACTGTGGTATATTTTGACCAAGTTTTTACCAGGCTCTGGTATGATTGTGTGCTGTGGGTTTTCACTGATCGCGGTAAAAATCATGATTATTTTGGCAGTTTTTCGGTGTTAAATACATGCATGCATTCTCTTTATGGATAATTCTTTCCCTTGCTCTTGCTGTGCCAATAAAGTAGCCAAGCAAGATTCTTTATACGTAGTCTGATATCGATTCTGATTTTTTCATTTCACTCAGTAGCAACAAATCAATCTGGGTTTGTCCTTTCTGTCCATGGTCTATGCTAGTGGATGAAACTCTTCATCATAAGTGAACACATTAACAGCAATACCTGGGTTAGGTGTTTCAAATTTATTTAGTGTAGTTTTGGTAAAATGCACAGGAAAATTGATATTATCCAAGTTGAAATAATGCAGATATTGATATTTTAGGGACAAGGCTTGGTAATTACTAAGAATATAAGATGTGTATCTGTCTGCATCTTTTTCCATGAATAATCATTTCCTATTTTTTCATTGCGTTGATCAATATCGCCGAATAATATGCAGATGCATGCACATTGTCTCTCATTAATCATTGATAGTTGCATATATATATATAGGGTGTGATATATCTAATATATTTCCTGTGGTGGAGCCCTGTGAGAGAGCTCTGAATGCTTATATCACATTGTCCATCCTGCCACCAGACCACTATGTGTGCAACAGAACAGTTTTACCACAAACTCTAACGTAACATACTTCACATGGAATAGGACTCCGCCTGACTCTCTCAGCATGTATCCAACAGTTTTCATTGACACACTGATGCCCCCACTGTTCTGTCTTCCCCATAAGGTAACATTAACACTTTTTCAAATCCTCATTATATAAATTGTAACTTTCTAATTAATTCTTTGCAATGGGCTAGAATCCAGTTTTCTTCCTGCTGCCAGGATCACATCTGGCTGAGGATCTGGGGACAAAATTTCAATGTCCATAAGGCAGATCAAATCCCATTTGGAGTGAGATGCATAATCGTGCTAGAGTCAAACAAATAGATCCATGGCCGGGTGCGCAACCAGAGACTAAGTAATAAATAGGTGGCCGGCTGCAGTACTGCTGCTAGTGTTACCACTGCAAGGATTAAATATACCACTGCAATCACAATATATACTGCTGACATTTAAATATCTTTAAGCACTGTTGCACTGACAATAATATTGCACAGCCTCCAAATCAACAGTGAGGAAGAAAAAAGTGCAGCATGTTTCATGCTTGTTCGACCAGGCCTTGAGTACTGTTCTATACATGCCTCTGTCCAGTATGGGTGTCAACACTTTATCAAAACAACTAAATTGCTCAAATACGGGCATATGGTTATTATTGTTTTTCAGTCAATCTATCTAGTGACTACAGTCATCCAGAAATCTATGGGTTGTTTTATATTAAGTATTTTAACAAGATTTAGGTAACAAGTAATAATAAAGAGAACTAATCTGAATGTTCATTTGAGCATGTCGAATATGCTTTAAACAGCTTAGTGCTGCTATTTTGATGGACATAATGCACTCCAGAATGATGTATGCTGATACATTGTTTGCACTATGTGCAAAGAATCAAATGCTTCCCCTTGCTGCTGTGCTTCACAAAGTAAATAGTGAACCATGAGTTCAGTAAGTTAATTTTGGTGGGCTTTTCTTATAGTTTATGGCTTTATCATCTTCTGAATACTATTCTGACAACTGAAATAATCATGCCTTGAGTTTTTTACAGATGGCATTTTTTCTCATTCAAGGCATTGGTGTGTAATAACTTCTGTTCTTCAACATACAGCTTCCATCTTTTGATTATTTATAGCTTATAATGAAAATCGGGTTGTTCCACAATGTGCATTTACTTGTGCAAATTAGCGTAATGGGTTCCCCCACAACAGACTTCAAAGGACTTGACACATCACCCTATGTACAATTGATAATAAACTTTAGGATCATTAGGATTACATTCTAGGAATTTATACACCATAAGGTAGTTTTATTTTTTTACTTTATTGATTTTATATTTTTTTAAAATAAATTTACATTCAGGAAGATGTGAATGCTTGTTTGGGTTTAACCTAATCCAGTTACTTCAGTTTAAGCCCTTAGGTGTAACAGTATGTACATTCACAGGTTGGGGACATAGTTTATAACATTATCAGTAGGGGCATAACAAACAGTTTAGGAAATTTCGGTTTTTTTTTGTACAGTGTTGGTATTATTTTGAATACAGGACTTTAAATCAGATAGCAATTCTTTATATCAATGTCCTTGAAATAAGTGAAACTACACAAAAGTTCGAGAGAGTAGCTTCAACCATTCCTGGCTTGAGTCAGAATCAATTGGTGATAAATTGAAATATGTTGCATATGTTAGGTATCTTCTAGCATGCATTAAATATATTGCATCTAAAAATATTTAAGATATCTATGAAATTATTGTTTTATCTTGTTGCTACTCCAAAAATGGGAAAGAAGTGAAAATAATATCTCTTTTGGACATAGTTACCATCTTTATACTATCATTTACTTGCAATTTAGTGTTTCCAAATTTAAATGAATTCATGATTATCTCTCTTCACAGCTTTTGAAAGAGAAGTGGACTCAACTGATCGGTGAGTTTGACTTTAATGATTTAAGCTAATTTGTATCAGTTTCTTCATAGTAGTAAACTTTAGTCGTTAGTCTGTAAACTAGGTATTAAATTATGACCACTCTGGTGACCTAAGTGGTTAGAGCATCCACCTTAGATGTGGGAAGTCATTTATTCAGACCACAACCAAGTCATTCCAAAGATTTGTAAAAATGGTACTAGCAGCTGCCTTGCTCAGCAATGACCATTAAAAGGTTACAGTTAGGACTAGTATGCCTGGTGCCAGGATAATGTGAGGGGTGAAGATGCCATTGGGTACTTCAGTACAAGCCTGTTAATAACCAGGGTAATAAAATGAACAACCGGGTACCTGCTAAATAAAAGTATTTCAAGTTCAGATCAAGACACACAATAATGATTACAATTTATAGTTCAAGGCTCTTATTGTGTGCACATTTATTCATCGTCACAGGGGCTCATGTGGTTGCTTACAATTTACTTGTCATGCATGTACTATATAATAATACAAGAGAGGACACATTTCTCCTTTCTTGCACGACCTGTTTAAGAATCAGCGCTGATATTTAAAGCTAGACCGTCCTAACTTCGTACCTGTCCACAGCTTGTGTGCCATTTTTCTCACGACTTAAATGTGCTTGTTTTAAGATCCTGATGACATTAACTAGGTCAATATCTTTAGTCAACAGCAACAATAAGTACTGATTAAGAAATATTCAGTGAAATAAAACTTAAATAAATATACTGCAATTCAAATAAAAGAAAGCACAATATAAATGTCCGATTTAACTAATGCCATTTTTGCCTGAAGTTGTGACCCTGAAGCAAGCTGTTCAAGTGAGGGCTGCTCCCGGCTGTACTTTTTCCATCGTATACTCTGGAAAAGGATGGAATACGATGGAAAAACATGGAAAACCCTGGAAAACGATGGAAAAATGAAATATTCTGCAGATTTTAGCATGGAAACCCTGGACATTGTGCATGGAAAATGCTGGACATGCCTGGAAAATGCTGGACATTTTGGACTTTGAAATTTTTCAGCATGGAAAACCCTGGAAAACGATGGACATTTTGGACTTTGATTTTTTTCAGCAAGGAAAACCCTGGAAAATGATGGACATTTTGGACTCTGAATTTTTGTCAGCATGGAAAACCCTGGAAAAGCATGGACAGTTTAGACTTAGAATTTTGGGGATAAATTTCAGCATGGAAAACCCTGGAAAAGGATGGACAGTTTGGACTTAGAATTTTGGGGATAAATTTCAGCATGGAAAACCCTGGAAAAGAACTTAGTCAATTTTCAAGATTGGTACAAAGAATTATTTTGAATTACCTAAAGAAAGAGCAGTCATGACTAAACTGCGCTGTAACACAGATTTTTGAACTTGAAACTAAACTGGTATTTCAAACCTATGATAAATATATACTGAGAAATAGAGGATACAAGTCAAATAAACAAACTAAACCATACACACACACACACTTGACCCCTGCTTTAAAAAAAAACAAACAAGTGTTGAAGTAGTACATCATTTATTGTATGTACCACATATGTAATTAAATGTTCATTATCAAAAGAACATCACTATACAAAAATGTTGGTGTAACACAAACTATACATGTATGAAAAGATATCCTGAAAAATTAGTTAAATCCTGACCAGAAAATATCTGGTGCATATAAAATCATAAATATGTCCAAATCTGTTCACCACTTGAGCTTGACACTACAGTGTATAAGTATGAAATTCTGCTGTGCAATGGTGAGAGCCATTTTAGTCCTTTTCATGATGATTGGGGAGAACAGTACCATAAATGGCATTTCCAATTTCAACAACAATAATAGGTTCTCGAAGACACTTGATCCTATTTTTGATGATGAAAGGAAGTCTTCTTTCTTCTCAGAGCCAACTTCATTCCAAAGAGATGTTTGCTCATAATTATTAGTTATGTACACCTGTACAGCCCCCAGTTTCACATATTTCTTCTTTATCGGAGTACAATTTTTTGCAGATCTCACAATAAAAATTGTATTTGAGATACTCCTTACTGAATTCACATTTTTCCTTCAAATCTTTGACAATTGTCAATCCTGTGTTTGCTGAAGGAAGATGCAACTGAATTAAGTCCAAAAAGTCACATATTTAGCATCTGACAAATTATGTCTTGTTGGCAAAGCCCCAAGGACAATAACATGTTCAGACTTTGTGATTTCACTACAATATATATCTTGTTATGGGGCTATGACATAAAGTGGGGGATCTGTGACATGGGATGGGTAAGACTGAGTTGCTTCATTCACCTGATGATACTGTTCATCGTCTGAACTTGATTAAAACTCTATACTTTCTTCTGAGTCAGATGAAAAACTCATGTCACTGTCACCATATCTAGTTGGTTCATCTGTTGATATTCTCATTATATTTGAAGATTAGTATTACGTACTGTCACCAATTTCATAATATCCAAGACCAACAGAACTGGATTCACCTAGATCAACAACACTGTAATGAGAAATACAAATTTTAGTGAACATGTATAATTCATATTAAAATCTTAACATTCAAACATTATTGTTTTGTTGTGGGAATTGAATATGTACAGTTAATATTACACTGTTACAGTAGTTTAGTTTGACAAATCCAATGTTAATGCATGCATCATTTAAACATGAGTAATGCAAACATGATACACAATGAATGCATGTAAATGACAAGTAATTGATACACAATAATATACTCAATCATACAAAGTACATGTGATACAACATACACTTCATAAATGTATGTGACGTTTTCAGAAAAACTACTCAAGTTTCATAACGTTTTAGGGCATTATAAGAAAAATGAAAGTAAAAATTATATTTAACATTTTAAATAATTAAAAACTGAAGTATGACAATGCATAACAATACATTATTATATCTTGTTCTGCAAGAATCAATACTGATCAGATATTTCCTGGAATTTCTGTAATTGGCTGATTTGGTTAAATATGGTGTACATTGTGCATATATCGTGTATGGTGTGTTGGATAACCCATGCAGAGTGAATGTTCTGTTCAAACACGTACATTGAATATTCTGTTTGTAAATACTGAATGATTTCACCATATACTCAGAATTTGTTGAACTCTGAAAATTCCACTTAGTGTTGTATAGTGAAATTTGTTTATTCCTTAAATTATTGATATGGTAATGAAACTGTGTTTAAGATATGAGCCATGTTAAGCTGTGAATGTACTAGGTAAGAACAAATGTATAAAGAATAATGCTTATCTTCACACAAATAAACATTGTTGTGGGAGACAGCTGCAGACATTATTTAAAATGTAAAAAAACTCTCTATTACTCCTGGAATTACCATTGTTTTCTCTTCCTCCAGTACATGGTGCTTTTAGGAATGGACTTTGTGGAATTAACTTCAAACTGCTTATATATTTTGTCCTGAACACCAGTACCTGTAATACACAAACAGCATTAAAACATTTACAGACTGATTAAAACATTAACATATCGTTCAAAAATCATCTTCATGGTAAAACTTGTGTACATTTTAATCTTGCGAAGATTAATGTGAAATTTTTCAAAATTTCTTTTTCCAGGACTTAAGTTACTTAAGTTATGATTTTACTTATATATGTAGCAGTCTGAAAATTTAGCAGTAACCTAAAGACCTTTTTGGACTAGATCTACAAATACTCAAGAAATTCACAACTTTATCATAATACCAGAGCAGTCCCTGTTTGGGTTTACATGTATCACTGGAGTTAACATTTCCAAGACTGACAATTACAAGGTTATGGCTGTTAAAATACAATTCCACAAATTAGGTTGCTTTGAAAGTTATATATACATATATATTGAAAAACAAAAATACCTACTCTAATTTTAAAACTGGTGCAAAAGGAAACTTGTTTTTGACCTTGTATATCTTTTCACATTTATTGAAATACTTGCTTACAATTTAATTATCAATCATACATATAAAGTGTTGGGCGGTTAATCATATAGTCAGTTTATACTTGGGCAAACGAGATAAAGTCGAGACTCCGTTTATTTCATACTCACCTATAATATGTGGGTGTCCAATTTGTGTTGTCTTTCCATTTGTGTTCCACACCTCGACACGATATTGCCTCTTGGTCGTAAACTTTGTCTTCTAAAACCACTTTACTGTAAACCAATCATTCCCCAACATATCCAAATCACGGCGTTGGTATCCGATGTATAGATATTAACTCTTTAGATAAATCATAAATTAAAAGAGAACAAAATGTCTGATTTTTCTGTCGAGTATTCGTCATCACGTATCGGAGTCACGTTTTTGTCACGCAGAAATAGCCGAGGTTGTTCCGTATGATGATGGCTGATGAAGCTGACTATGATGGGATATAAAATTATGTACTTATTTTTTTTAACCAATTACTACATTGAAAAAGCCGGCATATTTCGATTTCATGCGTTAGAACCAAATTTTCTGTAAAAAGAAAAGAAAAAAAAAAAAAAAAAAACAAAAAAAAACGTTTATGTAAAGTTTGGTTCCAAATTTGGCACCGTAAAACGCTTTGGATAACCAGTCTAGAATTTGGGCGCAATTTTCGATTGGAGTGTCATTGAAATTGTAAAATATAAAATATCCCAGGATTTTAAGATGACCACTGAACCAGAAATATCACTGGTTATATGGGTGAATGATCGTCCCATTCAGGGAGGCATAATCTGTATGGCTGATGTACACTCGCCACGAAAAGAAATGAAGGAATATTGCACGGGAGAGAAAGTGATGGCGGTTTGTCGTGGATTCAAGGGATACCATGAGTGTATTATTGCGAAAATAGCAGGTAAGTCATTACTCAGTCCAGTTGTAACAAAATTATTTGCACGGCCGCCAAGTACCTTAGCTGCGAAAGACTTCGCGTGACGTAAATTTACGGAAAGCTATTACGAAATATATCCTATGGAACAATTTCTTTTTTTTATGCTGTTTGAAGACTGATAAATTAAACGTCAAACTTGTAAGGATATTGAAAGGTATGTGTTATGTTTTAAGCTTTGTTTACATAATTGGCAACATTTTTTACTTATCCTAATGCACAATGACCAGTCATCTCGTGTCTGTCTTTCAAAAAAGTTGGTACGTGCCGGCCTTGCGAATATATATTTCCAAATTGTAAATTTCACTTTAAATTTTATTCACTCTTGATATTATTAATGATCTGACTGGTATTTGTATTTTTTACATTTTCGTTATTATTTTCCAGACAGTGTGCTATTTGTAGCAATAAGTTATATTTGTTTTAATTAATTTTAGACTGTGACTCGGAAATATACCGGTAGATCTCTTTTCCAATTAATCTTCAATTCAGATTATGGCTTGTTTCTGTCTATCCAATTTATATTCAGCCATTTCAGTAATATTTAATAGTAACTTACTGTATAACTAATAAGAATGTACAGTTGTAAACTGTTGGAAATGATTATCAATTTTCCTCACCAAAAATACTTGTTTAGTTTGTGTCCTTCAATTTCAGAAAAAAAGTGGCAAGGCACAGTTATGTAAACAACTTGATGGCGACAGCTTCATTGAAATTCTTCGATCTTTTAATTTTGAATTAAGCGAGAGGTAATACCACATTTGTTTCAAATTCAAATGTCTAGAACATTAGCTGTAACCTGGAGTTGTGTATGTAGATAAGTAAATATATCAGAAACTTAGCGCATAATGAATCATGGTGAAAATTTGGATTACATTTTTTTCTCACACCCAGCATGAGGCAGAAATATGTCAAATTTTGGATTTTAACAAAGCTGCTAGATAAATATTCAGAATGCCGTACAGCTCAGGTGAATATATTGGCAAGACACTAACTGGGGCAAGAGCCAATAATAAGCACACACAAAGCCACCTCTCCAAGACCAGTCGAGAATTCAAATAATTTATGGTATATTTTAAATTATTAACCATGCATTTTAAACTTTGTTAACCTATGACAAAATATATGCCAAATTGTAACAAAATTTTTTTATGAACTAAGGTATACACAACTACTACTTGAAACATTATAGTGTAGACGGACAATATTCAAATGGACAATGTAAATCTACTTTCAGTTTAAATGGTATAATCACAACTGCATGTATATGGTAGCCAGTTTGTGCGTGCGTGATTCAGATGTTTAGTAACGTAGCTTTAACAAATGTTTAGTCACATCGCTACGATGTCTGCAGTGTGGCAATTTATAGTGATGTCTAGCACTGGGATATCTTGCCACAGACGTGTAGCATAATGTTTCCCACCCATTCACATTATCTTGACACCAGGTTGACCAGTCCTAACACTAACCTCTTAACCGTTTACCTTATAGAGCATAATTACAAAGTGCAGCATGCTATAAATAGAGCACCTGTTACCTATTCGACTCCATACGCATAGGCCTGCCTGTTAACTGTTAAGCAGTGTAGTGTATTTTATGTTAAACAGCAATTGTAACCATTTTACATTTTTGGTACACATCTATTATGTGTGGAAAAATTTAAGATTAAAAGTCTGATTGTTATAGCTGCGTAATTATTTTTCACTGAAGAACTTTTTACGTTCTTTAAAATCTTGAGAGGACTCATTCACCGTCATGTCAGTGAGGCCGCGTGACCAATCGTAGCTGCCATTTCTCATACTTGAAATCTACAATTTGTCGTCTGCATCTACATCACTAAGTCATCTGAATTTGATAATTTATGAAAACTAATTGCTGCCTGCATCAATATCAGAGCCTTTACCTAAGTTATTGAATCTTTCGTAGTTCTGATTCTAATCGTGAAAACTTCGTAAGTACTGAATGAAATCCGCGACCTCCATTTTGGAGTGTGGAGATTATGACCCAGTTACTTTACATAGCAGATATCGACCAGGGCATAAACAGTGACCACGTGATCCGATGTAATTGTCATTCACAGAAATGAATGTAGTATCTAAATGGGGGTTTTCTCCGAAGGTGGCGCTATGAAAACCAGCTTAAAATGGCTGATGTTTACAGCAGGCGTCAAAAGGCGCTTCCACGTGAATGGAGTAGAGGCGTCAAAAGACGCTTGCATGAGGTAAAGGGTTAATGCTGAGCACCAGGCAAGGCAGCTAATAGTACCATTTTTTTAATAAGTCTTTGGTATGACTCGGTTAAGGGTTCAAACCTGTGACCTCTCACACCCGTAGCAGGCGCTCTAACCACTTAGACTTAGGCCACAGGAGCAGTTAGGTAGCCAGTTTAATTTGTGATGGAAACCACAGGTTTTTAAGCCTATCAAGTTAGTCATCAAGCCAAGTGCCTCATTACAATTGCCAACCTCAGGTATTGTAAAAGTACTGTAATTGCATGAAATGTTTCAGGCATAACTCTCATTCTCTCACTCCCATCTCTCTCTCTCTCTCTCTCTCTCTCTCTCTCTCTATATATATATATATATATATATATATATATATATATATATATGGGATTGAAATAAATTTGAAATCTTGCTTGATTCTATTCATTAATATACAATGATTTGTATTTCAGAAATCATGAAGGAGAAGTATAACATTGGGGAGGTGATGGTGAGACAGAAGCTTTGCGATTTGGTTAAACCATCAAGAGTACCATCACTTCCACAGACTCCAGTGGTGACAACAGAAAAATAAGAAATGTGGTGAATGAACTATGAAACAACACATGTAAAAAAAAATATTTTAAATTTTTTTAATTAAAATTGAGACAGAAATTTACGTGAATTTCTGTTATTTTGTTGTTAAGATTGCTTCAGAATAAATTCAAAGTATAACTAGAGTAAGAGAACATATTTTTAGAAACTCTGATGATGTTAAAGAGCCAGTAATCTGGATTTTATGACACACCAGTAGAAGTGTAGCGATATTTATGACAACTTAAGCCATGTTGTCTACTGAATACTAGTGCACAACCTATTAAGCTACCAGTGACAAGTATAGTTTTTAATTTTTGTTTCCTTGTTTAAAAGTTACTAAACATCACAGTCAATACAAGGAGTTGGTTGGGGTAATTTGGATCATGTTCTTCTTGAAATTATCATCAAATAAAAGTTGCATCACTGTTAAAAATCTCGTTTTCATAAAATATTTCAACAATTTTCAGCTAAATTTTAGTGTTGTCCAGGGTTTTCCAGCCTACCCTGGATAAAGACTGGAATATTAGTCCAAATGCTCCAGCATTTTCCATGCTAGAATTGTCCAGGGTTTTCCATTGTTTTCCATGCTAGAATTGTTCAGGGTTTTCCAGCCTACCCTGGACATAGCCTGGAATATAGTCCAAATACCCCAGTGTTTTCCATGCTAGAATTTTCCAGCGTTTTCCACGCAAGAATTGTCCAGGGTTTTCCAGCCTACCCTGGACAGAGGCTGGAATATTAGTCCAAATACTCCAGCGTTTTCCAGGCTAGAATTGTCCAGCATTTTCCATGCTAGAATTGTCCAGGGTTTTCCAGCCTACCCTGGACATAGGCTGGAATATTAGTCCAAATACTCCAGCGTTTTCCATGCTAGAATTTTCCAGCGTTTTCCATGCTAGAATTGTCCAGGGTTTTCCAGCCTACCCTGGACATAGGCTGGAATATTAGTCCAAATACTCCAGCGTTTTCCATGCTAGAAGTTTCCAGCGTTTTCCATGCTAGAATTGTCCAGGGTTTTCCAGCCTACCCTGGACATAGCCTCTAATAATAGTCCAAATGCTCCAGCGTTTTCCATGCTAGAATTGTCCAGCGTTTTCCATGCAAGAATTGTTCAGGGTTTTCCAGCCTACTCTGGACAGAGGCTGGAATATTAGTCCAAATACTCCAGCGTTTTCCATGCTAGAATTTTCCAGCGTTTTCCATCGTTTTTCATGGAATATGATGGACATTCTACAGCCGGGCTGTTCCAATGTTTGTTTACTGGGCTCTTTTTTTTTTATCAGTGGGAAAACCAAGACATATTTTTCTCATGGCAAAGGAAAACAAAACTTGATTACCATAACATGCACTTCTTATACACATTAGTAAAACATAAACAAAATGAACAGCTATACAGAATGAAATTTCTCACTGTAATGTTTGGTGGATAGAAACACCGAATTGTACCGAAACACTGAATTTTGAACACAGTGGCTATACAATTTAGGATGCACTCCTAGAATAACAGCACACATTTATTCATGACCGCTTCGGTGGCCTAGTGGTTAGAGTGCCCGCCTCGGATGCGAGAGGTCGTGGGTTCGATCCCCGGCTGAGTCATACCAAAGACTTACAAAAATGGTACTAACAGCTGTCTCACTTGGCACTTAGCATTAAGAGGTTAGTGTTAGGACTGGTCGGCCTGATGTCAGGATAATGAGACTGGGTGGGGCATCATGCTACATGTCTGCGGCATGATGTCCCAGTGTTAGACATCACTATAAACTGCCACATTGCAGACATCATAGTGATATGACTGAAATATTGTTAAAGAATGTTAAAATTCCAAATCACATCACAACACATGTATTCATAATTTCCAAGCCTTTGTTTTCCTAGAGTAAATCACAAGATATAAAACAGCTGGGTAGAAAAAGAATGTTGAGACACACTGTTACAACATATGAACACATGATTTTATTGAAGAAAAGAAAACAGTCACATACAGATCTTAAATTCATGCTTCAAGACAAGTCCAATTATGGAACTGTACGTGTGATTCAAAGTTCAACATTTTGATTTAATACTTCATATAGGGCCAAATTTTGTGTTTTCAGTTTACTGTAATATTGTATTGACAACTGTTACAGAAATGTATACTGCAGTTGAACTTCTGTGAGAAAATTGCATGAAAGCAATTGAGCTTCTTTCCACTGTTGGTCCAAAGAAGTTGAAGTTAGCAGACACAGAATTGACTAAACTTGTCATTGGGACCGATGACAAAACTGCATTGGTCAAAGCCATAACGACCGCTTTTCCAGATTCGACTGATGTATTCATCAGACACCTTCGTAAAAACACAATGTGCAGACTTAAAGACAATGCTGTTGACAAAATGGACCGAAATCTTGTTTTGCACAAAATGTTTGAATTTGGAGGAATTTGGATGCTGATGACACAATTTGTTTTGAAGAGAAATGTGATAACTTTGAGACATTCTGTCAGAAAGTTTCTTTAAAATATATTGACTATTATCAGTCAAGACTGAGAAATCAGTTGCTGACATGGGTAAATGGCCCAACATAACTGGATTTGACTGACGACGAATGGACCAGGAACAATTGTGAGTCTGTTAACCACGCGTTAAAGCAGATTGTAGAGTGGAAATTGAAGCCTCTGACAGAAGATGCATCTTATTTAAACGACTTGGTTTATGGACATTTCAAAGACTTGAGAGGTGTATTAATAGGGACTGGTGAATACCAACTCACTGACAGTCAGACACAATTTCAAATTTCAAAGACAAAATGGGTGGTACAAAATACCAAACAAAGACACACAAAAAATGTACAAAAAAAATTCAGAAACTTTATTTTTACAGACAGTAAATACATGACACTGTCAGAAGGACAGTCAGAAAAATTGCTCCGAGGGCATAAGGAATGAAACCAGGACAAAATAACAGAAAATATATGAACAGTGACAAATAAAAAGATTAAGACAAACAAATAGCATAATTTTATATATGGTATATTGCAGTGAATGAACTTCTTGTTGAATGGTAATTTCCGTGATCCCATGTATAAAACTATATATGCTATTAATTAGTTTGAATCTGTTCACTATTATCAAACTGATTTTCAAAACAGCATACACTGCAAATCCACTGTTTGATTGCTAATAAATTGATATCTTTAAATGTCTGCTCCTTCTTCTTCAATACCAGAATAGGTTTAAACAATGGCTAACAAAAGACTGTTAATAAGCATGAAACATACATTAGCTATCCAGTGGTTACTATGTATTATTAGCTAGTTCATTTATTGTATATATCAGTAATTGTAATCTATATGGAAATTATAACTACACCACTCCCTCGATAACTTGCAATCCCACTTGTAACACAGTGTTTGGTGTGGCTCCCAATTTTTTCCAAAGAAAATATATTTTAAATATCTTTAAATTATGCTGAACATGAAAAAATTATGATTAGAATTGATAAATTAAACCTTGATATATCGCTCATTTTATCATCGAAAATGGAGAATAATGCCCATGAAGATACAATCCATATTGTGAAATTTGCAAGTTCTAAATAAGATAAATATTATGTAAGATTTTTTAAGATAAATAGTTGTGAATACACTGTACATAAACAGCCTGGTGAAATAGCGATCAAGGAAAACTTCTGGTAAATGCTAACAGGTGGCAACAGAGAATGAAAGTCATGTTCTAATTCTTTAATTCCGTTTCAGTGTAAACATTATAATCGTAACATATTCTGTTCTATGAAAATATGAAAAGAGTCCATTGACCATCACATCGAAGCCCGTGAGTACTTCTCTGAGAACCTAATTACATGCTGGCTTTGTTTTGATCAACAACTTGGGGAAGTGTTTGTTGCATTAAAAAATCAATTAAAAGAGACCAGTGTTGTTTTATCACTTTCAATATGTCTTTTTTTATCAAATCAAGCAAGGGAGGTACAAAGAAAACATTCTAAGGCATGCAAATCTGAGCATAAGGTGGCGCTATACAGTTTCGCATTTTGCATAGGGTTAGGAATTTAAAGAAAAAGAATGTCCCCGGCTTTCCTCACTGGTTATACTGGCTATTTAAAAAAGACCTTGTATATCTTAGGTATAATGCAAAGAACCTTTAATTCCCTTTATTTTGGTGTATGATTGATGGGTGTACTATGGGTTATAGAGTATACAGCTTGGCCTTACTTCAAATGTGCACCTTTCAAAAAAGTGCTAGCTCTACTTGGTCATTTTCACTTTCTGAACTTCAGAGGTCAATTGTATAAAAAAGAGCCGATAACTTTTTTACATTTTATATATTTGGTAATTCATTCATTGCACTTTCAGAAGCTGGTATTGTCTAGTCTGGCAAAATTCATTTTCCCTATTTTAATAGCTGCTATGTATAGTGTACTTTAGACTAATTCAGACTGATTTTTTAACACAAGGGAGCAGTCATTTTAGTTAGCAGTGTGCTTAAATCATGTAAAATTTCCAAAAGTACAATATCCAAAAGAAATATCATCCACATTACATTAATGTAGCATAGAGGTATGCAAACATTCTCTCCACTGTGCATGTTTTAAATGCGAACTACTTCACCTTACATACGTCACTCTCTCAAAAGTACATATTATCTGGTGAGCGCCACCATAAAGAAGATGTAGGTATTATTTTTTTATGATTTAATTATGTTTATATGGCTGAAACATTTAAGTCACAAGCATCAAAACAATCCTTATGAATAATTCTCCTGCCTTTTCCCCCACAGAACAGTATTTATGAGTGTCAGAGTCTCTAACAAGTCCAGCCTACCCCCCCCCATGATAAAAGTGAGCTATTTTAAGAATGCACATTACATTTTGTAAACATAGCAACCAATGTTATGCTGAATGATAGGAACATGAAACTAGCCAGAATTATTTCTGAGATATCAACAATGAATTTTACAATTAGAAAAGGGAGGTAACTCATCAGCTTCATAAAGGTCAAAGGTCAAAGTGTAAAATATTTGCCTATTGTTTAATATGGAAGAAGCGAATTCACTTTCTCATCATTTATTTTTTTATTTCATTGCAAATAAATGAAAAGAAACATTTTCACCATATATTTCTGTCACTTATTGCAACAGTTTTAAATTTAAGTTGACTCTATTCCTATATTCTAAGTCTTCTAATTTCCCCATAATTAAGGTCACTACTCACACAAACATACCTCATGGCAAATTATGTAAGCAAGAGAAAAACGATCATAATTAGCTTATTTTCATGCTTAAATGCAATATGAATGTACCATTTTATTCAGAACATCATACATAATTATATGAAAATAAAAAAAAATAATTGCAAACATTTTTTTATTTTCTTTAAGGTGGCGCTATACAGTTTCGCATTTTGCATAGGGTTAGGAATTTAAAGAAAAAGAATGTCCCCGGCTTTCCTCACTGGTTATACTGGCTATTTAAAAAAGACCTTGTATATCTTAGGTATAATGCAAAGAACCTTTAATTCCCTTTATTTTGGTGTATGATTGATGGGTGTACTATGGGTTATAGAGTATACAGCTTGGCCTTACTTCAAATGTGCACCTTTCAAAAAAGTGCTAGCTCTACTTGGTCATTTTCACTTTCTGAACTTCAGAGGTCAATTGTATAAAAAAGAGCCGATAACTTTTTTTACATTTTATATATTTGGTAATTCATTCATTGCACTTTCAGAAGCTGGTATTGTCTAGTCTGGCAAAATTCATTTTCCCTATTTTAATAGCTGCTATGTATAGTGTACTTTAGACTAATTCAGACTGATTTTTTAACACAAGGGAGCAGTCATTTTAGTTAGCAGTGTGCTTAAATCATGTAAAATTTCCAAAAGTACAATATCCAAAAGAAATATCATCCACATTACATTAATGTAGCATAGAGGTATGCAAACATTCTCTCCACTGTGCATGTTTTAAATGCGAACTACTTCACCTTACATACGTCACTCTCTCAAAAGTACATATTATCTGGTGAGCGCCACCTAAGTTCTTGTGGTCACTACCATTATCAAAATTCATTTTATTTGACCAATCAAAAATGGTTTCACATTTGTATGTACTTAACATCATTAAAGTATATATTACCAATCAGTAATGTGTCTTATCATTTGTAAATGTGACCACGGAGAGTAAAGGAATCAAGCAAAAAGCGTAATCAGTGACTTAAAAGCTGTCCATCATAGATAGGGTTCATGATGGTGAAGCGAGAGCCAAAGTTTGCAATGAACTAATAATTGCTGTGTCGACACTTCTAGGTTGGCTTAATGATGAGCAGAAACTTTGGGATTACTTATATGATGTTGATTCAGATGATGGGATCAAACGAAAATGAGCACAGACAGCACAAGAGACCAAATTAGATGATGCTGTGTACACATGGTTCACACAGCAACGTGAACAAGGTGTTCCCATCTCTGGAACAATTCTCAAGGCCCAAGCAGAGAAAATAGCAAAAATTATGGACAATGAATCGCATTTGAGGGCAAGCCAAGGATGTCTTTGGAGATTCCAGTGCTGACATGGAATTAAACAAAATTCTTTGTCGGGAGAGATACGCTCAGCGAATCAGGAAGCCACATGTAATTATCCAAACCAGTTCAGAGAGTTAATCATCTGTGAACAATACACAGTAGACAAATTTACAACTATAATGAGGCTGGTCTTGGCTACACAATGATGCCAGACAAAACTTTTGCAACCAGAGATGACCCACACAAAAAGGAGGGCTTCAGGCTGAACAAAGAGAGTTTAACACTTTTGTTTTGTGTGAACAAAACTGTTACACACAAGAAGAAACCATTATGTATTGGCAAATACAAGTTCCGTTGTGGTTTCCATCATATGAACATGGGCATTCTTCCATTTGTATACAGAAATAGTGGATGACTGCGACGATATTTACGGAGTGGTTTTTCAAGTTGTTTGTCCCAGCCGTCAGAAACCAACAGCGATCCAGGGGCTTAGAGGAGGAAGCTGTACTTTTACTGGATAATTGCCGAGCCCACCCCCCCTGCTGAATCACTTGTAACAAGTGATAGAAAAATCCGGGTGGAATACCTCCCAAAAATACAACATCTATAATCCAGCCACTGGATGAAGAAATTATCAGCACTTTTAAACAGAATTACCGTTGACTGTTAATACAGCTAATGTTGGACAGTGGAGAAGGTGTTACAACCTTTCTCAGAAGTGTGAATTTAAAAGAGGCTGTATTCATGGGTGGTCAGGCTTGGAAAGCAATCACTCCTAAGATCATAGAAGGGTGCTGGATTAAGGGTCTTGAAGCTGCCTTTGACATAAAACAAAACAGTGACAGAGACAGTGACGATGATAGTGACTTTGAAGGTTTCAGTGAAACTGATGTCATTAATGCAGAGGCTGTTTGGGAGAAATTCATACAGACTCATGGTCCTGAAATGGGTGTTTCTCTTGATGATATGGAGGAGTGGATTTGTGCTGACAATGGCTGTCCCACAGCCAAATACATGTCAGATGAAAAAATTATTAATTCTATAACGAACAGATTTGCAGCAGAAGACGATTCCAACATGAGTACCAACAGTTTTGAGAGTGATGCAGACATAAATGTTGCATAACATTACCCCCTCTGCGCAGGAAGCAATCAAATATTTTAATATTGCCATAGGGTGGCTGGAGACCCAGAATGTTGACTATGTAAAGATCATACAGTTGAGAAATCTGCAGGATTTTGCTTGGCGGCAGAGAAATCAAGGAGTAACGCCAACAAAATTAGCAGATTTTTTTCAAAATTTGAAGTTATATTTGCCAAGAGTGTCACAAATGGCAAGTATTATTGTGTTCAAATTTACGTTGTTTTAAATTTGTAGACCCATTAAATTAATGGTAAAGTTTAACCCTTGTGATTTTTTTTTTTCATTTTACTTCTACCACAATCAAATCTATCTATCATTTGTTCGTTCTTTTGTTCAGCAATGTTTCTCGAAAAGAGTGTCGATCTTTTGTATTAAAAAACCCATCTGATTTGGATCAAACAAGAAAACTAGAATGTATCCAATTCAGCACACAAATAAGTGACATAGTACACAATGTGTGAAGTGGTACACGTGTTAAGTGAACGGAAACCATGTGGAATAATGTTTTTGATGATCTCCTCAATATACTGTAATTTATCCTGAAATTTTAATGTTGCTCAATGAGGAAAAAATAAAGTACACAGTTATGAAGAAATATTTATTCACAGTTAATCTCAGCATGATTATTAATTGAGTATTGAACACTATTACCTGCCAACCCACCCATCCCACTTTTGCCTTTGCGTCGATCCCTTTATTGGTTTTGGCATTTTTTATAGGTCCCTTGATAACTTGTGCCTCACTTATAGTGAGGTCGATGTTTTTGGACCCCGATGTGCACGAGTTATCGAGGGAGAGGTGTACTCAGAATCATGCACAAACAAGTTTTGTTGTGATATGAACACCGAAATAAGTAAGGAAATGATTTGCCATTCTCGCAAGTTTCTTTGCATTTAGACCATTCAAGTAATTGTTAGCGCATAATTCATGATGGTTACAGTGAAACTATACAGCTATTTCACTTGCTGGTTTGCAGAAATCTCACAAGTCCCAGAACTTAAGGTAAAAAGAAAATGTAATTATTAATTAATAACCACAATATAATGATCAACTTAATAAATCAGTATTTTAATATATGTTTATTATTAATATCTTAAACATTAAACTCATGCATACATTGCAAAACACGCTTTTAGTATTAAATTTATTTACTTTCAAAACTGTTGCTAAAATGTGCAATTTCCAGCTTCTTACTAATGTCATGTTGTATCACTTGCAGTAAAGAAAGTACATATTAATTTATTATATAACTAATATTAAATTTCATAGATATGAATTATACATACGCAACCAACATACACTATGGTATATATGATATAAGTGTGTTTCAGTGTTTTCATTGTGCTCCGGTGTTTCAGTGCATTCTGATGTTTCAGTGCATTTCAGTTTTTCAGTGCGCCCTGTAATACTTAAATATAAGGGGAATTTTTGTTATTTAATGCTGAAAAAAAATCTAATAAAAGTTCACTTGTGTAAATATGGTAGTTTTTGCATTTTTCATGAAACAGTTCCAAAAAAACAGATGGGATTCTTGAATGTGATACTACTTGTCATAAATTGATTCTATTTTGATACTACATACATAGCGGACCAGTCTAAATTGAAAATAAATAGCACCAGATATACCACCATGTTGGCCAATTCTGTGCATCGGGTAATTCTGTGCAACAATATGTCATTTCTGTAAACATTGGATCACATGTTATTTTGGGTAAAAAAATCCATTTTGTATCAAGAAAGAACGATCATACTTTAATTAAGAAAAGTGATATTCATGAAGTGTACAAAAGTATCCCACATTTTAACTTGGAAATACATATGAAAATGTGATTTCTAAATGTCAACATGAAGACCCACTCCATAACTTTCTTAAACCTGTAATCCAGAAAATCCTATGTACTATGTATCTTTTAGAATCATGCAAATACATTATATAAAAGATGGAAATGTATACCTTAAAAAAATTCTGTATCTTAATCCAGGTTTCCAATTTTGCAAGAAGTTGTCCCACACATACATTATCGTCTGCTATCCAGCATGTCAGCTTGCTGCTAGAATGGGATTCTCAAGAAATTCCCCTGCGTATAGCCTGTTTCTAAATTCTTTAGTAATTTTCCCCTATAAACAAGATGCTGTAAACACATTACATCCTATTCATTCTTGTTTCTCTTCCACATAATAGCTTTTTTTATTTATAAAATGTTGGACTTTGCTTAATATCTCTTGCCATTTATTGGCATTGTTACCTTGAATTTTGTAAAACTAGCTATAAACCTGACCTAATTACTCGACTAAACTGCTGACAGAAACAGTCCAAAGTAATGTATTTCATTTCTGTAGTCCGATGGATAAACATTACATCTTTTTAAAGCTGACATATCATGAGTCATGAAAACATGGTGGTATCCCATGTGTCTAAAATTAATGTTTATTTGAACAGAATATTCTGGTGACAATTGCCTCTTTTGAAATGGCAAACATTGCAGTATTTCATTTTTGTCAATCGGTTGAATTCAGGAAGCATTTTGCTTCAGTATTGGAGATGGAAATGCTTGACAGCATTGTAATAAAAAATTTGCTGTTGCGATGTGACTGATGGATGTTATATGACTGAAAAATGTTAGAGGAGAGGGATTTTGTTAAACTTAAAAACATGTTGCACTGGACCGTTGTTAATGGACAAACCATGGCTGGTCAAGGATACTACAGTAGTCATCATTTGTGAACTTTACAACTGTTTGTGAAAGTTACTGTTGATATAGTTAAAGTGAGTGTTATGCATAAATAATTTATCACTTTCTTTTGTGTCTCTGCTTTTGTATTAACTACTAATCCACATGGATTTAGCTGATTTGTGACACAAATTTTAACCACAGATCCAGGTAAGAAGCAAAAATAAATGTGCGGAAATGAAATAAATATATATGTTTTTTTTATACAGTTTTCTGTAATTATGGCATGTAATATATAGATTGCTCTTTTTAAGCTCAGTTCTGTCTGGTTCATCTCAATATCTGCTCCAGAAACTTCAAAAAGTTCAAAACACAGCTGCTCAGATCATACTTAGAGCACCACGATCAGAGCACACCTCACCTCCTACTCTGGCTATCCATTTGATCCAGAATCAAACACAAAATTTGTTCTCTGTGCTACGTTTCACTGTCGGACTCTAGTCCAACATACCTATCCGACCTCACCCATGTTTATACACCAGCAAGATACTTACACTCCTCTTCTGACAATTGTATACTCATTATTCCCACTATGAAAACAAAGTCATATGGACAGTGTTCTTTTGCATACCAGGGCCCAGCAATGTGGAATGAATTGCCCACTGAACTTAGACACAAAGACACAGCGATCACATTCAAGAGTGCTCTCAAAACTCGCTTATTTTGACTGCAAGAACAAACTTAAAGACCTAATAATGTTTCCTACCTTAAATATTCTCAGCATCTTTTTTAATGTTTTCTAATTTCATGGTATTTGTTTTTGTAATCATATCATTATGTTTTTTATCTTATAGGTGTTGTCTAATGTTGTAAAGCGCTTAGAGCTTCGAAAGATTAGGCGCTATACAAAGTCATCATCATTATTATTATTATTACACTTTTTACCACTTATATTAGTAATAAATTATGCTTATACCTCTTGGGGTGGGGTGGGGGGTGGGCCCGAGTGGCCGAGTGGTCTAAAGTGCTCTCCATTATGGATCACTGCTATCTCACCTCTGTCTGTGTGGGTTTCAGTCTCGGATATGGCCAATGTGAGAAAGCTTGCTAGTAACTTCTCGTGGGTCGGTGGTTCTTTCTGGGGTTTCCTGGGTTCTTTCTTCACCATTAATACTGGCCGCCATGTATAGCATATTGTGTGCTGAAAAATGGCGTTAAACTAAACCCTACATCAACAACAACAACAAATATCTCTCTTGGGGGATGGCATGTATGAACCTACAACAAAGCAGTTCATTTAATACAGATTCCTTTTGATCAGGTTTCTGGGTAACTAATCGTTATGATTGACAGATACCCGGTAGAAATTTCCCAAAATTTTAACCTCTCATTAGGGTATGGGACATGATGGTACATGTCTGCACCATGATGTCCCAGTGCTAGACATCACTATAAACTGCCACACTGCAGACATCATAGTGACTTGACTGAAACATTGTTAAAGATGCATTAAAAACCCTAATCGGGTCAGTCATGAAGGGTCTAAGAAGAATTAAGTTATTTCCCATTGAATGGGTTAGGTCATGTGAATTCTTTTACAATGTTGGAGATCAGCAATTTGTTCTGTAACAATTAGGGGCAGTATGCATGTTTTACCTTTTGCACCCATTTATTAGAAACTGTTGACCAGCAAGTTTAGTAAAATTCAACAATAATTTATTTTTTAAGAGTACAAATTGCAAATTTAAAAGGAATGCATTATTGTGAATTAAATCCCAAATAATCCTAGAAGTTGTATCACAAGTCCAATAGTATAATGTTCCAAATGAATTCTAGTATTGAATTTGCTAATGTGCCAGTAGAGCTGAATGAACTAATATACCAATCTTGCTGTATCACAATGATATAATCCAGAATGTCCTTGAATGAATTCACTATACTCCCAAAATAGTGAGTTAGTCTGAAAGTCAATCAGATCTTCATGATTCCAATGAAATATTTAAATAAAAGATTCCTTTCAAATGAAATCTGAACACAAAGGAACTTAAAACTAGAAATAATTAATTTTGATAAAAATAACCTGATATAAAAACTAAGACACTATAAGATGACCAGGATGTGGGTCAATAGTTCATCACCAGAATATTCTAAGTTGTAAACAAAGTTAGGTCTTTCACTTGAGTTTTAGTAAACACATGACAACTGACAGGTAGACCAGAGTTTTTCCAAGGGAAAACCCAATATTCTGAACTCAAATCCAACCAAACTAGTTGCTTATTAATTGTCATGATCTTATGTATAATCTACAATCATGGACAAATGTTACCTATGTAACAGATTATTTACCGATGTCCCTTACAACCTACAATCATGGGCAAAAGTTAAACACACAATATTGATATACATAATACCATATTCTTGAGTTATACTTATGTTTCTCTTAAAATCAATAGTGCATATTCATTATGTTTTGAATATTTACACATTGATCTGAAATCACAAATTAGTAAAAGTGCCATTTAATTTTTGTTGTTGTTCACCTCTTCAAAATAAATAAAATATAATTCTAATCATTATTTGGGGCAAAATAACACAGCTCAACAAGCAGAGGCAAGTGTTAAAATGTGGAATTGCAGAGAGAAGGAACTGGCACAGATTTGGATCTCGATAAATATTTGTGACTGCTTTCAGATTGAGAATGGCAGTAGATCAATTTTCTTTATTATGACAATATACATGTTTATATTAATCCATAAATTCTTCTAAATTCTGCAAAATGGTTTGACTTTACCTGTTATTGCCCTATGCTAAATATGAAACTTTTTATTCTGAATACCAGTGTCTCTAGATGAGAATCTTGAGTAGATGGCCTGGCAGTGAAATATCTGTCACATTTGTTGAGTCTAACATCAGACATATATATTACACATGAAAGTAGTATGATGACTAACATTAGGTTTATATTTCTATTTCCTTAGTATAAATGTCTTCTTTATCCTAAGATGAAATGTTTTTGTGATTTGAAACTAATTTATGCTGTAGTATTGTCATTAATTACATTGTTACATTCGACATGTACCAGGAAGAATTAAGGTTCTTGCTTGCATGATGACTTTTAAAAAAAGACATCATTTGGAAGCTTAGTCAAATATTCGCACACATGTTACTACTATTATCCAAAAATGAATTTCAGATTATTTACAAATAGGCAGGCATAGTTGAGCATGTATGTTATGCATTTACTTCTACTGAATATGTTATGAAAAATCTGCGACGTCATATGTCCTAATACGAACAGTTGACCTTTCAACTATAAATGCATTCAGATATAAGAATTTCACCTTTTACATATGAAAGCAAGAAAAAGTACCAGGTGCAATGGTGTTGCCAGTTTTAGAAAATGTTAACTGTCATCGCTAGAGCATGTTGCTATTTCCAGATCAACTGTTCATTTGCATTGCACTGTTTATTTATCTGACCCACAAGTGACCATGTCTGGGTCTTATGACTCTTGTGACATCACCTGATACAAAGAGGATGAAACTAGCCCAGATAATTAAAATGACTGCTCTGTATCCCCATAACATGAGCTCCAACAATATGCTCAAACTGAACATCATGAACCAGATCAATCTTAAATAAGGTTGCACTGAGTTTCCTACAAGAATGAAACCCTTTCTTGATCTCATGTGATGTCACTCGAAGCAAAAAGACAGCAAAACTAGCACTGCTAATTGAAATAACTGTTCTACAGCCCCATGACATGGCATAAGGAACCATATTGATGCTAGAAATAGTTGCAGTGATTCCTATGAGAAAGAAACCCTTATGTTCATCTATAATCCTGCATGGCCAACCATAGTTTCTTTTTAGAAAACAAAACAAGTGCAATGGGAGCCCCATATTGGTACTAGATAGTTGATACTAGACAGGGTTGCAGTTAGTTTCCGACAAGAACAAAACCCTTTGTTGGTCTCATGTGACGTATCTTGAGGCAAAGAAGGTACAAGTAGCCATGCAAATCTAAATGACTGCTCTGCATTCCATGACAGGAACTCAAATAGCATACTTCATCACGGCATCATGAACCATATCAACACTAGATATAGTTGCAGTGTTTCCTGCAAGAAGTAATCCTTTTTGTTCTTCATAGTTTCTTGCTGCTGGAAGGAATTGCTGTACATGTAGTGGAGTATAAAGAAAACTCCTAATCTGTGTCCAGTTGTCTATTACAGGAGCCTTGTAAAACGGGGGAATATCCTAAACAAATGGAGAAACTTAAAAATAACCCACATTCATTATTAGATGAAAACACGAACTGTTATTTTATAGATGAATGCAAACACACACACACACACACATATATATATATATGGAGAGACATAGAAGGACAGTGCCTTTTAATTACCTCATATAGACATCTGGGGCTGTTTACATCATCAGATTTTAGTTCCCAAAATACTTCAAGAAGTTATATTCAAAGTAGACCGATTGATTACTCCTACACAATACCTTGTATGTGATTGTAATACTATATATATATAAACAGATCTTGACAAGTTTAAACAAGTATATGTGTATTAGTCACAATAATTTACTTTGGTATGATCATAAAAGACTCATTACAAAGAAAATAAATTCCTATCTTTGGCTGTTTAAGAACAGTACCGTGTCACTTTTTACAAGAGTCTCATTCAGCCTCATTTAGACTATTGTAATGATATGGAGAAATACCTCTGATTTTAATATTGAGGAAATAGTTTGGCTGCAAAGACGAGCCTGTACAATAATACTAGCAACCTGGAAACAGTTGTTGTTGTTTTTGTAGGGTTTAACATTATTTTTCAACACAAGATTGGCTATACATGGCGGCCAGTATAAATGGTGAAGGAAGAACCCAGGAAAACCACAGAAAGAACCACCAACCCATGAGAAGCTACTGGCAAGCTTTCTCACGTACCCGCATTGTCCGAGCCCGAGACTCGAACCCACACAGACAGAGGTGAGACAGCAGTGATCTGTAACGGTGAGCGATTTAGACCAATTGGCCATGCGGGTCCCCCCTGGAAACATTAGAGATGATGGATACTTTAAACATCATACCAAATTTCCAAGAATGACTCTACCTATGGAAAGCTGATATGTTGTATAATAATAATTTTAAATGCAGAGAAACCAGCAGCACTTAAAAAAAAAAAAATGTTATTATTATAAAACCAAAAAAACATTATTTCTAAACAGTTTTCAATACTGTTACAATATATGAAATAATATCCCAAATGAAATAATAGAATCTTGCAGCATGTCAGCTTTTCACCAAGGGTATATTCAATAGATGATATCTGAATCTAATTTATACCACATGGCCTTTCCACATTTTTGTAGACAAGTATATGTCAGTACATGTTATGCAAGAGTTTAACTTCACTTATTAGTATGTTCACAATTTACATGTATAGTTTAACTGTTAACTAGTATGGGTCTTTAATTTCTGTGTACATTACTACTTTATGAATGTGTGACAAGGATAGTGATAGATTGCATGATATGTATATATATATATATATATATATATATATATATATATATATATATATATACACACACACACATACTATAGAAGACCTCAAGGTAAATTAGTTGTGTTTTGTAACGAATTGAATTACCCTCATTAAATAAAGTCTGTATTATTATTATTATTATTAGTGAGATACATTTTATACATACAGAATTATATTTATTATATGATCATTTTTCATCCTTAACATTACATTGTCAGAACTGTGATTTTTTTTTTTTTGCATAATGAATGGCTTCATATTGCACATGTATCAAAAAACAGTTCTGTTTATTAGGAACTACTTTGATTGTAAATAATGTACTTGCATGAAGCATATGCCTTAGCTTTTATTTTATTAGATTTGTTTGTAGATGAACTAAAGAAGCTTTTTCATCTATATGAAAATATAGATGATAAAGTGAACAATGTGGACAAGTTTATTGACTCACAAATGAGACTTTCAAACAAGCAAACAGATGAATTTGATATTTGCACTGTCAAGATATGTGATATCCCTTGGCCTCAGTATGCTCTTCTGTGCTATTTGTATAACCCCATAGAGCACTGGTCTAGATTTGAACCATTCCATTTACAAAAAATTACAAACATTTCTTCTAAATAACTGTTTAAATGATCAGAATGGTATTTTCAATACTGTGTTTCTCATGTTTGTTATGGACATTGTGAATTGTTGTGGACATTGTGACATTCATTCATTTGCTTGTTTGAAAGTTAAATGTATGACCCCATGAACTCATCCACATTGTTCACTTTATCATCTTTACTTTGAAATAGATGAAACAGCTGTTTTAGTTCATCCACAGATAAATCTAATAAACTGAAACCTAGAGTCTACTACATGAGTGTACATGGTTTGTTTACAAAGTAGTTCCTAATGCACTATAAAGTTTCTAGGTACCATGTCATGCATGTGCATACAATATCAAGGTGTTCAGTATCATAAGATACTGCACGATTCTGACAATGTAAAGTTAACAGAGAAGAAAAAAAAGGAGCATATAATAAAAACATAGTTATGGCCTGTAAAATGTCCATTGCTTGGCCATTACCAGTAATATGACATTTAGCCTGTTGACAACATTGCTATATTTACCAGTGTACTACATAGTTATTTGTCTGAATAGGTTTGTTTTATCTGTGTTAAGCAAATGAAAAAGAAGAATATATCTGTTTTGGCATGGCCTATACACGCTGATTTTCTTCCTAAAAATGGAATCTTCATTTGTGCCAGCAAAAGCCAACAATCAGCCTCAACAAACTGAAACTCCAAGCAGAGCACATCACTGCTGGTTTCAGAGCAAGACATAGCACTACAGAACACATCTTCAGTCTTAGAATTCTCTGTAAAAAATATAAACAGGCAAGAATCAACAGGATGACGTCATGCCTTCATTGACTTCAGGAAGGCTTGTAACATGGTATGGCATGCAGCCATTCAGCACCATAGTAAACCTGTATGATAAGATTACTGCAGTTCTCATCAATGGCAACATAAGATATTGGTTCAGAACCACAGAGTCAAGTAGGTGTGCCTTCTGTCACCCACTATCTTCAATGTCTTCCTGGAAAGGATCATGTCTGATGCCTTGGAAGACCATGAGGGCAGTGTCAGTATTGGAGGCAGAACAATCACCAACCCAGCCCTTTGCTGATGATATATATAATAGATGGTTGAGCAGGAGATGAACAAGAACAGGTGACCTTAGTGAACCATCTCATACAGGCATCACTAAGGTAAGGATTAAAGATTAGTACTGAAAAAAAACAAGCTAATGACAACCCAAGTGGCATCCAAAAGGAATCAAGAGTGAATGGACAGAAGCTGACACAGCAACATGCTTTAGGTACCTAAGTGCAGTTAACCATTCCTGTGAGACTGCCTTGATCTCCCTAACTGATAAATGGCTTCAAGCACTTGACCAAGGTAGAATAACAGGAACTGTATTTGTAGATTTCAGGAAAGCTTTTGACATGGTGGATCATGAAATCCTTTTTAAGAAACTGAAAATCTACCAGTGTGATGAAAGAACAATTAGATGGTTTACTTCGTACATAAATGAGAGAATGCAACATGTTTACATAAATAATGTTCTGTCTGAACCTGAAACAATTTGATATGGAGTACCACAAGGTTCAATTCTTGGTCCATTACTATTCATTATATTTTTCAATGACCTACCACTTTTATTAAGAGATCAATATCATCTTCAGATCTCTATGCAGATGACACAACATTGTCAGACATCCAAAACACAAAGCATGAACTCGAAATTTCTTAAATTACAGAATGCCCTAAACAAACTGGAAAACTGGTTCACATGTAATGGCATAGTGGTAAATACTGGTAAAACTAAAATATTACTTATCTCAACACAGCAAAGAAGGACACATCTTTATAGTGATGAACTATGTCTGACATGGAAGGATACAAATCTGCAAATGGTCTGTCATGATAGACTGGTTGGTGTTCTGGTAGATAATAACCTATCATGGACTGAACATATCAAACATCAGTAAAAAAGTCAATTCAAGTTTTATGGCTTCTCAGTAGGATAAGACATTTTCTCCCTGAAAGGCACAGAAAACTATTTTATAACAGTTACATACAACCCTATTTGGACTACTGTAGTACAGTATGAGGTAATTCAAATGATAAAAACATAGCAAAGCTGGCACATCTTCAAAAAAGAGTATTTGGGCTAATATCAATCCAGAAAGAAAGCAAGGAAAGTTTAGCTGGTAGGTTAAAAATATTACCTATTAAAGACCAAATCTGTTTAAGAAAAGCCAAATTAATGTACAGGATATCTCATAATAGTGCTTCTGAATATTTACAATCACTATTCCAGTATAGGCTACCTGGTAATACTCCCCACCTGCGATCCATGTCTACCAAACAGTATAAAATTCCCTAACCAAATAAGGAGTTATTTAAAAAAAGTTTCCAATACTCTGGAACTCTGCTCTGGAATAGTATTCCAGTTGAGATTAGAAATGCCCACTTTATTTCATTCTTCCAAACCCAATATATCCAGTGGCTTCAGAGATGCAGCTTATTATTATTGTTATTATTATTATACCTCTGGTGAAGCTTCAAGCCCTGAAGTTCTTTCCAGGATTGTGCCGACAACAACTGCTCTGGCTAGACTGAAGTCTTTTTGGAAAAACAGTAACATGTTTCAGTCCAAGATCAAGATTATGTGCTCACTTTTCATGTCCATTTTCCTGTACACATTTGGGACATGGACCCAGAAAGCAGAACCTGAGAGAATAATCCATACTTTAGAGATGAAATCAATGATCCTAATAGTCTCATACTTAGTCCATGTCTGTATGAGAAGGCATAGAATTCAAGGTGCAGTTGGACCTTATGATGATCTCTCATCACCATAAGGAAATGCAAACTAAGATGGTATAGTCTTGTCTCGTGCTCATGTGGCCTGTCAAAGACAATCCTACAGGGCACAGTGAGAGGAAAGGGGAAACCAGACAGACAGACAGAAGAGATGTGAAGATATCAAAAGGTCGACAGACATGGGTTTTGGGTTTTGCAAAGTCCCAAAGAGCAGCGAGGAACAAGACAAAATGAAGATGGATTGTCACAAAGTCATAAATGGAGCCCCTATGACCACCCAGGACATGGGAGAAATGAAAAAAAAATGAAAAAAGGAAATGTACTAGCAGTTGGTTGAGTTTGTGTTCTTGATTATGTATTTTAATTGATGTGAATATGTCAAAAGGCTAATTGAAAATCAAGAAAAGTGAAAGGCACTGAAAGAGCAAATCCAAATCCTGACACACTAGTTAGCTTAAACATTTGTTTGACATAGGTAATGATTTTTTCTTTTCTTTTCTTTATTTTTTCATTTTTTCTTCTGTTTTTTTTCAGGGTTGGGGTTTGGGGGGGGGTGGCTCTGTGTGGCTGAGTGGTCTAAATCACTCACATGTACCAGTCAGTGCCATCTCACCTATTTTCATGTGGGTTTGTGTCTCAGGCTCAGCGAATATATGGGTACGTTAGAAAGCTGCCAGTAGCTTCCTGTGGGTCAGTGTTTCTTTACCAAGGTTTTCCCAGTTATAAATGAAAATGTTAGAGGAACTTAAGTATTTTGAAGTAAATCCAAAACTAATGCTTCACTATGGATGCAGTACTTGAACTCTTAGACTAATATGAGTTGTCTATCTTTGTCATAATCATTCTCAATCTGCTTAGATACACACCACCTGTCAAATGGTTGTTCTTTTTCCGTTGCAAACTTGACATGGGTGTGGCTATTTTCTTATTTGCAATTCCAAAACCTCATGTACCAACTCATAACCCTTCAAGATACTTTCCTTGACTGAATCATATTCAGCACTTCATAAGCTTTGCCAATAAGTACACTCTGTGAATTGTAATAACAAAGTGCTGTGCTCTCTTGACCATTTTAAATTCTCTGCTATTGTTTTCAAAATATGAAAAATATTGATCTTTTTCGAGAAAAGGGGGTACTAATTTGATATTTCTGATAACATCAAAGCTGAACTTTCTGTGCTTTATGCTTGCCAGTTCTAATTCTTTAACTGTTATTTGCATTTCCATCTCTCTTCTTTATGAATTTGCAACTTTATTTAGATCTGTTTCTTATATACACTGTTTACTGGGAATGTATTTTCCAATAGACGCCAGTTGATGGAATAGTCCTACTCATTTTGTGTTGCTTTGGTCTATTCATGTGCCCTAGCCTGACCAATGGTATGTTGACATAATAAAGAGGTGAAAACCCCATCAGTCATTGAGAAACTATGCCATAGGTGCCATTAGGTCTTATTATTAAGATTATTAATAATTGTCAGCACATATGTAATTTAAGCATCTATTTATAGATCCTACGTAACTACTATATTCTTAAGATACTCAGGTCACGTATGCAAAATTTAACTAAGATATGATTTACAGACATGAATACAAATTATACAAATTAGATGAAAGCATGCACCAGGAGTTACAAAAATATAGATATATACATAACACTATTGAGCAATCTAAAACCCTCAGATCCCTTTGACTCTGACTAGTTAGCTATAATGCATGTAGACACACTAATAGATGATGTTACTCTCAGTTTTCACTAAAGTTATTCTCTTGCATAACACATATTGACGTATACAAAAATGTGGATATGCCATGTGGCATAAGTTAGATTTAGATTTCATCCATTTAATATACCTGTTTTGAAATGACTTTTTCTTTGGTTTTTAAATTAGGAAGTTGTGGTATGTACATGAAGCCAAAAGGAATTGGTTTTTAATTCTGTGGAGAAACCTGTATCCAAACAGATTCAGTTTCATTCAGTTCTTGATCATCACACTGTTTTGCTATAATACCATTTCTGACATAAGCTAAGATAATCCACCTGCTGTTTTCCTGTCTTTAAGGAAATGTATATCATAATTATTTACTATCAGTTTTCTAAATAATTCTTTATTATTAACATTTCAGAAATTCCAATGACATGTACATTATTTTCTGGTGATGGAAGTGTAAGGCGCAGCCCACACCATCCAACAGTCCACTTTGTAGAAATCTTACACAGAGTCCCCTCTTCTTGCAAGAGGTGTGGGTTGGTGGATTATACCTTCTTTCAAGGTGTCCGCTTAATTTGGTTTTTTGTTATCTATAGGTTGACCGCCCTCGATGTTATTGCCCAGTTCAAGTAAAAATAAATATAAGTGTTGAAACTTGTAGGTGAAATAGATAGAGATCTGAGCAGATATATAGAACACACTAACATCAGGAATATACTCTGCTTTTAGAATTAAATCTTTCGTCGAATTACAAAGAAAACACAAATAGATTTAAATAAAATAACCGATCTGTTTATTGGTAGATTTAGTTCATCATAGGATCGAGTGAACACTCAAGTCCATGCCTTGTATGATTGCATAACCTGTTTCTTTGGTTCACTCGACTTCCACTGTAGCAGCAGCAGAGGGGGCGAACAAACCACTTGGCTGAAACGTCATTTGCTTAAAATAAAAGCTTCCTTCGAAATAAATAAATAAGGTCATTGATGCTAAACCAAAGCGTCTAACTTGACCAAGAGTTTCTCTAATTGGATTACTTTATTTTTTTGAAATTTGGTTTACCCATCGGATGTCTCATTGAGATCCTGCCCACTCTGCTGCTATTAATTTATCCAAATATTTTATCAAGTCCAATATGATATCTTGTTCTGGGATCATGTAAATTTGTTGTTATAAATCCATGTGGAGTAGCTTGCACTCGTGAAAAGAAGTTTTTAAATTTAATTATATCCATGTCACCACTACACCAAGTTTGATGAATATTTCGCAACGTATACGTATCGACTCCATTAAACATAACTAAAATATTACAGTTATCTCTTATCACTTTTGGTATTTGTGTGTATCGCTGAGTAACATGAATCACATCAGTGTTTTTATGTCTGCCACGTGAAAATATTCTAGCAGGATTTGCTTGTTTGTCCAGCATCACATCATTGTATACAACTAAATTATTATTACATGTAAACCCATCTAAAACATCAACACTCAGCACTTCATCGATATCAGTTATAAACTCGATAACATCATTATCTTCATCCAGTAATTTTGTATTTTCATTAAAATCTTTAAGTACATCATAGCATATCTGATCATCAACTGATGGTGCTACCAAATACAATTTATCCCACTTTAACCATCTCATTATCAGATTAAGTAATAATTAAGTAATAAATGCATCTTACCCGATCCAGATGGACCTATTATTGGTGTTTAACTGGCTCTTGCTTTCGTGTCGCTGAGAAATCAGTTATATCCATATTATAAAATAATATGAATATATATTGTTTACGCTGTAGAGCTAAAACTCCAACTAATGATCTATCCACTGTTACAACAAAAAATGCAAGAACAGCATACAGTGAAAGATGTGCAATATGTAATAGGAAGAAATGTTTGTTTTTACCCAAAAAAGACAGTGGTGATATTGCTACATTAATGTAAAAGTTCCTAGGAACTCCATGGGCTAAATACCCTGGAGAAAAACATCTACCAGGATATAATTATTGTGGTCCTGGTACTCGACTTGATATCAGGCTTGACAATCAGGATCAACCAAAACCAGGTGAGTATCCCATAAATGATACTGATAAAGCATGTCACGTTCATGATGTGGCTTATAAAAATAAAGATCTCCAAGATAGGCATATTGCAGATGTGAAGTTAATTCATTCGCTAGATTCCATAAAAAATAAAATATCAGAGAATCGATAGCTAATTGGTTGGTAAGATCCACGATGAAAAGTAAACTGGCTTTAGGGGCTGGTAATTAATTAATCAATTATTATAAATGGAATCAATTTATTATAGTCCAAGGGGATACTGGAGGGGTAAAGCAGTCGTTAGAAAACTCGCTGATGCAGCACATGTCACGCGTTCTGCCGCCGCAGCGTGGTTAGCATGACAGGTGATGTGGCAAATTTACCTACCATCACCGAAACGAATTAAGTAGGCATATTTTGATGTCAGTGTTCCTAATGAAGTTCATCAAGCAGATATTCTTTTTTTACCTCATGATACGATTAAAGCACGTAGACGTCAAATAACGTACAAATACGTGTTAACTGTCATTGACATTGCAAGTAGATATAAAGATGCAGAACCACTATCAACGAAGTAGCTTCTGTGTTTGAATGAATTTATTAATGAGGTGGTCTACGATGGCCACAGCTATTACAGGTTGATCCTGGGAAAGAATTGTTTGGTCCAGTATCATCGCTGATGAAGTGACATATTGTCAAAATCAGACGAGGACACACTGCAATTCATCGTGATCAGGCAATTGTTGAACGATTCAATCGAACACTTGCTGAGTGGTTATTTTGATATCAATACGCGAAGGAGTTCATTCAAGACAAGAGATCTCGCAAATGGGTTGCAAGATTACCAAGCTTGATAACTGCATTAAATAATGAAGTAACTCGAACAACCAACATGAAACCCACTAGTGCAATTACAAAAGCGCATATACCAATACAACGACATAGTTTTTCAGCGCAGCCACTATTGGGTAATATTACTGTAAGATATTTATATGAACCAGGTGAACTTGAAGGTGGTTAAAAAAGAGCAACTGATTCTATTTTGGAGTATTATGACGCACAAGATATCTAGCATAGTAAGATCTACTGGTAGACTCACAATCTACAGACTGGATTCAACTGCTCCTCAACGTGGATTCACATGTGAACAATTACAAGTAATTCCTGAGGATACACAATTACCACTGCAATCACTTAACTAGCACCCCTACGTCAATTACACTCAAGACAGGTCAACATCACATTTTCGTGTGTATGGCCAAGACGATTATTTTTTCTATCCATGGTAAATTGTCTTGGATTATTACTTGAATATTTCCACAGCATTATAAAATTACAACTTGCACAATGATTATTCTTTAGTTGTTTCAGCGTGTTGATAAATTCAACATCAAGATCAAAATACGTTTATTTTTTTTTATCATATTGTTTATAACTGGCTAAATTTTTTCTTATTATATCGTTGTCAATATCATCATCACTGATCACTGACTCATCCATGATAATTCTCCGCAACTGAGAAATTCTTTTGACTCAAGACACTGTGAGACAAACTAAATTTGACCACTCGATACGATCATCGACGATCCAAACAACTGTATCAGAGATGGTTAATCCTTGAGATGAGTGAATCATCATCGCATGTCCTAGTGTCCATGGAGATTTGTTCATTTTTAGCGCATCCTCAACAACATTGGCATCAGCTGTGACAATATCATTTAATACTAAATTCTGTTTCTCGGTCTGTCCTGGTATATCAACATCAATATTCTGCCGCTGTGTATCTGCTGGTCGATAACATAACGGAACTGGCAGTGTTGGAAATTTGTCTTTATGTAACTGAAGCAACCACTGCTGAAGTGTATCACGAACTATCTTTCTACTTGAAACTATCAAATCATTTGGTCTCCACGTTTGCAGAAAGTCGTTCATAGAGGTTTCTGAAATTATCCCATGCATTACTTCACATTGAAGTTTATTAGGTTGTTGTCTGATCAATTTTTTAAACTGTTTTAATTCTGTATCAAGTGCTCTCTGATCATCATTTATTTCTTCGTAATAATCAACAAAATTATTTAACCAATCATGTGGAAATGGTCCAACAAACGGTGGTGGTTGACCGAGATCGCCACACATAACCACAGCTGTATTTCTTGTTAATGACCAATCAAGAAATGTTTTTAATGTTTCTAGCGGTACAGTGCATATTTCATCCCAAATGATAATCCTTGGAATATATTTTTCTCCCATCCTCGAAGAAGTCCATGCATCACCCTTCCATCAGAAGAAGCTGTGATAGGTATATGATTGCACTCCTTGTTGTTTCATCTCTCGCGCGAGTCTGTGTGTAGGTGTCAGCACGATATCTAATTTCTAAAATAGTTCGATCGCTCAAGTGGTTTTACCAGAATCTCCCGGTTCATTTAGATAAACGGTCTTGTGTCTGGTTATGGATCATATACCGATGGTGCAGACAATAGTTTTAATATCTGATCTTGAGTCTCTGATTCTACCGCTGTCAGTAAACACTGGAATGTAACCAATGACTGCACCAGGTACTCGTCGAATTATATCATTCCATTTGATGTTGCTCGTATCAGTCCTGAAAAACAACAACTTCATCTCGGTCAACTCCAGCCAGGTTCATAATATCAGCAAGTTCATCTTTAGTCACGTACTTTGACAAATTAATGTCATCTTTTTTTTTTTTTTGTCGTTGATAGAAGATATCCGTAAATATCAAACATTATAATTTAAGATCCATTCAAAACGAAGAGGTTACTTGTATAATCATGCACAACTTTATGAGGTGCCATGGAAGACTTTGATATAGCATTAAGTACAATAACTACTAAACTGCCGCATATTGGCAGATCTGTCATTGTTTGTGTTGGTAGCGTTGAATATGAAACCGCTGCTTGAAGTGGTGCGACATGCTTGATAAGCTCACAAAGTGGAGCTAACCCATATGAATCAAAAGAAACGATTCCACTTGGATCAATTGCGTATGATATCCAATGAGTACTGGGTCCTGAATTATCATCAAGATTAATAATACCCATTTTAATACTGTTTGGTCGGTCTGGCAATTGATCTCGCATAAAAACACCTCTGAAGTTTTTTATTTTTAGTTGTTTAGCAGCATCAAGTAAATCAAAATTTGATGCTGGAATAATTAACGAAGTGTTCCTGAAAGCCTCAGACTTCTTCCTCGATGAGATCCTGATAATCTTAGACCCAGTCCTCTTTTTTTTAATCCTTTTCCTGTTGCTTTCTTTAATGCCATTCCAGCAGCGTTTCCAACAGCACCTAATTCGGCTGCTTTTGCTACGGCAGGTGCAGCTGCAGCAATTAATGCTGGAATAGCCTCAAGAAGTGGAAAAATACCATCTGTTTTGATTGAGTCTTTAATCACACCCGCAGAGAGATTAAGTTTGACACCTGTTTTTGATTGTTTAGCGCCGTTGAAGTGTTTAAGTTGACCTTCAGATAATGATAATTTATTTTGACCACCTGTGATCTGATCTTACTTTAGTGATATTTTCATTCTGCTGTTTTTGCTGAATTTGATTGAAGGTTTTTAATCTGACCAGGAGTCAGACTGACACTAACGTGATGATATGGCATTTTATGATAATACTCGTGTTTTTAAATAACATAATTAAAGAATTTTAATCACTAGTATTTCAGTGCACCATATGATAAATGGACCCTGGAATTTTGGCCATAAAGCTTCTTGCTGAAATAACCATTGTCTATGGGGTAGTCGTCGTATTTGCATACAAGCTTACACTTCCATTGGCTTGCCAGGTGGCAGATAGATTCATTTATTTCTCATACATCACAGCTTTCTCCTGGAATCAGTTCACATCATAGAATTTCACAATGGGAAATTTATCAATTATATAATGTAATATATGATGATAGACTTTTAACTAGCTTGTGATCACTTCCATTAGCATCATTGTATTCCCCTATTTCAATCACAATCATGGAGAATTTTCTTATATTCCAGAAACAGCGTGTTTTTTAACATTTAACATAAGCCAGCAATAATCCTTCAAAGCTTACCTTGTTCAGCATCACACACAAGATTAGCTCAAATACATTTTCAAAACTTCTCCATTGTTTTGCCAAATACAGAGTTGTTAATGAGTTTAAAGAAATCTTTTTCATAATCATTGGTGACATGTATGCACAAATCCATATTCCTCTGAATTTATGGGGCTATCCAGGCTCTTTGGTGAAATACAGACACTCAATGAACATTAGTTACATGCATTGCTAATTGCAGGTACAACTGTAGATTTTGTATATGCATGCAGTACCTAATTGACTTTACTCCTTAGACTTGAAACAGCTTTGGTACATTCAATAAATGTATGTCCTGATTCATTCACAGTTGGGCACTGATAAGGTGACAACCACCCATGAGGCATTGGTAGTGAAGTGCTAATGGATAATCTTTGAGAGCAAGGTGAAGCTTTTCGGGGTATTCTATATCAGTGTCAAAGAAGTATTTTTGGTCACTGTTACTGTTGTATGTATACATGTTTTTGTATGATGTAACTGTTTGTGGCAGAGGGTCTATGTTTGGTTGGTTTGCATGCTTATATCGATGAATTGCCATTGATATTTTGCCATGAAGTGAGCATTCAATCAACACATGTTGGTCAATATTGTTGAGCAATTCCAACTCTATTTTGATTTATGACAACAATACATACCAGGCCATTCCTGGTTATGAGAAATAATGTGCAGGATCAAGCTTTCACATGCATATGGCAGTGTCACAATATTTTCAAACACATCAACAAGTAATAACACATCATTGTGTTAATACAAAATCCTGATAATAATAATAATATTGAGGACTTTGTATAGCGCCTAATCTTTAGAAGCTCTAAGCGCTTTACAACACTAGACAAGACCTATAAGATAAAAAACATATAATGATATGATTACAAAAACAAACACCATGAAATTAGAAAACTTTAAAAAAAACATGCTGAGAATATTTAAGGTAGGAAACATGCATGATAGCCACCCATGGTTTTACAATATAGAATATTGACCAAACCTTGCATGTTCATAATATTTTTCTGACATACCCTCATGTGACAGCACTGAATAAAACACTTCATTGGTGGCAGCTGAGTTTTAGCAACTTTGTCACAGTCGTTCATGTACATCTATTGATACACATCTTTTCTAGTTAACAAGTTTGTTTTGGTGGCACAATATCAGTTAGTAGTTCTGAAGTTTTCTGCCATTAAATAACTAACTTGGACTAATTAAAAAACTGTAATGAATTAATTAACTGTAGTTGTCAGAGTTTAAACATATGTATTTTTCTATGTTTTTTTTAGAATAATACCTTTTTGTACCTTTTGATGCAGATGCAGCTGATTGCATTATTAAATGTAATGAAGGTATTGAAGTACTGCAGGAATTTTTGTTTCCTTAGGTAAATTCACAATTGTAAAATACATCCATTGTGTGCAGTTCTCAGTATGCATCTGTGATGTGACAGTGTTTACAGACTTGAGAAGCTATGATTCCACTTTCAATTCCATTTAAAGGACCATCAGAGATTCAGCAATGAGTGGCTGTGGAAAACTCAAGAATATTGTCACTGGTCATTATCTGCAGGCAAATAGAGCTGTAGCTGAATCCATTTTTCTGTAACTTCAAGCGATTTACGAAAACTTCAGCAGAGTCCTTGTGACAGTATAATACTGGTGACTCAGTTGCCCATCACATCTAACTATGGTACTGTATAATAAAACAAGAATGGGACTTGTTCAACAACTTGGGCTGTGTTTGTTGTATTTATTTGGACCTGGTCATTAAAAGCAGAGCTTTCCACAGGAACATTGGGACATTCAAAGTCTGCATATATGATATACAGTAGGGTGGATTATCTGGGGCAACAAGTTGATCAAATGCAACTATGGGTCTCAGTAATTCAAGTATGTCAGTTTATGGCGTGGTATTCATATTCCACTCTCGTGTGTTTAGTTTTAGCTGATGCACAGTAATGGGAAAGCTTTCTCTGGTTGGAAAGTCTGTGAATAGCTTGTTTTAATTTTGTTTTTCGACCAAGATCAGAAGCCCCAATCACTTCAATCCAGCTGTTATTTCATTTCTGTCCGTGTCTGTTCCTCAACAGCTTCAGGTGTTTATGTAATCCCAGGTGTTTGTACAATCATGGGTGCTTGTGCAAATCTTCGCTGATGCACATGATAATACAAATAGATCCACATAGTCGGCGAAGTTGATTCCTTGATTTGACTTTGATGCTGCACATAAGACTGTGATTTGCAATACTATAAAACCTGTCTTGAGAGACCAGATTGTCCTTGCACAGATTTATTGGTTATATAGTGTTATGACCTATCATGACAGACCACCTGTCATGAAAGACCATTATTATTTGGGAGAAGGGTGGTCTTTCAAGACAGGTTCTGCAATATTCATGACATGTTCTGAGACATATTTCGCATATGCCTTTGCATGTATTATGACCCAATGTCACTGAATTTCTTATATATGTAAGAGCTTGTCTAACTGGGCAAAAACACTGTAGAATAAGATCATTATTTATCTTGATCTGAAATACTTCCCAAGTGTTATTTAAATAAATTGGCACATCATCTGAATAAAATCACTAATAAATAAATCAATAAACTTAAGGAGAATGTTTCTTAAATAGGAGCTATCCTAGATCAATTAACACACATCCAACCTGCATACTGCCATTTGGAGCATCAAATTCAATAATTGTAAAAATTCTGGATTCTTTTTAGATCTCAGATTATTGTTTTTGTCTCCATTAAACTGAAAAGGGGATCATAAAATCTATTCCATGTGTTAGTGATTGTCATTGTCTTTTCCAGTTGCCACTGTTTTATCTCATCATAAGTCTCCAATGGTATTTTATACAAAAGTTTCTGTAAGTCCTGCAAGTAGTAACATAAATTTGCAAATCAGCCCTTTTCAAACAAATACTATTTTTTTTTAGGGTCCTGATCATGAAATTTCCTTGTGGTATTAGATAAAATATATTTCAGTAAGAAGTCAACCCAAATAAATTGAAATGATCCATTGCTGTGTATTACACAAACACAGATTTGGCTAGACTGTGTTTGTTTGTACCCATTCATAAATGTTTTGGAATCTTTGAAAATTTTCTCAATAGCTTTTGGGGTTTCTTTTGTGTCTAACTTGCAAATTTCTTCAAGTGCTTGCAATGCTTTACTTCTGCATTGTAACGTATGTATCATTTGATAAAACATACTTCTTATTAGTGAATGTAGATAATGGCATCATTATATAAATACTAAACACATTTGTCAAATTGATTTGCTTTTGGAGATCTTCATTTTACTCCTAGAATATTTGCTGCTAACATCATCATGTTCCCTCATTGGAGATGTACTTAAATGATCTATAGTAGAAGTCACATGAGTCATGTATGCATATTTACTCATTTTAAATTAAATACAAATTGGTCTTTAAAAATTTAACACTACTTTTATTTAACCAAAGCCTATTTAATCCTGATTATTGAATGAACTGCAACTTAAATGTCATCAAGAAAATACCAAATGAAATTATAAATCTCTACGGTCTTTTACAATGGTGACCATGTACTTAACTTGGGTCAAGAAAAAAGCACTTCGAGTGGAATCATCACAATATGAGGTAGTATGAATTGTTTTATCGATTTTGCCATGTGCACTTCTTGGGCATCTATATAATGACCTTCCAAAGGAATGTGGATGTATACTTGCCACTTAAAGTTATGTAGATTAAAATTTAAAAAAATGACACCCGTTACTGAAATAGTCTGTTGAATGCCTACATGATCTGTGTGACTTTTACTCTAGTCAGTGTAATTTTTTCTTGCACATCAAATAAAGTTTGTATCATGTTCTGTTCATAGACTTGAACAAGCCTGCATCATTGCTGTTCAAAGAGCTTTTCTAAGATGTTCCTAAATTAATTTATTTTATCAATATGTTCAGCATATGTGTTTGAAAATGCATTTATCATCTTTTGGGTCTGTTTAAATTTGTATGATGCATTTGAATGAAACAACAATTTAATCTTTGTTGTGATATTAATTACATGCCAGTCATTTAGCAGAATAATCCCTTTACCAGAGATTTCCATAAATTATTTTGAAAATCTGTATTATAACCATGCTAATCCTTCAAAATGAAAGGATATATCTCTGACTGGGTTGTGCCTTTGAAATGGTATCTTTGAGATTATTAATACTTGACTAGTTGTAAGCTGTTACATATGTGATTGTTATGATGGAACTGATGTTTGTAGTTCATACCAATTACAGTGATTCCAATGCTACCCCATATGAGCTCCTAATATGCCATATAACATCCTAGTAGGCCTAGATGTCATTCAGATTCATCAAAGTGCAATGTATTTGTAACTGATATCAACCTTACATCATCAGATTAACTTTCATTTATTTGCAATCAAATCAGACATCAACATTTCAAATGTGAAAGAATTTTTTTTCCAGTAGTAGGATTCAGACCAACAATGTTGTGTTTGGTTACCAGACATTGCTGCACAAGTGTTATATGGATAAGTAACAGAAAAGAGTGAAAAGCAACAAGCTTTGCAAAGTTCAACAAATAATTTATTTCCTTAGAAAACAAAGTGAATTTATAAAGCAAAGGAACTTATCGTATTGTGAATTAAATCCCAAATAATCCTAGAATGACAGACACAAGTCCTAATAATTAAAGTTGTGAATAAACTTTAGTAGAAATTGAAATTAAATCCTTTGCTGAAGGTGATGATGTTCCTGTGTTGGCCTGTATTGTGGTTTTGTACCAATAGTTTTTTATTGATTTGCATTAATATATTTCCAGGTTTTAATTAACTATAAATTCTAGTGAATTTCTCTTTTACTAGAATCTTTTTTTTTTACAAGTTCTCTGCATTTCCAGAGAAAAATCACTTGATTAAATAATTTAAGAAATACATTCCAGCCCAAGTAAACTACTGGGCACAACAATAATTAGAGTTTGATTCTGTTAGATCATGAGGCATGAATAAATAATATTTTCCAGTAACAAGATTATATAATATTCTTCCTAACCTCAGGTCACATTTAGCATTTTTTTTAAAAACTATTACCTATTGGAAAATGTCAATCTCTAAATGCTTACAAGATATAATGGTCGTTATGATTAGAAGATCTGTTACTAAAATTATAATCTACAACCTGGAATATGTCAGATATGCCAGGTATATTTGTAGGAAACCCCAATAACCTAAACCCAGACCCAAATAAACATGTTTACTTCTATTAATAATGATCCTAATATTAAACCCATACACATAGGGAATATTTTAGCTGTGTATTAGTTGTTTACAGAATATTAAAAAAAAAAAATTTTGGTCAAGCAGAAAATAAACATGATTTTGGCTGAACATCAACTCCAACATACAATGTTACATTACAATAGCATATAATGATTTTAAAAAAAAATATTAAAAAAACTAACAAACAGTGCAGATTAAATACACATAACAGAAGCTAAGATAAAAAAGTACATCATTTTAATTACAATTTCATGACATTATACATGGCGCCTTGTAATGGTAAGCATACATAGTCATGAATAGTAATTTTAGGTCTAATAAATATTTACAAGGTTGATTGCCTGTCAAAAATTTAAGGTATTTTCAATATTTGCAGAAACATAGTTCTGGTATGAAGTTAGGCATGTCTTTATTTGAGGTTAAAGCAAACCAAAATTAGGACATTCTATGACTACATTAAAAACAACTCACTTTTCTTTGAATTAAACTTGCCAAAATGAGCTGCTTGCTGATTTACATTCATCATACCAAAACCAACTGAATCTGTTTTAAACACAGCAGAAAGCTTATATGGCTAAATATAGATTGGGTAGTAACTGTGTTAAAACTGTTTTTGCTGTGTATAATCATACTGTATACAGTGTCAGAGACACAGGTTACACATAGGATATGGCTTTTTTGCTAAATTAAGCAAAAGTCATACAGTATGGAGGCTGTGACCTAGAAAACTAGCAAAAAAATAAAAAAATACAAAACTGCCATTGTCAAATGGCAGAGGCCAAAAACAAAAAAAAGACAAAGCAAAGGAGAAAAGAACTATTCAAAAGGAATATGACCCTTTCAAATGTAAAGGGTACCGGTAGTTAGAGAACTTGCTTGGAATATGGAAACAGGATGCATGCTAAGACCACATTAAAGCTGTTATGGTTCATTCAGTTCAACATTGAGAATGATATCCTAGACCAGGGGTGTCCAAAGTCCGGCCCGCGAGCCAATCACGGCCTGCGGTAAGATTTCATACCGCCCGCAGCTTCGATCATATAATGTATTATTTATGGCCCGCTAGCCTGCGAACCCTTCTCTGCTCATTTCTGCCATGGTGACTGAAAAGAAAAAGAGGAAAGCTGACAATGAGGGCTGCCGCTTTCAGGAGAGATGGGAATTACAGTACCTTTTCACTGAAAATCGAGGCAAATTGTGTTTGTCTCATTTGTAATGAGATGGTTGCCTTGTTTAAGGATTTCAGTGTAAAGAGACACTACCAGACTAAACATGTAACACATACGACAAGCTAATAGGGAGTGACCGCGCTGAAAAAGTGAAGCAACTCCAAGCTGCTCTGGCATCACAACAGCGATTTCTGAAAGATCTTTTAAAAGACAAAAGCAAAATTCACTTGTTTTAAACTTTACTGATAACAGAAAACTTTGCATTAGTTATAACTCCTGTTTAAAATGACCATGAGGCAAAGATATTTATCTAACTCATGGAAATTTAAGGTATTACATACAGTTCAATGTTATCTGACTCTCCAGATATGAATGTAAGGCATAATTGTGTTTTTAGAGTTGTTCTTGTCTGCCTGAGTGGCTTATATTTAGTTACATTGCCATTTGAAAAATAAAGATAATTGTGACAATGAAAATTGTTTTATTTATTTATTATTTGTTTTTTATTTATTTATTGTTCTATAACCATGTATATTTGCATGTAACTTTTGTGGTTTAAAAAAACATCAGAAGGAACTATTGGCCCCCGGGAATCTTCACTTTATCACATCTGGCCCTCTTTGCAAAAGGTTTGGACACCCCTGTCCTAGACTGTAGTTCTGTGAATTTTCATGCAAGCCTCTCATAATATAGTTAAAGTTATAGAATTCTTTTCAGACATAAATGATTTCAACACCATTTATATCAGCATACGGAGCAATACTACTTGTTTTTGATATATCCTGAAAAAGAGCGGTCTCTGTACATGTAATTGGCCATGTTATCCCAGGAGTTATGGCAGTTCATTTTTGATACAGGACTAATCAATTATGGAAACCACGGCATGACACTGGTAAACAAACATAACATTGTCTGCTCATTAGATAAATTATATAACAAAATAAAACATACATGAAGTAAACTTTAATTTAGTTTAAAAAAATTAGAGGGTCCAGATGATGTTTTTGAATTAGGTGAATATATCCAGATTTCAAGATGCTGTGAAAATTCACTGTGCTCCATACATGGATATCGGCCATGATGCTGAGCTTAAACTATAACTGTCCAGCTGCATCATGCTGATGTGGATGCATTTATACAGTTCCAGCAATCTACTGCTGGAACCTATGATTCCATAGACTTAATTTCATGAGTAGCTGTATTTTGGATACCACTGACTCATCTTTGGAGGCTGTGTCTAGTTCTGTCACAGACAGTGGATAAGGATCTTGATTTTTATGCAGACTATAAATCAGGCTGGTCATCAATGATTTGATTATGATGCCCAGCATCTATGTAAGTTCTGTAATGATCTGGATTGGCTGGACAGTGAGCATCATTGTCCTGGTTTGTAAATAGTAGCCATGTTATGCTTAATTTAATAAAATGTAATAAATTTGACATATGACCTAAATATTTTATTTTGTGTTGTTTATGTTCTATATTGCATTAAATAAATAACCATACTAAAGGCCAATTCATTGACTACATTTTGTCATCTTGTGTGATAAAAAGTTGGAATATTTGGTCATGGACAGGACCAGTAGTCTTTTCAAGTTACTGGCCCAGTGGGCCTGCAGGATTGTTTGGCAAGTTTCACACATTATTCAGAAAACCATTCAGAAATTCTTTTACTTGGTGATGCAGATTTGACAATCAATTTAGGTAAATATGAGTTTCACCATGCTTATGTGACATCTTTAGTACATATTCTGTCAAGTCAAACCTTTAGAAGTTGGGGTCAAGGCTATGAATTCCAGTGCCTGGTAGTAAAAAGCATCGGATGTGAATTTTGTACATGTCTGATTACTATCAGAAATTTGATCAAATTTTTCTATAATTGCTGAACCCCTCACAAATTTGTTGAGTAAGAAATGCAAGTTTCATTGATCTGATGAATGTCAGGAGTAATTAGATAAATTAAAGGCCATAAATAAGAGTGCACCAGTTCTATCAGCTCTAAGTTTAAGAGAATTATTTAAAATGTTGATGCAAGTAATATAGGGGCTGCTTGAGTATTGATTCAAAAAGTACAAAAATGGTGTGGATGATCCAGTGTGCTATTTTTCTAATAGAAGCTAAACAAGCATTAGTGAAATTATTCCACAATCAATATAGAATGTTTGCCTTTGATATTGGCTTTGCAACACTTTGAAGTCCAGAATAAATCCAAAAACTAAAGGTGATGATGTGTCTGCTATAACTCCTAGTATGTTGATGTGCCAGCAGTAATATAATTCCTGGTTTGAATTCACTAAAAACTCCAGTGAATGTCTCTATCCAAGAATTTTATCAGAGCACTTTTGTATTTCCAGAGAAAATAATCACTTGAATTCAGTAATTTGAAGAAAATAGATTCCAGCCCAAAGTTACTGGTCACAACATATAATACAACTTGATTGTGCTAAATCTTAAAGCATGAATCTTAAAGCATGAATGATAAAATTCTCTCATTTACAATATATATAGTTCTCTACTTGACCCCAGGTCACAATTAGCATTTTCTAATTAAAAAAAGAACATTACCTAATGGAAAAAAACTTTCTAGACTGATCCTAATGTTTACAAAATCAAAACCATAGCCTGGAATACACTCAGGAAATTCCAAAAGTTAGACCCAAATAAACATATTTACTTCTTCTGTTAATGATATTGCTGATTTTAAACCCCTATACATAGAGAATAATTTAGCTATGTATTAGTTGTTTACAATGAATAAAGTAAAATAAGTCAATTTGGGTCAAGCAGAAATGAACTTAGTTTTGGACAAGGTCAAGTCCAACACAACATTGTTACATTACAATAGCATGTAATGATATAAAATAAAACTTAACAAACAAAGCAAATTAAATATACATAACACTATAGATAACAATATAGATATATAGGTAGGTAGGTAGTGTGTTTTACCTTTGTCCATGATTGAAGATAATTGTGTATGTACCTTATTTTTGTCATGTTTGTAAGTTATAAACAAGTTGTTGACTGATATTTGAATTCCAAGTCTAGCCTTATTTACAAACATAAAATGTTCTGAAAGTTACCTCGTGACCCACATCCAGGTCATTTTACAGTGTCTTAGGTTTCTCTAGAAGTTTATGGTAAGTAAAATTATTCATTCCCATTTTGATCCAGTCTGTCAAATCATTTACTGTTGTATTAAGATAGAATTTGAGAGGGATCATTTATTTAAACTATTAAATGGAATTATAAAGTGTTTATTGACCATTTTGGACTCAATCTTTATTTTGGGGAATATTGTTAGTTCATTCAAGGTCATTCTGGATTATATCATTGTGATCCATCAAGACTGTTGGTACATAAAGTTATTCACGGAACACTTGATACTTTTGGACTTGTGATAGAACCTTATGGATTATTTGAGATTTAGTTCATAATACTGTAGTTCCTGTTAAATTTTTACTTTGTAACTTAGAGAAATAAATTTATTTGTTGATTGTAATAAATGTGTTCGTTTGCCTCTTTCTGTTACTTAGTTTAAGACCACAGAATCATCACAATATCTTGAAATGACTACTATAGATAATCTTTCTGCACTGCAAGTATTTGCTAACCTGTACAGATCTAACATATGAGAACATGAGAACAAATGCATTAGCCTAGCATCCATGGTTTGTTGTCATTCATAAGAAGATACATGTTATCCTCACATCATCAAAACCAGTCAGAAGTCTGGTAAAACTTTGTCCACATATTAGCCTTGAGATCTTATGATATCTTTGAGATATTCAATATGGCAACCAGGGTGGTTGTCTTAAACTTGACACATGCAGTCAACCCAAGGTCCAGTTGATCCCAATTCTGCTTATTACTAAGTCTTGGATTGATTTGCTTTTTATTACAAGTTTGTCTTAATGACGTATAAAAATAAATGTCAACATGATATACATGCTACCAGATCTTTTTTCTGATTACAGAAAACATAGAAAGAGTCGTGAGTATTGCTTTTGTCTTAGTAAATTCAATCATAATCCATTGTGTTGACAGTTTTTCATAAGTCCACTGTACATATTAGGTAGGTTACTGAATGATTGTAATTTGGTATTACAGATATTTATGAAGGCATTAATATGTGCAGTACTATGCAGGGTCTATATAACCTGTTGTCCATAGTGAACATGGCTTTTCTTGGAAAATGTATCTGAGTACATGAGTCAGAGAGTTAGGATGCAATAGAAAGTGAAAGTTTACATTTGGCCTCTATTCAGGAAAGTTGATTATAGTCTGTAGAGGAAATTAAAAATAATATAAACTTGACCAACTTATAGATTTTTGATGATTAACTCTATTTCTACTATTGTGGTGGGACTTTCAATGGTGACTTTCTCATTGAGAATGGATGTAATTTAATTATGTTGGATATGTTATGATGGCATATTTTTGATGTGGTAAATGTTATTACAAAAAAGTAGAAATTACTGCTCTATTTTGATATAATAATGTAATAGAGTAATATGGACTTTCTACTCGCATTACTAATACAGCAGGAAAAAGCTAATTTTTTTTAGACTTGAGCAGATTGGTAAGAACTGCACAGTGATAGGTGGACCCTTGCAAAAATTTAGGATTCATTTGATATTTTGAGTAAGAAAGTGGCCAGGATATGAAAACAATGGATCCAGTATGCTAAAGAAAACAAAACAAAAATCAAAAACATCTTTTGTACGCCTGGCATCTGGCTGAACAAAAGTTTTCTGGAAACAGATGTATTCATAAGTAATCTCAAAATGCATTTCCATTTGTTTAGAAAAAGTTGAGATAGGCCAAATTCTTAAAAAATCTAGGAAAATTTCAAGACTGTAATGTTGATACTAAGAAGTGATGTTAATATTCCTAGGAATTGGTGTCTAAAAACAAGTTTTGTACCTATAAATATAAAGATGTGAGATACTTGATAAAATAAAGCTAGTAGCCAAATAAGAAAACTGCAGATTCGACTTACATCTGGTTTGTAATAATAAAAAGCTGATAAGTGTAATATGGTTATACACCTGAATGTATTTATAAAGTTAGCTCACAGCTAAGACATTTTTTTTTATTTTTTAAATTCATTACATATAATATACATTGTGTTTCTAGACAGTTTGTAACTTTTTATTTTTTTCCCACTAATAAAACCTAACTCTTTATTTCTAGAATTAAAGGACAATCCAGTATATGATCCCACCATTTCAAGATCTGGTACTGGTATAGCAATGGTCATTCATGCAGAGGATCCCAGTAAACTGTATGCCCAAGTTGACAAGACCAAAACCAACAAGGAAAAAGGTGAGATTTCATATTTTAAATCTACACAAGTTTTACTAAGTTTTCATTATTTCCTAGTTGAAATGTATAGATGTAGTTGCATTTTCAATGACTTACATGGAAATACAACTTAAGATATACTTAAAATATATATATATATATATATATATATATATATATATATATATATATATATATATATATATATATATATATATATATGGTTGCCATATTAACTAATTTTAGGAAGCAAATCAAATGTCCATCAGCAATTTGAGAATTATATAATATGGCAACCAGACACTTTCTGAACTTAGTATAAGAGCACTTGAACAAGCTGTAGCAAAAAGAAACTTTGCTGTATGTAATTATTAAATGTGGTGGATAATGTTTATTATTTTTATCAAGATTTACTCTTAGTTTATCTTATGTATTATCCTTCCATGCTACACTAGTTTTGTCTCAAACGTTTTATGCTTATAAAAATATTTAGTAGCCATAAGGTACAGTCTATTGTTATGATATTCATCAGTATACACATTTCTGTCACCAATTGAGCTTCTGCACAATAGCTTTGATGTCCAAGTCAGAAGAAAAGAAAACAGTGTCACTATGACTAAATGAAGGAAAATGGTTTCTGCATAATTACTGGAGTTCTCTAATCTACAGGTATCAAACTTTCTGGATTTTGGTAAGGAAAAATCATGTCAGTTTTGGGCTTTAAAGATTAAAGGCCAAGGTCATTGTGACTGAAACAAGAACATTTATTTCTGCACAATGACAAGTTCTCCCTCACCTATGGTTACCAAACATTGTGGGTGGCATGCATTTAACCATAACCAGAACCCTATTCATTTTTAGTCATGACATCAAAGGTCAAGGTGGCTCTGAAAATAACAAAATATTTCTTTCTGCATAATAAGATTAATTCAGTATGACAGATCTCAATCAAGGGTAAGGAAGAAGGCATTTGATATGGTGTTCAAAAGGTAAAGGCCAAGGACTGATGGTTTATTCAGAGTAACATTAAATTTCTTCCATTATTCAAAGTAGTAAAAACCCTTTCAACAATCTCTTATCAAATATCACTATACAGAACATGATCAGAGTTGAGAAGAAGTAGGAAGACCATTAAAGGCTGTACAGATGATGCTAATCTTCTGTAGCAGTGTGGCCACTATTACTATAACATTGTGAAGTCACTGGTGCTAAAAATAGAAAAATATTTAAACAACTTCAAAACTTCTGAATTCAATTTGACTCAACTTACCTGAAATTATCCAGGCAGGAAGACCATTAAGATTTGTACAGATGATGACAAATCACCATCCAGTGTGGCCACCATTACAGTAAAATAAAAAAAAACATCTTCATCTCTGATTTGATTTGAATCTGAATTTTTTTTAACATAGCCATAACAATGTTTCAGTCATATAGCTACAATGTCTGCAGTGTGACAGTTTATAGTGATGTCTAGCACTGGGGCATCATGCTGCAGACATGTAGCATGATGTCCCACCCAGTCACATTATCCTGACACCAGGCCGACTAGTCCTAACACTAAACTCCTAATCTGAGTGCCAAGCGAGGCAGCTGTTAGTGCCATTTTTTGTAAGTCTATGATATGACTCGGCTGAGGATCAACCTCCAGCATCCGAGGCAGATGCTCTAACCACTAGGCCACTGGAGCAGTCTCTTCATCTCTGAAACTACTGAATAATAATAATAATAATAATACTTTATTTATAGAGGGTGACTCATGAGTCAAGGACTATTCTCCCTTAAGTCCCTCTTAAGGAGGGTATAACATCGTGCATTATATGAAAGATAGCAATAATTACTGTTTATTTTAGCATGTTTAGTATTAAAATACTAAAATTTCCATTATCTATTAGAAACAAATACATGTTCATGATATCGCTTCTTAAATACTGTAATATTGTCAGCAGATTTTACATGTAGTGGAAGCTTGTTCCAAAGAATTGTACCAAAGTATTGGAAGCGCTTTTTAGATTGCTCTGTTCTTGGTTTTGGTGCTAGAAGGTTTCCATCTGATATTGATCTCAACTAGTATTGTGTTGAAAAAGGCCTGAATAAGTCCATGTAGACATTTATATACAAGAACTGCCTTGTGAAAATCTATCCTTTCATATACTGAAAACCATTTGAGTCTTGTAGACAGTGCTTTTGAGGGATGATCAATAGAGTCAGTTAAAATGAGGTGTGTTGCTAGTTTCTGAAGTTTATAAATCCTGTCAAGCTCAGATTTAGCACAGTTTTTCCATACTTTTGAACAATAATCCATTGTTGGAAGAATATATGACTTGTAGTATAGATTGTGATTTTCCGTAGATAAATATGTCTTGATTCTGCTGAGTATGGCAATTTTGGATGACAGTGTTTTACAATGCTTATCAATATCCCATTGTAAATTATTATCTACAGACACACCTACAAGCTTTTCATGTTTGACATTTTCTAACGGATGCTTATTTATTGTAAGAGATAGTTCTGGGTTCCTTGACTTGTGTAGCTTTTGTGATGTCCCCAAATAATACATTTTGTTTTACCTTCATTAATTACCATCATATTTTGTTGTGCCCAATTTTGAACTCTAATAAGGTATGAGTTTAATCTATTTGAATAACTTCAGTATCAGAACTAAAAATGTATACAAGGTTGCATCATCTACAAACAAATCTGTATTTGTGGAATTGTTTGAATTTGATCAGACTGGACAGAAAGCATTCTGGCTTAGAAAAATTTTATCTGCCAAAAACTTTGCCATGTTTATAGTAAATTGAAAATCCTTGAAATAACTTCTTAAAAACTACTCAGCAGACTTTATTCATATTTGACAGAAAGCATCCCGACATAGCAAGTGTTTAAGAACTGAAAGTGAATAGCTATTGATTATGGCCAAAGCTACTAAAAATGGAAGCAACTTTAAAAGATTTCTTCAAAACAGTTTATTTAATTTGCCAAAACTTTTAAGAAAGCATTCTGGCCTAGGGCCCTTTCTGTTTGAATGATGTCAGTTGAATAGGTAAATATGGCTAACAAAATAAAACCTTCAAATGATTTCTGAATACCACTAAACAGAATATGATCACCTTTTACAGAAAGCATTCTTGCTGTTACAAAAAAAAAAGAAAAATAGAAAGATACTTTAATGCCTTCTCAATAATTGCTCAACAGAATTTAGTAATATTTGCCACATAGAAAAGAAAACCTTGTAGACAGGTACAAATGATAATGATCTGCCATCTGATGACATTACTAAAACTTGGAAAACCTTTTAATGACTTTATGTCCTCATGTGCTGGCTAAATTTGACCAAGTTTGACAAAGGATTGCTGTCATTAGGATATTTCATGTCTGTACAAAAAAATTATACCAATCTTCAAAAAAATATTACAGCCTTTTTAAACATAGAGAAACCTTTAAATGATTGGTTCAGCACAGAATGCAGTATGCAGTTCAGCAGTATCAATAAGATCAGTTTTCATTTGGCCTGACAATATTTCAAATGACAGAATTATTTTACACATAGAATATCATCGCACTCGACATTACCAGGATGACCACAATGATTCTCAATTTAACTTGTGACAGCAGGTCAGAGACAACATTCAAAGCTGTTTGTTTTTTCACCAACTGTGGAACCAGGTGGTTTGATATTGATTACTCCTGCATCAACTGTGTATCTTCCACATCATAATAATTGGTTCATATATATTTGTTTTAGCCTTGTGAATCAAGACTCAGGCATATTGTATATCTTTATGGTGACACACTGACATTAGAACTGTACATCAGAAATCGACCTATTTAATATAATGACAGTCATACATGGACAAGTAATACAAGTGAGTGTTGAAAACATGAAAAAACACATTTACATGACATATTACAGAACAGGCTTGGTAATGTCATTCATGGATTGTTCACAGGCATGCAAAAGGTACTTGCAGCCTTAACTGCACATGCTGCACTTATAACTAAACAAGTTGCAATGCAAGTTGTCAATAGCATCAAAAATGTTGCTGTAGATTGGTTTAAAAATCTGGAATTGCATGCATTCAATTAGTTTGAGACTGACTACAATATTTTTTTACTCAAGCACCATCAACAGTGGTTGAACTAAAGGTGTTTACAATGAACAGAAATAATACCAGCAAAGGTTGGTAAAATTATTATTGAGGCTTCCCAAGAATAACTGATTTGGTGATTGCAAATCTGGCAGTGGGGAGAGGATTAAAAAGGTACTAAACAAAATCAATAATGTATTTTTTTAAAATGTCTGAATTCAAAAAATATACTGAGATGATCCTGCATTTCATATGAGCATGCCTGTGTTGGTGGATCAAAGCAAAAGAGACTATTATCCTGATGAGCAAAAAGTAGAATTTCAAGTACAGGTTATATCTAAGTTTTTTCTTCCGTGTGATGCCTTCTTGAAGGAAAACTGGTAGTATCAATTATCCCACCAATACCAGTGGGTTTTGTTAACAATGGAATCCCAGCATTTTTCAACAGCACACCATATTCCATCAATGGAAAGGAAATCAACTCAATTCTTGACAGTGTTGACATTTCCTCACTAATTCTTGAACTTGCCAGGTAACAGTGATGATTACATGAGATCAGCTGGTCCATCTTTGAAGGATACATCTGATAATGCAGGTTTTTAACCGTGTTCAATTACGTGACCTCAGAATGATCCACACGGTGCTGATGCAGATGTACAAATTGTAGTAGTAAGCCCTACCAACCCTTTTAACAATGAATTCACATCAAGGACATTTCATTATGATTCTCATGTGCCATTCCCGTATGTGACATATTTGGGTTTTGTACAGATGTTCGCAAGGTTATTTTGGGGGCCAGATGTGTGGTCATGATAATCAGTAAGGATAAACTCAATGATTTGTATATTGAAATGCCATGAAGACATCTGGGTAGGGTTGAGTTGCCTGTACTAATTTTATGGATGCCTATGTTATCCCCTTCATTTACCACGAAGATAGCTTCTTGTCATTTATGCAGATGGGAACATCATCATTGGTGTTGTTTCTCACACATACCACCGTTGCACACCCACCAAGTGATATTGTGGGGCAGTTTACATGGCAACATATACCCAACATGGCCTTACTGCACCCAGATGTCTTCATGGCATTTCAATATACAAATCAAGATAATGACCAACTCATAGCAAGACTTTATAATTTAAACTTAGAAAGTGACTGTTATCAGGAACCCTTTAAAGAAAGTTTGATTGACTATGCACATAATCAGTGCATATCACAGTCTGTTGTCGAATATGGACTGGCATCAAAACATTGACACTGGTTTGCAAATGTCCCAACATGACTTCATTACATTTTGCCTGATTTATTCATTTGTATTGGAACATCCAGGCTAGAGTTGTTTAAGCAGTCCAATATTGACATATATTTCATGCACATGTAATGTTGATAGTGGTTATTAATATCATGCCATGATTTTTGACAAAATTTTTTGTTGGCAGATGTGGGTGGTTGAATGGGGGACCTTGGTGTAAGTGTGGAAAATTGACTCTATAACTGAATCTGTCACATCTTCAGATGATAATGTCCTATTATGAAGTAAAGGTTGGCCTAGTGAAAATCAGCTTGGGAAAATAAAAAATGCAATGAAAAAACAATTGTTGGGTTATATTGAAACTTTCTGCAACAAAATTAACTGGAATTGTTATAGTGTGGTTGACCTAAATACAACTTGATCAGTTTAATGTGGCTAAATGAAATATTACCTTGTTGACATTAAAAGTATCCAACTCGGAGGGGATTCAATTGCAAAAGACCAGTGGAATATTTCCATTCCTTGCAGTGATTCAAAAGTGGCAGTATTAGGGGATATTGGAACATCACCAAGGATGACATTGAGAAAGGTGGTTGTCAGTCACATAAGAATAAAACATGGAAATGGTCTTTGATTACCAGGAACAACTCATTGAGTACCATTGGAAATAGGTCTTTGATTAATTGTTACAACACACAGGAGGTCATTTGTCCATTAGCATTCATTATTTGCTTGTGATTGACATGTCAGTGAAACATTCTGAATTGTTTTCATGTAAAATGAGCTTAAAATGATGTGTGAAACCAGTATTGTTAATGTAGATTTGTCAAGAGGATCTGGCACTCATTGGGTTTCATAGTTATTGTAATGACTTTTAGAAAATCCATTAAATTATCTTACATAAAGTTCTGCAAAAAGGATTACAAAAATTCCATATTGCTATTTTGTTTTTACAAAAATTAATGAGAATATAATCATGATTATATACAAATAAGGTGGTTTTCATGGTTGTTTTATTGTTTTGTATTATTTTTTAACCTCGTATTATGATATGTTAAGATTGGAAAGGTTCCTATTCGAAATGGCTTCAAAAATATGCCAAGTTACAATTTAGACAGTGACATTAGTGATTAAGAAATAAAAGAATCACCTTTATGATCAAGCAGAAAGGTCACTTATCTTTTCTGTGCAGAAAAATCACTTATCATTTCCTTTAGTAATTGTTTAACCACGTAATATTTTGTTATTTTACTTGAATCCAGAAAAGAAGTTCATGTTTCAAATGGCTTTAAAAAAATACCAATGTGTGATATCGATATGTCAAACTAACAAGGCATTTTTTCTGAGCATATGTTTGATATAATCCCAAATGAAAAACAACTATTTGTTGCCTCAGTTAATACTTATCAGACTTTTTGTTACCTTCCTGTAAATTTGTAATTGATGTATTGAATATTGAAAGAGGTGACTAAGAAATCAAATAATCACTATTTATAATTTATTTCATTCTTTTGTTACCTTTTAGCCACATATTTTGATGTTTTCTTTATTTGAAGTTTGCATTTCAAACAGCTTGGAAAAAATACAAATGTAAGATGTAGATGCATCAAACTATGACTTGCAGACAAGTCACAGATCATTACTTTTTTAAGCCAGTTATTTTGATTTTTGATTTGACTCAAGGAGATGTTCACATTTCCAATGGTTTTGAAACAATACTGATGTACAATACAGGTACATTAAGCTACGGATTTAATTTTTACTGAGAATTTGTTTCATATAATACCAAATGAAATACATGACTATATGTTACCTCAAATAAAACTGACATGACCTATTTTTAACTTTGTATAACACATTGAATAATGAAACAGTAGATCAAGAAATAAAGAAATAATCACTATTTATAATCATACAGAAGGGCCTTTAATAATCTCTCCTTGAAGCAGCAGTTCTTCAATTAATCTACTCTCATTTATCGATCTACCCTTATTTGTCTTCTTTACTGTGTGAAAATACAAGCTTGATGCATAAACTCTCTTATTGTCATTACAGTATCTACTGGTGTTTATTAACAACTGGACAAAGGCCTTCGCAGAGCATATCCTTAAATATTATAATTAATTAGTGCTCTTATTAAGTCCATCACCATAACAAAATATCACATGCATTTTAAAATGTTAGTTCGGAAGCCCATCAGTATTTTCTAATCCAGCAAAATTATATCTCAGTACATGCTTAAAAGCGAAGAACACGGATCAATGGTCAATTAGTCTTATTGTTTCATTATAGTCATAAAAAACTTTGTCATTTTCTTTCATTAATTGGAAAGTCACTGACTCTGTTAAATTGATTTGTGTGTGTGTGTGTATATATATATATATATATATATATATACTATCTGTTAAGTGCTTGTACCGTTTTTGTCTTAGATATAATTAACATTTTATTGTGAATTTATTCTATGATACAATCCTCGATTGTTATCTTTATTGATGAGTACAAATAACAAGTGATGTGTATGATCACTTGTCCTTACAACGTCTGTATGAACAATGGCCTTGATAGCACATTGAGAGATTTCATTTCCTTAAATATAGTCTCATTTCTATATCAGTAGCCTCTTTAACCTCATCTTTCGAATGTTGCCATATTTAGTTTCAACTGGAATAACCTGACTAAATCTCTAAGCATATTTATTTAGCATGTAAATAACACTGCATAGCCATGTGGTTGTTGTGACAATGTATATCATAATTAAAACAAGAATGTATTGTTGATTTAGAGGTGCTAATTGATAATCAAATATAATAGTGTGCTAGTATTTGAAGAAGATCACAATCGTCAGATACCTGAAAATACAGATTACAATCAACCAACCTAACCCTAACTCTTTTCTCTCTCTTTCCAAAAGCTACAAATAAAAATCACCCTGAATAAATACGGCCATGCACATTGAACACAACGTTGTTTCGTTCTCTCTCTCTCTGTCTCATACTTAGTTCTTTTTATTGCAGTTTGATTATGTGGTTACTTTAAATTTCTTGACAATGTGGACTCATATTGTTGCATACAAATTTACCCATATCTGAAACATGCTCATATAATCATGATCATTTTGCCAACATAACACACCGTAACAACTACAAAGAAGTATGCTCTAAATGCAGATGAGCTTGGACACTGAGTCATTATCATTTTAGCCCTCTCTCTCTCTCTCTCTCTCTCTCTCTCTCTCTCTCTCTCACTAATAACAACAGAATTCTTTTGGAGTACTTTTATTTTTATTTTAATTGGATTCTTGTGTCAAGAGCAGAATGAGAAAATAAATACTTTTATTTTTTATTTGTACCGTTAGGTTGTCAAGTATCGTGTGTTCTGTAGACCTTGTTTGGGAATGGTCCCTTTATTTTTTATATGCTGTCAGTACCAGAAAATGATAATTATTTATTATACTTTTAATACTTTGTACTCTGAAATTAATAATTATTTTTTCATGTATGAAAAATTAAATCAAATACAGTAATATCAGAATCTAAGGATATAATATTCAGATCAGAGCATAATGACAAGTCACTTAAACTATTTTAGGTTGCATGCTCATTTAAGATCAGTAAAGGTGACAGAATAGAGACACACAAGTTAAATATCACGAGTGATGGGTACTTAACTGTGTCTGGTGTTTGCGTTTAAGATTAGATTTATTATTATATACATGATAAATTCTGACCAAGGTGATGAGGTTGCAGAATTTCTGGACAAAGTGATTATGGCCTAACAATTCATGCCAACATTCACTGTGATTTCATTGCACTTGTTGATGAATATTTGCATGAAAACAGTATTATAAACCCTCATACACTCTAAAATATAATCTTGTTAAGAGTCAGATGGAAATCAGCCATTGAAACCACCTGATGTACCCATACCAACTTGAAGCCAGCTTTGAATCATTGCATTAACATTTGAAAATGCCCAATCATTAACTGCACACCAAGTGTGAAAACTCTGAGATTGATTATACAACAATGAATATGTAATGCCAACAGTAACTCATTTCAGACAAAAAAATATCTCAACTATTATTTAACAAGGGTGCCCTTCTCTGCATAACATTTAATGCACAAGGCATGGATGTAACCAGAATATTTTTAAATGATCGTAATGCCAGGCCCCATTAAGATAGAATTGCTGAAAACTTAAATACTGTTAAGGCAGATATTTTTAATGATTGTATGACAGCTGTGGCAGTTAAAAAGGATAATTGGTTAGAAGGGTGTGTGTCTGTTGCACCAGGATTTGATAAGTACAGACAAGACAAAGTACAGACAATTATACTACTTAATTACATTATTAATAGAAGAAATATGATAAATTTTATTGACATAAAAAAAAATATGTGGAAGTGCAACTGCAACATGAAATCATCAAAAGAACAGCATTGGTCATGAAATATGGATGCACATATTTGGTTATAGATGCTGTTTGTTTTATTGCAGCAACAAGAACTGTTGGCCATGGTGTGGCAGGAATTGTGGCAGCAACAACCATCATAGGTTCACCAATTGAAAATTGTTGGAATTATATCAGTATTTACTAGTGTGTCAGCTGGTGCTATCAAATTAAATTTTATATGATTTATTCACAAATACATATTTATTCAGAATTGTATTTGGTAGTTCTTGAGGATAAAATAATAATCATTGCTGAATTCTGAACTTTGTTTACAGAAATAGACAATCGGCGGCATTTTTGGGCACAATAAGGAACTGTGTGGGTGTGGATTTACAAAGCAAAGTAAACCTCTGCCCATAGTATCATAATGGTGGTTTTGACGTTTACCATTTTTGGTCACATCATTCTATGCCTGGTAACTGTCCTTTTGTATGCTCGGATATTGGATCACTTCAGCTGATTATGATCTTTGGATTGCAGATACATATTGATTGGACTTTTTACCTGTGTAAATAAAAGTCATGAAAGTAGTGTCACAATAGTGCTTTTGTTGGTTACTGATCTACTAGGTCAACTTTCTCTTCCCACATTGACTCGTTCCACTTGTATGGTCACTTTCACTGATGTGGACCTACAGGTGTGTATGCATGTTATGTGGCCTTATTTACCAATATGAGCAGAAGTCATGGGGGATAGAAGCTGTGACCTAGATTACTAACCAGAATCCATAACCTCTTTGATGACACTGCTACATGGTGCCTTGTACATATTAAAGTGAAGTTTTTTAACATTTAATTGTGTTCCCATGAACAAGTTGATAGTCCTCATTCAAACACTGACTTTTAGTTCTAAATTCCATGCCTTGTGTATTTAGCTGGCTTGTAAGCATGATAATATAAACAAATATGAATAAACTTTTCATCAATTAACTTTAACATCTTTTGTTTGAAAAATTTTTGTAATAACAGAAGAACGTTACTTCTAGATTTAAACAAACTTTGCAGTTTGTTATATCTTGACATTTTCTGATGCTGTGTATCAGAAATACCCCATTGAACTATAAAATAATGTTTCAAGTATGGATGTAGGTTACAAATTAAAAAATAGGGCTACACTAATTCACAAATATCAATGTAGACACAATTGACTACAGATATATTACTCAGTGACACATTTAAAAGTTTTGTGTGTGTTTTAAAACATTTTTTTGTTTCATTGTTTAATTTGTTTTACTAGTTTTCTCATTATTATTACAGCTGCAGCAAAAGGAAAGCATGGGAAAACTTCCAGAGGTATGTCTATTGATGTACTTATCTAGTTAATACTGAATATACTTACTCATTGATTCAAAGAGACTTTGTAGCAGTTATGCTGATGTAGCCCTAGTGGTACTCTTTTACCATGTTAAATAGTTAGTATAATGGGATCTTTCCATCATCCATCCATACTCCTCCTAAACTACTTAGGCAATTCCCTTGAAACTTTGCACACATATATTCATCCCATCCAGCTGGTCCTTAAAATAATAATGCTGATATGGCAGCCAACTTGAAAATCTTGTTATCACAAATCTACTTGAAGAGACAGTCATGCTGACATGGGGTTTTCACCAGAAGAAGTCTTATAATGTCCGTTTGGGCTTAAGTGAAAATGGTGGTGATCTGACATTCAGTGTGGCCACCAGGGCAATCTTGAAAACTTAGCTATTGCTACTCCTGAATGGAAATTGATTGCTTCATATACTGTTATCTCTATTCAGTTTTCTTGGAATGAATGGCTTATATCAACATTTGATTAACATAGGATTTTTACAATTGGACTTCTTATCTTGAATGCCTAGAATTTGTTCTTACCCAATAGAGCATCAGTCCCTTGAGGGACTCTTGTTTGCATGTTTCATTGTTTTTCTGTTAATTATTGCAGCAGCATCGAAAGGAAAACATGGGAAAACGTCCAGAGGTATGTCTGTTAATTACTTAATAGGTTAACACATTAACCCCTGGAGCTTTTTGTCATTTTCGCCTGAAAATCGAGTAGGAAAAACATTTTGAAAGCTATTTCTGAATAGACTTGAAAACAACAAATCCTTGGTCATCTTTCAATAACATACTACCTAGTTGTGTTAGAAACATCGTTTTTCATTGGCTATTTGACTCGTGCATGAGCAGAAGGGTAAAAGTTGGATATTTTGGTGTGTTTTTTTAATATCTTTTAAATATTTTTTGGGGTTCAAAGGAGCCATTATTTTTGTATGGAGACCACTCTTTATTCCAAATGCCCATCTTATCCTACTCTTTGCAAAAGCTCATCTGTCTGTTTGCAGTTCATACCGGTTGGTCTTAGATCTGAGACCAAAAAGTCTAAAATCTGGTCACAAAATCGGATTCCAACCATGGGCGAATTTTGGGTAGAAAAAGTCGGGTCCAAAAATGAGTTAATTTTTATCTGTATTTTGTAGTGCAACTAGATATTCCAGATTATTTGGTATCATTGTAGAGCTACATCTGTCTACCTTTCTATAATACCACCCACTTTAGTGTATCATGCATGACCATGACGCTACAGAGCTCGGCAGTAGGCTAGTACCTCCTGCCCCATTAAGTTGTCACTAGGGGTTAAATGTGTTAACACTTAATATATTTGCTCAGTGATTTAGTCAGTATCTGCTATAATGTTTTTTTTTGGTGCTTTACTGCACAGCATCACAAGTTGGTTGCTTAGTGTTGAGGTAATTGAAGTAAAGTACCTTGCCCAAGGACACATCAGTGTAACTGACCCAGCCTGGTATGATGATAGCATTCGATCCCACACCCTTTCAGTCTTGAGTCTGGCATACTAACATATGAGTCATCACACCTCCCACCAGACAAGGCATTGCAGCTCCAGTTATACTTTTTACCATCTTAAATTGTCAATGTAATTAGTGGGGGGTGGGGAGTAGGTTATTATGCACTCTGCTGTGATTGCTGCAAAATAAAATGACATGTTTGGCTAAATAACTTGAAGTAGTGTTGTTGTTGCAATCAGTAGACCTTTCCTGCAGCTAAAAAATAAATTAGCTACTACATAGAGTGACTCATTTTAAACTTAAGGTTTTAAATAGGTATTAATTTTAGGCATTGCTGGTGTCTTATTTACAACATATAGCAAACATAGTTCTATTATGATTGCCCTATTCTTTATTTTCAATCATGAAACTGGAAGTGGAGTATTCAAATGAAAAAAATTGAAAAGTTCAGGTAGAAAAAACTAATGATTTTCATATCACCAGCTTGTGTGAATTTTTTGTTTCACTTGATTCATACTAGTTCTCCTTGCATTTTGAAATTGATAATAAAAATTTCTTCCATTTTCTATTACTTGCATTGATACAAAATCTTCATGAAAATATTAATATCTTCAAATGCTATTTTATATATGCATGAATATAATGACTTCTTAAAATTCCTTATCTTGCAATATTTAGCCTCTGAACTTTAATTTAGTATTTTAACAACTTTGCAAACTTAGTGATTTTATACTGGTAGGAGGGCATTTTAAATGCTTTATAGATTTCTTGCAAATTTAATCTTCCATATGGGTATTGATGTACATAAAGGTAAGGTGTCTTGCAACTGATTGGATGAGTATGTTGCCACTATAGGTTCTCCATTTCTGTTCAGACTTGGTATAGAAGTTTCATATCATCTAGATCCCAGGTGATGACAGCTTTGTCCAACGAGAAGGAATTCGGGCATCTTCTATACTCCGTTGGCTGTGTATCGCAAAGACTGACATCTGCCTATATTTAGTGAGCTAATCTAGCATCTGCCTGGCTGAGCTTATTTATCTCTGATAAAAAGTAGGTTAGAACATGTATAAGGTAAAGAAAGCAAACCAGGATGCAATAGCATGCTTTCTTGAGTAGGTGGTGACACTGATGATAGGATCACTCATGACCATTTTTTCACACACAATAAACATATTTCAAGACTTGACGTTTAGGCCTTTTGAAAAACAAACACAGTTCCTAAAAGGATATTGAAATATTTCACTTTAGTTGTATGACCTCATTTGCTAAAATTAGATAAAAGATTCTCATAAACACAAGACTTGTGCATATCTGTGAATTTTAATCACACTTTGTTTTTATTGCATTCCTGTGAATAAGTTAAAATTCTCTGGCATTGATTTTGTGGACCTAGATCTTGACTAAGGATTCTTTCTGTTGTGACATATAAGTATGATAGCACAAACAAATATTAATGGATTGTTATTGTACAACACAGACTGTGGACATATCTCAAAAATACTTTGGAAGATGCTACTTCCAAACTTTATTCTCTTTTTTTTATTTTCTTCCCAAAAATATTTTTGATTGAATCAAGTTCAGGTGCAAAGACCCAATGTACTTTGTACTACACTTGATGGTATCTCATTTTAGAAAACAGTTTGTTACATAATTTTATATATTCAAGTTTCTCAAGAATATCAGAGATCATTTTGATACTGGATTCTTGGACATTCTTTTTGATGAGTAGAGTGTCAGTCCTGCAAGAAACTCGTATAAACTTTTAGTAGGATCCTAGAATACAAAAAATCAATTGCAGTTGGCCAAAATATTTAATTTATTTGAACATCCTAGATTTTGTAATAGTCCATTCTTAAAATGCGAATTATTACTCTCTCTTTAGGGGATATTTATGAAAATACTACCCAGGCTGTGAAAACAACAGAAAATGAATATGAGAATCCAGGACAGTTAGCAGCAGGACCCAGCTCTGGTGACAATGTCTATGAAAGTACTGAAGCATCTGTTTCCAAAGGCCAATTGGTAGGTAAATTGCAATGAATCTTTCTGTAGGTTGTGGTTGCTCTGTGACTGTATTAATAGTTATACTGTAATAATAGTATTTCATTTGTAATACCTATAATTTAGTGCTGCAATTCTTTAGTATAATTTTTTCAGAATTTCTTGTTTGGTCTCTTATCATGCAGTTTATTGAAGACAGTAAGAACTGAAACCATGGTGCTCCCTGCATCATTGATCTATTAGCTACCTGATATCACCACATCACCTAATCATAGCCGTCAGTTCATTGTTTTATTTTTAACTCATGTTCATATTGTGATCAAATTTGTACTAACTGAACATAGTGCTCTTCGACACCAGTTTGTCTGTCAGGGTGGCCATCTTGAAAATCTTGTTGTAGCTACTCCTCTTGAATGACAGGATTTTCACAGAAATAATCATGATATGTAGGTTGTGCCAATTTGACAGTTAAATTTGGTTACCTGGGTGTCCATCATAAAAATCTTAATAATGCAGCCCATTATGACATGCTTTACTATAACACAGTTCCAGATATGACACTGTAGTGAATCATCCCCAAAATCAAAATTATAAATTTTTTAATTTAAAACAAAATTAAAAAATAATTTTTGACATCTATCATTTCAAACCTTTACATCAAAAAGCTACTGTACTTGATTTGGACATTACCAGAACTTGTTTTTACTGTGTCATGATTTAATTGGAATTAGCCACTCTTGTATTCAGACAAGGTAAGATATTGTGTTGGTAACAATATTGAATACCCAAAATTACCTATGTCTCTAATAATCCATAATGTTTCTTGGTCCTTATCAATCATTTTTCTATGAACATGAATAAATATCAGCTGATTTCAATATTCCACTAAAACCACCTTAAACAACACAATAACAGTTAAACAATACAAAAATTCTTAATACACCTCTTCCTCAAAAACTCACGCACATCGGGGTCCGAAAACATCAAATGCATTATAAGTGAGGCGCAAGTTGTCGAGGGACCTATAAAAGAAAAGCCAAAATCAATAAAGGGATCAACGTTACGGCAAAAGGTGGGTGGGTGGGTTGTCAGGTTATAGTGTTGAATACTCAATTTATGATCGAGCTGAGATTAAATGTGAATAAATCTCTCTTCATAACAGTGTACTTTGTTTATTTTTTCCTCATAGAGAAACATTAATTTCAGGATAAATTACAGTATATTGAGGAGATCATCAAAAACATTATTCCACATGGTTTCCGTTCGTTTAACATGTGTACCACTTTACCACTTCACACATTGTGTACTACATCACTGATTTGTGTGTTGAATTGGATACATTCTAGTTTTATTGTTTGATCCAAATGAGACTTTTTTTTTTAAATACAAAAGATCGGCACACTTTTCGAGAAACATTGTCGATTGAACGAATGAACGATAGATTTGATTGTGGTAGAAATAAAATGAAAAAATCACAAGGGTTAATCATAAGCAGCATGAATTCAATGGGTCTACAAATTTAAAACGATGAAAATTTGAACACGATAATACTTGGTGTTTGTGACATGCTTGACAAATAGAACTTCAAATTTTGAAAAATAAATCAGTTCATTTTTTGTGTTACTCCTTGATTTCTCTGCCGCCGAGCAAAATCCCGCAGATTTCTCAACTGTATGATCTTTACATAGTCAACATTTTGGGTCTGCAGCCACCCTATGGCAATATTAAGATGGTTTGGATAATTACACGCAGCTTCCTGATTCACTGAGCATATTTCTCCTGACAACGAATTTTTTAAAATCCATGTCAGCGCTGGAATCTCCAAAGCCATCCTTGGCTTGCCCTAAAATGAAATTTGTTGTCCATAATTTTTGCCATTTTCCCTGCTTGGGCCTTGAGAATTGTTCCGGAGATGGGAACACCTTGTTCATGTTGCTGTGTGAACCATGTGTACACAGCATCTTTTAATTTGGTATCTTGTCCAATCCATGCTCCTTTTCGTTTGATCCCATCATCTGAATCAACATCATATAAGTAATCCTGAAGTTTCTGCTCATCATTAAGCCAACCTCAAAGTGTCGACTCAGCAATTTTTAGTTCATTGCGAACTTTGGCTCTCACTTCACAATTATGAACCCTGTCTATGATGCACAGCTTTTCAGTCACTGAGTATGCCTTTCACTTGATTCCTTTACTCTCCATGGTCACATTTACAAATGATTAAGACACATTACTGATTGATAATATATACTTTAATGATGCTAAGTGCATAAAAATGTGAAATCATTTTCTATTGGTCAAATAAAATGAATTTTGATAACGGTAGTGACCACAAGAACTTATGCTCAGATTTGCATGCCTTTGAATTTTTTCTTTGTACCTCCCTTGCTTGATTTGATTCAAAAAAGCATATTCAAACTGATCTAACAACACAGTTCTCTTTTAATTGATTTTTTAATGCAACAAGCACTTCCTGAGTTGTTGATCAAAACAAAGCCGGCATGTAATTAGGTTCTCACAGAAGTATTCATGGGTTTCGATGTAATGGTTGATTGACTCTTTTCATGTTTTCATAGAACAGAATATGTTGCGATTATAATGTTTATACTGAAACGGAATTAAAGGATTAGAATGTGACTTTCACTTAGCAAGACATTTAATTGGTGTTTATTTTATTCTCTTTTGCCACCTGTTAGCATTTACCAGAAGTTTTCATTAATCGATATTTCACCATACTGTTTATTTACAGTATACTGACAACTATTTATCATAAAAAACTTACATAATACATGATATTATATTTAGAATGTGCAAATTTCACAATATGGATTCTATCTTTTTGGGCATTAATCACCATTTTCGATGATAAAATGAGCAATGTATCAAGGTTTAATTTACCAAGTCTGACCATAATTTTTTTACATTCAGCATATTTTAAAGATATTAAACATGTGTTTTCTTTGGAATAAAATCGGGAGCCATGCCAGACACCGCGTTATAAGCAGGATCGCGAGTTATCCAGGCACAAGTTATCAAGGGAGTGGTGTACTAACTTAATTGTTTTGCCAAAATTGTTTTTTTTTTTTTTTTGTTGGTCTTTTCTTTTTACCTCACATTAACCAAAGGTGGGCCAATTTTATTCAAAGATTAGAAAGCCATCATAGATCCATTTATTACATGTACAACATAATAAAATATATATGATACCATTCTCTAGTGTGTGATGTTTACTGATCACATATGCCCTTTTTGCAGAACAGTTGCTGAACAATGTTGGTAAGCACTTCATGCTGTAAGCCTGTCATTTTTAGCATGGCATCCCATCGTATGTTTGAAGAGTTCTAGTAGTGGATCAAATTTAAGCCATAGTTTTCATTGAGGTAGCACAAAATGTCTCAGATTCTTCCACCAATGGTAGCACATAATGGTCTCCAAGTATCCAGTGTTTTGGCAGTCAAAACTCCTCCAAACATTTTGCACATGCACATGGTGACCTCTTCAGAATTTCCAAAATTATTGATTTGGCTAAAGAGGGCTTTAAAAGATAAGTGACACCTTTGTTTGTTTGGGGTTTTTGGGATGGAGGGATAAGTCCTGAGCTTGAGCTAGTACACATTGCAGGCCAATACCCTGTACACTCCAGTAATATAGCAGCGTTACCTGGATAGAATCTCCATCCTTGTCCTTTTTACAAATATGGCTGGTATCAATTACATCCCAGATAAAACTATTCATGTATAACCATTTCAGCTAGAATGGCTGTCAGAATAAAAAAGGAATTGCTTGCTTGTCCTTTTTAAGGGAATTTGACTATAGTAACAATGCTACAGTGTTAATTCCTAAACCCATTTAGTAACATTACTCTATATCCAGGCACTGATTTTGTGATCTCCAAAACCTGATTTAGTAACAGTACTACAACTGATGTAGTAACAATACTTAAAAGCTATCTCCCCAAACCCACGTAGTAACATTGCCCTATGTCCAGGCACTAATTTTGTGAACTCCAAAATCTGATGTAGTAACAATACTACAACTGATGTAGTAGAAATACTTCATAGTTCTAATGCAATCCCCCAAACCCATGTAGTAGCATTACCCTGTTTCCCAGCACTGATTTTGTGATCTCCAAAACCTGATGTAGTAACAATACTACAATTGATGTAGAAACAATACTTCATAGTTATCCCCCCAAGCCCATAAAGTAACATTACCCTATGCCCAGGCACTGATTTTGTGATCTCCAAAACCTGATGTAGTAACAATACCACAACTGATGTAGTAACAATACTACATAGCTCTAATGCAATCCCCTAAACCCATGTAGTAACATTACCCTCTTTCCAAGCACTGATTTTGTGATTTCCAAAACCTAATCTTGTATCAATACTGCATCGCTATCCCCCAAACCACACAGTAACATTACCCTATTTCCAGGCACTGATATTTTGAGCTCCAAGACCTGTTGTAGTAACAATACTACAACTGATGTAGTAACAATACTACATAGCTCTCCTGCTATCCCCAAGCCCATTAAGTAACATTACTCTATTTCCATGGTAACAGTCTAACATTTCATTTTGTTATTTAAAAAATATGATATAGTTATATTATTACAGCTATGCCTCACACTACCTCAGAATATATAAAAAATTCTCTGTTGTCTTTCTTATAGACATTACCTTTGTATTTAATATTAAATATCACTATTCCGGTGGCCTAAGTGGATAGACAATCCACCTGAGATGCAGGAGGTCACAGGTTCAAATCCTTGATGAGTCATACCAGAGATTTATAAAAATGATACTAACAGCTACCTTGCTAGGCACTTAGCATTAAGAGGTTAGTGTTAAGACTGGTTGGCCTGGCATCAGGATAATGTGACTGGGTGGGACATCATGTTACATGTCTGCAGCATGATGCCCCAGTGCTAGACATCACTATAAACTGCCATACAGACATCAGAGCGATATGACTGAAAAATTGTTAAATTTACATTGAAAATCCCAATCACACACACACAGTAATATTACTCTACTGATTATCAACTGTGACTTCATTCCCAAGTCAACATTGCTGATCTCCATGCTCAGTGTAGTAATGATAGAACCCATCAGATGACTATGTAGAATAGGGAAATTCCATTTGAAGCTTAGAATTTTAAGTCATACAAAAGGATGTGCTGAGTGTTTAATGTAGATTTGTAATCCCAAGGATAGAATTTTAAATCCTACACTAAAGTACAATGATGTGTTCTTTTTCTCACATTTCTATGCTAAAAGGGTAGCCCAGGTCAAAAATGCATACTGTGCATATTGCTGTAACTTTCAAGCTGCAAAACAACCACTTAAAATTTCCTTACTAAAACATAGAGCATAAAAAGTTAGATTTTCACTGAAATATTCAATGTAACAAAAATCAGTTACAACAACAGCTCTTTGAACTCAGAATTGGACTATAGATGCTGTTCATATAGCTAGGTCAATCAGTGTGAAACATGTTTGTGGGACTTAACCCACTGCTCTGTTTAATATGTAAATATGTTGCAAATAATGTTTAGTTTGATTATTGTGGAAAATATTTCAAGTGATGATGCAAACAAGTTTGATATTTTGTGTGCACTATGCTCCCAGTAAATGGTCAATATAATGAGAAGTCATATAAAGGTCAGGTGTGAAACACGAGCAAGCAATCTTGCTCTGGTTTTCAAGAGTGGAAAATACAACTGTACACATATGACTGTGAGAATATTACTATATTGCCTAGTTGGGGTCAGCTCAGGTGATTAGAATGCATGTAATTTAAAAGCAGATTACTTCATGCTGGGATGAGTCTAGCATAGATTGGAAATCTTCACAATCCTGTACAGTGTTTCATTCAGATTCTAGTTCATGTGTAACCTCTGTATAGAGAGAGCCCAAGTTTTATTGAAGTAGTGAAGTTACTATATATATATATATGTGTGTGTGTGGGCATAGGGTAATGTGTGTGTGTGTGTGACTTGGTGGTACATCCGATATTTGTTTTCATGAATAGAGTTGAATTGAGAAATAAGATAGTATACTCATGTAGTCTTTATTTTTCTCACATGGCATTTATGAAACATTTATTTATACATGTCTCTATTTGTTTTTAATAAATTGGGTTTATAAGGCCAATGAAATGAATTAGTTGTAATGTTGTTATATTACTACATAGCAGATACAACTTTGTCAGACTTTATCGGGCTCACAATAATGTTACTAAAATGATGATCTCCAAACTCAGTTGAACAAGATTACTACATAGCCTAGATGTGTATGTAAGACTGTAAATCAAACTCCTTGTAGTAATATTATATTTTAATAGAAGGTATAGATATTTCAATTTACAATTTTATAAACAGCTGTTTAAGCCTCTACTATCACCATGTATAACAAAACAAACTTCTACAATGATAACTTGACATTCTGTAGTCAATTACAATAAATCCTTTTATCCACCTACATAATAGTATGAATGAGTGTCAAATGAACAACAGGTACACAATTCCTTACTGTCATTTGCATTTAGCTTGTGTCCATAGAAGTTGCCCATTGACTTTGTTACCACAATAATAAAACATGAAAAATTGTATCGGTACATTTTTGATACATAGAAAATAGCATGTAGCTTGTATGAGAACTTTTTAAATATGTCACATGCTTAATTATATTTAAGATAATTCCTGAATACATAGCATTTAATATGTTACTCATGTTAAATGTGACTAGTTATTGACTTTATTTTTAAATCACATCTGGATACAAGACACATGTCATTTGTACATCAAGTGTGCCTTCCTCGAGACCATGATAAGACTTCTTTGCATGATCAAAGCAGAGAGATACCTAAGCATTGTCGCACTCTAAACTGAATAGTGTACATTGCTGTTGACAGTAATGGTTACCACTGAGAGATCCAATGTTTGTAAAGAAACAAACTGCAGTAAGTTGTTGTTGATGCTGTTGTTGTAGGGTTTAATGCCATATTTCAGCACAAGATAGGCTATGCATGGCAGTCAGTATAACTGGTGAAGGAAGAACTCAGGGAAAACCCCGGAAAGAACCACCAACCCACGAGAAGCTACTGCCAAGCTTTCTCACATACCCACGTTGGCTGATGCAGATAGAGGTAAGATGGCAATGATCCGTAATAGTGAGCGCTTTAGACCAATTGGCCACTCAGGGCCCCAACTACAGCAAGTGTCAAAATACTGTCTTGACAAAATATAAAAAATTTCTATGTAGATTATGTCCTGATTTTTTTAAATTTTAGCATTAAAGATTGAAAAAGTGTTTAAATATTGCACAAAACAGTGATGTCTTGCAGGAATCAAACTGCCCAAAGGAAAGTAAATCACACAAATCTTACAAATTTACATTGCTTTATGTCATATGATTACCGGTAACAGCCATTTTACAGAGTTTTGTGTCACATGTCAATGGCCATTTATGGGACACATCACAAGAATGTTAGCCTTATTTTAAATAATTTCTTATTTCAGTTTTCACTTTCTCTTTGTTAAATTTTTTTCATAAAAATTGTTTCTGTTGAATCATGTCCAGAAAATATATGTAACAGATAACCTATATGTACATCTTTTTGTCATTGGTATCAAGTTTTATTGCCATTTTGCTGGTGTTGTATATTAAGTCATTGTTTTGCACTTTTCCTGTTGGTGCTTCACAAAATGTAAAGGTGGTTTCTTCTGAAAAAATGCCCAGATGCAATTGTTTGTTGTTATTTTCTACCAGTGCTAGCTCTTGATTCCTCTCCTTCCTGCAATGAAACAGAAAATAAAAATTAGCTGGTTACTACTAATATGAAAACCAGCTGTATACCAGCTATGAAGATAATGTCAAGTGTGTGACCTCTGAGAAACATACACTTTATAGCATATTGGACAAGATAAATGGTACCTTAAAACACATTTTAATAATACATATGTGGATTCTGTCATATGGAAAAGATACAGGTGAACAACTTACACATTTATAGTACATACACACATATTTTTAACATAATATTTTTCATCGAGATTGAATAATAGCATGTGTAGTCAATGGGATTATAAGAGTTGGAAACATATGGGTTTCTGTTTTATATGGCAACTGATGGAAAATTGCGATATTTTTAACAATACAGCAGATTCATATTTAAAATGCTATGAAAGCATATTTATTTATATCTTAAGGGGCATTACTGATTTTAAGCAAAATTTGCAGCCCAGTTATAGTCAATACATTTTACATAATTGATATCGCCAATCAAATATACTGTTTAGAATTAAGTTTAAAAATGATAAATGAATATGACTTGGAAAATCTAATATAAAATATTCATCCTTATTTAAAAGAAAGTAATTCACTAATTTATGTTAACCTGTTTGATTTCCGTTTGATTTTTGGAAATTACTTTATATAAAGGTTATAAAAAAGCAACCGAAGACCTAGTTATCAAATCAAAAGAAACTATTAAATCAATTGAATCAAATATCATAACACAGAAAATATACATTAAAATGTTGTCTGACTGCTGCTGCAGATATCTGTAGTGTCTTCTTTTCTGTCATCAAAACAAAGATGTCTATGGAAACAAAAACATTGTATTTTATTTCCCACTAATGTTTGGGCTCCATTTTGCCCTACAGTCTCACTTCTCAGAGGATGAAGCTTCAGAAATTACCAGACAACTGATATGAGTTTGCCTTTATGAGAGACCAAGTTACTGGACTCAAGGACATGAAGGCTATCATATTTTAGCACTATCAGTAACAGTTTGCTGGAATCCAGTTGACTATAATTGCCACAAAGAAATGTGTTGCTATGTGATTCTGCACTTGTTCCTGTGTAAATGCTCAGGTCACCTTGGTATAGACTTGCAGACTTTTTTTTAGAAGAAAAAAATCTTTTTATCACAGTTAAGCAAAAATATTTGGGAAAGACAAATAAAATATAAATAAATGTATATGTATTGATATGTAAGTGACCTAGTTAGATGTTCACGCCATTACAATCTCCTTGCATTTATTTTACACATCTCCTTGCATTTATTTTACACATTTGTTAACATTTTGTACTTGAACTTCCTATTTGAAAATTCCAAGCCAAAAAAATTCACAATATTCTATCTACATCATTATTGACTGTATATGTTTACTTTAAATGTGCATGGGAATATGTATGTATGTATGTATGTATGTATGTATGCATGCATGCATGCATGCATGCCTGTCTGTCTGTCTGTCTGTATGTATGTAAGTACTTTCACCCAATAAAGGGAGTTGCAGTAGCTCAATTGACAAGGAATCATATTCTTAATCCTAATATTCACACTCTGATACTCAGGCCAGAACTGGGCTAACTACTTTGGTGTGTCCTTGGGGAAAGTATTTAACTCACATTTCCTTGGCATGATATAGCTAATAATGTGTTAAAAAGTGCTGACAAAACCAAGAAAAACGAGAGAAAAAAAATCATCCACTAAAATCTGGCTTCTAGGGGTCGATAATATAATAGCTACTGAAGGAGACTTTTAAGAACAGTTACTTAAAATCACAAGGAAAGCAACATGCTGAATTAAGACCATGTGATCATTTTTACATTAAATTCTAAATGGGACAAATACAAGACTTTTTACGAGTTTAGCGAGTCTCTGGAAGAAAATTCTGACAATGATAGCATCCACTATAATCCATTAATTTATTATCCTGTCATGAATATGTATGCGATTTCTGTGTGGCTCACTGATCAATCTGGAAATGCCATTAATAATAACAACAAAAGAATCATCTATTACTTGCATGTCCGACAGAAAGTCTTATACCACAAGAAAATCTTCACCGATAAAATAGTAGCTGTTAAAAGTATAAAACATGAGACAATCACACATACAACAGTGTAAAATCATGGGTGTATTTTTATCCACATTATTTTCTTTCATTTGAGCAGCACTTCCTGGTATTGCTTCTTTTTCTCAGATTGCCCTCAAAGCAGCTGAAGCTGGAGCTACCAGAGCAGCATCTGTGGCAGGAACAGTCATGAGTAAAAAAAATCACTAGTAAAATCATGACACCGTCAATTGTGTCAACCACCACTCCATTGTCAGCAACACAGCAGCAGGCAAAACATGTTCCTAAAAAACCTGCATCAGTTCTCAGTGCAAGATCAGAAAAGATTTTGCAGGATCTTGAAAGAAAAGTAAACACCAGTGCCATCTATTGGTTCTATCATCTCTGGTTATGGATTTAAAGATTGTGGTGAAATCTATGTGATGGCTGCCACAGTGTTATTTCAGCCACACTGTAGCTATATCTGTGTGATTTTATCATGGTGTTACTTTTATAACACTCCCATAGTATTACAGAAACCATGTACTCAAGATTTACTCCCAATTATCTTAGGCTGAGCGATGACACTCCAATCTACAATTCTGTTACGGAGTACAAGTAAGTCAAATACCAGGACATGGAACATCACCAACATCAATGCAAGTGCTCATCAAAAAATAGAAACACATGACGAGGATGTGTATTTGCTTCCCCATATGGCTCTTCTGGAAATATGAGGAAAAATACAAACAAATGCAAACCCTCCAGGATATTATCTCATCAACGCCCAGGTCACTCTTCAGAACAATGGATGGTCATTATTGAAGTCTCACATTATCAGCTGAACAATCAGACCACTGAAGAAATCAATGGCTATTTACCTAAAGCTAGCACGATACTGAATCTGATCATTTTTAGCAATGACTGCATGCGATCATTTGGTGGTTCAGAGAAATGGCTGCTGGAAGTGCTGTCAGTACTGAATTTGCTACTACGGCAAATATGCTTACAGAGACTAATGTTCCAAATGCTACTGAACTTACTGGAGAGAATTTCAGAACCAGTTTTGCTTTTGCACATAATGCCACATACAATCTGGGATTTCCTGCATAATGTGCTGTCATGGATTCAATTCATGAAATTTGCATGATGCTTCCTTTGAGCAGTATTTTTGGTGTTTGCAATGATATTCATACCATGTTCAGATGGGTTAAGTTCTCTGGAAAGAGATTCTCAAGTACAGTACATATATAGATCAGGTGCAGCTGGAGCTCCAGATGATGGACAATTCATCATGATGTGACTTTCATTGTGGATGCCAATAATTACACCTTCTACTACTCACATGCTTGAATTAGAATCCACATTGGTCAGATTTACCAAAATACTTTACTTTAAACAACACAGGATTTACATGCAACAGTTCGTGCAGGCTCAGCAAACTACATCCTGGCATGTAGGTACCAATCTAGGCAGCGAACTTCCTAGGCATGTATTCATGGCATTGCAGTTATCAACACAGCACACAAATGAAACTGGAAACAAGCACATTTTTGACAATCTTGCATCAATTCCAGACAATATCCAGAATAAGAACTTGAATCTAATTTTGCAGCAGCCACAAGAAACTACTCCTGTGGATACATGATGCTCATGGAAGCCATGCAAAAATACCAGAACATGGATGCAGGCACACAGTTATTGCTGGACGATTTTGCCAATTTGTTTCGCATTTTCCATGTCTAAACATTTCAAGTGCCTCAAAGATTCACCAACCGGTATTGAAATCAGGTGTGCTATTGGTGATCCATGTGGTCCATATGTGTGTTACATTCTGGTGACATCAGACCAATTCATGATGCTGGACGTGCTCAATAGAAAAATGAACATGATTCTCTAATTAATCATGTAACTGAAATGCTTTGCATTTCTGCAACTGTTCAAAACAAATGCTAGTTGTGTAAACCAATTGTATACACAATGCCGCGAAAACAAGCTGATAAAAAGAAAAATGACAACTCATCTAAGCGAGCTACAGACAGCAATATAAACAATGTTTCCAGAGTTTATGGCAGATCCATTGCCAGCATGATAGTTCCATTTGTTAAAACATTTGCACAAAAATTACTTGGATCTGTATTACTTCCATCGGGTCTTGCTGTGGAGTCAGGAGCTGTCACTGGAGCCACACACTAACAGTGATAGACAACAGTTTCCGGTCAAAAATGTGCTATTGTTACATCTTCAGGTGGATATCATAACAGAAGATGGAAAACAACATAATAGCATCTGTTTTAATGTAGAGTAAAACAATAATGAATGTGCCAGTAGATTCATCTCTGTCACGGCAGCAAAAGAAAAGCATTGCTGTTGGCAGAAACACACATCAATTAAACTTATATCATCGGCAGGGTTTGGTAGACTTATGCTCATCGGCAGGGTTTGGTAAGCTTATGCTGACCCATCATCAAGCTACATCTGTGGCTAAACATGCCACGGCACAAAAAGGGATTGTTTTTAATTTTTCAGCATCACAGCTGTCCAAACAAAGAAGATTCAATGCACCCATTTGCAGGAATCGCTGGAACATTACTTCCAGGATTGCTCAACATTTGAAAAGGACTCCAACTTCCTATAACAGCATGGGGCAAGAGAGTTTCTGGAAATGCTGTTTCTCAACAGAAAAAAAAGAAATTAACTCAGGCAACCACATTGCCCATGTATAACTTTGATATTAAATTTTTTTAGCACCAAGTGTAAAATATTTCAGAGGTGTATTTCCTAAAGATCAGCTTCCTGATCAAATAGCACCCAACGAGGGCTATGTGATTAACCTGCAAAATTATTATGATGGATCTGGAACTCATTGATTACTATCATTCACATCGACACTGTAGCAACATCAAGTATTTTGATTCTTTTGATTTGCCATCTCCAGATGATGTCATACGTTATATCCAGCATCCATCTAAAGGTGCAACCTACAATTCATTACAACTTGAAAATGTCAATGACAGCACATGTGGATGGTACTGCATCGATGACATTAAACACAGATACAGTAGAAACTCACCGGTGGAAACAGTGATGTTTTAAGATAATTTTATCAATTGCTTCTGAAATTGTATAAACTATAACAAAACAGCCAACATGAACTCATGGTGCCTCAAGTGTAAAGCAAGAACAGGGGATATCAACCCCATAAAGGTGGTTGCCAAAAATTATCACCTTGTGATTAAATCAAGGTGTGCAGTATGTGGTTCCAAAAAATCACAAATCATCACTGGTAAAGCAATAGAGACACCATCCACAACTTAGTGCCATTTCTCTGTATAAAAAAATGTACTGCAGACACTGCAATGATGACACAAGCTGGGAAGATCATCATTTGGAGAGAAATCTGTGTGTGGGAGATTGTAAATGCTGCAGTGAATGAAAAAAATTCTCAGTGGAACTGTGGATATCCATGCATTTATCAGAACACTTCTATGACCCAGCAGAGGATAGATGTTACATGACGTAAATATACCAGACCGTGGAATCCATTAGAACTGCAACTGGATGGAAACGATCAGCCATTGACTGGTTAGGAACCCTATAATATTGTAGATGCCATCGCGATGAGACATGATAACTGTTACACAGATTATACCAACCACAAAGCTGGATGCAATAAAGTGTTGCTGAGTGAATTAAGAGAAAAATTTCAAGAGAGCAAGTAGACCGAGCTCTTGTACATAGTATAGGCCCTAAACATAAGTTGGGTATAGGCATGAAAAAACCCAGAGTGCCAGGTAAAAGGAAAAAGTCAGGTGGAGTAGAAGATCTTTTGACACTGAAGGTGCTCGCAGAAGAACGGCATAAACCAGTGTGTAAGCATTTTCCATGACACAGAGTCATTGTGGTTGCAACAGATATATGATCTGCAGATCTCGTCGATTACAGCGCTTACTTTGATCATTTCAAATATCTCATGACAGTCATCCATATGTTCAGTAAATATACATGGGTGGTTCCAGTAAGAAACAAAATAGGAAATTCTATCATTGAAGCATTTGATAGCATTGTCGGTGCACACAAACCCAATAAATTATGGGCAGATCATGGTAGTGAATTTTATAATAAAACCATCTCAGACTGGCTTCAAAAGAATGATATTGACTTGTACAGCACACACAATCAAATCAAAGCAGCTGTCGTTGAGTGGTTTAAGAGAACTCTAAAACGTCATATTTGGGAAGAGATTTACCAGCAATAATACCAACCAATACTTAGATTTTTTGCCAGAAATCATTGACCAATACAATCACACATGGCACCGCAGCATTAAAGTCACTCCAACAGAAGCATCATTGGTGGACAAAAAAACAGCAGGTCACAGATGCCTTATTTTTTAGATCTAAATTTAAAGTAGGAGACCACGTGAGAATAGGTAGTAAAAAATACTACCTTCGAAAAGGGATACACACCTAACTGGACTGAAGAAGTCTTTATCATCAATACCATTCAAAAAACCATCCCAGTCACATACACGCTTAAAGATGCCTTGTGAGAGCCCAGCCAAGGTTCTTTCTATGAGCAGGAATTACAAAAAAACAGCCAGGATCTCTTCAAGATTGAAAAAGTTATCTCCACCAAAGGAAAAATATCTCTCATCGAATGTTGTGGTTATCTTGAACAGTTCAACTCGTGGCAGCTTCAGTGCTTCTGAAATAATTGTATCGTATGCTTCTGATATGTTCTTCCCAGATACTGGCTTACATTTCACTGCATAATAGGGAAGAACCATCACCTCAAATATACACTTTAACACGTAATCAAATTTTAAAAATTTCTTCTGACCTTGAAGTAGATATCGTGTCACCATGTTCAGTAACCAATAAAATTGATCTCTTTCTAACACTGACAAATTAAAACTTTTAACTTATTTTTTATTTGATTCTGCTGCTTATATTTCTAAACAGGCCTCTCATCACTGTGACTACACCTCAGCAACTCCTCATCCTCATACTCCGCTTCCATACAAAAAATCATCTCGGTTACATAACTCAAATCCTTATTCGCATATGCTATAGACTTCTTCACACGCTTCAGAAAAACTCCTCGGACGATGACTCATCCAATTCCACTATCGGAATACCACAAACAGGTTGATCACACTGTGACCAGTCATACCTCAAGGGTCAGCAGAGAAGAATATCTTCAGACATCTTTGCTATACATTAAACACATCTTTGACACACACGACAACAACAAAAACACAATGAGCTAGAAACACCACCACCACCGTAGTAGTATGTCATTGGGGGCATAGCTCACTTTTTCATACAGGGATTGTTTTTTGTTTTTTTTCTTCAAAAAGACTATTATTCTACCTTGATTAAGTGCATTAAACTATTTATCGTTAATGGCTTATTGTTAACATAAGGAGTATTGGGGTGAGTAAACATTTCTTTCTCAAGGGAGTATACAAGGCATGTCATGAAATGCTACAAGTATACTTGAATTAGAAAATATTTTAGTGTCCTTCTGTTAAGGCTGCAGTTGCAGGCCTTCATTGCTCTCCATTCTTAAATGTTATGCAAGATTTTGAGATCTACTGGTGAGAAACCAGAATAGTATATGTGATGGTCATCAATCCATTGTCTGGTGCTCATTAGCACAAGTTTGTTATCAATACTACACCTACACTGCTGGTAAGGTTGCTTCCAAGCTTTATAAATACATCTTTTCCATGGTTTTATTGGAACTAAATGAAATCATTGTCCATCAGCCTTCAGTATGGCCACAACCACATCTGTCTTTAAATCATATTATTTCTATTACTCCAGAAGGGATGGATGATCATATTGACATGTGCTTTTCACTAAATAGCTTCTTGTTATGTTCAGTTGATCAAACAGAAATTTGCTTATCTGACATCCATTATTGCAGCAACTATGACTATCATGCAGATATTTTTATCTTAATGCTTTATAAAAATATAGTTTTATTGAAATGGGGTTTTCACTTGATCCTAAATTTAAATGATGTCTCTCTTACATCCAGTCTGATCACCATGGTGTACATTTTAAAAATCTTCTCATCACTAACCATACTGAATGGATAGATGCAACTGCTTTGGGTTTCCCTAAGCCATGGTTTGTACAGTCTTACAATTACTTTTATTTTCCAGGTTGCCTTGAATTTTAACAGTGACTGTCCAATCCTGTCAATTTTCACAATTAAGCCAAGTAGGGAGATTGAATGGAAAAAATAGGGAGATTGGTACCTAAAATTGGGAGTTTTTTGCAGCATTTTTTAAAGTTTTATTTATAGAGAAAATTAAAGAGCATTCACAAAGATCATTCTTGGGATTGCTGATTTTTTTTGTTGTTGTGGTTTAATTATTGTTTTAAAGGTAAAATACACCTTCATAAATTTATGATAATAATATTTAACCATAACATTCTATTTACTGAAGAAAAACATTCATTTTAATGCGATATTACTTTGTCACAACAAATATTGACAGATGATAAAACAACCTGGCTTCTGTGGATTGCACATGATATATCATTTTATGTATTATTTTTTTTTAGAGAAATGAAAGTCAACAGACATAATGTATATGAGATTGGGAGGTAGGCTTGGAATTACCCCAAATAATTAGGAGGTTTTTTTATCCTCAGTGTGAGAGTGGACAGATATGAATGTTGGCTTTATCCTTGAAAAGTCCTTAAGTTTGTTAAATGTTTTACTCTAAGACTGGTTGAATTTATAAGAGGAAAAACAAAATGTAAAGAGAGAATACATTTGTCCAAGTTTTGTGCTTATATTTGCTAAGAATGAATAAGCAATTAAAATGGGATAAACTTTGTAGGATCATATGGTTTGAAATGGGAAATTACAAGATATAGTATCATCCCATTACTTGTGTGTATTGCTAAAAGTCTGTAATATTTTTTTTAATATATTTATACACAGTCATACAAAAGTAACATCTTAAGGGAAAATTCAATATCAGTAACAAAAAATGCTCTTTTAAAATGGGACTGCATGAAGTGTGCAAAGTTATGTCTGGTGTTATGTATATTTAATTTGCTTTGGTTTTTCTCTGTTTTTTTATTATTTTTTTATTTCATTATATACTATTGTAATGTAACATTGTATGTTGAACTTGACCTTGTCCAAAATTAGTTCATTTTCTACTTGACCTGAATCACTGATATATTTTTATTCTGTAAACAAATAATACATAGCTAAACTATTATCTATGTGCATGGCTTTAATGTAGGATCATTATTAATAGAAGTAAACATATTTATTTGTATCAAGGTTATTGGAATTCCCATATAAATATACCTGGCCTACCTGAAGTATTCCACATTCTACTTTATAATTTTAGTAACAGACCTTTTAATCATAACTAACATTTATCTAGTAAACATCTGGAACCTGTCAGATTGAAAGTCTCCATTAGGTACAAGTTATTTCTTTGGAGGGGTTAAAGAAAATGCTAATTGTTACTTGAGGTCACGTAGAGAACTATATAATCCTGTTACTGGAAAAATTACTTACTTTAAGATCTTAGCAGAATCAGTTTTATTATTGTTGTGTCCATAAATTAATTTGGGCTGGAATTTATTTATTCAAATATTTGTGCACTGGAAATACAGAGTGCTTAACAAAAATAACATTCCTGGAAACAGAGACTTGAATTTTTGTATTGAAATTTCACATATTGATTTAATTCTTGGATTGTTTTATTGAGATCCAACAAATGACCATGACAAGAGCCACCACAGGCACAACACACTTTCATAGGATTTATTTTGGATTTCCACTAAAGTTTAAATTTTAATCTTTAGGACTTGTGTCTTTATTTCTAGGATTGTTTGGGATTTAATTTATAATACTCCAATTACTTTTTTTCACATTTTCACTTTGTATTCTAGGGAAATAAATTATTTGTTGAAATTTACAAACTTAAGCTAGATACCTATCATCTTTTTGTGTTACTTATTGTAAGACCATAGAATCATAATATTAGTTTGGAGGGGGGAACCCACCTCAATAAATCAGAGTAAGAAAGTCTATATGGCTTATCTTAATGGAGAAAGGTTCCATTTTTGAAAAATAAAACTTTCAAGAAGGAAGGCATCATCGGAAGGGCCGGGCAAAATGGTATATACAGTTACCCGAGGAGAGGTCGCATCCTCGTTGCTGCTATCAATTAAAATAAGTTACATCAAATAGTAACAAATATTGGTGAAGCATACACCACTAGACTAGCTCGAGAGTGACTAGAAGCAATAAAAAAAGTATATACCCTTGAGAGATGCTGTTAAAGAAAAGTTACAAGCGCGACAAGAATCCCAAGTTGAATTCGCAGAAGGTGCAGAACAGTTATTTAAACCTGTTACAAAAGTTACTGAAAGAGTTGCAACAGTTACTGAAGGTCTAGTTCCATCAGTAAAACAAACTGCTGAGCAAACTGCAAAATTAGCAGAAAGAACTAAGAAAACAAAAAAGATTTTATGTGAGGTGTGATTTGGTTTTGATTTTTAACGTAGCTTGAACAATTTTTCAGTCATATCGCTACGATGTCTGCAGTGTGGCAGTTTATAGTGATGTCTAGCACTGGGGCATCATGCCACAGACATGTAGCATGATGTCCCACCCAGTCACATTATCCTGACACCAGGCCGACCAGTCCTAACACTAACCTCTTAATGCTGAACACCAAGCGAAGCAGCTGTTAGTACCATTTTTAAAGTCTCTGGTATGACTCAGCCAGGGATCGAACCCATGACCTCCCGCATCTGAGGCGAACGCTCTAACCACTAGGCTAGATGGAAATAGCTGCAGCTCATCCTCCACCCATTGGTGAAGAAATACTTGAAGGTATTGGCAAAATTCGTACAGAAGTTGCCGACGTGAAAAAAGAACTTGCACCTAAACCTAAACCAATAAAAGAAAATATTGAACTGATTGCAAGGGTTAACAAAGGTGTTATTAAGCCACTTAAAGAAATTGAAGACAAATATTTACCTGCTATGACCCTGAAAAATGTAGCTCAAAAAGACAGAATTTTAAAACCAAAGTATGCTACCGTAAACAGGTGGATATATCATGTATATTTCAACAAAACACAAGCCAGAAAGAAATAAAAAGACTTTATTAATGAAGAAGTAAAACTATAAATCACAACCTCAACAGCTGCCACCTCCCTATTCGCCACCGCCACAAGCCCCTGAGTGATAGCCTTCCTATCCACTTCCTCCACCTCTGCAACAAATGAACAACAAAAACCTCAACCTGAATCTAAGTCTAAGTTACACTCACTACCTGCAAAAATGTTTACCAATGCCGCTCTTGAACACTTTGCTGAAAACCCGGATAAATTAATATTGCTGCGCATGAAGATAATTCTTGAGAAAATTAGTTAAAACCTGAATTTGTTGAAGCAGTAAAACCTGGAAGTTGGTCTCCTGTATTATATTTTGCCTCCCAAAATTCACAGTTTAATGCAAAAGATCCAGGATATTTAAAATTTAGACAAGATATAAGCAAAGCGAGGCAACTACAAACTACTTGACCACAATCTCCAGAAGAAAAATTTTACGATGCGTCTGCTGGTAGCGGTTTCACAGGAAGTGGTCTTGTTACTTGTCCTAACAATATCCTCGAGGATGTGCAACATTAGAAGTTCTTGAAGGAGGAAAACGAGCTAGAAATATTTCTCCAGAAATAATGAAGCAGCTGATATTTGTCAACGATTGTTTCAAGGTGGTATCATGGATATTAATGTTTATCGGGAACTTATTGATGAAATCGTGGATGGCTACAGTGATTAGATAAATGAATAACAAATAAGATGATCATACATGACTCTCACTGCAGACCCAATATGGCCATAGTAGTAAACTCACGATTACCTGTTTATAGTGTGTGTTACGGGAATGGACTTGGCGATGTTGTTCAGGGATTATTTACAAGAATAGCTCCCAAAGTAACACCAACTGCAAAACAATTATCAATGAAAGCCATGGATGTCATACGTGAAAAGGCTTCTGGTGCAATCAGTGACATTGCTGGTAAAGCGTTTATGGCAATCAAAGACAATATAGCGCGATTAATACAACAACGAAGGGTGGTTCAGCAACAACCAGAAAAATTACCAAGCACTGAAGTTATGCCCATGAATGTCAGTAAAATAATAAATCAAGCCGCAATCAAAAACTAGCAGAGTTGGCTGGTATACCTTCTGCCAAAGAAATAGAAAAAATATAACTGCAAGTCTGGTAGCAGGAAGTTGTTTTCGTGTTAGACGATAATAACTCTAATAAAAATGTTCAAGCGCATATCCGACCCAGCATTTGACATGGATGCACCAATCCCCAAGGACGAGTTTGTGCGTGATTATTATTATTATTCTTATGATGTGCGTACACCAAACGCATGAGGAAGAATTGAATTACAAGTTCAGGATACAGGCAGATATTTCTTACCTTCTGAGGGGTTTATCGAAGTTTAAGGTAGACTCACAAAAGCAGATGATACAGCTTACGGAATTGGTGATCGAGTTGGTTTTGTTAATAATGGCATAATGGCGTTATTTGCAGAGCTACATATTCTATTGATGGGAAGGATATTGAATCGTGTCTTGAAAATGTCGATGTTGCCACGACGATACTTGGTGTTGCAAAATACTCTGACAACTACACAAGATTGGCTGGTCCAACAATGATGTTTGCAAAAGACACATCTGATCACCAAGAAAACAGAAACGTAACAATGAATGCAGCTGGAACTGAAGTTGCAGTGATGAAAATTATAACCTGGGTTTTGCTGGACTTTGAGCAATGTTAAACGCCGATGAGGAGTTTTCCTGTGCAATTCCACTGTCTCATATTTTTGGATTTTGCAGAGATGTTAGAAAGCTTATATTCGGCGCTAAACACACAGTAGTACTTGTTAGAAAACCTACTGACGATGATGCAATATGGCATTCTGCTGGAGTTGATGATGGTAAAGTAACACTAACAAAACTGTCACTGTGGATGCCAGTAATGACTCCGTTGCTTGCTGAAGAACAGCAATTACTTTCTTTTATGGACACAGGTGGTATATCGATACTAGTATGGCTTACAATGACCACAGATAGTAACGCCATTAACGCTGCTGGGCTGTTCATGTGGCAAATAGCATCACGACAGGGAGTGTCAGCACCACGACATATTTGTTGTGCTTCAGGCAAACCACAGAGTAAACAGATAAGGAAATCCAATGGTATTTGACACACTTGGAGTTTCTGAAGTTGCTTTGAGGATAAACAGACATCAAGAACCTTCTGAAGAAATATTGCTGGATTTTGAACACAATCATGTTTCACATGCATATCATCGATTATTATCATACATGGGATGCAAACAAAACATCGATACTGGTTTACAGATATCTCAGTGTGATTTTACAACACTGTATCCGATTTATTACTTCTCGTTGAAACATCTTGATTTATTCAGGCGATCTATCGTTGATAAACACTTTCGAGCTCACATAGCACGAGTATCAGCAGGAGCAGCTGGTCCACCGGTTATTCCTGCAGGGGCTATCATGGTTATACTCAGCGACAAGTCAATGTTACTTGAAGGTGCTGGTGGCCGAATGAAACTCGTCGATGCACCAGTAAAAAAACATGTAATCAGTGATTTAAAAACATGAGTATTTTATAAAATGTCTTACCATCATGTATGTTAGTGTCAGTCTGACTCCTGGTCAGATCAAGAAGCTACAATCTGCGTCAGTGAAAAAAACAGGAACAAAAATAACACTAAAACACAATCAGAAAACAGGCGGTCAAAACAAACTGACATTGACAGAACATCAGATTAAACATCTTAATAAAGCCAAACAATCCAAGACTGGAATACGACTTAAACTCTCCATCGGTGCCATCAGCGATGCAGATAAGACGAGCAGTATATTTCCACTTTTTGCAGCAATACCAGCGCTGATGGCCACAGCAGCACCAGCCAACACAAAAACAGCTGCGTTAGGTGCTGTTGGAACTGCCGCTGGAATAGCATTAAAAAAGCAATGGGAATGGGCTTAAGACTTCCCAGAACTTATTGAGGAAAGGGTCTAAGACTTCCAGAAACACTGCGTTGAAAAACCAATAAGGTTTTAACCTTTGTCAGATTTTGATTTACTTGATGCTGCTAAGCAACTAAAAATAAAAACTTCAGAGGTGTTTTTATCTGAGATCAATTACCAAAACATCCAAACAATATTGAAACCGATATTATTAATATCGATAACAGCACTGGACCGGGAACTCATTGGGTATCATACGCTATTGACCCTCGTGGAATTGTTAATTTTGACTCGTACGGTTTAGCTCCACCGCAGGAATTTATCAACTGTGTCAAACAGTCAAGGATCCCGTTTTGGTACTCAACGCTACCAACACAAAAATTAACCGATCCACCAATATGCGGACATGAAGCAATTGCTGTACTCTGGTCTATATCAAAATCATCGCTGCCACCTCACAAAGTTGTGCACAATTATACAAGTCAGCATTGGAAATCTGTGATTTCTAATCATTGATTTAGATCCACATTTGAGAAAAATAGAGAAAAGAATAAAGGTAGATATTTACGGAAGATACCACGGTGTTACTACTAGAAGTAAAAAAATGTTCGACGGGTGTAGACTTGTCAAATTACGCGACCAAGGATGAACTCACTCATATTATGAACCTGGCTAGAGTTGACCAAAATGAGGTTGTTATTTTTCAGGACAGATACGTCGTTTTGAAAATGATTAATATCAAATGGAATGATATAGTTCGTAGAGTTTGGTGCTACCAAGGATAACATTCCAGTATTTACTGAGGTGGTAGAATCAGAGACTCAAATATATCATATACAACCATCAGAGATGAAATTGCAAGAAGCACTGCTAATCGTTTGAAAAATACCGGTGACACAATGACAGGTGAACTCAACTTGAACGGAAATAAAATAGTCATGTTAAGAGATCCAACATCTGACGATGCCACAACGAAAAAATATGTAGATGTTAACTACACACCATAGATGGTACATTATCCATGTTGTGGGCCAAGTATGATGTTCATGTAAATACATTTACAAATCTCCGTAGAAACTTTAGAAAAATTAATGAAAAATACCGGTGACACAATGACAGGTGAACTCAACTTGAACGGAAATAAAATAGTCATGTTAAGAGATCCAACATCTGACGATGCCACAACGAAAAAATATGTAGATGTTAACTACACACCATAGACGGTACATTATCCATGTTGTGGGCCAAGTATGACGTTCATGTAAATACATTTACAAATCTCCGTAGAAACTTTAGAAAAATTAATGAAACCGCAGAGGAATTCTTTGGTACCCCATGGACCGCTGATATGAAACTTTCTGATATCAAGACGAATATTGATACGAGTAAGAAAACACAAAAAGATATCATAAGTGGGATTCCTGAGATCATTTAAAAAAATTAATCTGATTAAAATTCCCCACAAACAGGTCACCAATAATGCATACACAGTGTCATCCGGGTTCTCAACATGGTCACAGCAAAATAATACTATCAAACATACCACGGAAGTCACTGGTGTGTATGGACTATCTGCGTTCAGCACTGCAAAATTTAGTATATACACCACATATCCCTGGCGGCATTCAACCGTTAAGTTTTCCAGGGTTGTGTCCATTGTGTTAAATAGCGGAACCGAAGAAACATTTATACTGGAAGCACCTGATAAGAAATTAACCGCAGCATCTTACTGGTGGTGTCTGGAATTATTTGCTGAAATGCCTCAATTGGTTACTGTGTAAAATAAAATGGATGTTCAAAAATTTAGATATGATCAATGGCAATCAGAGTTAGAAACCATCGTTGACAAGTATAATGCGAAAGTAAAAAAAATATCGAAGCCGTGTAGTTGCCATCGATGTTGTAGTGTACTCGATATCTACACTCGTTGCATCCACCGGGGTAGTGTTATCAGCGCTAACCCCAATAACGGTAGCAGTAGCACCGATATGTGTTTCATCATCGGCAGCCACTGCTGGGTTTTAAATATTATCGCGAAAAAGATATCCACCTGCACAAGTACAAAATTGCACGATTATGCTGTGCAATTATACACAGCAACAAATGCGTACTCGAAATTATCGTCGCTGATATCATCAAACCTCGACGACACAATATCAGATTCCGAATTTGCCATAATGGTTAAAATATACAATGAAGTAATTGATTTAGAAAACCACCATTTGAAAAATGACGGTTTAAATAATGACCGAACTACTTCAGCAGAGAGTCACAAATACAAGTCCAGTGAAAACCACAATGATAACAGTAAACTCCACTAACCCTGAATTCAGAATTAATTTTCCAACATCCATTCCTTTGAAAGAAATCGTGTTGGCGCAGTTGTGACTAAACTACAGTTGGCCAAATATAAGATCAAAATCAATTGGTGGTTTACAATCAAATAATTCGTTGGTATTCGCGAACAAAAATAAACCAGATGGAACCCCTGACTGGACAGTTGTTGGGATACCCACAGGCAGTTATCAGATCGAACAAATCAATGATGAATTTGCACGCAGAATAAAAAATATAACAGGAAAAGAATCCAAGATGGCCATAACAGTACATGAACCAACACTATCATCCGCGATAGAAATATTTTCCCATGATTATGCCGTGGATATCTATCAGTCATCGATCAGATCATTGCTAGGATGACCTGATGTTACTCCGCCAATTTCTCCACCACCACCTGAACCAAAACGGCCTTATTTTACTTCCGACAAACAATCATACTACGAAGTTACCCCATCATACAAGGATCGTTTACTTGATATGAAAAATGCAATGATGACTGGTTATTTAACCTTCATTAATAAAGACGATGTAACTTGGCATATTGTTCAGGAACATCTCGGGTTTGGAGTATTTAAATATGTAAATATTCGCCTAGATGAAATTATTGAATATTTTGAAATTATTAATCAAGAACATAAAATACAGCGAGAAATATCACAGCAAAATTGCCAAGAATATATTTTTGATGTAACAAGTTAACGCGAGGAAATCATTAAGCAAACTGAAATATTAAATCAGCTTGTATCTGATATGAAAGATATTAACTATCGAGTAAATCAGGTAATAATTATACTAAAGCGATAAACTGCAAACAACAATTTTTAAATGCATACTCAATAACAGAAGCTGATCTACCGAATTTTAAATTTCCCGGGTATAACCCAGACGAACTAAAAATATCCGCACTGATATCATTGATGAGTTCTTTCCTAAAATAGTTTAATCATGGAAAAAAACACTTCCACTGGCAACTATTCCCCAGTACAACAATGACCCCCACGGCGCGGGCCGTCATATCTCACCCGGAATTGTAAATATAACCTCGACGATCGCGGTCAATCTTGTATGTGATGTAATTGATGGAAGTTATCAGACAAGCACAGAAATATCAGCGCAGACACAGCAAGGATATATCTTATATACTTTTACCCCGCAAGTCCCACCTGGATCTCTCATTATGCAGGAACCAATTAACCCGGTCTATCTGCTGTGTCATAATCCGCTATTATCAGTAACAAATTTCAAACTAACTGACCAAAGCAATAATTTGATTGACCTTCATGGAGAGGTTTTAATTCTGAATTTATATGTGAAATCCTAAGGATTTCCAATCTTAAAAAATCTATGATTTTCAAAGATTTCCAATTGTAGAGTATTGTCCCCACTTGATTTTATCAAGGTAACAGCACATACTCTAAAAAATGTCACTGACGCGTGATACAGCAAAAAAAATAATTCTCCTCCTTGTCTTTGATAAAATATTTTTTTATACTGACAAATGGACTAAAATCAGTGAGAGAGATAAGGACTAAAATCAGTGAGAGAGATAAGGACTAAAATCTGACATACTTTCATTTTCATTTCCACGAATGAGTCTAACTTTAATTTTCATTACCACTAACAGTTTGTGACATAATTTTTCTAAGTTGTTTCACACGAGTATTAATTGTCTTTTTTGCTTCATATTCACGAGATAGTTCTGATCTAATTTGTTCGCTGGCATGAGAGAGAGAGAGAGAGAGAAATTCCTTCACTTTATTTTCTTTTACTGTAGCTAACGATTTAAACATCACCATCTGAATTTTCTTTACGAATCTGTATTCCGATGGTAATGTATACCTCCCCCCTCTCCTCCTTACATTCCACTAATGTTTCAAAATCAGAAATAATTTTTCAGGATTTAGTTCATCAGATATATTTATGCCGTCTTTTTCTAATTTTTGAATTGCAGAAATAATGTCATTGATATTTTCGTAATTCAATATATAATATACCTAAAGAAAAATATTTTACACCCCTATATGAACTCCTAGGGTGTCATATGCCATCCTAGCAAGTCCATAAGAGTGGGTTTTTTTACAACAAGATGACACAACGCCATGTAAACACCTAGGTTTCCCATATGACATCTTAGCAGGTTCAGGGGCACATGAAACACAACCCACTATGTGAGCTCCTAACATGTCAAACAACAGTCTAGCAGGCTCAGGAGGACGTGTTTATTGGAGGACAACACAATACATAAACCTTAATTCTAAGGAGAACGGCACAATTTCTTATCTGAAAACCTAGGGTGCCCATATGACATCCTAGCAAGTCCAGAAGGATACAGTAAACCTTAATTCTAAGGAGGACGGCACAGTACATAAATCTTAATTAGCTTAATTCTAAGGACGGCACAACACATATAGCAGCATATTTACAGTATTATATTTACAGTATTTACAAACTTAATTCTAAGGAGGACGTAACAACACATATAGTATATACAATATTTACAACAGGGATGGTACACTGTACGTTCAACAGCTTTTGCACACCCTCCCCCCCACAAAAGAAATCAACCTGGGAGAGTGCAAAAGGTGTCCACCACGTTTTGACATTGCGGGAAGGTGTGTTTGTTGAGTTTCGATGGGTAGGACCCCAATAATAAAATGGGTCGTATAGTATATAAGCTAACTGATACTTGGAAATTCAAAGATAGCTCACGCAATAGGCGTGACTTATATTCTTAATTTTTCTTAATTATAATCGCAGAAAAATATGTAGATGAACCAGAAAACCAGACGGATTCAGTAAAACAAATATATTGTGTCTGAAGAAAAAAATATTATTTATTCTTAATAATCAATTACACCTGTCCATACTGACAGTCTTTGATAAATATCTACGGGAAGTAATATTATAAAACAGCGGAGATAACTGTTATGGCTTGAAATAGAACTTCCCTGAAATCTTATGCAAGACTGATTGAGATAGACCGTAGTTATTTTACATCCGTGTTTGTCGAACCGTTACCACAAAAAAAAACCATTTCTTGCAGGTATTCTGAAATCAAGGACAGAGAAAAAATAAAGATACTGACTAAACGAGGAAAGAATGATAATTTACCTTTGAGTATTTCAGCCAACATGTACATTTATGATACGTTGAGAAACTGTAATAGCCCAGATATTGGTATTTAATTGTTATTGATTCGGTGCAATGTGTATACAAGTTACGAGAATATGATAATGAAACTAGGAGGCGGTTAATTGTACAGGGAGCTCTATCAATCGCGTTACACATCCGCGGTAGAGTTGTCTCCGTTATCCGTATCTAAACATAAGAAAATGAGATCAACTGATCATACTCTTGAGAAAAAGCCGATTTTCATATTTTATCTGCGACTTTTTGTTCTCCGTCTGGGTGAATACCGAAATACTTGCCAGCCGCGGACATTGAAATATTATTTCATTACGGGTCTCTATATTGAAAGATTTAACTGCTGTCTTTCCAATAGTCTTAAACCTACCAGTACCCGCCCCCTCCCCCCCCCGTGCAGAATTCTCACTAGGTGTGATAGCTTGAAGATTCTGTAAAGAATGATTAAGTTTTTGTCCGTCAATATGGTCAATCACAAGACCATCTCTGATTACCCCAAAGAAACATTCGAATACATACCTGTGACAGAGATACCGCTTGCCCCAGCGTTGAATCTAAGATGACCAGTGTCATCAACTACACAAACTGTTTTTTTCCACTGACAGTGTCTGATTGTGCCATCACGAGACGCTTCATAATTCTTGATGATAGGATGTCTGACAAATTCTTTTTGCTCCATTTATGTATAATATTATTTGTCTAAATTATAATTTATCTTCAAATCTGGTTATATAGTATTCAGGGGTTCTTATAAACTTATCAATGACAGGGTTGTTATTTTTATTATCATAATATCGTTTTAGTTATCTGTATCTTTTACTACCACAACGCATACACAGCTGTGTTTTCCCTCTAACTCCAGCACCACATCTTAAACATGGTTGTGGACCAAGACTCCCCCTCCTTACACTTTGCAAATGTTGACCGCAAAATTCATTTACACAGCATGTGTTACAAGGAGTTGAAGACCCTACCATCAACCACTTGCACTGATTTCTTATTTGAGTCATTATACATTATATTTTTTATTTAAATACTTGTCTGAAATATAATATGGAATAGTTTGAGAGATTATCTACAGTCGAGCCTTGATCTTGACAGATTAACTCTTGACTTGCGGAGATGAGCGCTGACTGATCTGACGATTAATCTGATTAATATTATCAGGGATGCTAAAAAGAATTTTGTGATGATGGGGCATCTCACACATGGTCGACATACAAGGTCATACTTGATACAGTCATCGATGCTGCAATGAACGATATGCGGGCGAAAATGATTATCGATTATCTCAACGATCAAAGATATTTTTTCAGAATAAATTTTATTGTATTATCAGAAACATGTTCTGCTGAGTGGATTATCCGTGACAAACGCAACCCTGTCCTTGCTAATGGAAAAACCGCTGTGTTAAGTAAACATTCCAAGCCAGGAATGCTGACTGGTATTGGCAGACCATATTGCGCTCGAGCGTATCCTATGACTGCGCTTGTTTATGGAATTTATAAGCTAAATGATAAATCCAACATTAATGATCTTGCTCCAATGAGATTTTCATCTTTGACAGTCAAGGCTGAATTGTGTAGCCGAACGAGTAATCGAACATTTTACAAACGTGATACATGGAAACGGATTAACGGATTTACGACATGAGCGAATAAACAAATGAGCTGAATCGGTTAAGGATACCTGAGCTACAATAAATGATGTCGCTCAGTTAGAAAAAACGCTAAAATTCCCAATAATCATAGCAACGATAACAGGAGAGATTTTACACGATTCGAAACATTATATAAAGGGGAAAGCTCCAATAAATATTGTTGATCATAATGCACACGCCTGGACTAGTGCAGTCACAATATTTCCACGACATCGAACCGTAAGATTTTACCCAGACTCTAGAGGAAACATGTTTGATTTTATTCACGAAATAAGTAAAAACGATCCTGTGTAAGTATGGCTATTTAAAAGTTCAGATAATGAAAAATATGATCAATTTGTACGACCTAATGGCGATATATATCGTAAAGAATCTCTTCATGAAGAAAAGAAAAATCTCGCACATAAATTTTCAACAGAGAATATTGAGAAATTATTAAATAATTGTTTTACAGTTTCACCTGTTGCAGTCCATGCTGCCAGAGAGAAAAATTCGTGAACACGATTTGAATTTCTCGAAGATGTACAATTAAGTTGCTGTGAATACAGACACGGTGGACTACAGAATACCAAGTATGACCACAACGACGTTATCTCGGTGGATTAGGTCACGTGTTATCTGGGAAGTTTTCTTGGATTGGGAGAGTGTTCTGGATATTTTAAAAGATTTGGACACCCCACATACAAGATGACAACAAGAGTATCGATAAATGGACCCCTACCTGATTATGATCTAACCAGATTCACTTGTATTTTATCATTCGAGTTTGCTAAGGGTCTTCATCTGATCTGTTATTTTGGCTTGGTAGACACTTTTCAGAAAAACGCTGGGCACCAATAGTTTTATAACGAAATATGACTGATTGTAAATTATTAATATCGTTGATGGTCAGTGAGGCAATTATATCATATCGGGCGCAGACCGAAGTTTGGTTACCACCAACTTATGATGATAAAACCGCAAAAGGATCTCGGTAGTAGAATAATCGGTACATTCACCCAAGGCGGGGAAAATGATCATAAAACGACATTATGCACGATTAATTCTAGATGATGCTGAATATGATTTTATAATCGCTGATGTAACAGCGAGAAATATATTTGTAATTCGAGAAAACGCTAACTGATCTGACGGAACACAGTTAGGTACAGTTGTTGGTTATATTGATGGTGAGTCACCTCAGTTTACACATTTAATATATTCAATGCTCGCTTATATTTCTATAAATTTATTAGCGATGATAAATAGATTCCCTGACACTGCAGTCAGAGTTGCATCGGATTCATTCTATATCGGAAAAAAATATTCAGAATTACTGACTCGTTTTACAAGTACTGATGCATCATGGGGTTCGTGGAGAATAAAAGAAGAAATGTTATATAATTATTCTGAATCCGCAGATGTTACAATTAAAGATATTTATTACAGCTATCAGATATCAGAATTATCGTCTGCGGCACCTGTGTATGATCCAGTATCCAGACACAAGACGGTCTATCTAAACGGACCAGGAGGTTCTGGGAGGACAACTTGAGTGATCGAATTATTTCGACAGAATTCAGAGGATATGGTTGTTTTAACACCTACACACAGACTCGCAAGAGAAATGAAACGATGAGGAGTGCAATCATGTACTTATCATAGCTTTTTTTGATACAAGGGTGACACATGGACTCCTGACTGAATGGGAGAGAAATATATTCCACAAATTATTATTTGGGATGAAGTGTGCACAGTATCTAAAGATATATTAAAATAGTTTCTCGATTGGCTGTTATTGAAAAATACAGCTGTGATAATGTGCGGCGATCATGTTCAACCACTGCCGTTTGTTGAGCCATCTCATGTGATTAGCTAAGGAATTTTTTAGATAATTACGAGGAGATAACTGATGGTCATAGACCTCTTGATGCAGAATTAAGAGAATTTAAAAAATCAGACTACAACCAAATAAAATTAAACGTGAAGTAATGCGTAAAATAATTTCAGAAACTTCTATGAACGATTTTCTGCAAGTGTGGAGACCAAATGGTTTGATAGTGGCAAGTGGAAAGATAGTTCGCGATACACTTCAACAGCTGTTATTTCTTTTGCATAAAAAAAAGTTTTCAGATCTACGCGTACCATTGTGTTATAGACCAGCTGATACACGACGACAGAATATCGACATTGATATACCAGGACAGACTGAGAAACAGAATCTTGTATTAATTGATGTAGTCACAGTTGATGTCAGTGTTGTTGAGGATGCGCTTAGCGCGGATAAGACTCCATGGACACTGGGATACGCAATGACAATTCATTCATCTCTGATACTCGAGTTTGGATTGTCGATGATCGTGTCGAATGGTCAAGCTTTGTTTATCTCGCAGTCTCTAGAGTCAGAACAATATCTCAGCTGCGGAGAATTGTCATAGACGCTACAGAAATTATTGATGATGTTATTGACAGTGATATAGTAAGAAAAAAATTAGCAGGTTATAAACAAAGTGAAAAAAAAACAACAGACTTTGATCTTGACGTTGAATTTATCATAGCGTTAAAACGGCGGCAGAATAATCACTGCGAGCTGTAATTGTGTAATGTTATGGCAGTACTCGAGTAATAATCCAAGACAATTTACCATGAACAGAAAAGGTAGTAGTCGCGGCCATACACGTGAAAATACAATGTTGACCTGTCTTGAGTGTAACCGACGTAGGGGTGCTAGTTAAGTGATCGCGGCGGTAATTGTGTGTCTTGGGGAATTACTTGCAATTGTTCACATGTAAATCCACGTTGAGGAGCAGTAGGTTGGGTCGGCATGACGTCACAAGCTTAACGACCTACTTTCCGCCATATTGCGGATGTGAAAACAATTGGCCATATGACACAATTAATTTTACTATATGTTCTCTACATTTGTTTCTCAGTACTGACCTTTCCACTGTGTGACAATCAATACAAATCATATGTTAATCTAAAATACCTTCAAAGATGATTTCACTGTGAAGTTCTCGTCAAAGGTTGACCTGCTCTTTTTTTTAGATGATGGACTGTCAACATAGCAGCTTGTAAACAGAACACATATTTCACTTCCGGATCATCACCAATGCCTTATTACTCACTGTGCACTGTCGCTGAAATACACACAGACAACAACACCCTGAGCTCATATTATCAAGAATAAACAGTTACCTTTAAATCCGTACCAAAAATGCATAAATAAAACTCTTCTATCACCAACAAAATGAGAGAGGAAAAAATGTTCTCAAAATAGACTAGAACTACATTCGTGGGTACTGAACTGGAAGTATTAATTGTGATGTAATTCCTGACAGGCTCCATGTTTTATGCCAGTTTTAGTCAAACTTTTATATTTGCATGCTATAATTATTTCATCTTTATCCATCAAGTCTTTTTGAATTTCCTTGCGAACAAAACATGTGACACCTGTCAGAAAGTATGTAGTGCTGGTGTTCCACAGGGTGCAAGTTCTGGTCCAAGTGCTCTTGAGAAACCAAAACTAAATTTGCTATATCTTCCTTAATTATTGGAATTTTGCAATGCAGTAAAAACCTAATTGTGATACAAGATAAGCCCTGTCTGAAAATATGTTTGAAAGTTAAAAATGTTGATAAATTAAATTTTAATGGAAAATTAAACAAACATTTAAATTTTAAAAACTAAATTTTATTGAAAACTTAAATTTTCATACAAGTTTTAAAATATAGTTTGACAAATTTTAGACAAAAAAGTTGACTAATGAATGGTGTTTAAAACAAATGGTAGCTTGGGCCTGTACAACTGATAACATTTTTCTCAGGGGTAGTGAAGCATTATAGCTCATAGTGATTTTGGCAGCAAACCTCAATATGCCTGTCCAGATGCATATAGGTATACACACTAAAGAAACAATGACAGGTGCTATGTTCCACATTTATTGTGTCTGGTACTTAGGCAGTTGTTTCCATAACTAATAGCACATTCAGAATTAAAGTTCTGATGGGACCAGTAACCATGTTTTATAACAAAAATGCATTCCATTTCAATGTCGATAACTACAAAAGGTGGCATTGGGATAGGAAAATAGTTTCTAGGGAGGCTCTACCTTACTGAAAAATGGTGCTGATCTCTCTCGTGAAAACCTAAGCCATGTCTTTGAGGTGCTATATATCAGTGTGGTGATATGAACTAATCTTGGTCACTTAAGGCAGTACACTACACATGCTCTTATGAAACCTTGCTATTACCACCAGACTATTGGAAAGCTTCCAAGCTGATCCAACTCTAACACTTTGTTCAAGATAGCAGGCTAGACCTGAAAAGATACAATATGTTTCAGTTAATTCTATAAAACAGTAAGATCTATGTAAATGAAGTTAAAATGTGTTAGATATGGTGATTTCAAAATAACATTAAGGTTGCAAGCATGGGGGAAAATATTAAACTTGACAGAGTGAAACTCAGAAATGTGAAGCAATGGCCAAGTATTAAAGTGATAAATTCATCCTAAAAGTATTTGAAATTTCTCGAAGCATATTTAGCCATTTACAAGTTAAATAACTAATCAGGTTATGTATCATAAAGTTTAAGGTAATGTTGGGGCGGTGAGGTTTGATCATTGGTGCAAACATTAGTACATACCAGTATACAGGAAAGTCAAGTGACAATGTACTAAATTCGAATATGTTACTATAAGCAATCCTATTCATGAGGAAAATAAGAATTTTGGATATTGCAAGTGAATACAGCCAAATGTGGTCACACGAATCAACTTTAGGTACCAATAAATCCTATATCATCAGCTAAATGTGAAATTCTGATCCCCAAAACTTGTAAACAAGGATGGAAATTTGCATATGTAGCACATATACAATGTACTTGTTAAGATAAAATGTGCAAACATAATTCAAATGATCTATTTAAACATTTATAGTGTATTTTTAAGAGTGTTGGTTACCAATTATTAAGCTCATTGATTGAATGGAATCAGATATCAGCTGATGCTTCAATACCACACTCTGTCAAAGTACTAAATTGAAATATGTTACAATACATAGGCATATTTATGATGAAAATAACATTTTGGGATATTTTCAGTGCACGTAGCCAGAAATGTGCCTTACAGATTCACTATATGTACAATGTCAGCCTAATGATGTACTGAATGTGAACTTTTGATCCCAAACATTCTAAAATGGATGGATATTTGTTCATGTGGGATATGTAACCATGTTAAGATCAGTTGTACAAAGTTAAATTCAAACAATCTGTAAGAATATTTCATATCTTATCTTTAGAGTGTCAGTTAACAAATATTATTAGTAATTAATAATGCATAAAGCAAGATGGATCATTAGAATTCCCATAACATCGTATAGGCCACAATGCCGCACTACACCAATCAATATCTTAACCTAACTGAACAATGAAATGGAATGCATTTTGTGTTCAACTTACATCATTTTTCTGTTTTCTTACATCCAAGGGTAAATATGCCTGGGGAAAGCATATTTTATCCCTTTGACCTGTATTTCATTCTCAGACAGTTTAAAATGATCTAGTAGAGAACTTGAGTAGGTTCTAGTATAAAGTTTTCATCGCTGTTCTCTCACTAAATACCTTATAACTATGTTTATAAACAATTACTGAAGCTATACAAGCAGATGTGTGTTACTCAGGAAGTGACCCCATCATAAACACATAAATTAACTGCTTGGACACCTAATAAATAGTCTGAATGGCCAATATAAATTATAATTTTGTTTTCGTGTATTTTAAATGAAGGTCTCATTTTGGCTTACAAAGATATTTTCTCTGACAAAATGTTACAAAAATCCAACATTGGAGCTTTTATATGGTTTAGGAATATATACATGCTGATAACATTTAATATGATTCCCAAAAATATTACATATGTGCATTTTAAAGGAAATTTTTTATTTTTTTTATATTTTTTTAAAAATTTTATTAAAATTGTTAAAATAAAAATTAATTTTTTACTTTTAATTTTCAAAGTCAATATACATGACATATTAAAATTTCATGTGTCTATCATTAATACTAAAGATTTTATACCAATTTAAACTTTACTCCAATACTGCCCTGACAGGCTATAGGACACAATTAATTTTACTATATGTTCTCTACATTTGTTTCTCAGTACTGACCTTTCCACTGTGTGACAATCAATACAAATCATATGTTAATCTAAAATACCTTCAAAGATGACTTCACGGTGAAGTTCTTGTCAAAGGTTGACCTGCTCTTTTTTTAGATGATGGACTGTCAACATAGCAGCATGTAAACAGAACACAGATTTCACTTCCGGATCATCACCAAGGCCTTATTACTCACTGTGCACTGTCACCGAAATACACACAGACAACAACACCCTGAGCTCATATTATCAAGAATAAACAGTTACCTTTAAATCCGTACCAAAAATGCATAAATAAAACTCTTCTATCACCAACAAAATGAGAGAGGAAAAAATGTTCTAAAAATAGACTAGAACTACATTCGTGGGTACTGAACTGGAAGTATTAATTGTGATGTAATTCCAGTTGCTTACAGTAGCATTAGTTATGTTCAATATTGCAAACCCTTTTAGTTTACCTATATTTTGTTTATTATTTCTGTGATCTGTCCAGAAGTGCTGCATAGTCTTCTGAATGTGTCTGTCGAATATTGTTATAGACATAATATATTTTAGGTTGATTAGGGTGGCAATAGTGTGTAACATATATGCCAGTTAGTGTCAAGGCAGTTTGAAGGCTGTGTTTGTTATATAGATTGTGTATTGTACACTTTTCATTTATAAAATGAATATAAATGCAAGGGTCATAAGATCAGTTGGCTATTCTTGCAATGTCTTATGTTTACAAAGAGACGCTGGATAGCGATGCTAATACACAATATTTACAGAAACTTAAAGTTGTGGAAATTAATGATTGTCCTTATAAATTTCCAGCAGATAGTTGAGTAAATAACCCAACAAAATGGCCTGAAGTGACATGGCCTGATGTTTGCAACTATCTTACACCTGGTAAATTTGTTTCTTAACAAAATATTTTGTTGAAGTAATTGTACAACTTTTTCTCAAACCTATTTTTCTTTAATCAAACTATATCAAAATCTGAAATTTTAAGTCAGTATTACCTGTGATCCTAATTATTTTTTAAAATTCTCAATAATTTATATTTTTCCATTATTATTATTCTTTAATTGTCCTATTAAGCCTTGATTAATAAGCACTAAAAGTTGTGTATTTTTTCGACCTATGTACATTTATCCACACTGCGTTTATAATAACAATTGCAAATCTTAAGGGGGCCCCGAGTGGCCGAGTGGTCTAAAGCGCTCTTCGTTACGGATCACTGCCATCTCACCTGTCTGCAGCGGTTTGAGTCTAAGATTCAGCCAGTGTGGGCATGTGAGAAAGCTTGCCAGTAGTTTCTCATGGGTCGGTGGTTCTTTCCGGGGTTTTCCAGGTTCTTCCTCCACCATTAATACTGGCCGCCATGTATAGCCTATCATGCTGAAAAGTGGCGTTAAACCCCACAACAAAAAAAGCAAATCTTAAGTATATCTTAAAATGTATAAATGTCACCCACACATTACTGAAGTCACTAGAACAGTGGCGGTCGTTTTCACCTCAACGGTCATAACTACGCACTGAAAATGCCCGGATGTGAAAAAGTGCCCAGATTCCCGACCCAACCTGTTGAACCACGCTGAAAATTTTGTGTGATGTGATACTCCAGATAGGATCAGTTGCTCTTTTTTTACCACCTTTAAGTTCACCAGGTTCATATAAATATCTTACAGTCACATTACCCAGTACTGGCTGCACTGAAAAATCACGTTGTACGGGTATATGCGTGTTTATGATTGCGTTAACTGGTTTGATGTTGGTTGTTCGAGTTACTTCATTATTTAATGCAGCTATCACATTTGGTAATCTTGCAACACATTCGTGAGATCTAGTATCTTGAATTATTTCTTTTGCACATTGATATCCAAATAACCGTTCAGCAAGTGTTCAATTAAATCATTCAACAATTGCCTGATCGTGGTGAATTGCAGTATGTCCTCGTCGTATTTTGACATTATGTTGCTTCATCAGTGATGATACTGCACCTGAAATTCTTTGCCAGGATCAGCTTGTAGCACCTGTGGCCATTGTAGATCACCACGTCAATAAATTCGTTCAAATGCAGAAGCTACTTTAGTAGCTGTCTTTGTTAATAACGGTTCTGCTTCCTTTTATCTACTTGGAATATCAGTGACAGTTAATGCATATTAGTACATTAATCGGCATCTTCCAATTTTAATAGTATCATGTGGTAAAAATAGAATATCAGCCTGATGAGCTTCATTAGGAACGCTAACATCAAAATATGCATACTGAATTGTTTTAGGTGGTGGTAGATACATTTGCCATATTGCCTGTCGTGCTAACCATTTTTCAGCAGTAACATGTTCGACACCTGCTGCTTCGGCGAGTTTACAAATTGCTGCTCTACCTTTCCAGTATCCTCTTGGGGAATAATAAATCGACTCCATTATTTCAATGATTAGATGATTAATTACCAGCTCGGGAAATTTTCAATTTCCTAATGCTAGTTTATCCTTCATCGCAGATCTCACCAACCAGTTAGCTAGTGATTCTTTGAAAGATTTATTTTTTATCGAATTTAGCACATGAATTAATTTCACATCTGCGATATGCCTTTCTTGTAGCTTTTTACTTTTATAATCTACATCATGAGCATGACATGCTTTATCAATAGCATTTACTTGATACTTACCTGGTTTTGGTTGATCTTGGCTATCAAGTCTGATATCAAGTCGGGTTCCATGGCCACAATAATTATATCCTGGAAGATGTTTTTCTCCTGGGTACTTAGCCCAAGGAGTTCCTGGTAATTTGGCTAACTGGGCAGCAATATCACCACCTCGTTTTTTTTTAAAAATACTTACCTGTAACTGCTGACCTGTTATTTTTTGTTGTAATAGTTGTAGGTGTACTCGTGGGAGTACGCGCCCTGCATTTCACACAGTATAAATCCATATTATTTATTATATTTCTATAACATGAATGCAATTGATTTCTCAGCGACAAGAAAACAAGAGCCAGTTAAACATCACGCAGCGTTACCAAATTCTATCTGGATGATTGTCATAGGTCCATCTGGAAGTGGTAAAACACAACTGCTGCTTAATTTGATAATGAGATGGCTCAAATGGGATAAGTTATATTTAGTAGCTCCATCTGTAGATGACCAGCGATGCTATGAGGTATTGAAAGACTTTAATGAAAATGCAAAGTTGTTAAAAGAAAATGGTGATGATGTTATTGAATTTATTACTGACATTAATGAAGCACCATCTGTAGATGATATTGATGGATTTATTAATAATTTAGTTGTATACGATGATGTGATGCTGGACAAGCAATCAAATCCAGTTAGAATATTTTCACGTGGTAGACATAAAAACACAGATGTGATTTATGTTACTCAGCGGTATACACAAATATCAAAAGTAATTAGGGATAATTATAATATTTTAGTGGTATTTAATGGTGTTGATACACATACTCTACAAAATATTCATCAGACTTGGTGTAGAGGAGATAGAAGAAATAATGGGATTAAACATATGCAAATAATTCAGCGCTTTTGCCTATAATTTGACTTGCTAAATTCTTTGATGAAAAATGAAAATGTGGACAGATGAAAAGGCATACATGATTAAATAGATGGACAGATAATAATAATAATGATAATAATAATAATAATGAGCACTTTGTATAGCACAAAATCTTTAGAAGCTCTAAGCGCTTTACAACATTAGACAACACCTATAACAAAAAAAACATATAATGATATTATTACAAAAAACAAACACCATAAAATTTAATAAAAAAAAAACATGCTGAAAATATTTAAGGTAGGGAACATTATTAGGTCTTTAAGTTTATTCTTGCAGTCGAAATAAGTGAGTTTTAAGAGCACTCTTGAATGGGATCACTGTCTTTGTGTCTGAGTTCAGTGGGCAATTCATTCCACGCTGCTGGGCCCTGGTATGCAAAAGAACGTTGTCCATGTGACTTTGTTTTCCTAGTGGGAATAATGAGTATATGATTGTTGGAAGAGGAGCATAAGTATCTTGCTGGTGTGTACACATGGGTGAGGTCGGATAGGTATGTTGGACTGGAGTCCATCAGTGAAACATAGCACAGAGAACAAATTTTGTGTTTGATTCGTGATCAAATGGATAGCCATTTTAGGGTATAGAGCAGCAGGGAGGTGTGCTCTAATCGTGGTACTCAAAGTTGGATCCAAGCAGCTGTGTTTTGAACTTTTTGAAGTTTCTGGAGTAGATATTGAGATGAACCAGACAGAAATGAGTTACAATAGTCCAGTCTTGAATGTGCTAATGAAGATACAAGTGCTTTTTGGCATCAGCTGAAAGATATTTGCAAATGGAGCCGATGCATCTCAGCTCAAGATATGCAGCCTTGCATATGTTCATGGCATGTTGGTGCAACATGAGAGTACTCTCCAGTGTGTCACCTAGGTTTCGTATTGACTTTGTGAATTTAATGTTGGTGTTACTGATATTTATTGTTTGAGGTGAAGGATGTGACTGAGAAAGTCTTTGTGTTTTGATCAGAATGGCCTCAGTTTTATCATCATTCATCTGCAGCTTGTTACATGTCATCCATGATTTCACATCAGAAATGCACCTTTCTACACCTTGGATAGTAGCATCAACTTCAGTTGGGTGGCTAGATTTGTATATTTGGGTGTCATCAGCTTACAGTTGGTGAGACACTTGATCTATCACATTTGAGAGCGGCTGAGTGTATAGAATGAAGAGAACAGGTCCAACAACAGAACCCTGTGGAACACCACAACATAGATTAACTGGGCTGGAGTTTATTCCATTTGCAAAAACAATTTGTGTCCTATTGACCAAGTAGGACTTGAACCACAATAAGGCTGTATCATGAATGCCAAATACATGCTGGAGAGGGTGAAGTAATATATCATGGTCTTTTGTGTCAAATGCTGCAGACAAATCAAGGAGGGTGAGGACTGTAATCTTTCCACCATCTAGAGCAGAGAGAATGTCATTAACTACTTTTACAAGGGTAGTTTCAGTACTGTGGCAAGTGCGATATGCAGATTGTACATTGCTTAAAAGACTGTTTGAATTCAGATGAGATACAAGCTGGGATAGAACAATTTTTTTCTAAGATTTTTTATATGAATGGGAGATTAGAAACTGGGTGGAAGTTCTTTAAATTGTAATGGTCGAGTGTTGGTTTCTTCAGCAGAGGCTTTACAATGGCAGTTTTGAAAAATGATGGGATAGAACAACCTTTTCTAAGATTTTTGATATGAATGGGAGATTAGAAACTGGGTGGAAGTTCTTGACATTGTTATGGTCGAGTGTTGGTTTTCTTCAGCAGAGGCTTTGCAATGGCAGTTCTGAAAAATGATGGGAATTCCCCGGATGAGAGAGAGGTATTAATAACATCAGTTAGTGAAGGCAATACTGGAACAAAGCACTCAAGCAGCAGTGTTGTAGGAATTGGATCAAGTTCACATGACTTTGGTGCACTCTTCATCACGATTGTACGTACTAAATCCATAGAGACAGGTTCAGATGTTGCTAATGGTTGCCACTGAAACTCTATATCCCAACTGTATGGTGATGACGAATCACTTGAAATTGTGTTGTCAAGCTAATCTCTAATGGTTTGTACTTTGTCACGGAAGAAATTTGCAAACAGGTCCAGAAGGTCGACTAGAGAGAAGGTAGTTGGTAGTGGTGTACATTTGGTCCTTGACATTAGCTTGTTAGTAATCTCGAAGAGCTCTTTGCAGCTGGAACTTTCCATGATCTTAGTAGTGTAGTGGGCTAATTTTGCTGCATGGACTATATTTGTGAATGGATGGCAGACCCAAAAGACATTTTGAAACAGCTACATCAAGTAGCATTAAGTCCTATCAATAAATAAAATTGTGAAAAGGCCTTGTGTGTGTGAGAACTTGGGATTAGATAGCACCCTAATATACACATGTCATTGATATAACATTTTAACATAGACAGCTTCTGACATTTTAATTATTTAGAAGACTGCAAAATTACAAGTCATAATTAAAAATGGTAATTATTTTGTAATAAGATTCTAAATTCACATCATATGAAGTACTCATCCCTCAGTACAAAAGCCACGAAAATCATCGATTGATTTAAGATGGGTTTGGACATAAGTTAGTTTAAACACTTCATTCATAGGGCCCCGATTGGCCGAGTGGTCTAAAGTGCTCTCCGTTACGGATCACTGCCATCTCACCTCTGTCTGCGTGGGTTCGGGTCGTGGGCTCGGCTAATGTGGGTATGTGAGAAAGCTTGCCAGTAGCTTCTCGAGGGTCATTGGTTCTTCCTGGGGATTTCCCAGGTTCCTCCTCCACCATTAATACTGGCAGCCATGTATAGCCTATCATGTACTGAAAAATGGCATTAAACCCTACAAAAACAACACTTCATTCGTACTCAGAATAGAACAGTGGACATATCACATTCCCAGCAGCAAAGTGTTTACAAACACTAGGGAAATTATCATATATTTCGAGTTATGTTTTTATTTTTCATTTTAATTTCCCCTTACTTCTGTCTTCTATTTTTCAGTTTATTCCCATCATTTACTTTCACAAGCTATTCATTTGAAAGGTATACAAACAGTCTAATAAATGTATATCAAATTATTTCAGGTGAATAAAGTTGGTTTACTGTATGCCGACGTAATACTTGGTCCACCAACAAACAAAGCTGGCAAGCCCATCATCCATGGCTTGGAGGAGCATACACAATATGCGGAGATAGATTATGGCAAGAGGGGCAAACCTCTTCTTGAGAGTGATGAGGTGAAGGAAAGTGGTGGGGCAAGGAAGAAGAATGGTACAAAGTCGAGTACAGATGAGTGACATCAGCATGATTTAAGTTTTGTATAGTGGGATGATGATTTATCTTGTTGAAATATCTGCAGAGTTATCAATAATGAAACTTTTCATTCTCTAACTGTATTACATGTCACAAAGAAGATGTAATGCAAAAGTTATTTTCTTTCATACATACAGCTTTTTCGTTGTATAAATTCTGAAAAATTCTTTGCACTCAATGAGAATTGTTTAATATTAACATCTTTGATTCTGTCCTTTGAAGTGGAAGTCTGCTGTCAGAGATCTGAATTTGCAGCTTTGAAGAAGAAAAATATCTCATAAATCAGTAGAATATATTACTTTTATAATTAACTGTAACATTCTTAAAGATCAGCTGACATGTTCTGTTTACTGTTGCAATGAGAATTTCAGTATCAAGTTCTTGAAGTAAGAAGAAAAGGATGAAACATTGATGCAAATGCTGTTCAGAAATTATCTGTCTCATTTTATTTTGAACTGTGATATCAAAAGAGATGTATAGGGACTTTGAGATCATAATCACTGATATAGATTTCCATTCCAAGGATCCAGGTATATGCTACAAAGATCATGTGAGAGGTTTAACAGAATGCTAATAATGGCAGTTCAGCTTCATTATTGGGTCATTCTATCAAAATAAGAAGAAGATTAGCTGTCAAGGTTGGAAAAGTGTTAAGTGTATATTTTTCAATCCGTATTTTTTTCTAGCTATATGCAATTTCTTTGTCATCTTGATTCAGTCAGTCTGTGATGGTTCAGAACATTTGGAACTTTTTGTCACTTGAGATTGTGCATACAGAAATATTATATTAACAAGATATATTAAATGTGTTTCATTTGTAACTGATGGCTTCTGGATCGTTATAAAAAGATACGTATTCAAATTTAGAAGCTCTTGCTGCTGATATGACCAAACACATTAGGTCCACTCGTCACAGGCCATCCAACTGCATGTTACCACAGTTTTTAAAAAAATCCAAACTACTTTGAGAATTGCCATGAAACATTGCACACACATTTATCCCATGATTCATATGGTCCTAAATGAATGTGGTGCTACTCAGATATCAAAAACTAGAAATGACAGTGGACATGTTGAAAATCTTGTTATCACAACTTCTGAATGGAAAATCATATCTTAGTGGGGGTTTATACCAGAAGACTCCTGATGATATCCAGGTGATTCTAAATAAAAATGGCGATAATATGACTGGCAATAGGGCTACCACCATGGCCATTTTGAAAATCGTGTTACTGCTACTCCTGAATGGGTGGTCATACATGGAGCTTCACAAAAAGACATTTGATTGATAACTTTAACATACAAATGGTGCCAGTTTTGCTATCTCTGCCACATCAGCTAATTTTAAAACTTGTTATTGCTCAAATATATCAGATATGGTCTCAGCACTTAAAAAGTGATTTTATTTTCAATTCCTGGAAATTCTTTTTAGCCGATAGGGCATGAGCCCCTTCTTCTGTCTATTGTTACAGTTAGTAAAGAATAATCCCATCATGGGACTATTGTTACAATCAGCCTTTCTTATTGCATTTTTTATCTCTGTATTAGCATTTATAACCTGTAAGTTTTTATTTCATTGTTTCAAAAGCTGTATTTTGTACCCGAGAATTTTTAAAAGTTTTATATCCTCTATTTTGTATACGACAATTTAATTATTGTTATTAGACCTAATAAGTATTATTTTTTTGCTGTGTATATGCTGCTTCTGGCTCCATATTTTCTGTCTTCTGTTGTTTACATCATCCTCAGCCTAATCCAGTATTTACTTACTTAGTATGAAGTGTGACATGTTACCATATCATATGCTGCTGATTTTACCTTATATTATTATTTTAATCATTAGTGTTAAAGGAACATAACCCCTTAGTCTCATCTACATTTTTATTATTGTTTTTGTTGTCTTGGGGTTAATGTCATTTTTCAGTGCAGGATATGGTGGCCAGTGTAACTGGTGGAGGAAGAACCCTGGGAAACCCCCAGTAAGAACCACTGACCCACAAGAAGCTACTGACAGCTTTCTCACATACAATGCGACCCTACCATAACGCGCCCCGTGATAACATGAATTTGGATATAACACAGTTGTGGTGTGGCTCCCGAAATTTTGTATATTCATTCACACATGAAAAAAATATTTTTTGTTCCAAGTACGTGAAATAGTGTATGAAAAATGTATTATCATTTTGGGGAAGAGATCGCATATGAATTCAAATATAATATGATCGTGGCATGGTTCCTGAAATTTTAAATACACGTACATGTATTTTTCTCGTACCAGGAAAGTTTTACTTTTTTTAAGTACAAGAAATAGTGTGTAAAGCATTTATTATCATTTTGGGGAAGAGTTTGTGTATGAATTTTAATATAATATGATCAATATAATATGATCGTGGTGTCACTTCTGAAATTTAACAATTTCACGGGGTTCTTTTAATGTAATACCAAAATAAACATTATTGGAAATGTTACTTATTACTGATCCATGAGTAAAGCCAGTAAGTCATCTTTGTGATTGTCTTCAATTAATTATGTATACAATCGTTGCTCAAACAATAGCCAACATGTGTTTCTTCTTTAACTGCATACACAACCAAGCAGCAGACAATGCGGTGGTTGATAACAGATTCTCACAATTTAATAAATATCAAAAAACAAAAGCCGTCAATGTGTTTGCTGGCTTGGCGTGTTATTAGACACAATCAGTTGACCAGTAAATAATGTCCACTTTATTACTTGGAAATTGAAAGGGTATGAAATTGTACATGCATTCAGCTTTAAAAAATTTATAAAAGAGACTTGTGACCATTACAGGCCTACTGCACATTGTTCTCTGGTTTTACATGTGTATGGTGTTTATTATGAACTTGTTATTAATTTCCTATATTTTATTTTAAAAAATATTTTACTGTTATGGAAAAGCAACTTCACAAACACAAGTCGTTCTCTGCACTTCATGCAATGAATACTATAGTAGTTTTCACACGTTTCTTTTGATATTCACAAAATCTGAAGTAAAAGTTATATACACGCTGAAAGCATGTGTTGATTGTTAATTATTCTTGCTGTAGACATTCAAACGAATAGGTGTACAAGCGTTAATTATTGGAAATTTGCAAGGGATAAATGTACACAGAAACGTATATGAGAAAATTTCAGCAGTATGAAATTTGTACAGACACCATTCATAGGCCCTGGAACGTAATGAACCGTACAAGTGCTTCTTCATTCTTAACCTAATTTTGCTGTTAATTTTTCCCACTGAATTCAGACACGTAATGATCTGTGACAAAATTATTGAATAGTTTAAATATGTATGCAATTTTTTTAGTGGAGTTACATGTAAAATGGATTAAGTGCAAGCCCCGATGGTACAATATCAGATGGCAAGTAAATGGTGTTAATACTCTGTTCATGTTGTATATTAGATGTTGAATTCAGACACAATGATCTGGGATGAAATTATTGAATATTGTAAATCTGTGTGCAATTTTCAATGGAATTACATGCATTATGGATGAACTGCATGCCACAACGGCATGATAGTAAACAGTGTTGATACCCTATTCATCATATACATTAAACATGAATACACTTATATGTGCCAATGAGATGTTCTCTGAAAAAAGTAAAATACTGTAAAACCCCGCATTAACGCAACCCCAATATTAACACGATCCAATTTTTTGGACCCCAATTATCACGTTATAGCAGGGTTCCATTGTACCTACATTGGTCTCCATTTTTAAGTAATTAATTTACTTGTTTACTCCACCAATAAAAGTTGCAGGGTGTTAATGTTTATAGACATTCAGGCAAGTGGACATCTGTTTTGGTTTTTCTGATTGTAACTTAGGTTCCAGTTAACTGATTTCAGTGCAATTTGGTATATGTTAGCCCAATGGTGAACTGATTTCAATGCAACTTCATTTGTGCTAGCCCAATGGTGTATGGTTTCAGTGCTGTTTTGTATGTGTTAGCCCAAAGGTAAACTAATTTCATTGCAACTTAATATGTGTTGACTGCCAAAAAATCCTACAGAGTTTGGTTTCATCAGCTCCAAGATCAAGTCACTGTTGCTAAAAATACAATTTTCCTGTACATTAATTTTTGCATGATAGGCTAGTAGATTGAAGTACCTATAATCAATCTTTATCAGCAATTTAAACAGCTTTTCCTACAAAGACTCTTAAGTGTAGACATCATAGTCAAGATGGTGGCTATTGAAATATAAATTCAGTTTAAAGAAAGGTCATTAAAATTAAACATTTTTGGAGATCTTTTTTGAACAAATTTGTGTGTTGTGTAGCAGGAGTTCTTCCAAACAGTAAATGTGGCAACTATGGAACATATCTGCCAAACAAATGAGTGTCTAGGCCATTACTTACAAATTGTGTCTTAAGGAGAGTGTTTTAGGTCATGTTGTTGGTTGTGTCTGATGGTGGGAGTAAATTGGTTATAATTATTAAGAAGGAGGAAGAAGCTGATCATTTGATGCAAACCAAGTGGATTGAAGGTATATTTACAACATTAATGTGGTAAAATCATACCTGTATTTGGGAAGTAATTCACCCAGCATGTATCTACAACAATTCTAACACAGACATGATGTTTGTTGTTTTAATTGGTTTTTAACTGCAATTTTAACACTTGATTGGCTATGGCAAGCCAAGATATTGTGAGCTAAGTTCCTTTCCGAGGACGCACCAAGGCAGCCACCCAGCCTGGTATAAATCCAATGACCCATGGATTGCTCCAATGCTGTACCAACTGAACTAACACAGTTCCCAATTGGACCGTTCCGGTGGCCTAGTGGTTAAAGCGTCCGCCTCGGATACAGGAGGTTATGGGTTCGATCCCCGGTCGAGTCATACCAAAGACTTACAAAAATGATACTAACAGCTGCCTCGCTTGGCGCTCAGCATTAAGAGGTTAGTGTTAGGACTGGTCAGCCTGGTGTCATGATAATGTGACTGGGTCGGACATTATGCTACATGTCTGCGGCATGATGCCCCAGTGCCAGACATCACTATAAACTGCCACATTGCAGACATCAAAGCAATATGACTGAAATTGTTTTAAAGCTACCTTAACGATCTAAATCATACACACACACAGAGTTCCCTACAATAACGTAATATAATGGGTGGGGGGCACACATATGGGCACAATATTATCTTCTCAAGAAAATTATGTGCAGATTTAATGTTTAAAATAAATTAAAGCTAAATGATGAATTATAGATTTTCGTTAGTGTTTAGTGTTTTACAAACTAGGATTTAATTGATTGACATCATTGTGGTATTGTTTTGATTTCATATTAGACAAAGTATTCCATAAATGTAATGTGCTTGGGAAGAAGCAATTATGGTGTGTATTAATTGTGCCAGAACTTGGGGATAAAGTCGTTATGGTTTCAGCTTGTGGTTACATGTTAAGATACCACATTGGTTGGATTAAATTTTTTAAAATTAATTGATCATGTCTTTCAACACACCTGTGTATTTAATTGGATGGCATGAAATTATGCTTTTATCAATAATGACAGAAAATCAACCAACCAGTCTTTATCTTTTTGGAGAAATAAGGTAATGGTGAAGTCGCATGAAAGTACAGGTAAAACGCATTTTAATGTGATGCTCGGGGTCCAAAGAATAACATCACAACATAAGCTGGATCTCATTAACAAATTTTTCGAAAAACTCCCACATAGAAAATGTGCATTGAAATTTCAATGTCATCAGTTTTAACTAACCTCTTGATCAGATATTGTTTGTTTTGTTCACTGGATTTATCAGACATCAAATATACTTCAGTTTTGAATTGTATACATGCCAATATGGTGGAAACAGTACACGGTGACGAGGTAAATATACCCATTGACAATAACTTAACTTAAAAATCTGTTAAGGATATGAATAATTGGCTTTTCTGAGAGTATTTATTTAGGATGTTAAAAAGAGAGGTCAAGCAGCAGGGAAGTTGTACAGACCAGACGTTCCAGACCAAATAAAGCCTCCTACGAGAACATTTCCCGTAGAAGCCTCAGATTTCAAAAATAAGCCTTCCTACGAGAATTAATTTGCGTAAATTCAACCCCGACTGCAATGTTTTGTGTGCAAAATCAATGATTCTAGACAAGGAAAAAAAAGGGGGGGGGGGAATTTATTCCGTCGACGAAGTTTGCGAAGTTTGGCTGCAAGTCTCATGAATAAAATTGATCAAGACCGATTCGATATCTACTACGCGGATCATGAAGATTAATCGTGATAAAACCATGCGGTATTGCCTGAGCGCGGCTGAAGAAAATTTTAAATTTGTTTATGTCCATATCGCCGTTGCACCAAGTCTGATGAATATTTCTCAACGTGTGAGTATCGATGCCATTGAACACCGACAAAATGTTACAATTGTCCCTAATTACTTTTGGAATTTGCGTATATCGCTGCGTCACGTAAATCACATCGGTGTTCTTGTGTCGGCCACGCGAGAATATCCTAGCCGGATTAGTTTGTTTATCCAGCATAACATCATCGAATACGACAAGATTATTAATATCGCCATCTAAATTTTCCACAGATGGGGTTTCATTGATGTCTGTGATGAATTCGATTGTGCCTTCGTCGGTATTGTCGCTGAATTCCTTTAGCACTTGATAACATCGCTGATCATCAACGGACGGTGCAACCAAATACAATTTGTCCCATTTTAGCCATCGCATTATCAAATTTAGCAACAATTGAGTCTTTCCAGAACCAGACGGGCCAATAATTATCATCCTTATCGAATTTGGTAACACCGCGTTGTGTTTCACCTGCTCGCGTCGCTTCGTGGCGGAAAAATCAATTACATTCATGTTACTAGAATACATGGATCTATATTGTGTTAAGTGTCGCACTCACACAGCTACGATAAATCCAACCGAAATCGTCACACGCAATAACAGGAACGCAATTGCAGGAGAATGCGAAGTTTGTAAGACACGCAAATTCAGATTTGTAAAAAAAAAAATAGAAGAACCGGAGGAGACATTGCCGCCTCCTTGAAAAATCTACCTGGACTGCCTTGGGCAAAATATCCCGGAGAAAAACATCTGCCAGGATACAATTACTGCGGACCTGGTACGAGGCTCGATATAAGACTCAACGATAATAATCAACCAAATCCCGGCGAAGATCCAGTAAACGCCATCGATAACGCGTGTTACTATCATGATCTTGCGTATCGCAGCGGAGATTTACAACAAAGACATCTCGCTGATATTAGGCTAATTCATGCAATAGACGCGATTCCTGACAAAAGTTTCAAAGAAAAATTGGCAACTTGGTTGATAAAAGGCGCAATGAAAGGTAAATTAGTACTCGGCGCTGGTAAATAATAATGGAGCAGATATATTATTCTCCGCGAGGATTCTGGCGAGGAAAATCAGCAATTGCCAAACTCGCCAAGGCAGCAAAAGTAAAACAGTCCGTTGCTGAATCGTGGCTATCGAAACAGGCAGTCTGGCAAATTTATCTTCCTCCACCTAAGAAAATATCATATGCGAGTTTCTCTGTCAGCGTCCCTAATGAAGTTCATCAGGCTGATTTAATGTTTCTTCCTTACGATACCGTCGACGGAGTCACATACAAGTATGTGTTGACGGTTGTTGATATCGCTAGCAGATACAAGGAAGCGGAACCGTTATCGAATAAAACAGCAACAGAGATTGCTAAGGCGTTTAGCGAAATTTATTCACGATCTCCATTAACATGGCCGAAGCTTCTCCAGGTTGATCCAGGTCGAGAATTTCTTGGCGCGGTTACTTCAATGATGAAAAAGAATAATGTTAAAATCCGTCACGGTATTGTAGGTGTTCATCACAATATAGGTATCGTTGAGAGATTCAACAAAACGCTCGCAGAACGATTATTCGGATACCAATACGCGCGTGAATTCATCCAAGATAATCGATCTCACGATTGGGTATCGAGGTTGCCTCACGTGATTAACGCACTAAATAACGAGACAACGAGAACAATAGCAATGAAACCCGCAATTGCAATTACAAAAACAAATATACCCCTAAAGCGAGATTCCGCAATTCCGCCTGTATTAGGTAGCGTCACTGTCCGGTACTTATATAAAGAAGGCGAGGCCGAAGGAGGAAGAAAAAGAGCAACTGATCCAAATTGGAGCGTTACAACACATAAAATATCCGCCGTAACAAGATCATCGGGAAGACCGGCAATTTATTTCCTAGATTTGCTAGCGCCACAACACGGATTTACCAAGGAGGAATTACAAATAATACCGAAAGATACTCAACTACCGCCAGCGTCATTAATGTGAAACCGAATTCTACCTAACTGAGATAATTTTCTTACTCTTGACACGGCTAAATATACCAAATTTGACCAGGAAATTCTATCATCGACGATCCAAACTTGACCATCGACGGTTAATCCCTGCGATGAATGTATCGTTGTTGCATATCCTAGTTTCCATGGCGATCTTTCTGCGTTTATCGCGTCATTAACAAGATTAATATCAACAAGAATAATATCGTTCAAGACCAGGATCTTTTCCTCTCCGCAGGGTAAAGTAACACTGATATTTTGTTTTCTGGTATCAGCGGGCCTGTAACACAACGGCACCTGCAATGTTGGAAATTTCTCGCAATGCAGCTTAAATAACATTTCCTGAATAACATCACGAACAATTTTCCTACTAGCAACGATCAGATGATCGGGACGCCATAAATTTAGAAAAATATCCATCGGAGTCTCGTCAATTATTCTTCTCATCACATCGCATTGAATTTTATTCGGTTGTAATCGAATTAATTTCTTAAATTCAGTCAGTAAAATATCATCGGATCTATAATCGGCGTTGATTTCCTCATAATAGTCAACAAAGTTCCTGAGCCATTCGTGAGGAGATTCACCATCAATCGGATCAGGTTGGCCATGATCTCCGCACATTATCACGGCTGTATTTTTCTCCTCCAGCCAGGTTAGGAACGATTTTAATACAACTAAATTTACTGTGCAAATTTCATCAAATATTATGATCTTGTTGATATATTTATTTCCCATACGAGCCGAATCCCATAATCCACCGCTGTATTTGAAATAACTGTGATACGTGCAAGAATCAACGCCGCGTTGCCTTATTTCTCGCGCTAATCTGTGAGTCGGAGTCAACACAATCATGTCAGAATTTGCAAATAAGTTTATTGCTCGCGTTGTTTTACCGCTACCACCAGGACCATTTAGGTAAACGAATTTGTTACGCGAAATCGGGTCAAATGCGGATGCGGCCGTTGATATTTCCTCAAATTTATCTCGATGAAATTTATCGCAATCTTCGACATCGGCGTCCTCACAGTAATCTAGGATATCCTCGTTTTTTATCCTCCAAGTTCCCCAAGAGCCATCGGAGATTAAATTATCCAGCCTATACTGGTATTTCTTATCGATATAAAACGAGTCCGTTACGACCCTTACCGCGATATCAGAAAATTTATTTATCATCGACAGTAAATTTATACTAACATAAGCGAGCATCGAAGACCTCAAATGCGTATACTGCGCTGATTCTCCGTCGAGATAGCTAATTACGGTACCCAACTTTACTCCGTCAATAATAATATTTTCTCTGTTGCAAAATATCCCTCGCGACACTGTATCGGCTATAATAAAATCCATCTCGGCGTCGTTGATAAACAACCTAGCGTGTCGGTGTTTATGATCAACGGATCCTCCTTGAGTAAATTTGCCAATTATTTTTCTTCCGATATCTTTCGCGTTTTCACAATCCGTCGGCAACCACACTTCAGTTTGTTTTCTATACGATATAATCGCCTCGCTCACTGTCAACGATATTAACATTGACGAATCTAGCATATACCTCAACAACACCGTAGGGACCCAACGACGCTGCGATAAATGCCGACCAAACCAAATATAACAAATTTTATGTAAATTTTCAGCAAACTCGAATGAAGTAACACAAGCGAATCCGGTCATAACAAAATCTGGCAACGGCCCGTTAATTGCTACCCTTGTCATTTCGTTGGTGGGATGGCCAAATTTAGCAAAATAATCCGCACAATCGCCATATCCAAGAAAACTTCCAGGATAGCACGCGCTCATATCAACAGAGATCATATCTTCGAAATAATATTTGGTATTCCACAATCCGCCATGGCCGTATTCGATACAGCTAAGTTGAATATCAGTGAGGTATTCGTTCCTTGTAGGTTTCCACGAATTTCTCTCTCTGGCAGCGTGAGCAGCAACAGATGGAACCGTAAAACAATTCGTTAATAACTGATCAGGATTTGACGAATATTTCACCGCGATATTTTTCATAGATTCATGTAATTTTTCATCTCGGTAAATATCTCCTCGCGGCAAGATAAACTGATCATATTTTTCTTCGCTCGAGAATAACCAAACCGATATCGGATCAGATGCGGCTAATATTTTGATATATCGGAACATGGCATCGGAATTGTCTTTTGCGCCTTCCACCGGATAAAATTTAACAGCACGATTCCGCGGAAATATCATTACCGACTGCGACCACGCATGTGAATTATGATCAACAATCTCGATTGGTACTCCTCGAGATTTATACGGCGACGAATATAATATTTCTCCCGATAGCGTTTTCACGGTAATAGGAAATTTAAGTTTCTTGCTCAACACAGCAACATCGTCAATCGATGCGCCATCAACAACTGTCTTCGCCCATGAGTTAATTTTATCCAACCTCAACTGAGTCAGACCGGATCCACGACGAGCGTTTTTCATATGCTCGATAACACGCTCAGCCACGCAGTTTATCATCGGTGATTCTTTCATCGCAGGTAGATTTTTCACATCCGGGTTGTTATTCAGCCGATAAATTCCATAAACAACAGCACTAGAGGGATACGCCCTAGCATAATAAGGACCATCGATTCCCAATAATAATCCTGGCTTCGAATTTTTATCAAGAACGACGTTTTTCTTACCGCCACGCACGGGATCTCGTTTATCGCGAATAATCCAAGTGTCGTCAGGCATTTGTGCGATGAATTTTATTCCAAAGATAAATCGCTCCTCGGAATGCGAGTTTTTTATATGCTCGATTATCTTCTTGGCCCGTTCCAGATTCATCGTAGCATCAACAGCGTTAGTTTTCCACGTTGACCAAACATGAATCGCTCCATCATCGAGAAATTCTCTCTTGGCGCGATCGACCTCAGGAATGATATATTCTGCCTCATCAAGATCAAAAATATCCATTATTATATTTTAGACAAATGTTTAAATTATATAATGCAATGCAAATGGATACCAATCGGATCAACAAAATCATGCGACAAATCCTGCAGAGGCGAATATTGTGGCGCTCACATATATGCGATTCGACGAGGCAGTAAAGGACCACAGCGGTGCTTAGTTTGTCAAGTTGGCACTCGAGGAAAGACTCGATTGTGTTTATCCTGCGGAGGGAAAAATTATCGGGAATTGCTCAGATATTACAAAAAGAAATCTTCCTCGGTGATAACCTGCAAAGAGGATTATATTAATCGATTCAAGGCAAATTATGATTTAGACAGATAATTATTATATAATGGAAATGAAATCGACGATTCCTGCAATGAAAATCACGCACGAGTATAGATCTCATCCAACTATCGAGGGTTACGAAGCATCATCGGATGGTACCGTCAGAAATATCAAAACAAAGAAAAATGTTGGTTTCGTTTGTAATTCAGGTTATCTCATATTTACTTTTGGTCCAGCAAAGAGAAGAATTGCGTATTCCAATCATAGGTTTGTATACGAGTGTTATTATGGACTAATAAAAATCGGTCTTGTTATCGACCATATCGATGGAAATAAACTTAACAACAAACTATCCAATCTTCGCGCGGTTACACAAAGCGTAAACTGTAGATCCGGTAATTCTGGCAGGCACCCTAAATACGCCAAGGCCGTCAAATCGATAAATCAAGCAACGGGCGAGGAGATGATATTCGAATCGATGACTGCCGCTGCGAAATATTATGAAATTAACTCACAATCGGTGAAATTTTCAGCAGAAAAAAAATATAAAGCAACATTTTCATATAATCTCGGTGAATGGATCAAATTCTCCTATATCCCAATAATATTCGACGAAGAATAATTGAATATTACAAAATTAATATAACATGGATGAACAAACCATAAGCAATATTATCGAAGCTATCGATGATCTAAGGAAAAAAATAAATCTTCCCTCGGAGTTGGACACGAATAAAATTCGATCCGAATTCGAGACGATTGTTCAGGGGAAACTTGAATACAAATACACGCTGCCGTCAGAATACAAATTAATAAAGAAAATCCAAATTGCGATGTATCAATCGCTTGCGACTGTCAGCGATGATCGCATCGAGGATTTTGTTAAATTATCTACGCTGGTAGAAAAAGCTAGATTGATTTTATCCGACGAATATGAATCAAGAAAAATTACAAGTTCGCGCATCAGACAGCTGAAAAAACTTGTCGATGAGAACAAAACCAAGGAAATATCCTCCTGAAAAATTCCACAAATAACAAAAAAAAATAAAAATATATTAATTTTGAAAATTTCCCTGGATTTTATTTATTTTTTTGTAATTTTGACGGGTATTTACCCCAGCAGATTCACAAAATTATATAAATTACATAATTTTGATGGGTATTTACCCCAGCAAATTCACGAAATTATATAAATTACTCGATTTGACGGGTATTTACCCCATAAAAAACATAAAATTACGCAAATTTCCTAATTTTTCTGATTTTTATTTATTTTTTTTTGTTATTTACCAAATAATTTTATTTTACTGAAATTATCCAATTTTCTTTGTTTTTACGGGTATTTACCCCATCAAAAACATAAAATTATATAAATTACTCGATTTGACGGGTAATTTACCCCATCAAATTCACGAAATTATATAAATTACTCGATTTGACGGGTATTTACCCCCATCAAAAATTAAAAAAAAATACTAATTTTGAAAATTTCCCTGGATTTTATTTATTTTTTTGGCCCATTTTTCCTTGGTGTACAGATTTACGATTTCACCAGCAGATTGATACTAACAGTTTCCCCGCGGATATCAAGCAAATTTCCCTTCTGGTCCGTCAGTTTGAAATTTATCCTTGACAACAATCGATTATGACATCGCAGATAAAACGGATTCACCGGCTCTTTTATTATCAAATAACCAGGAGAGGCGCTAGGTGAAAATGAATACAATATAAATCCCTGCTGCGCCTGATTTGACTCTGACGAATCAACATTGTAGCTACCCTCGACAACATCCGCGTGAAGATAAATCGCGATAACTTCCGTTATATTAACAATACCTGGCGAGATATGCCGCCCGCCTTTGGTCGGATCATTATCGTGTCTGAGTAACAACGCCAATTGTCTTTTCTCTGCCCATGCGGCGTGTAATTTCGGAAATAACTCATCAATGGTATCAGTGACTGATTTTCTTAGTTTATCAACGTCATAACCGGGAAATTTGAAATTTGGTAGCGTTTCCTCGGTTAATTTAATTAATTCCATGAATTTTTTCTTATTGCCTGAATTTTTGATCAATGTAAATTTGGTAATAGGAAGAACATAATCACCGATTGATACATCATCGATGATTGCCTGAATGAGCATTTTATGATAATATTCAAGATCATTCGCAATTTTATTCAAACTTCTCACAACCCCTGGGAGAAATTCACACAATATTGATTTATTTTCGATACATTCATTGAAAAATGATCGAAATTGAGAAAGAAATATTTTATGTACTCTATTAAATTCGCTGATGGTTTTTTTTACATGATCGCCGTTTATTGGGGTTGTTGCAATTTTTTTATATTCACCAGCATCTACCACTGTATCCGCGGGTGGGATTTTGGGAAGAGCCAACCATGAAATATATCCCCCCCCCTAAAATTAAAAGAAAACACAATACGACCAAGTTTATGTTGCTCCATGAGATCAACAGCCTTATTGATTATATCAAAGCTGGATGTAGGGAATGATCCCGAAGCCTCGTCGGTGATAAAGTCGGATTTTTTTGGTTCTAATGTACTTGGTAAATCCAACGAGGTAAACCCGGGAGTTGTATCATCCGATGTTTCCACAGGAGGAATTTCGGGCCAACCTAATATGGTCCTAATCGATGATTGGTAAATATCTACCATGTAAGGTGATTTAACTTCTATCATCGATGATAGCGTTGGTTCGTGCGCAGATATTTTTATTCCCGGAGTAGCATCGCCGGTTATATTTGATATTCTGGTAGTAAATTCCTTATCCAGCTGATCAATTTCATAACTGCCTGTTGGTATACCGACATATATCCAATCTGGCGTTCCATCGGGTTTGGTTTTGTTGGCAAAAACAAGTGAATTATTCGATGATAATTTACCGAACGACGTCGATCTAACATTAGGCCAGCTGTTGTAGACACGCAATTGTGTTAACGCAATTTCCTTGACGCTGATTGGTGTTGGAAAATTGATGCTAAATTCTGGCTTAGTTGAGCTTAACGATATTAACGTTGTTGTCGGCGGCGTCGTGTTTGTCACGATCTGGGCTAGTTCGGACATTATTAATATTCATTTGTTCAATCTCCGAGTAAATACCGATCATTACCGAAAATTCTGGATCGGAGATAACGCCATCATTGAGACTCTCCGAAAGCAACGATGATAATTTCGAATACGCGTCGTTAATCTTGGTTAGTTTGTTTTTGTACAACGATAATTTCTCACTCGTGCACGAGGATATCTTTTTCGCTACGATATTGAGAACACCTGCGATTGTCGTTGTTGACGAGATTATTATTGTTGCAACGATCGGCGCGATTGTTGTTACCGCGGATAAAATTATTCCCGCGCCGGCGACTACCGCAGATACCGTGTACACGGCGACGTCAATGATAACTAATCTACGCTGGTATTTCTTTATTTTTGTTTGATATTCGTCTAGTAGTTTTTTTATCGAATCCTGCCATGATCGCGCCTGATTATAACGATAATCCGATGCGGTCATTTATTAATTATTTATCTAGCCAATTGATTGGGGATTCTCTATCTCGGCAACTTTAAATGGCTCGGGATCCTCCTCTTCGGCAACACTGACCGTCTTGGGGGGATTGGTCACACCCCAACCAAATAAATATTCGAAAATTACAAAATAATGCACTGGTCCCATGTTGGTTCTATCCGATGGCGTTAATTTAAAAGTTTCAGTTTTATTTTCATCTATGGAAATAACGAAAAATCATGGATGGTATTCATAAATTTCACGAAGAAGAGCCGTCACGTTAAATTTTATTAATGACTTCGAAATAATATATACTCGATATACACCTTGAATTGGCGCGGTAAAGTTAAAAGAATCATTATCGGGTGTCCAGGTAAAATATTCTGACCTCAGCACAAATGGTATATTGAGAAGAAGATTTGTTGTATATACCTCCGGTGGTACCGTAATAAGCCCCAACGCAAAAATATCCAACGGTAATATTTCTACTTTGATTTCGTCGACGCTTGTTGTTACGGCGAGAAGTTTCGCGTTGATTTCTTGAATTTTTCCATCGTTCGCTGATGTATCAACCTTTTGACGCGCTAATTCACGTACCGCGTTAATTTCATCGTTAATTTTAGTAATATCCTCGTCGATTTTTCTTGTTTTCTCATCTGTCGATTCACGTATCGCGTTAAACCCCTTGGTAAATTCGGGAACAACAAGATCGTTGAGTTTATTAATTTCCTCGCTGATTTTTTTGTTGAGATCGTCGATTGTTGCTCTCTGACCTAACGAGATATTTATTTTGGTAATTTCCTCGTTAATGGATTTTACTCTCTCGATGAGATCGCTGTGTGATGTTCTATCGGCTTTTTGAAATATTAGTGCACGTGCCGATTCAATATCTTTGTTGATTTGGGCGATATCTTCGTTGATTTTTCTTGTTTTCTCGGTAAGATCGTTATGTGATGTTCTATCGGCTTTTTGAAATATTAATGCACGTGCCGATTCAATATCTTTGTTGATTTGGGCGATATCTTCGTTGATTTTTCTTGTTTTCTCGGTAAGATCGTTATGTGATGTTCTATCGATTTTCTGACCCATCGCGGTATTTATTTTGGTAATTTCCTCGTTGATGGATTTTACTTTCTCGCTGAGATCGTTATGTGATGTTCTATCGGCTTTTTGAAATATTAATGCGCGTGCCGATTCAATATCTTTGTTGATTTGGGCGATATCTTCGTTGATTTTTCTTGTTTTCTCGCTGAGATCGTTATGTGATGTTCTATCGGTTTTTTGAAATATTAATGCACGTGCCGATTCAATCTCTCTGTTTATTTGGGCGATATCTTCGTTTATTTTCTTTGTTTTCTCGGTAAGATCACTGTGTGTAGTTGAGGAGGTTTCGATGAATTTTTTTATATCCTCGTCGAGTTTTTTACTGAGATTTTTTGATGTATCATCTAGTTTTTTAAGATCGTTAGTTAGCTTGGTAAATCTTTTTGTCACTCTGTCCTGAAGATCGTCGTGTAATGCTTTATCAGCCTTTAGAAGCATCGCCGCTGATAGCTCTTTGTCGGATTTTTCCACATCCGCGATATTAGCCTTTAGTGGCAATACCGCTAATAGATCAGTAATATCAGCTATAGATTTCAACACTAATTCCGATTGACGAGTAAACTGACTAATATGATCATTATATTCTTCTCGCTTGATTATATCAGTTATTTTCACGTTGCTGGTGTGTAATCGCCCTTCGGTATTTTGAAAAACAGCAACTTCGCCAGGGTCCACCTCTGACAGCGATAGAAGATTGTTAATATCGCTCTTGGTTGCGAACTTTGATAGATCGACGTCAGTCACTTCTGCCTTTTCCTTTCTGTAGATAAATCTACCGTAAATATCAACCATGATATTTATCTACGGCGTATTCAAATACAATTTTGTGATACGGACCGGATGATTTTGAAATTGCGTCAAGAACATTAATTGACTCTGGACCGCATATTGGTGGATCAGCTAATGTTTGTGTTGGAAGAGTCGAATACCAAATCGGAAGATTTAGTTTTGACACATAGCTGATAAATTCATTTGGCGGTGCTAATCCATATGGGTCAAAGTAAATAACTTCGCGAGGATTAATCGCGTAGGCAACCCAGTGTGTTCCAGGGCCGGTATTTTTATCGAGATTTATTATTCCCGTCTCGGTAAGGTTTGGTTTGTTCGGTAGTTGATCCCGCATAAATACGCCTCTGAAAAATTTTATTTTTTTTTTCTTTGCTTCGCTAAGTAAATCTAAATTTGAATAGGCCGTGCTAATCTTAGGCCTGATCCGTATGGGGGCCGTCTTAGATAAAGGCCTGATCCTTTTTGTTGTTTTTGCAACATTTTCGCGATTAAGGGAGAGAGGACGGGAAGTAACCCTCCCTTTTTTTTACCGTATCGTCCCCCCACCACTTTTTCTCCTAATTTGGAACCTATACCCGAGAGCGCGCCTAATCCTAATGTCTTTCCAATAATCGGAAGGGCCATTTTTATCAGAGGGAGAAAAGGAAGAAATCCGCCTGTTTTGACCATGTCTCTGATGGCGCCTATAGAAAGGCTCACATGAACACCGGAATTTGCTGATTTGGCCTTGGTAAATCGTTCACGTTGACCTCTAGTTAGCGACAGTTTGTTAGGTCCACCGTGAATCTGATCGTTTTTCAGTGTTAATTTCATACCGCATCGCTTTGATATCGCTGTTTGGAGTTTTTTCATCTGACCCGGGGTCAGAGTTACGCTGACGTGTTCGTATGGCATATTAATAATCGCTTAGTCTAAATTTGGAATTTATCACATATTCTCGACAGGAGCATCGATGACTCTCATTTTACCGCTAATGCCTTCCAAGATCATTGTTCTATCGCTGAGGATTACCGCGATGGCTCTTGCTGCTCCGCCTGTGTTAATTCTGGCTTTGAAATGGATATCGACAACGGATTGTTTTACCAAATCAAGATGCTCCAGGGAGAAGTAATAGATAGGATAGCGAGTATTAAAATCCAACTGTGATATTTGCAATCCGGTATCGATATTTTGATCGCGACCCATGAAACTTAACAATCGATGATACGCGCGGGCCGTCGAAAAATTTTCAAAATCGATGGCTATTTCCTCGGATGGCTCTTGCTGGCCGTTTATTCTCAGTGAAACGTTTGTTGCATCGAATCTATCGAATATCATGTGACTGTGATTTTGATCGTATCTATTTGCGTTTTGAAGAGCAACAAAGATGTGCCTAGGTGCCGAAACACCTTGTTGTGACGCAATTCGCCAGGTAAATATTCCGTTGATATTAACATCACAGGAGTCGGTCATCGTTGTCAACCAGGACATGACGGATTTTCCGCCTTGATTCATGAATGATAATAATTTTTCTTCCTCGAGCATCGATGGAACTATCGCTGGCATCCACAAGGTAAATTTGTTTAGGATTACCTTGCCTGCATCACCAGGATCTCGCCAGATGGCTTTGTCACTGCCAGCGGCGTCTCGAACGAAAGTTATCGTGTGTTTTGCTCCGTAAATAACTTTTCTGAAATGCCTGCAAAATCCAAAAATGTGAGATAGCGGAATTGCACAGGAAAATCTTCGCTCATTTCCCCTTAGCATAGCTCTTCTCGTGGCAAATCCAAGGTTGTAATTGTTATTGGGGGTGATCATCACTGAACGAATATCAGCGGGAGCGCCAGCGACGGTTACCGGTCTGCCGATATCATACGGGGAATGCTCAGGGTCATCGGAGTTATCTTTGGCGAACATCATACTAGGACCGGCTGACCTGGTAAAATCATCCGAGTATCTCGCTAGCCCTATAATCGTCGTTGCTATATCAACGTTGTCCGTTATTGATTCGATCTCTCTTCCGTCGATCATGTAAGTGGCGCTCTTGAATAATGCCATGATGCCGTTGTTGACAAACCCAACACCAAAATTTACATCGTAGTTGGTATTATCTTCCTTTACAATTCTCCCAACAACTTCGATATATGCCTCAGATGGAAGAAAATATCTTGTTGTATCGTGGACTTGAATTTCCAAGCGATTATTTGTATTTGGGTCAACTGCGTCATACGAGAAATACTGGAAATCTCGCACGGATGTATCCCTGCCTACAGGCTCGTCCATGTCAAACACTTCATTTGACACTTGTGCGAACATTTATTATTAAGAATATCATCTAAAACGAAGACCGCTACCTGAAATGAAGCTTGTATTTGCTAGATTTGTCTTAGCAATTTCCTTTGCTAGATTTGTGTTAGCGACTTTCTGCGCTAAATTTGTCTTAGCGACTTCCTGCGCTAAATTTGTCTTAGCAACTTCCTGCGCTAGATCGTTTATTTTTTTATTTGCCGCGTCGTTTATGACTTTGCTGATTTCGGGTGGCATTTCTCTGGTGATAGGCAATTTGACGGGTTGTTTTTTGCGCATTAAATTTAATATTTTATTTTTGACAACATTGAAGCCTTTACTAGCCAAATTACTGATACCAGAAATGGCAGTCTCGCCGATCTTTCCTATTGCTTTTAACCCGAGCTGTTTGATCACGGGTCCAATTTTAGGTATTATTCGCGTAACGAGACTTCCAATAATATCGCCGAATCCATTACCGTGGATATATCTGTATACGGGCAATCTAGAGTTTACTACGCGGACCTGTCTGGGTCTGCGCTGATATTTGTGAACAATCATGTTATTTCAATTGTGTTGTTTTAATCGATGAGTTCATCGACAAGTTCCTTGTAAATGTGAGAGTCGATGACACCACCGCGGAATAATCGCTGACAAATATCCGAGGCTTCGTTGATTATTTCACGAGAGTTATTTCCAGCTCGTTTTCCTCCGATTAATATCTCGAGGCGAGATACATCGTTGACAACACTATCAGGGCAAACGGTATATCCGCTTCCTGTCTTTGGTTTTAAAAATGACGATGGCGCGTCCTCGAATTCCTCTTCCTCCTCGCCAAATTCTCTCACAGCCTTTTGAAATTTTTTGAATCCAGGTTTATCAGGATCGATTTTCTCTCTCCATGAGGCAAAATACACAACAGGAACCCATTCCTCGGGGGTATATTTTTCAAGGGCTACGGGACGTAAATATTTGCTTTTTTCGTTGTAACCGTATTTTGCAATTTTGACCAGGTTGCCTTCATTTAATTTTTGAATTCCAGTATTCGTAAAATCTTCCTCGGGTCTTCTTCCAGCGATATTAGAAAATTCCATCGGTCCAGTAATTTGAGTAGATGCATATTTCTCAAAATGAACAAAATTCACATCATCCCCCCTGGCCTGAGATTTACCAAATTTTAATCGGTATATTGCCTTATACCAAGAAATTCGTGAACTATAAAAATTTGATCCCACATCCGTTAAATATTGATGTCGATCATCAAAGCTGCGCCTCGCAAAATATCCGAGCTCATCAAGATTATTAGGATTAATTTTTTCTAATTCCAAATTCATTTTGATAATACCAATTTCCTTAAATTTATCCTTTATATTTGCAACAGGATCGGTTCTTTTTTCCTTCTTTTCTTTTTTTTCTTCCTTTGGTGTTTCTTCTTGTCCTTCTTCTTCTTCTAGTTCTTCTTCTTCTTGCGCTTGTTCTTCTTCCTCCTCTTTTATTCGTTCTCGTTGTGCCCATCTCCTTTGTTGTTCTTCCCTTAATTTCTCCACATACCGCTCCTTCTCATCTTCTTGTTGCGCTTGTTCTTGTTGTTCTTGTTCTCGTTGCGCTCGTGCTTGTGCTTGCTCTTGTTCTCGTTGCGCTTGTGTTTGTGCTTGTGCTTGTTCTTGTTGCGCTCGTGCTTGTGCTTGTTCTTGTTGCGCTCGTGCTTGTGCTTGTGCTTGTTCTTGTTGCGCTCGTGCTTGTGCTTGTGCTCGTGCTTGTGCTTGTGCTTGTGCTCGTGCTTGTGCTCGTGTTTGTGTTTGTACTATTCGCTCCGGCAATAATCGAGTGTGTTGCTCGATGTCTCTCGTCATGGGGATAAGCCCCTTCTTCCTAAGTTCCTTATCTTTCTTTTCATCACCGTATGCTACTTGTTCGATCGCTCCAGTGACTGGACTCAACAACTTTGACGATATCTCAGTAATTCCATATTGCGAGTCTTCGTAATCACGAACTTTTTTCTTAAATAATTGTCTTGCCGGGATGAGTTTCTTTACTGCCGCTAATTCTTCTCGCGCTAATCTGGCAGAATGAGGCTCTCCAACTGTACTAGCTTTCGGACTCATATTATTTTCAACTATATTGTTTTAATGCGAGGTAAAATTAGGATCGGCAGCCAAATCTTCGCAAACTTCATCGACACCAGAATAAATTTCCCCACCCCCCTTTTTTTTCCTTGTCTAGAATCATTGATTTTGCACACAAAAAATTGCAGTCGGGGTTGAATTTACGCAAATTAATTCTCGTAGGAAGGCTTATTTTTGAAATCTGAGGCTTCTACGGGAAATGTTCTCGTAGGAGGCTTTATTTGGTCTGGAACGTCTGGTCTGTACAACTTCCCTGCTGCTGAGGTCACCTTAAATAAAAAAATGGTAGCCATGCTGACATCACATTATAAGCAGACTCGCATTATAATAGGTTTTACCTGTACTAAGAGACACTGATCCATCACTGCCTGTAAGAAAGGAATGTTCTCTGCTATTTCATTTTTGCCATTGTATTTGATGCAGTTTAAAACATTGTAATATCTCTATAAATATAGAAGGTAATCCTGCTCACATTTGTAAAAGATATAAAAATTAGCAAACATTAAAATATTACTTTATAATGTTTCAGAGGTAAAAGCAATAAAGATATCACTGTTCAGATAAATTGATAAAAAAAAGTTTTAAAAAGCGATGGTACAACTAATTTTGATTATTTAAAATATTTAATCTTGAAAAATATTTTAAAGTATGGATGAAGGTACACGTCATAATTACTGTCCTAATATCTCTGGCCAGTATGAGTATGTGAGAAAGCTGCCAGTAGCTTCCCATGAGTCAGTGGTTCTTACTTGTTTTTACCCAGGTTCTTCCTCCACTATTTATAATGGCTGCCATATGTAGCTTATCTTGCACTGAGTAATGGCATTAAACCCAACACAACTGTCCTAATGAATGCCAGTGGAAGATATTTATGCAAAAAGATGAATGCCAAACTCAAGGGAAAAATGGGTGTGCTGGTGGGGGGGTTCAAGGAATCTGTTCTGCCTTGAGCAGAATGCAGATGAGATGATATGTAAATATGCTATGGTGATTTCCACTATGTTGTGCCTAAACAATCTGGCAAAAAGGTCACCATGACACATGAAACTGACAGCATTCCAAAATAATGTCCAGGTTTTTTGCAGAGCCAGATTTAATGTGACTAATATTCACTACCAAAATCAATGCCATGTTTACCTCAGGACTCAGTTGAAAACAAAATTCATCTGTGCTTTGTTAAAAAAAAGGGAAACAGTGATATAGTGTAATAGTTTTCAAAACCTACACATCACAGAGTACAGCATTCCCTGGATAACTCATGCCCTGATGACTCACAAACCCACTTATAATGTGGGGTCAGGCGTGGATCCCATTTATTAAACCAGGAAATACTAAAACATTGATCCCTATTTGTTGAACTTGAAGAAAATCACGATCAAAATTGGTGATGGAAACTTTGATATATCGCTCGTTGTATTGTTGAAAATGTTAGATAGGACATGGAAATTTTAATCAACATTAGGAAATATCAACTTTAAAAAGAAATTTTAAAAAAATTTAGCAATTTCGTTCCCAGCGACATTCTTAGTACACCGTAATTAACAATATTTTAAGGAAATTTCGATCCATGAAAATGTCACTTATTCCTAGTGGAGGCAGTACTTTAATAAATATATACCAATTAAATTACCTTTTTTTAATCAATTGAAATTTGTGTTCTAGTTCTATCTTTTAGTTCCTTTTAAGTGTAATCATCATAAATGCAAAGTATCCTCTTGTAATTAAACGTAAAATGTGTCAATCTACCGTAACAGCTATGTCTGCAAGTGTTTCTGAGATCCTAATTAAGTGCCAACCGTGTTTTGATATCAGACTAGTGGAAGCATTTGTTGTATTGTTGCACTAAATAAAAAGTGGTCCTTATTTTCTATTATCATGTTAATTACATCTTTTGAATCAAATAAAGGAGGTGGAATAAACAAAAAAGTTAAAAGGCATACAAATCATACATGCTTAAGAACCAGGAGTCCTTGTCATGTGTTGGGTAACTCATTTCAGTTCATCAATCAAACACTATTATAAATGTTATTGTGTACATCATCTAATTAAACTACCTTAAATTAACCTACTCAATCATAACTGTGATCAAAGATAGCAAGGCAACCAAGCAAAATGAGTACTTCATAAAATAAAGAGCTTTGTTTCACAGATAGGGACCATTGTGGGGAAAATGAGTTTCAGAGAATTCCTGAATACACACCTAGAGATATACTCAAGGATGATAAGAAGTTTCACTGTTATTTACAATGAAATCATGGTCTCAATATTTTACTAGTTGAACAATTAAAAAATTGAGTTTCGATGTAGACGATGGTCACACAAAATGTTGCATTTTGTTTTATAAAAAGGAATCTTGTTTGGTAGTCTATCAACAGTTAGTTTGTTCCCTGCATTGGAGGCTTATTGTTTAACAAAATACTGCACACACCACTCCGGGAACCAAACTAATCAACAAAACAAAATGCCGTGATGTAATGCATGAATGTTTTCGCATACCTCATTGGTTGTTGAAACCAGTTGGAATTATGCTATTGATCCTTCAGACATTGGACATTTTGAAAATAAATGTAATTGATACAGAATAACAAAAAACTTCATCAGAAAAAGCACTTTATTGACAATTATTCTCTATATGCCATCATAAAATGAGGATTCAGTCATTAAACTGCCCAGACCCCCCCCCCCAAATCCCACTGTTTTCTGGATGTCTAGCAGATTTTCTTAGGTCCCTCGGTAACTCGCACCCTCGCCTATAGTGCGGGCTATGTTTTAGGACCTGTTGTGCACGAGTTATTGAGGGAGAGGTGTACATGGGATTTAATAAAGTGTTAAATTCAATTCAGATTGATGTAATAAGTTGAATCATTAATAATGCAATTTCAGAATCTTTATATGAGCCATGGAAACCAAAGCAGTGAAACTATTTCCTGTTTCCATAAATTTCATATGAAATATTCGCTAAGGAAAGAGTGTTATATGCATGATGAATGAAACAGATTTGATCCAGTAAAACTGCAGACTGGCTATCAAAACAAATAGAAAGTATATTTATATGCCTTGGATACTATATTTTTGCCATGAATTCTATTATACTGTAACATTTGTGACATCACAAAGTACTGAAAGATGTGTAGTATATATGTTATACAAGTATGATGTGTAGTATATGTGTTATACAAGTATGATGTGTAGTGTATGTGTTATACAAGTATGATGTGTACTGTATGTGTTATACAAGTATGATGTGTAGCGTATGTGTTATACAAGTATGATGTGTAGCATATGTGTTATACAAGTATGTGTAGCATATGTGTTATACAAGTATGATGTGTAGCATATGTGTTATATAAGTATGATGTGTAGCGTATGTGTTATACAAGTATGATGTGTAGCGTATGTGTTATACAAGTATGATGTGTAGCATATGTGTTATACAAGTATGATGTGTAGTGTATGTGTTATACAAGTATGATGTGTAGCATATGTGTTATACAAGTATGTGTAGCATATGTGTTATACAAGTATGATGTGTAGCATATGTGTTATACAAGTATGATGTGTAGCGTATGTTATACAAGTATGATGTGTAGCGTATGTGTTATACAAGTATGATGTGTAGCGCATGTGTTATACAAGTATGATGTGTAGCGTATGTGTTATACAAGTATGATGTGTAGCGTATGTGTTATACAAGTATGATGTGTAGCGTATGTGTTATACAAGTATTATGTGTAGCGTATGTGTTATACAAGTATGATGTGTAGTGTATGTGTTATACAAGTATGATGTGTAGTGTATGTGTTATACAAGTATGATCAGCATTTCATATTGTGAGTCTTATGACCATGTACAATTTTTAGCTTCAGTGGTCCCTTGTATAGGGATTTTGAGACCAAACCACTGTAGATTTTCATTCCAAGGAAGACACATGCATATCCTGCAAAGGCATATGAAAGGTTTAACTGGGTCATTTGATGAAACTAATAAAGGTTAGCTGTCAGGTTTTGAACCAAAAATAGATAGAATTTTTTGTGTGGACTAACACATACCAAGCTGAAGTGGAATCATACAGGTTTACAAATAATTGCATTATTAATGATTCAACTTATTACATCAATCTGAATTGAATTTAACACTTTATTAAATCCCATATACACCTCTCCCTCAATAACCTGTGCACAACAGGTCCTAAAACATAGCCCGCACTATAAGCGAGGGTGCGAGTTACCGAGGGACCTCACAAAATCTGTTAGACATCCAGAAAACAGTGGGATTTGGGGGGGGGGGTCTACAGTGGAATCTACAGGTTTACAAAAGTAGTAAGTGCATATTTTTCCATTCATTGTTTTTCTGGATATTTACAATTTCTTTGTCATCTTGATTCAGTCTATGATGGTTCAGAAAATTTGGAACCATTTAATTTTGTTTTCACTTCAGAACTTTGTGTGCATGCATAGCTATATTGTTACAATCAGTATTTCAACAATCATGGAACTATTGTTGCAATCAGTAGAACAGGATTACAATCAATAGAACAGGACTATTGTTACAATCAAAAGAACAGGACTATTGTTATAATCAGCCTTTCTTATTGTATTTTATATCATGTATGAGCCTTTAAAGTTTTTGTTTCATAGTTTCAAAAGCTGTATTTTGTACCTGGGAATAGTTAATGCTTATAAATTCTATATTTTGTATTAGACAATTTGATTATTGTATGACATAATAAGTATTAGCTTTTTGGCTGTGTATATGCTGCTTATGGTTATACATATTCTTCTCTTGTTTACATCATCTTTTGTTTGATCGCATATTCCAGTATTCAGTATAAAGTGTGAAATTGTTCTGTCATATGCTGTTTATCATACAATTATTCAGTAGATTTAAAGGAACATAACATACCCTTTATCTTAACAACAGTTTCTGGTAATTTAATTATTTTTGTACTCTACCAATGAAATTGACAGGTGTTAAAGTTTATACCCTTTCAGACAAGTGGACACCTGTTCTGGTTTTAGTGATTTAACTTGCGTTCAAGTTAAATGATTCCACTTCAGCTTGGTATGTGTTAGTCTACACAAAAAATTATATCTATTTTTGGTTCATCTGCTCCAAGATCAGTGTAACTGTTGCTAAAAATAGAATTAGCCTGTACATTTCATTTTTGGACAATACACTTGTAGGCTTAGGTACGTATGGAAAATCTTAGGCGCAATTTAAACAGTTTTTCCTACCAATACTTTTGAATATGGGCAGGATTGGTAAAGCTCCATCAAGATGAAGACTCCATTTGTGTAGAAGCTCACTTTTCAGGGAGGTTATTAAAATTAAATATTTTTGGAGATCTTCTTTTTATTAATATGTGTGATTTGTAGCAAGGGTTCCTCTAAGCATAACATGTGGTGACTGTGGAAGAGAAATTTTATTTTCTGCCAAAAGAACGAGTTTCTGTGCATACTTACTAAATGTGCCTTAAGGAGGTGTTTTAGATCATATTGTTAATATTTTTTTTGGTGGGGGGATCAAAATGGTTATACTTGTTGAGAAGATGGAAAAGCTATCATTTGCTGTAAATCAAGCTAATTGAAGATATGTCCACAACATAAGTGTGGTAGAATCATACCTGCATTGGGAAATTAGCTGATTCAGCATATATACAGTAGCTCTAACCCTAACATAGATTTTTATTTTATTTTTTTTTATTTTTAATAGCAATTCTACCAATTGGCTATATCATGCCAAGGAAGTGGGGACTAAGTGCCTTTCCCTAGGACACACCAAGGCAGCCATGCAGTCTGGCCTGAGTTGGTATCAAACCCATGGCCCATCGATTACAAATCACATGCTGTTTCAACCGAGTTACTGCAGCTCCCAACACTAGCATAATATTGGTGGGGGGAAGGGGCACTCACCTAGACCCAATATCTGCTGTGAAAGAAAATTATGTGCAAATTTAAGTTTTAAAATTAATAATTAAGAATTATAGATTTTTATTAGTGTTTGTTCCAACCTAGGATTTAATTGATTCATATCATTTTGGCATGGTTTTGGCATCGCTAGGCAAAGTATTCCATAAATGTCATTAATGCATTGGAAGACGTAATTATGGTATGTTATTGTGTCTGGACTTGAAGATAAGGTAGTAGAAATTTGTTATTGAAGTTACATTTTAATGTTCAGCCAGCACATTGTTTGGATTAATTTTGTTTGATTAATTATGTCTTTAGACATACCTTTGTATTCAGTTGACATGGCTAAGACTATATGATATTTTTAGAGGCATAAAATAATTTATCATAGTTTCAGTAAAATTCATGTATTTAACTAAAATGTATTTATTGTTATATTTAACTTTTATATATATATATAGAGAGAGAGAGAGAGAGAGAGAGAGAGACTACATCATGCAAGGTGAAAATTGTATCAGTTCAATATATGTATTCTGGCCATTTAGCCAAGTGAGCTTTTGCTATGGTCCTGTGTCTATTGTATGTTTTATCTGTCAACAATCGCATGTTACCCCTCTGGAGTCTATATTTCTGATCTGATTTCAAATTTGAAGTTATATCATTAAAATGAGTTTGATAATGTCCAAGATCCATTCATATTGATGAAATAATCTTGCATCTGATTGGTTAACCATGCTACCACCATAATCCTAACTCTGTAGATCCAGAGACTACATTTCTCATCCAGGTATGGGTTGATATCATCAACAACAAAAAATTTCACATTTGATTTTATCTCAGATATCCCCAATTTCCTTTTTGGTTTCATGCTTGTCATTAACTATTTTTACAATACTTGAAAGTGTATTTTGATATTTTGCTTTGCATCCATCTGTCAGTAAGTCCATCCATGCATTTGATTGTCCCAAGAAGCTATTTGGCGAGATTGTGCAAACCACTCAGTTAAGATACATGAAATTTGGTTATCATAACCATATGTAGATGATCTGATGACATCTGACTGATTAGAGTTACATGTATGCATTTATAATATTATTCTTAATTTAGAGATATACTTGTGACCAATGACTATTTTTATTTTAGTAATAAATCAGATGAGAAATTAAAAGTTTCTATCTGCTTTTGTTGATCTTGCAGAGAGGGAAAGTTTTTATTTCAATTGAAATGATGAAATAGAAGCCATACTGAGTTTAAACTTAGTGTAGCATACCGAGTCACTTCACCATGAACTGCAATAAGAAGGTGTATTTATTTATCTTTACATTTTGTAAAACTGATGAAAAGTAAACTTAATTTTTAATCCAAATAGAACCCTGGTACCTGAAACCAGGTGAACAGTTTCAGACATGTGGCTACTGGTATCTGAATGCAGTTTCTATTATAGTAAATTCTTTTCATATCATATTTTATAGGATAATAATATATTTGTTTATGTAAAAGTAATTTGTATCCTCTTTGTTTTATACTGAGCATAAAATTTACAACTAAACTTAAGAAATTATATTTTTTATAAAATCATTACTGGTATAATCATATTTTTATATTAGCTGATCTTAAATAAACTTTTATATAGTACAAATGTTTCTAAGCATTATGCTTAAATCTAATTTCCTTTCTTTAACTATTGATAAATCCGATCTTTATGTATCAACATTTTATATTAATCCAACTATTCTCCTATCCATCTTTTTGTATATGGGTCTCTGTTCATCTCTCATGCTTATATTAAACTCCAAAGCTAGAGTCTGGAAGACTTTTGTCAGAAAATCTGAAGGTAGCTTCATGAACAAAATATGATATTTATATGTGTGTTTTACAATTGGCTTCAGTAGAATGTCATTCTGATTGATTTTGTGTTCATTTTATTTAACTTGTACAAAGTACTTGAGACCTTATGCTTTGATAACACAACTGTATCAATAGGTTAAAGTGAGTAATTAAGGATTTTGATTAAAGGTTGTATGAAGGAACTATTCATTTAAATTTCACTGAAGTGTGTGTATCAGCATATGTTTGACCTTATTTAATACTTTTGACCCAGTTATATTCAAAACAATGCACAATTTTTGTGTTTAAAATTTCAATTTTAACACAAAGTAAGCCATTAGGCATTTTAAATTAATTGTGCAAATTATGTTTTTGGCATTGTTACCCAAGACAGAAACCAGCTGATGCAGAAGCACATGCATGCAGTCAAGAATTGGGTGAGACTGTACTCTATCTTTCTAAAAGCTTCTAAGACCTGTTTAACCACCAGAGCAAAACCATCAGCCAACTCTGTTAGCAGCGATCTAACGCTGTATGTAATGGCCCTCGAAGATCCTTGTAAAGCATCCCCAAACAGCTGTATTGGAATGGCAGCCAGCCAAATCATACATGAGGATAGCCACATGTTTTGTTGTCTTGGTCCAAATGGTCACTATCATAAAATTGAGCCAAAACATGTGGAATGTTGCTAGTAAAGCTGCATTAAGTCATGTTTGCCAACTGTTTGCTTTTGGGTAAAATCTAATTTTGTGCCAGAAACAAGTTCATGGTGGCCTGGGAACAAGATGGGTCAAGGCGACCAAACTCAGATAAAACTGGCACGATAAGCAATGTTGACATGTGTATAGGTCTGAGGTAGTTCTGATATTGGGTACAAATACAGCAGGGCCAGTACTGGTAATCATTAAAAAGAAAAATAGTTTCTCAGCTATAGTTGGATAGGTCATCACTGGCCTTAACACAGTTGCTAAGTTCTTAAATCCATTGCCCAACGTTTTGCCGTGAATGTATTGAGTTCATCAGGTAGGTCACTTACTGACCTCCTATTAAGGCCCAACGTATTAATGCAGTGGTTTCTCCTACCTGCGGGGCCCCGAGTGGCCGAGTGGTCTACAGCGCTCTCCGTTACGGATCACTGCCATCTCACCTCTGTCTGCGTCGGTTCGAGTCTCGGATTCGGCCAATGTGGCTATGTGAGAAAGCTTGCCAGTAGCTTCTCGTGGGTCGGTGGTTCTTTCCAGGGTTTTCCCGGGTTCTTCCTCCACCATTAATACTGGCCGCCATGTATAGCCTATCGTGTGCTGAAAAATGGCGTTAAACCACACAACAGCAACAGCAACAGTTCTCCTACCTGCATTCTAATCTGCCTATGACACCACTTCAGCAAATCGGCGCACCTGACTCAAAGTTTTGTGGTGTTATGATTCTATGGTCTTAAAGTAAGAGTTAGCATGTGAACCCAACAATTTGAGTAAAATTCAACAAATAATTTCCAAGAATACAAAGTCTAATAATAATATATATACATAATACCATTATCATCAATTTAATTTATAATATCGTTTGTATTTAAATCATTTGGGTCTATGAGAGTTATATTTTAAATTCTTTAATTCAGTGGCTGTCTAGTACTCTAGTAATGTACACTTCATTGTAGGAACCTCATTCATAAAGCAAGGCTGATCAATAAGATCAAGTCAACAATTATTTAGGTCATATACGCCATGCTTTATTTGAATAGAGGTCATGTCAGTATAGTGTGATTCTCGAGAGTGTATTTTTACTGTGGAGATATCATAGGCATGCTAGCCATTGATTGGTTCAATAGTCTAAGAAGGTCATTACCTAACTGATCTATTTTGAAATATGATTTAATTGTTCCAGAATCTATCAGTGACTCAGATATTCTTTTGCTGAGCATATTGAGACTATATAATGAGAATACATGTGCCACGTATTCTAGACTTCAGTTACTGTATATACCCATTTATAAGTTGACCTTTTTTACTAACCTATTAATGCATGCTAGTGGTCATTTTTATAAGCGAGATATGTTTAAAAAAAGTTTAAAATCTGAACTTACCTTTATGGCTGTAAATATTGGGACACTGTCTTCGGACACCCGTTATTATTTTCAGAAGTAATTTGTTATGAGACACAAAAGTATAGCAATTATTTCATGTATTATAAGTCTTAGGACACTTTTTTCTACTAATCAATCCGTGTATTAAAAGGGCAATAAAGACTATTCAGAAATAATGCTTTTAAAGTAATTGTAATACTGTCAAAATTCAGTTTTAGTTTGCTTTAATGTTAGCGGCTCTAACCATTTACACGGGTATGGTAATCCTGTTAATATTATTGAGTACGAGGGAATTAAACATCAAAGTAATTAGCCACAAGACAAAATTTCCTCTTACTCAAGCCAATTTCAGGGTTTAAACGCTTACAGTAACTACCTTGGATTGCTATCGGAAAACGAAAGAGACATCTGCTAATTATAAACGAAGAAGATGTGGACATAACCAGCTTGCCAAAATATGAATTTTTAGGTTCATTTAACCTAGGCTTTTGTTAGAGCTGCTAATTTGATAAAATGACCTTAATCCTTTAACGTGTAAAAACAGCACTGCTTTGTTTTCCCCAATTGACAATCTGCAGCACTATTGTTTTCTCTTTAAAGTCTATAACTAGTGTACCGTAAATTTGATACTTGTTCTTTTAAGAAAACTCTAACAATGGAAGGGCCTTGTGCATAACTGGGAGCTTGGTTTGAATGAGTTGGATCTAGAGCAGTATGCGTCAGATGCATTTCATGCAGTCTGAAATAAAAGATTCGGCGCCATCATACATAACAAGCTATGATTACTGGCAGCACCACGTCGGTGCTACAAAACATTGCATATTTACCTAAACAAGGTGTTCAATGCAAATATGATTTAACAATGGCACAAGCTATCTGTATGTGGGCCCAAAAAATGACAAAGGCAGGAAATGTGAAGCGTCCAGGAATTAGTTAATTGTTCAGTGAGTGTGTAATGTGTGGGTGGAAATTCTAAATGAGATGGTGGTCAAATCATGTAAGAACTGTTGTATTTCTAATGAAATGGATGGGACGGAGGATGACGAACTCTTCAGTGATTTCATTCGAGACAAGATCAACACCAAAGTTCCAACAGATGACAATAAAGAAAAAGAATCAGAACTGGGCTATAAATCAGACGAGGAATCTGGGTCGGATTATCCTATCGACCGGATGACATTGGCGGAATCTGGGCCGCACGATTCACCCAAAACTCATTCAAATCCATCCAAAACCACCCAAACATGCCCAAAACCAGCCCAAATTCACCACAAAAATGTAAATCAAATGAAATATACCCAAAATCACAAGAAAATGTACAACTTCTCTTACAATATTTGGATTTGTTCGCCGATAGAGCTCATTACGCTTACTGTCTCTGCATCACTGGTTAAGTTTCAAGACCTTTCCCTGCAAAATAATACCACAGCACGTTTCTGGATAAAATGCATTCGAGTGGGTGCCTTAAAGGAATAGGGAACATACAATTAAAGTTGTGGTTTTATTACTCATTTGTTGCCCAAGATAAATAATAGTTTGGGGTGACCCAGTTATACCGAAAAAGATTTACAGTACATTATAGGGAATGAAATGCGCGAGCGTTCCAATCTGCATATTTGTCGAGTAGAAACAAGGCTGAATAAACATGACATCACAGGATCTTTTGCAGCTATCGGCCATTGCTCAGCATCCTGTTGATCCATTGTGCTTGAGAGTAGGCTGCTTATTAGTGTTTGCATTCGAATTTATTTTCCAAGAATCTTCCAAAATGCCTCACTGTGCTGCGTTTGGATGCAACAATTCGACTGGTAATTTTTTCTGATTTCCGAAAGACAAAATCTGATGAAAGGCTTGGATCCATTACTGTCGCCATGAGAACTTTGAGCCGGTAACTCATAGACTTTGCAGCCTTCATTTTTCAAAAGATCAGTATGAAGTTGATCCAGAAAGACGTGCAGAATTGGGATATTTAAATGCCAGGGCAAGACTGAAGCCGACAGCAGTTCTTCTTGCTGCTGTTGCTAAAGGAGAAAAGCTTGTTCTGCTTCCTTTTGCTGTTGTATAAATTTCTCCATTTCTTCTTTCTGTCTCTGTTTCAAATTCTCCATGTGTGGCAAAGAAGGAGAAGGTCGCGAAGGTACTGGTTCCGGAACAAATTCTTGCAAAAGAAAATCCACAAAATCCGAATTAAAATTAACCTCTTCTGGAAGTAAGTCCGGGTTAACTTGGGTAGTTGATGCTGTTCCATTGCTTTTTGTCTCCACGACCAGTGTACCTCAATTCATCGTCTTCTGAGTTTCTGTCATGATTGAAAACAGTGTCGCATGGATTCACTGCGCACAGACGCTATGCCTCTATATAGGTAATGTGACGTCACAGACTGCTCTCTTCGGATTGGACGAATGGTGAATGAATTTTGTAACGCGTGTTTGGTTTGGTCAATGAACTCAATCCGTTTCGATCCTCCCTTCCCCTATAAATAACCGCAGTTCACTGCATTCCTTCATCTGTTCTCGTCACCAAGATGTGGACTAACGTGGAATCCTCTACTCTAGTATCTTCAATGCTGTTCCGTACGGACTTACCCATGTATGTCCGATCATCGTGGACAATTGTCAGGATCACGGATACAAGCATTTGGAAGAGAAGAATCTACGTGGAGAGGCAAGGCTGTTTAAAGAGGGTTTTGATTTACGGACCAGAAGTGAGACAAAGTTTGAGGAAAAGAAAGAGACCTATGCGATGCCCTCTATGTTAACGGCATGGTATGTTAACATAAACCCAAAGGCCCTTTCAGGGCCCCTCATTGATCTCGAAAAGAAATTGACTTTCTTGCCTAACTCCCAAACAAATTTTTTTGTAAATGTTGTATATGTATAATGCAAGTCTTGTCTGTATTCTCTCTGCACACCTCGCTCTTTGCTCAGTCCTGTAACGTCACCTTCCCTACTTGCTACAGTGTTACCAATTTCCCCTACCGTGACGCCAGACGCTACACAAACTCTACTGGTAAACAGACCCCCTATTTCCCATGTCCTATTCCCATTTGTGCCCTATATCGTCCCAGGGTGCTTTTCCTTCTTTGTTCTCATTAGCCCCCTATCATCCCACTATACTTCTAGCGGTACTGTTAATTACGGAAACTTTTCTTCGTGTAACATAAACAATTGTTGTTTTAGTGTATCACGAACTATCTGTCTACTTGCAACTATCAAATCGTTTGGAGTGCACATTTGCAGAAAGTCATTCATTGAAGTTTCTGAAATTATTTTACGCATTACTTCACATTGAATTTTATTCGGTTGTAGTCTGATTAACTTTTCAAACTCTCTTAATCCTGCATCAAGTGCGCATCCATATCAAGTGCTGGGTCGGATATGCGTTTTATCATTTTATTATATATTTTCGGTATAAATCAACGCCGCGTTGACTTTATCAACTGAGTACGAAGTCACTTCCTGCTATCAAATTTGCAGTAATATTTTTTGGGGTATTTCATCAGATCCTTGATCCATCAAAGCTGCAAGTTTTTTTTATTTGCGGCTTGATTTATTACTTTACTGACATCCGCAGGAATGATTTCCATACTGGGTAATTTTACTGGTGGTGGTCGGACCACCTGTAGTCTGCATATTAATCGTGCTAGTCTATTTTTGATAGCAGTAAAGGCCTTATCAGCAACATTACCAATAGCACCAGGAACTTTTTCACCAATAGCACTAATAGCTTTCATTGATAATTGTTTTGCAATTGCAGCTATTTTTGGGGCCATTTTTGTAAATAACCTTTGAATAACGTTATCAAGACCATCACCGTAAATTGCTTGATAGATAGGCAATCGTGAATTCGCTGCTCTGACCATTACATGACCACGATGTCGTTGATGTATGATCATCTTATCTGTTATCTATATATCTAATCACTGTGATAGTCACCAACGAATTCATTGATAAGTTCTCGGTAAACGCCAATATCCATGAAACCACCATGAAATAATCGTTGACAAATATCAGCTGCTTCATTAATTATTGCTGGTGAGTTATTTCCAGCCCGCGCTCCTCCTATGAGAACTTCTAATCGTGATATGTCGGAAAGAATATTGTTCGGGCAAGCAGCAAGACCACTTCCAGTAAAACCACTACCCGTAGGCATATCGTGAAACACTTCTTCTGGAGATAGTGGTCGAGTAGTTTGTTGTTGCCTCGCTTTGACTGCATCTTGCCTAAATTTTCTTTACCTTGGATCTTTTGCATCAACAAGCAAATTTCTGGCGGCAAAATATAATGCAGGAAGCCAATTTTTAGGTTCTACATTTTTAACAGGTTTTAAATAATTTTCTCTAGATTCATATTCATGCGCAGCAATACTGATTAATGTATCCCGGTCAACAAAAGTATTAAGAGCTTCATCGGTAAACATTACTGCAGGTTGTGATGATAATCTGGAATACTTGGGTTTAGGTTGTTCCATTTGTTGCTGCGGTGAAGGAAGTTTATAAGAAGACTCTTGCTCAGGTGGAGAATAGGGAGGAGGTGTTTGTTGCAATTTGTTTTGTTTTACTTCTTCACTATAAAGCCCTTGCATTTCCTTTACAAAACTCGTAAATTTTGGGTCATCATTTCTGGCTCGTTTTTTTTTTTTTTTTTTGTTGCTTTTTTTTTTTTTAAATACACACGATATATCCATCTGATGAAAGTATCATCGTTTACGGTAGCATACTTTCGTTTTAAAATTTTGACATTTTGCGCTATACTTTTCTGTGCCATAGCAGGCAAATGTTTTTCTTCAATTTCTTTAAGTTGCTTAATAACGCCTTCGTTAAATTTTGCAATCAGTTCAATATTTTCTTGTACTGGTTTAGGTTTAGGCGCAAGTTCTTTTCTCACGTCGGCGACTTCAGGACGAATTTTGCCAATACCTTCAAGTATTTCTTCATCGACGGGTGGAGGTTGAGCTGCAGCTATTTCAGTTGGGCGTTCTCGTAAAATCTTTTTGTTTTCTTAGTTCTCGCTGCTATTTTTTCAGTTTGTTCAGTGGTTTGTTTGACCGATGGAAGAAGACCCTCAGTAGCTGTTGCCCCTCTTTCGGTAGCTTTAGTGAGGGTTTAAATAATTGTTCTGTACCTTCTGCAAATTCAACTTTTGCTTCTTGTCGAGCTTGTAGGTTTTCTCTAAAAGAATCTCTCACAGGGAGAAATTTCTTAATTGCCTCCAGTCGCTCTCGAGCTACCCGGGCAGTATAAGATTCCGGATGAACCATTATTTGATATAACAATTTTTAATTAATAGCAGCAGAGAGGGGGGTGAAGCCTCGTACTTGGCACTCAGTTTGCAATTCCTTTTTTACGATTTCCAGGAAGGCTTATTTTTACAAATAACGAGCGAGTCAATTAGAAGCTGTTCGCCCTCTCTGCTGCTATATAAAACAGCATTCAGCTGGGCGTGGCCATCTCCTTTTTAGCTAATTAATTAATTTTTTTATTTGTACTACGAGACCACAACTTTCAACTAGGATGTACAAGGCTCGGATTAGCTTTTGGCAACAAAGAAATTAACATTGTTGCGAGGCCCGGATTACAAAATGGGGGCCTTGGGGATGCGGGGAGTTGTCGCCCTAAAATAAAGGTCTGTTCACTCCCTTCTGCTGGAAAGTTCGGGACTGACAAATTTTTGGACTATGTATTGAAACAACTGTGATCCGAATTCAAATATAATACTTTTCTGTCCTTTGGGAAACATCGCGATCATTTCATAAATAGAAAAGCCGTTTCAATACTCTTAAATCAAACAATGGGACAGAAAATTCAATCAAATCTAACTAAATTCCTTCCTTTTCACAAATTCATTGTGCACTGACCTTAGTTATAAATTTGTTGCATGCCATTACTCATGGGTCTTGATATATGTCTAAGTCAAATTTTGTTGTTAATTGGTGAATCGAAAAATCTACAGTCCATGACAACATATGTATGCCTAACATTATTGTCGGGTACACAGATGTAAAACGGGTACTGACTTGCATCATTCGAAACTTTCGTACGTACGCCTACCTACCTATCTATTAAAACGACAGTGGAACACGGAAGAATAAAAGTACGAGCTGTATTTTCAGGTTGTTTCTTTACTTTGTTTAAAGACTATGCATTTGAGCACATTTCATGTAAACAGTCAATGGTAAGGTATATCGGCAATGTCAATATAGCAGTATGTAAAAAGAAAACAAAATCTGAATTGTACCAACGCTAAATCTAAAAAACTCTGCCGAAGTTGCACACTACTCTCCTAGCGCTTGGCCGATCAGTTTCGGAACCCTGGAGAAGAAACCGCGGAATAATTAATAAACTATGTCAGTTTTATTAAAAGTTTATTTACTCTTTGAATCATCATTATACCTACGCTGAAAATAGAAACAGTATTTTCACGACTTCATACATTGCACAGTGGCATTTTATTTATGAGTACTAAGATTTGCAATCTTGTGCAGCAGCAGAGAGGGTGAACAGACCATAGAATTCCGACAAAACAAATAAAACAAACAAATAAATCATCTCGTAGAAAGGTCAAGATTTTACAAATGAACTTTTCCTTGAGATGTTTTATTTCTGCAATGACCGATTGTACTAATAATACCTCAGTTCGAAATAGTATCTGAAAAAATAAAGTACTCTACGTGTTTATTTATTTTTTGTTTATTTTTTTGACGACCAACGTTGGTAGGTACCCTCTCTGCTGCTCCCCCTGTTACCCAAATATTTTATCAATACCCACACGATATCTTGTTCTTGGATCATGTAAATTTATTGTTATAAATCCATGCGGGGTAGCTTGCGCTCGTGAGAAGAAATTTTTGAATTTAATTATATCCATGTCACCACCACACCAAGTTTGATGAATATTTCGCAACGTGTGTGTGTCTACGCCATTAAACACAACTAAAATGTTGCAGTTGTCTCTGATCACCTTCGGAATTTGTGTATATCGTTGAGTAACATAGATCACGTCTGTATTTTTGTGTCTACCTCGGGAAAAAATCCTAGCTGGATTTGATTGTTTATCTAGCATCACATCGTCGTATACAACTAAATTATTAATAAATCCGTCTATGGAATCTACGGATGGTGCTTCATCAATATCGGTTATAAACTCTATAACATCATTATCTTCATCCAGTAATCGTGCGTTTTCATTGAAATCTTTAAGTACATCATAACATCGCTGATCATCAACGGATGGTGCTACTAAATATAATTTATCCCATTTCAACCATCTCATTATCAGATTAAGTAATAATTGCGTCTTACCCGATCCAGATGGTCCTATGATAATCATTCTGATGGAGTTCGGTAGCGCAGGATGATGCTTAACTGGCTCTCGTTGCCGAGTTGCTGAGAAATCAATTATATCCATATATATTATAACATGAATATATATTGTTTACGCTGTAGAGTTAAAACTCCAACTACTGATTTAGCTACAGTTATAACAAAAAACAAAAAAATAGCGTACGGTGGAAAATGTTCTATATGCGGTAGAAAGAAATTTTCGTTTTTACCTAATAAGCGCGGTGGTGATATTGCTAATTTGATGTCAAAGTTTCCAGGTACTCCATGGGCTAAATACAGTGGAGAAAAACATCTACCAGGATATAATTATTGCGGTCCTGGTACCGGACTTGATATCAGGCTCGATGATCAAGATCAACCAAAACCAGGCGAGGAACCAATAAACGCTATTGATCGAGCTTGTCATGCTCATGATGTAGCTTATAAAAGTCAAAATCTACAAGATAGGCATATTGCAGATGTAAAATTAATTCATTCATTAAATTCTATAAAAAATAAAAATATTAGAGAATCATTAGCTAATTGGTTAGTAAGATCCTCGATGAAAGGTAAATTAGCGATTGGGGCTGGTAATTAATAATGGAATCAATTTATTATTCGCCGAGAGGATACTGGAGAGGCAAAGCAGCAATTGGTAAACTTGCTGATGCAGCGGCGGTTAAACATTCTACTGCTAGCGCGTGGTTGTCCAGGCAGGCAATATGGCAAATTTATCTACCACGTCCTAAACAAATTCAGTACTCGTATTTCGATGTCAGTGTTCCTAATGAAGTTCATCAAGCTGATATTCTGTTTTTACCGCATGATACTGTGCGTGGAAAAACGTACAAATACGCGCTAACCGTAGTTGATGTTGCAAGTAGATATAAAGAAGCAGAGCCGCTATCAGCGAAAACATCATCTGAAGTAGCCGATGCGTTTGAACGAATTTATCAACGAGGACTCGGACCACAAGGTGGTCTGCGATGGCCACAGCTACTACAGGTTGATCCTGGTAAGGAATTTCTTGGTCCAGTATCATCGCTGATGAAACAACATAATACCAAAATACGACGAGGTCATACTGCAATTCACCGTGATCAAGCAATTGTTGAGCGATTTAATCGAACACTTGCTGAACGGTTATTTGGATATCAATACGCGAGGGAATTTATTCAGGATAAAAGATCTCGCGAATGGGTGGCAAGATTACCAGGCGTGATAGCTGCATTAAATAATGAGATCACACGAACAACCAACATGAAACCCATTAGCGCGGTCACAAAAAAAAATATACCAACACAACGAAAAGATGTTGGAAAACAAAAAATATTAGGTGATGTCACAGTCAGATATTTATATGAGCCTGGTGAACTTGAAGGTGGTAAAGCGAGAGCAACTGATCCTATTTGGAGTGTTACCACACACAAAATATCTACCGTGACAAGATCCACTGGAAGAAATGTAGGCGTTTCCAGACCCGCAATCTACAGATTAGATTCGGCCGCTCCTCAACGTGGATTTACACGTGAACAACTACAAATAATTCCCGCGGATACACAACTACCACCGCGATCACTTCAGTGATTTCGATCACTTAACTAGCACTAGTGCCAGCGCTAAGGGTGCCTGCACCCAAGGCGCTAGCGCCTCTACGTCGATTACACTCAAGACAGGTTAACATGGTATTTTCTCGTGTATGACCGCGACTATTATCTTTTCTATCTACGGTAAATTGTCTTGAATCATTACTCGAATACCGCCATAACATTATACAATTACAACATGCGCAATGATTGTTCTGCTGCTGTTTTAACTCAATAATAAATTCAACATCAAGATCAAAGTCACGTTTATTTTTTTTATCAGATTGTTTGTATCCGATTAAATTTTTTTCTTATTATATCATCATCGATGATGTTAAATTTATCAACGATTTCAGGAATTATAATTCTACGTAATTGAGATATATTTCTGACCCTCGATACCGCCAAATAAACTAAATTTGACCACTCGATGCGATCGTCTACAATCCAGACTCATGTGTCAGAAATAGTTAATCCCTGAGACGAGTGGATCGTCATAGCGTATCCCAACACCCATGGAGATTTGTCAGCGTGTATTGCATCTTCGACCACACTGATATCAACGGCGACAATATCATTTAATACGAGATTTTGCTTCTCAGTCTGTCCTGGAATATCAACATTAATATTCTGTTTTCGTGTATCTGATGGTCTATAACATAACGGAACGGGTAGTTCTGAATATTTTTCTTTATGTAGCTGAAATAACTGCTGTTGTAAAGCGTCTCTGATTATTTTTCTACTTGCTACGATCAAATCGGTGGGTCTCCATGAGTTCAAAAAATCACTCATTGATGTCTCTGAGATCACTCCACGTATTATTTCACACTGAATTTTGTTTGATTGTAATCTGATTAATTTTTTAAACTCCTTCAAATTTGCATCGAGAGCTCTATGATCATCATCTATTTCTTCGTAATAATCAACGAAATTTTTTAACCAATCATGTGGAGATGGTCCAACAAAAGGCGGCGGTTGACCATGATCGCCACACATTATTATGGCGGTATTTTTTGTCAACAACCAATCAAGAAACATTTTTAATGTATCCAATGAGACCGTACATATCTCATCCCAAATAATTATTTTAGGTATATATTTTTCTCCCATCCGTTCAGGAGTCCATGTATCTCCGCGCCACCAAAAGAAACTATGATACGTACACGATTGTACTTGCCGCTGTTTCATCTCACGTGCAAGTCTATGTGTGGGTGTCAGCACGATTATATCTGAATTTCTAAAAACATTAATCGTTCGAGTTGTTTTGCCGCATCCACCAGGTCCATTGAGATATACTGTCTTATATCTGGTTATTGGATCACTCAACGATGGTGCCTTCGACATTTCTGATATTTTATTACCCTCACGATAAAAATCTCTCATTGGAACATCTGCTGATTCTGTGTAATTGTGTAATAGTTCCTTTTTTATTCTCCACGAACCCCATCGTTCATCATTACTTGTAAATTTCATAACAGGTTCTAAATATTTACTTGAAATATAAAATGAGTCCGTTGCGACTCTGACTGCGGTCTCAGGAAATCTATTAATCATCGATAATAAATTTATAGAAACATAAGCCAACATGGAAGATCTTAGATGAGTATATTGCGGGGATACGTCATTTATGTAACTAACGATCGTACCTAATTTTGTTCCGTCGGATAAATAAACACTCTCTCGATTTACAAATATATTTTTCGCTGTTGTATCAGCGATTATAAAATCGTACTCGGCATCATCTAGAATTAATCGTGCGTGATGTCTTTTATAATCATATGCACCACCTTGAGTAAATTTACCTATAATTTTTCTACCGAGATCTTTTGCGGTTTTGAGTTTATTAGGAATATCATCTTCGGAAACATCCTTAAACTCGCTAATAACTTCAGAATCTGACATGGGCAACCAAACTTTGGTCTGTGCATGATATGATATAATTGCCTCACTGACCACCAACGATGTCAGTATCATACAATCTAGCATATATCGCAACAAAACTATAGGTGCCCAACGTTTTTCACAAAAATGTCTGCCAAACCAAACATAACAAATCTTGTGAAGATTTTCGTTAAACTCGAATGACTCAATACAGGCGAATCCAGTCAGATCAAAATCAGGTAATGGTCCATTAATTGCCACTCGCGTCATCTCGTTTGTAGGGTGACCGAATCTTTCAAAGTACACAGAACAATCTCCGTATCCCAGAAAACTTCCTGGATAACATGCAACCATATCAACCGAAATAACATCATTGTAATTGTATTTGGTATTCCATAATCCGCCATGTCCATATTCGACGCAACTTGCGCGTACGTCCTCGAGTAAATCAAATCGTGTTGGTTTCCATGAATTTCGTTCTCTGGCGAAATGAGCCGCAACAGATGGAACGGTAAAACAATTAGTTAGTAATTTGTCAGTATTTTCCGCGTGCTTGCACTGTAAAAACGTCGCAAGATTTTTCATCTCGTCATGGAGGGATTCTGTGCGATATATTTCACCGTTCGGTTTGACAAACTGATCAAATTCACCCTCCTCATTACTTTTAAATAACCATACCGATACAGGATCGGTTTTACTTATTTCGTTGATAAAATCAAACATACTATCTGTGGGATAAAATCTAACAGTTCGATCACGTGGAAATATTGTTACCGCGTTAGTCCATGCGTGCGCGTTATGATCGATAATATTTATTGGAGCTCCTTTCGATTTATATTTCGACTGGTACAGTACTTCTCCCGTTATTGTCGCCACAGTCATTGGAAATTTTAATATTTTTCCTAACTCAGCAACATCTTCTATTGTAGCACCGGTATCCTTAACCGAATCAGCCCACGAGTTTATTTTTTCACGCCTTAAATCGGTTAATCCATTTCCACGCATCGCGTTTGTAAAGTGTTCTATTACTCGCTCGGCTACACAATTTAACCTTGAAAATTTCATCGGCGCTAGTTTATCAACGTTGGGTTTTTTATTTATCTCATAGATTCCATAAATAACCGCTGTTACAGGATATGCTCGTTCATAATACGGTTTGTCAATACCTGTCAGTAGACCCGGTCTGGAATTTTTACTTAATATGATAGTTTTATTATTGCCAAGGACAGGATCATATTTGTCACGGATAATCCAACTACCTGTTTCTGTTAATACAATAAATTTTACTCTGAAGAAATATTTTTGATTGCCCTCGTATTCAGCGATGTAGTTAATGATAGTTGCCGCTCGCTTGTCGTTCATTGTGGCGTCCGTGACTTTGTCGACACTGACTTTGCCAGCTTTCTTGACTCCGTCAAGGCGTATAATCTTGAACGTTGACCATGTATGAGATGCACCATCCGTGTAAAATTCTTTCTTGGCGTCGTGAATTTTCGAGATCAAACTTTTATTTTTCGGATCAACCAGATCTCGCACTGGCAAGTCAGAAGATAATCTGTCAAGGTTGAATTTATATTTAACAGGCCTAGTTTGGGATAATCTCTCAAACTCGTTCATATAATTAAAACAAATATTTAAATAAAGAAAATTATATATATATATACAATGTCCCAATGTAGATGGTTGATGATCGGCTCGGTAAATCGATGCAACAAATCCTGTAGAAGGGAATTTTGTTGGATACACTCACAAAACATACGACGAGGAAGTCTAGGACCAATACCATGTCTACGGTGTGGTATTGGAGTGCGAGGAAAGACAGAATTATGTGGGAAGTGCGGCGGAAAACGGTTCAGAGAACTTAAAAGATATTATGACAAAAAAAATAATAGCGGTGAAAACGCTATAAAATCCGTGAGGGATTATATATCAAGATTTCAGACAAACAATGATTTAAACGTATAATATTATTATAATGGAGCAAAATATATTTGTCCCACATCCTGTCATAACAAACTATGAATCAAATATTAATGGTATCATCAGACACTGTAGGTTAAAAAAACCAGTTGGTGATGTTACTAATACTGGCTATCTTAGATTTACAGTTGGAAAGAAAAGATATCATTGTCATCGTTTCATCTACGAATGTTTCTTCGGAGTGATCAAAGACGGTCTTGTTATTGATCATATTGACGGGGACACTCAAAATAACTCCCTACACAACCTTCGAGTTGTTACTCGAAGCGTGAACTCTGCATGTGGTAATACAGGAAGATGTAAGACAATCGGAAAGAGGGCGGTAATTTCCACAAACATAGAAACCGGCAAAGAAATTATGTTTCAGTCTATGAACGCGGCTGCGACATATTTTGATATTGACTCGCGTGTGGTAAAATACGTCGCAGAAAATATAACCAGATCTACTTTCTCGAAAAAATATAAGCAGAAAATCATCTTTCAGTATCAATAACTATCATCACCACATTATTAACTATCATCACCACATTGAATTAATTTTTTTAATTTATGTCACAGTAGGTCCTCCATACACTACTGAATTTTGATTATATAAAAGGGAGATTACTTTGTAATATATAGTTTTCTTCGTAGATTTTTGGTTTTTTATGATCGTAATTAGTCAGTTTAACTAATTACATCGTAACTAATTACATCGTAATTAATTACTCGTAGAAGTATTATTTATGTTTTTTAAATATTTCCCCATCATACAACATTACGAGAGATCATGACAATGTTATTGATCCGCAGGAAGCTGTGTGTGGAACAGAAACCGTTGTCACGGTAATCGACCTGCAGGTGTGTGTTCATGCCACTGTTATTATTGATTCTCAGTCTGCTTAGGAAAACCGCTGTTATAAATACAGAAACTGTTATTATTCAGAAACCGCTGTTATAAATACAGAAACTGTTATTATTCAGAAACCTCTGTTATAAATACAGAAACTGTTATTATTCAGAAACCGCTGTTATAAATACAGAAACTGTTATTATTCAGAAACTGTTATTATTCAGAAACTGTTATTATTCAGAAACTGTTACAAATACAGAAACTGTTATTATTCAGAAACCGCTGTTTAGTGTAAATATTGGTTCCTTAGCTATATAGCTAACTATATATTAACTTCCGAAACATATGTTCGTAACAAGGTTTGATAGCTCAATCAGTATGGTATTGGACTGTGACGCTCGCGGTCCAGGATCAAACCCCCATGGCTGACAATTTGTCGGTGGTGTAAGCATAATTGCGATTTTTATAATAGTGGGGGGAACCGCAAACCCCCCCCCGCTCAGCAAAATTCCCACCCACAACATTGACTTGTGGGTGATACATATTTTCGTATCACCCACTGGATTAATTATTGTGGGTGGGATTTTGCTGAGCGTACATGTTTGTACTGTCCTTAGTTAGTGCCGTTTCATTCATAATCTGAGCTCGCTAATACACTCGATAGGGGCTCTTCATTCATTGTATATAACCATTTCATTGTATATATCCATTTCATTGTATATATGTTATATGTATATCCTCTAAACTTGGTAGATTGCGGTGGCAAGCTACGAGTTTAATGAGGATTGTGCTGTCCTTAGTTAGTTATATGTATATCCTCTAAACTTGGTAGATTGCGGTGGCAAGCTACGAGTTTAATGAGGATTGTGCTGTCCTTAGTTAGTTATATGTTATGTGTATATCCTCTAAACTTGGTAGATTGCGGTGGCAAGCTACGAGTTTAATGAGGTTTGTACTGTCCTCCCTCTTGGGCCTCTAGACCGTTGTTTGGCGGGTTAGGGGCTCTCGTAGAGGGAATATTTGCCTAATGAACTTGGTAGATTGCGGTGGCAAGCTACGAGTTCTTGGTTGTGCTGTCCCTGAAACATCCCGACGAACTCGCTAATACACTCGATAGGTGTTCTGGGATATTTTTTTTTATTTTAAAGATTCATATATTATATAATGAACCATGAAAATATCAATGATGTAATTGTCGCTATTAAAAAATTGAAAAAAGATGGAATTAATATATCTGATGAACTTAATCCTGAAAAAATAGTTTCTGATTTTGAGATTTTACAAGAACGTAAAACCCAGGGGACACACACACTATCATCTGAATACAGGCTCATGAAACGGATTCAATCGGCAATGTTTCAGTCGCTAGCTACCGTAGAAGATGATCATGTGAAGGAGTTCGTTCCTCTTTCTACCGCCGTAGAAAGAATTAAATCGTTATTATCCCACGAGTATGAGGCAAAGAAAACGATTAGTACTCGCATAAGACTATTAAGAAAAATTATGTCAGATCGTGAAACGATCCAAAGTAACTTCGTTACTGGTGAAACGATCCAAAGTAACTTCGTTACTGGTGATAATGAAAATGAAAGTTTTGGTAACTGGGGTCCATGTCAACGCTGACCACGTGTATTGGTAGTCAAAATCAAGAAAGTTCTAACCTTGTCAAATTGTTCCTAATAAATTTTATTTATTATAAATTAATTTTATTTATTAATAATATTATTTTACTGAGGATTTATTTTTTTTTTACTAAAATCAAGAAAAATGCTCGAATTACTTGATTCTGACGGGGTAGTTGGTAGTCAAAATCAAAGAAAAATGCACGAATTACTTGATTTCTGACGGGGTAGTTGGTAGTCAAAATCAGGAAAATTGAGCAATTTCGTTGTATTTTAGTAAAAAAAAAATAAAAATCTCAGTAAAAATAATATTATTAATAAATAAAATTAATTTATAATAAATAAAATTTATTAGGAACAATTTGACAAGGTTAGAATTTCTTATTTCTGACGGGGTAGTTGGTAGTCAAAATCAAGTAATTCGTGCATTTTTATGTTTCTGACGGGGTAGTTGGTAGTCAAAATCAAGTAATTCGTGCATTTTTATGTTTCTGACGGGGTAGTTGGTAGTCAAAATCAAGTAATTTGTACAATTTCAGTAAAAATCAGGAAAATTAATAAATCCTATTTTTTTTTTGTGATAGAAATTTTAATTTTTACTTTCATCGACCAGCTTTTTTAGTTGCCTGGGCCGATTAATTTGTACCAAACACAAATTTGTGCCAGTAATAATAAAATATTTTTTTATTTATTTTTTTAAGTTGATCGAATTTGAGTCTGATCTCTGTTACAAATGTTCTTCTAACTGTTAAGAAATCCTCGCGTGTAAAAACCCTCCATTACATGAAGATCTACGACAAAAGTCCTTAGGACAGAAATCCTTAGGACAAAAGTCTTACGACGGAAGTCTTACGACAAAAGTCTTACGACTTTACATACAGATTTATTACAAGCTCTTCTTCACGTATGTCAATTAAGCGATTAAGGTGGTCTGTGAGTTTAAAATTTATTCGCGTTAACATATTATTGTGACACCGCAAATACACGGGATTAGTTGGTTCTTGCACGATTAAACTTCCAGGGGGAACTTGTGGTGTGAACGTGTACAGGATGTATCCTTGTTGAGCCTGATTTGATCTTCCGAGATCTATTTGATAGCTGCCATCGATTACGTCACAAACCAGATTGACCGCGACCGTCGGTGTTATATTAACGATCCCCGGGGATACGTGTCTTCCGCCGCCGTGTGGATCATTATCATATCTGAGAACGGTTGAAGGTGGTGGCAGTTTTCTCCATGCATCGAGTATTTTAGGGAAGTTTTCGTTGATAAGATCATTGAGAGATTTTTTTAACTCAGTTGTGTCAAATTCTGGTAATGTAAATTTTAATGCTTCCTCGGAGGTTTTTTTGTAATGATTGGTAAATAAATCATCATAAGAATCTTCTAACCTTGAACCTGTTTTTTTACCATTAAATACAATTATTCTGACCGATCTACTAATAATTGTTGCATTAACATCATGAAAATCTGATATAACTTTATTTAAATGTTGTATTGACTCAATGATTTGTTGTTTTACATCATCGCTGTAAAATTGTGTAATACTAGAAAATAAATTCTGTAAAATTTTAAATCGAGCCTGATATTCATCCTTAAATTTTTTACTTATTGATTCAATTACTTCTTTGGTAATTATTTTATTGGAAATTTCATAATTAAAAATAATTCTACCAGCGTAACCATGAGCGCTGATTCCATCAAGATAATTTAATCCGCTTGCATAATTACTCACGTTCGTAAGAAATTCATCTAACTTCGGTTCTGGTGATCCTTCATGCACCGGGGGAATTTCAGGCCAACCTAGTACGGATCTTATCGTGGATTGATAAATATCAACGGCATAATCAGGCGAGTTTATTTCAATCGTCGAGGACAGGGTGGGTTCATGAACATTAATTGATATTTTTGATTCTTTTCCTGTTATTGATTTTATTCTACGCGCAAATTCCTCACTGATCTCTTCAATCTCGTAACTGCCGGTTGGTATTCCAACAACAACCCAGTCAGGTGTTCCATCAGGTTTGTTCTTGTTAGCAAATATAAGCGAATTATTTGCTGGTGTACCATTAAATGATTTTGATCTGATATTTGGCCAGCTGTAATATACCCGTAATTGAGCTAATGCTATTTCTTTTACTGGAATTGCAGTAGGAAAGTTAATACTAAATTCAGGATTAATTGAACTTACCGAGATCATCGTTATCTTTGGCGGAGTTGTGTTGGTCACGATCTGCTGGAGTAATTCTGTCATTATTGATACTTGTATCTTTAATACCGATACCTTCGTCGTATATTTTGGTTATCATTGAAAATTCGAAATCAGATATAATTCCATCACTGAGACTTGCTGATAACAACGAGGATAATTTCGAGTATGCTACCGTCGCTGTATGTAATTTTATTTTGTAATCGGATAATTTTTCGTTCGTACAAGTACATATTTTTTTTGTGATGATATTAAGTACACCTGCAATAGTTGTTGCTGCTGAAATACAAATAGTTACAGCTACTGGTGCCATCGTTGTCAACGCTGATAATATTACACCGGTTCCAGCAACAACAGCGGATACTGAATAAACAATCACATCAACGATAACCAATCGTCGTCGATATTTTTTTACTTTTACTGTATATTGATCAACTTGATCTTTTAGCGCCGCCTGCCATTCACGCGCTTGATTGTATCTGTATTGTGCACCGTCCATATATATTTTTATACAGTAACCAATTGATGTGCTTCAGCTACAAATTCCAAACACCACCAGTAAGATGTTGCGGTTAATGTCCTATCAGCTGCTTCCAGGATAAATATTTCTTCGGTTCCGATATTTAATATAACAGATACAACCCCGGAAAACCTGTCGGTGGAATGACGCCATGGAAACGTTGTAAATATTTCAAATTTTGCAGCACTAAACACAGACAGCCTGTACACGCCAGTGCTTGTTGCGGTATATTTGATAGTATTATTTTGTTTTGACCATGTTGCAAATCCCGATGATACCGTGCATACGATGTTTGTGATATGCCCGGGAGTTATTTCAGCTGGAATTTTAATCAAATTGGTTTTATTGATAATCTCAGGAATTCCCGCTACGATGTCTAGCTGTGTTCGTTTGATCGTGTCTAGGTTACTTTTGATATCAGAAAGTTTTATATCGATGACGGAAGGATTTCCAAAGAACTTATTTATGGCATCATCGGTTTTCTGAAAACTTCTTCGAAGCCTTGTCAAACCGGTTACGTGAACGTCATACTCGGCCCGCAGCGTGGATAGTTTTCCATCCACGTCGTCGACGTATAGTTTGTTTGCGACGTCGTTGTCAGATTTTGGAGCTGTTACAGCTACTATTTTGTTCCCGTTCATGCTAAGTTCACCTGTCATTGTGTCACCGGTGTTTCTTACACGATTAGCAACACTTTTTGCAATTTCATCTCTGATGGTTTTAAGTGACATACTTGAATCTCTGATTCTACCACCGTCAGTAAACACGGGAATATTATCCGTAACTGCACCGAGTACTCGCCGGACTACATCATTCCATTTTGATATTGCTGGTTTTTAGTTTACCATATCGATCTTGAAAAATAACAACTTCATCTGGGTCAACTCCAGCCAGGTTCATGATATCAGCAAGGTCATCCTTGGTCGCATACTTTGATAGATCAACGTCGGATTTTATTTTCTTACTAGTAGAAGATCTTCCGTAAATGTCAACCATTGTAATAAGATCCGTTGTTTAAAATGCTTTACGCGCAACAAATCGGTTGCTTGTATAATCGTGCACGACTTTATGTGGCGGCCTGGATGATTTTGATATAGCGTCGAGTACATTAATTACTTCACGGCCGCATATTGGCGGATCTGTCATTGTTTGTGTGGGTAGCGTTGAATACCAAACTTTGTAACCAGAGGCTGTTGCGTGGAGTGGTGCGACATACTTGATAAATTCAACAGGTGGAGCTAACCCGTACGAATCAAAATAAACAATTCCACGTGGATCAACCGCGTATGATACCCAATGAGTACCAGGTCCGGAACGTTCATCGAGATTAATAATACCTGTTTCTAGTTTGTTTGGTTGTTTCGGTAATTGATCTCGCATAAAAACACCTCTAAAGGCAGATATTTTTAATTTTTTAGCGGCATTAAGTAAATCAAAATTTGATGCTGGAACGTCTAACGAAGTGACCCTGGAAGCCTTAGGCCTCTCCCCCAACGAGATCCCGGTAATCTTAGACCGCGTCCCTTTTTTTTGTTATATCGTCCACCAGTAACTTTTTCGAAAATTTTTTTACCCGCCGCTCCAGCAACACCTAACGCGGCCGCTTTTGCTACGGCTGGAGCAGCTGCAGCTAGTAATGCCGGAATGGCAGCGAGAAATGGGAATATACCACCTGTTTTAACCATGTCTTTGATGGCGCTCGGGGAGAGATGAAATTGAACTCCAGTTTTTGATTCTAGCGCTTTATTGAAATGTTTAATCGGATTATTTGTCAACGATAATTTGTTTGGACCACCACTAATCTGATCTCGTTTTAGTGATATTTTAGTTCCGCATTTGTTGGCGGTTTTTGATTGAAGCTTTTTTACCTGACCCGGGGTCAGAGTAACATTAACATGACTGTACGACATTTTTATATAAATAATATTTTTCTAAATAACACGATTAAAGATTTTCCACCGGTGCATCAACGACCCTCATTCGACCACTGCCACCTTCAAGTAACATGGCTTTGTCGCTAAGTATGACCGCGATCGCTCTGTAAAAGGCACCAGCACCTGGTGGGTTAGTAACATGAGCTCGAAAGTGTATATCAACAACAGATTGTTTGGATAAATCAAGATGTTCTAGTGAAAAATAATAAATCGGATATAGACCTCTAAAATCTAGTTGTGATATTTGCAAACCGGTATCTATATTTTGATCACGTCCCATGAATGACATTAAACGATGATATGCGCGCGCTACATGATTTTGATCAAAATTTAGTTGTATATTTTCTGTTGGTTCTTGATGTCCATTTATTCGCAAAGAAACTTCATTAACTCCAAGGTTATCAAATATCATATGTGAACGTTGTTGATCATTTATCCGGTCAATATTTTGCAATGCAATAAAAATATGTCGTGGTGCAGAAACACCCTGTTGTGATGCTATATGCCATGTAAATAAACCATTAATATTGCTTTGAGCAGCATCTGTGGTTACTGTTAACCATGATAGCAATGATTTACCGCCTTGATCCATAAAAGATAGTAATTTTTGTTCCTCAGTAATAGATGGAGTTATTACTGGCATCCACAATGAAAGTTTTGTTATATCTACTTTACCAGCATCAGCAACACCAGCACCTCGCCAGATTGCATCATTATCATCACCTTTTCTTACGAGCACAATTGTGTGTTTAGCTCCAAAGATGACTTTTCTAACATTTCTGCAAAATCCAAAGATGTGAGATAATGGAATTGCACACGAAAAATTTCTATTATCTCCCGACAGCGCTGCTCGGCGTGCTGCAAATCCCAGGTTGTAAGTCGGGGCAATATCTTTTATGATTTCAAATTCAGCAGCTGGTCTACCTTCACGGTCTGGGTTGGCAGCTTCTGCCTGATTAACAACAGCAGTTTCCCGTGGTGTGAGTAACTTGATATACTGATTATGGTTGGCGTTGTCGGTGATATCCTTGGCAAACATCATTGTTGGACCAGCTGATCTTGTAAAGTCGTCAGAATATCTCGCCAGACCAATTATTGTTGTAGCAACATCAACATCCTTCTGAATTGATTCAATATTTTTTCCATCAATCATGTATGTGGCGCTATCAAACAGTGCCATAATTCCGTTGTTGACAAAACCAACACGCAAATTAGCAGCATATGCCGTATCATCCCCCTTTACAAGTATACCTTCTACTTCAATAAACGCTTCAGCGGGCAAGAAATATCTACTTGTATCATGAACCTGTAATTCGATTCTCCCCCGCTGATTTGGTAGTCTTGCGTCATAAGAATAAAATTGATAATCACGTACTGACTCGTACTTAAGGACAGGTGCCTCCATATCAAATGCTGGGTCTGATTCGCGCCTGAACATTTTTATTATAGTTACCATTTTTCCAAATGATGATCATCGTCGACGAAGACCACTTCCTGCTATTAAATTTGCTGTTATATTTTTTCTGCTTCTTCAGATATCGCCGCTAGTTTTTGATTTGCAGCCTGATTTATTATTTTACTAACATCTGCGGGCATCACCTCAGTACTTGCCAGTTTCACCGGTGGTTGTTGTTTTCGTCGCAATAATCGTGCTAGTCTTTCCTTGATCGCCGAGAACGCCTTACCAGCAACATTGACAATTGCACCAGGAGCTTTATCACGAACAATATCAATAGCCTTCATCGATAATTGTTTTGCAACAGGTGCTACTTTTGGAGCTATCCTCGTGAATAATCCCCGAATGACATCACCAAGTCCATTTCCGTAAATAACACTATAGATTGGTAATCGTGAGTTTACCGCTCTAACCTGTGTGGGTTTACGATCATTATTATGCACAATCATCTTATTTTATTTACCATTTATCTAACAACTAGTCATCAACGAGCTCATCAATAAGTTCTCGGTAAACGCCGATATCCATCATACCACCTTGAAATAGTCGCCGACAAATATCAGCTGCTTCATTGGTTATTTCTGGTGAATTATTTCCAACTCGTTTTCCTCCTATGAGAACTTCTAACCGTGACACGTCATTGATGATATTATCAGGACATAAACCATGTCCTGTTTTAGGTTCATCTTGAGGTGTTTTAAATACTGGTGGTTGCTTTACCGGAGTAAGTACTTCAGTGGTGGCCGGGGGTGAGTCACTTTCTCGAAATCCATGTGGTGAAACTGTCGGTGTAAATGTTACATCCGGTGTAGAAATTTTACGTAAAGGTGAAGAAATTTTCTTCGAGGAGAGTGATTTAAGTAGCTCTTCAACCCTTTTAATTTCCGACTTCAACCCTTGCCGCGGCGAAGAAGATTGCTGTTGTTCTATTTGTTGCAGAGGTGGAGGAAGCTGATACTGGGAGGACTCTCCTTGTCCTAGTTGTTCCCGTCTCCCTCTAAGTCTATTTACTTCTTCATTAAATCTTTTAAATTCTTGACCTCTAGCTTGTTTTTTATTGTAATATACGCGATATATCCATTTAATGAAATCATCATCATTTGCATTTTCATGAGAGGGTTTTAAAAAATTAGATTTATTAGATATATTTTTTGATATCATCTCAGGTAATTTCTCTCTTTCAATATTTCTAATTTCCTCAACAACTCCTTCTTTAAATCTTGCAATTAATTTTAAGCTCTCTCCTCCTGATTTGGATTTAGATGCAAGTTTTTCTCTCACATCGGCGACTTCAGTACGAAGTTCTCCAATACCTTCAAGTATTTCCTCACCAACAGGTGGAGGTTGAGCCGCAGCTATTTCCCTGGCTATGCCAGGTGGAAGATCTCGTAAAATCTTCTTTGCCTGTTTAGTTCTTCTTGCTATTTTTTCAGTCTGCGCCGCAGTTTGTTTTGATACCGGAAGAAGATCTTCTTTGATGACAGTTGTAACTTGTTCAGTAGCTGCAGTGACGGGCTTAAACAGTTTTTTAGTGTCTTCTTCAAACTCAACTTTTGCTTCTTGCTGCGCTTGTAGATTTTTTCTAAATGAGTCTCTGACAGGAAGAAATTTTTTAATTGTTTCTAATCGTTCTCGTGCTGTTCTTGCAGTATGAGATTCTGGATGTATCATTTTTATTATAACATAATAATTTAATTAATATCAGCAGAAGAGGAGCAGCAGAGAGGGTACCTACCAACGTTGGTCGTCAAAAAAATAAACAAAAAATAAATAAACACGTAGAGTACTTTATTTTTTCAGATACTATTTCGAACTGAGGTTTTATTAGTACAATCGGTCATTGCAGAAATAAAACATCTCAAGAATTAGTGTTGGAGATAAAATAAGAACTTGGTGGAGAAAAAGAAGAAATTAGAAGCAGAAGAAGAAGAAAACCCAAAGACCCTTTTCAGGGCCAGCCATATTTCTCGAAAAGAGATAGCCTTTCCATTGCCTACCCCTTTTTTTAAATTTAAATTTAAATTTAAATTTAAAAAAAAATCCCATATTCAATTCTCCTTGTCCCTAGACAAACCCAAACTCTATTCCCATGTTAATTTCCCCTTGTCGCTAGACAGACCCACACTATAGTTCCATGTTAAATTCCCCTTGTCGCTAGAGTGACCCACGATTTATTCCCATGTTAATTTCCCTTGTCGCCAGATTGTCCCACGATTTTTCTCCATGTTAATTTTCCCTTGTCGCCAGATTCTCCCAGGGGTGTTTGTAATGCTAATTCCCATTGTCGCTAGGGTATCCCCATTTACTACTGGTGAGTCTCCCTGGCTAATTAGTATCTTATTTTTTTATCATTGCTGAACTAGTTGTACTATGTACTGTATAATGCATAATAATATATTTTCTCTGTCCCATTTGAGCCATCTTATGACCAGTTTGAGCAAAAACTGAGTTGTACCAGACCGAGACGGACCAATGATAATGGCTCGAATATAATTTGGTAACGCTGATTGACGTTTGACAGGTGCTTGCTCTTGTATCTCTGAAAAGTCAATCACGTCCATGTTGGAGGAATATGTATTATGATCATGAGTCTATATTGTGTTCGATGCAACGCGGTCATGGATACAACTGGCCTAAGAACAACAAAAATATAAATTTATGAGAGGCGACGAGCGACCAACGGTCAACATGGTCGCTGTCGGTTATATTGCTGCCGCACTCGGTAGATTGCCAGGAACTCCGTAAGCCAAGTACCCTGGGGAAAAACATCTTCCGAGATAGAATTACTGTGGACCCGGAACTCTACTTGAAACCTGACGGATTTCCAGCAAATGCGATTGGTCAAGCGTGCTATGCTTACGACCTCGCCTGTAAATATAAAGATCCGCAGAAAAGACATATCGCTGATGCCAAATTGATTCACATGCTGGAGTCGATACAAAAATTAAAACATACGAGAACTGCTTGCCAAATGGTTATACAAGATAAGCGGTAAACTAGCGGTTGGGGGCGGGGTAATTAATTGTCCGATAATTGTAATAATGGAGTTAATTTAGAATAGTCCAAGACGTTACTGGAAAAATACAGCAGTTATCAGTAAACGCGAAATTAGTTGGACATCAGTACACACAGCAATTACTGAGCAAGGACAGATCTCGTGAATGGGTTGTGAGACTACCACATATGACAGCCGCTTTACGCTAAAGTGGCATTGCTAATATAGTAAATTTAGAGTATGTGCACTTGGTTGTAGTGCCCCGTTTTAAGCAATTCTTAGATTTGTGTGATTACTTGTTTGATTATTGGAATTCGGCGCCATGGAAATATTCCTGGCCCAAACTAATGAGCTAATTAATAGGAGCAAACGTCACGGAGTGAAGTGTTAGTGTGTTTCCATGATGTCCTGGTTCACTAGTAGTGAATTCCGACCAAAACCGAATGAATGTCCCTGTCTTAAAATAGTACATATTAAAATCTAGTGGTATACATTGGTAGCGTGACTGCAAGGACAGTACTTACGGTATTAAACCGTTAATTACACAAGGGCATAAATAAAAAGGGACTTGGCAGACACCGTTTATGTCGCCATGCGGGCGAATATGGTGCAGTTATATCGGCGAAATGTGCCTGGAAAGCATACATTGACTGGCCTAAGGTGGCGGAGTTAAAATAGTTCTCATTGTTAGGGAGTACTCTTATATGTTCTAAGGCGTGAACGGTTGGTGGTACGGAAACATAATGAAGTCAAAACAAGCAGATGTACGGTTGATAGATAGTTGGCAGTTTGGTTTATCTGTGGTCTTGCATTAATTAGAGGAAAATTTAGGTATAGAATGGACACGACAGGCTTTCTGATTTACAACTGAGGTTGTATGGAAGTCTTTGGAAAGTCGGGGTAAACTTATGACTCCTAGCGAGTATCGCGCCAGGGTTTGACAACCGCTCGGTCAAGTAAATACCCGTGTGCGTGTAACACTATAAAACCCATTTATGTAATCGCGAAGAAACACATCCAAGTTAAGCGGCGCGACCCTCCGATCAGACACTCAGGGAGAACACTGCTGGGCAGCAATGTGACAGTCAGGTACATGTATTTATACGAACCTAGTGAACTTAAAGGTGGTACAAAAAAGCAACCGATCCTATCTGGTGTATAACCACACATACAATTGGCAGCTTGGTAAGATCTCCTGGAAGGCCTGTACCACCACTCTGTCGAAATAAGCCGTGATAAGTACTCTTGCTAACACCAGTCTGTCTCATCTCCCTGGCAAGCCTGCGAGCTGGGGTTTGCACTATTATCGGAATTTCTAAGTAATTCTAACGCACGCGATATTTTCGCCAGAACCACCAGGACCATTAAGATAAACCCTTTTATGTCGTGAAATGGGATCATGAACCGATTGTGCTGTTGACGGTTGTGATAACGTATCGTTGTAATAACACACACGATGAGGTTTATAATCTGCAAATTCAGAATAATTACGTATTCGTTCATGTTTTATTCTCCGATGATCCCATGGAGCAGAACCGGTGTTATCGGTACGTAACATGAAAAGATTTTTTAAAAAAGATCTTATTTTGATTCCCTGATATAAAATGAGTCTGTGGCGAATCTAACGCCTTCATTTGGAAATCGGTTTATCATCGATAACGGGTTTACTGATGCATATGCAAACATCGAGGATCTCAAACGAGTAAATCACCGTTGTAGAAGCTGACGATGGTACCGATCGTGGTTCCAGTTGGTAGTATTGCACGTTCCCTACAGGCTAATACACATTTTGCTCCTGTATCTGCCATCATAAAATCAAATTCCGCTCGGTCCATAATTCACCTTATACAGCAAAGTTTGTTATCAGATGAGGCTCCCTGCGTAAATTTGCCAATAATGTTTCGTCTCATATCTTTTGCAAACGATATATTGCCATTCTTTGGTAGCCATACCCGCTTTTGTAGCCTATATGAAATTATCGACATATTCACTGTCAACGATGTCAATATCCCCGCATCAAGCATATATCTCAGTAGGACTATTGGAGATAACCGCGTTTAGTTTTTGCATAGCAGTCAAGGAGATTTATCTCAGCATTTGGTTTATCAAAATGCGGACCAAGCCAAGCAACAACAATCGGATGAATGTTTGCTGAAAACTCAAATGATTCAATCTAAACAAATCCAGTTAGATCAATGCGATTTGCATGAACTCCTATGGCAGCAGACCGTTTATTGTAATTCTGGTCTGTTTGTGCGTTGGATGATCAATCATGAGAAATACGGTTCACATTCATCCAGTGCAAGAAAGCTAGCGCAATAACAAGCTACGGTATCATCTGAACATTACTTCAACGGGATTATATTTGGTGTTATAGAGACATCCGTGTGGTAATTCAATACATGAATGCAATATATCATCGATAATCTTGGATCCCCCCGATCGGAATAACAATTTGAATCAACCATCCGCAGATTCGTCGGATCAGGGATCACTCTGAAACAGCCAGACAGATACTGGATCGTTTTTACTAATATTATAAATTTCCTCAAAATTATTACCGTTATAAAATATAGTAGGTTGTTTTCTGGCCGGGAATTTTGTTACGCTTGTCGTTCACCAATGAGTGTTGTGGTCGACTATTACTGTCGGGGCGCCTTTACTACGATAGCTGCCGAAATCGCACAAATCCTGGTCGGTTATTGTTTTGATTACTGTCAGGAACTTTAATTGCTTTTCAAACACTGCGATGACTTCCATGCAGGCTCCTTTGTTTCTAACATGCTCTGACCATCATTATTATTGTTCGCTATTATGTCAGTCCATTTGCTCGTGGGGCGTTCATAAATGGTTCCGTGACCCGTTGAGTGACACAAGTTAGTGCACCAGTCTATACGCCTTGCGTCCACGCGCTTGCACAACGCATCATTAAAAGTTCATTAATATCGGGTTCGTCTAAACGATAAAGTGCGTAAACAAAAGTATTTACAGGTTACGATATTTCATAATATGGCCTGTCAATGCCCCTCAGTATTCCCGGTGTAGACTGTTTATCTGCAACCGTAATATGCAGGCCACCTGCTCGTGTTTGTGGAACAGGGTCGAGTTTCTCCTGGATAATACATGTTGGGCCATCGCCACCATCGTGTTCGACAATAAATTTAATTCTAAATAAATAATATTTATTACCAGCTAAATGACCAATAAGCGTCCACCCACCCCGTGTTAGTCATTCACGAAAATACCGTCGTGATCTAACCGGAATATTGACCAAACATGAGCTGCACCTTCCCACTTGACCGCATCCTTTCCGTTCTAATATATTCGTGTATTTGTAAATAAAAGGGTGGGCGTTTGTTCCTATCGTCTACTCTATCAAAATCAAACCTGGCCGTGGCTGGTTTGATCACAGATAATCTTGCAAACTCATATCTGGTGGTTTCTAACGATTTAATTTGATTTTGCGTATTTTCTTGCTCAATTTTTTACTTAAGATGGTCTAACATAAGTGAGATTATAATGCTGTTCTAGTAATGGTCTTGCTATAGTCCACCTATCCATTATGTAATCAAGGCACGTTTTTCTCTAATTCAGAATTACCCCGGAATATTCTATAATAATGTCGTGCGAAAAAAATTGTTGTAATGAGTATTGTGGATCTCAGTGAGTGTTCGGCGTGGAAGCTTAGGGCCAAAGTCATGCATCAAATACGTATGGGGGTGAGGGGTGGAGAGAAAATACGAACTTCGTTTTCAATGTGGGGGAGAAATATAGAGCGTTAAAACTATAATACGAAGTTGTGAGTGCAATAATAAAAGACTATAAAGAATATCTTGGTAAAAAAAATATCATAGATTTTCTATGGACCAGGAAACAAACCATTCGTGATCATCAAATGATTAATTGAAAAACTCTCTCTCTCTCTATCTCTCTCTATATATATATATATATATATATATATATGGAATGGCATATGGAAATAACAGATCCATGTACAGTGTATAGACACCAAACAGATCAGGCACACAATGTATGGAAATAAGAGAGATCAGGTGCAGTATAGTGAAGTAAGACAATGTATTAGGTACACAGTGATTACACAAATGTAAGATATATATATATATATATATATATATATATATATATATATATATATATATATATATATATATATATAGTTATGCATATTTAGTTTCTATTGATTGTTAGTTTTTCTGATATTTTGTTTTCGGTACGCAAGTAATACATAGCTAATATTTAATCTATGATTGTGGGTTAAAATTAAGGGTCATTATCAATTGAGGTAAACACGTTTATTTGGGTCTGGGTCTAGGACACTGGTATTTTTTATGGATAAACATGTTGTACTTTATAATTAAGTAAGAAAGTTTTTTCAGAAAATGCTAATTGTGACCTAGGTCTGGTAGAGGGATTTATAATCTCGTTTACTTGATAAATCATTAATTCTTGCAATCAACATCTTTAGTAGTATCATTTGTATCTGCAGAATCATTCTTATTGTTGTGTTCAGTATTTTATTGGGTGAATTATTTATTAAAATTATTAATTTCTGGGATTAGTGAGAGCTCAATAATATTCAAATTCTTGTTCATTGGAATTACAAAGCACTTAATAATATTTTTGGAGAGAAAGATTAATTTTGAATTATAGTGAATTCAATCAAGGGCATCTTGGATTATATTATTGAAATTCATCAAAAGTGTGTAGGCACAAGCACATCAACACATTCAGAGCTGAAGAGTTTTTGAACATCACTGGAATTTAATTAGAATTTTATTCAGTAGCACTGGCAATATGACGTTTTGGACAATTTGGGATTAATTTGTAATATTGTAGGTTCTTTTTAAATTTTCACTTTGTTTTATAAGCAGATAAATGATTTGTTGAATTTTACAAACCTTGTTGGTTTCTGCTCTTTTCTATAACTTAGTTTAAGATCATAGAGTCGTAATAGGATATTATGGGCTCAACCGGGATACAAATTTCTCTAAAATATTTTCGAAAACATTATTTTTGAGATTTAAATTCACTTTGTTTCAGAAATTTCCAAGTCCCATATATTAATTTACATATTTGGGAAATCAATAGTGAAACCAGCAAGATTTCACAATGTCATCTAAAGTGGAGAATATTGTTTGAAATCCTACCCAGGAAAGGTTAGAGTCCTTGAAAAAGAATGAATTATGCCAGCTTCCCAGAAAATATGATCTTCTGAGGCAAAGTCTTATTTACTGAAGCAAGAAATAAATAATATTTTGGTCCAATACTTAGCAGAAAATAATTTTTGTATAAAAGTACTTTGGATTGATTAGTAAGCCTCTATCTGGCTTTGACATGAAAATAGAAGAATTTAAATTAAAACACAAGATGGAAATAGAGTTAAGAAACGTTCAGCTTCAGGAAAAAAAGAGAGACAAATGCAGTTGGAGAAACAGAAAAGAGAAAGAGAGAAACACAAATACAGCAATGAAAAGAAAAACTTGTAGTTGCTGAAAAAGGAAAGAGAGACATTTTAAATTTCAGAAAGAAAAAAGAGAAGTAAATACAACTGCAGTTGCAGAAAGAGGAAAGAAAAGAAAAGAAGATAGGCTAATGCAAATGGAAATGCAATGTAAAATGGAAGACAGAAATACAGATGCAATGAGAAAAGGAAGAAAGGAATTTCACTTTAGATTAAAAGAATTAGAACTGGTAAGCAAAAAGCACTCCCCACTTTTTAGGTTTCGATGTTACTAGAAATATTAGGTTAGTGCCCTCTAATAAAGAAAAAATATAGATAAACATACTCCTCATTTGGAAAAGTATGATGAAAAGTTTGAAATGGCCGAGAGAGAATTGGACTCTTCTTTTACTAGTTACATGTATTATCAAAGTCATTACTTTACTGTCATTACAACAAAGTGCTGATTATGATATGGTCAAGGAATAAATCTTTAAGGGCTATGAGTTGATAACTGAGGCACATCGACAGAGGTGTAGGAACTGTACAAAATAAGCTGGACAGACCCATGTCAAATTTGCGAGAGAAAAGTCCAAAGTAGTTAAGTGGGACGATTCATGGACAATGGGACTTATCATTAAAAACACCCCTGGGACGATATAGGGACTATATAAATTTAACATGGAGAAAAATCGTGGGTCTGTATAGGGACAATGGGAATTAACATGGGGGAATAGTTCGTGGGACTGTCTGGGGACAAGGGGAATTTAACATGGGGAACAAATCGTGGGACTGGATAGGGACAATGGGAAATTAACATGGAAATAAATCGTGGGCCTGTATAGGGACAAGGGGAAATTAACATGGGATTTTTAAAAAAAAATTAAAAAAAAAAAAAAAAAATGGGGGTTGGCAATTAAAATTCGATCTCTTTTCGAGAAATTGGAGTGGCCCTGAAAAGGGCCTTTGGGTTTCTTCTTCTTCTAACTCCTTAACTTCTTTATCCATCCCCTTATTTTTTCCATCATTCCTTTCTTCTTCTTCTTCTCTTCTGTTTCCGGTATCCAGTCCTCTATCATTTCTTTCACAATATCGATTGCTAAGTGGAGGCTGGTTACTTGTCTTGAGACGAAGTCTTTTGTCACTGCATGCCTCCATTCCTGTTCAAGCCTTTCTGCTACATTCAATCCATCCACCATCCAGTACCAACTTCCCATAAGGTTGTTATACAAAGCTGAAGCTGCTGGCATCTTCTTGTTTGCTTATTCCGTGGAATGGGCTCCAATGGCAAACACTGTTAGTTTTATAGTTAAAGCGCGGACGTGAAGGAAAACATCCCCTACTTTTCTCATTTCATATGATCTACTATCCACATACGTGAAGCATCAATAAACAAACCCCGAATCTACTATCCACACACGCAAAGCATTAAAATGAAACCCTAATCTACTATTCACACGAACCAACTTAAACTCTTACATAACCCAATAATCTACTATCCACACAAAGGTACGTGAGCGCTTACAAACAAACACACACACACATACACACACACACAAAAAAAAAAAAGAGTCAGTGTTTATATTCACTCTACTCTACATACATACATTGGCAAATCGATTACTATTTCTTTTCTAGAGTATTGGGTAGCCCTGAAAAGGGCTGTTTGTTTTTGAACTCCATGGCACCTGGTTAATGATGGCACCTTCCAGGCCTGGCACCACACACACATCTTCTTCCCCAGTCTCTTTTCACTCTTTTTTGGGGGAGAGCTGAGGCGGGATAAGTGGCTTCAGAACCCCAGTCTTCTGTCTCTTGGATTCTGAAATTTCCTCTCTCCTTTTCTTCCTCTTCTTTGTTTCTTCTCTCCCCCTCTTCTTTGTTACTTCTCTCCTCCTCTTTCATCCTTCCCTCTTCTACGATGACCTCTGCAGCCAGCTCATTCACTATACGCCTGGCATATTCCAGGTGTACATGAAGTTCAAGCAGTTTAGCTAGTCTGGTGTTCATTCTGGTGGTGTTGATTAATCAACAAGGGTAGCTAGACTGCCGAACGATTTTTAATTTATGCTGAAAGCGCGGACGTGATGGAAAACAACCCCCTAAAACAAAATTGATCTTACCTAGATCATAACCAAACAACGCGCGGACCTAAAAGAAACACTCACTCACTTTTTATACTACCCATCACTATTCTAAAAAATTTTATTAAACAAATAATTTATTATCCACATACGCAATGCAATCCAACCAAACCCCACATCTACTCTCCCCACACGTCAAACAGCAAAAAAACATCATCATAATCTACTATCCACACAAACGTACGTGAGCACTTACAAACACACAATCATATACACAAAGACATACACTCACACTATAAAAAAAAGAGTCAGTGTTTATATTCACACTACTCTACATACACACATTGGCAAATGGATTACTATTTCTTTTCTAGAATATTGGGTAGCCCTGAAAAGAGCTGTTTTTTATTTGCTATGGCAATCTTTTAGTTTCTAAGAATGCGATGTCCTCTGACGATAGACTTTCTGACGATAGGTCTGCTTCTTCGGAAACAGAAGAAGAACTCTTTGGTGTCGATACGACAATCGACAAAGCCTCTGTCAGCTTCAGGTTGCTGCTGCTGTTGCTGCTGTTGCTGCTCTCTCTGCTGTTTCTGAGGTCTGTACTTCTCTGTCCATTCTTCTTTCTCTCTGTTCACTTCTTCTCTGAAGAGCTCTTCTATCAGGTCTTCAGTGACTTTTAGCATTCTCACATTCTCTATCTCTTCTGGCTTCGGTATCAGACTGTGTCTGACCCTGTGCAAATTCACGTAGGCTTCGTTTAGCTTAGCTAGTTTGGAGCACATCTTCGTAGGAGGATGAGTCGACAATGGATGGTTAGACTGGAGGCTGCCCCGGCTTTAAAGTCAAAGCGCGAACGTGAAGGAAAACATCCCTCCACGGTTTTCGAGCCGGAACGTTCAATGAGTGCCATGAGAGGGATAGTAAGAAGTCAAAGAGCATGAATCAAGATTTCTATAGTCAAAAAAACCACAAAGGCATTTTTTCAAAACACAACATTTTTTATTCAAAATCACTTAACACTAACAAACAACTCTAACATTTTTAACAATAATCCAACAATATAACATCAAACATTTTGTTTCAAATGACAAACATTTTTTTCCAACTCACACATTATTTTGGACAAGGCTGACAACGTTGTGAATGAAATTGTGATTTCAACTGTTGGAAGTCATTAGGCTATTGATGGACACTACGTTTCCTAGCTTGAGACAAAAGATAAGCATAATGGTCACAAAACCATTGATCTACTTTCACATCGTTTCTAGAAGAAGAACGAGGATCAAAATGAGTCACTAAATATTCTAAGGAATAGCCCAGGCTGCGATGATGCAGAAAATACACACAATATTGTCCACACACCAAGGAATCCGTGCCTTGTAATTTCACATTATTGAATCGGGTGGTCTGAGCATTTCTTCTCATAAAGTCAATGATATCGTCTTCCAAAGGGGGCAATCCATACGAATCGAAATATTCCACACATCCTTCTTGAGGAAAGTAGACGGCTACCCAGTGGGTTCCTAGGAGATGACTGTCGTCCGTGTTGATGACATAAGCTAGATGGTCTTGAGGTTTGCGATGAGGGAGTTCATCTTTAGCACAGACGACAGGATTCCAAGAAGCCGTGTACGAACTGTGGTTCAAAAGGTAATAAAGTTCCCAGGTATCCATGTTTTGTGTGTTTTTTTTTCTTCTTCACAGGTAATAATAAGTCATCAATTCGATCCTGACTTTTTGCTTGAAAATGTCTGACAAATAACCGTGTCTTCGCTTCGTCTCGTCACTCTGATTCAGGAGAGCTTCGATACGATGGATCTCTTGAGTGGTTAATGGTGGACAAGAATGTTCACGCAAGTCTTTATACCACTGATGCAACACGACTTCGTCCGAGATGAGACTCCAAGCTTCGTCCAGATACTCGTTCAATTTTTCTTCTTGACTCAGCATTAGGCATTTATCGTGTTGAATTTGACTGGGATGATCGTTTTGACATCCATAGCAATTTTTCTTGATCAATTCCGTCATTTTTTCGACCAAGTGTTTGGCAAAACAGGAGACTAAATGGGCTTCTTGTTCTGGCCATCTTGACTTCATCATGATAACGTCTTCGTCTTTGTCTTGAGATTCTTCTTCCCCGGTCTCCTCACGTTCCATCTTCAAAGTTTCTCCACTAGGCAAAGAAGGATAACAGTCTTCCATGGCTTCTAATAATCTAGAATGACTTCTCTCAAACTGTTGATTTCTATGGTATTGTCAAATTCTGCATACAGGAGGACGTTCACTGTGTGATCTGGAGGTGGATTTGCAAACTGAAGTTCCACACGAATCTGACCCGATTTTATAGGGTGGAAATGTCCCTCGTCGCTGCCTTGGTCTGGAGTGAAATCAAAACCCCACAAAGCATAGCTTCCTGCATAATCGTCGTACGAAATACCGTGATTGGTGTTGGTTCCTAACTGTCCCGTGGCTTCGTACAGGGACAAGTACGATCTCAAATAATTCTTCGCGACACCAAAGTTAGGCTCAAAGGGTCGGGTACACAAGGTCTTGCCGTCGCGACTGACTTCGATCTTGGACACATTGTAATGTTGAAACTCAAAAGGATTTTGATCGTGGGTTCCGTTGAAGGCTAAATTCCTGACGATACCAACAATCAAACGCTTGGGTAACTGTCCTTGGAACAGATGATCTTCGATCATAGATCGCTGTCCAGCGGGAATGGTGAACGTTTTCACTTCTACGCGTCGTATCGGATACTTGGCGGTCGTTCTGCTCAACGTCTGACTAACGTCGTTTCCCACTTTAGGTAACACTTCCACACGACGCACGTAAAGTAGGGCTTCTTGAATGATAGTTTTGTATTCATTGGCATGGGCCATCAAATGGAAAGTGGCACTGCAACGATTCAGTCTCAGACGGGTATCCACCCCGTTCAGCAAATAATTTTCTTGTAACCACATGTCCAAATGCAAACGATCCATCAATTCTAAACTTCGCCCTTACAGAATTTTCTTACGACGGTCGTTAAACCCCATATTGTGAGGATTGTCATCTTCTGTCAGGACTGTGTCGCTAAACGTGCCTACACCTGCCGTGTCAGGTTTCCATACCACGCAAGCATCCAGATGAGTATTCTTGGCTTCTTTTCCGTACGTCAAGAGATTTTCCAGGTAGGCACGATATGGGTAAGTATCCATGCTGCTGCTGACCAGTTTGTTATTCAAGTACAAGTCCACTTCGCTGAACAAGGAATGCATGAAATTGTTGACAGGAGCTACTCTAGCATCGCCTCCTGGATTGGTGTTGTCCGTTTTGATCACTTTAACTTTCAAATACAGGTAACTGCTATTCAGATCGATGTAATCTTCGGGTTGTCCTTTGATTTCAAACTCGATGGGAGCGGAATCTGTCAAAGAGGAGACGGGATGAAATTCCACCCACTGGGATTCTTGCATGGTCATCATGGTGGGGGGCATGGCAAACAGATCCAGTTCCGACTTGGAGCAGGCGCAAGACTCTCGGTGCATCATTTTTTTCTCTTTCTCAATAATCGAAAACGTCTAAGTCTCGAACGGTTCTTCTTTTCTTGGCCTTTCTAGCTTTAGACGTGTGAAGTCTGGTGAAAGGGTGTTTTCTTCGTCGTCTCTTTCTGCCTTGTCCTTGATGAATACTTGACTAGGTAGCGTGCAGAGCATTTATAGGTGTGTCTCGTCGGCTCAAAAGGTCTTTGCCCGTTTGCAGCAAGACATTTTTGCCTGCCCTCGTGAAGGCTTCTTTAGGATTTTGTTTGTCGATGATGACATTTTGGAGAAATTCTTTGCCTTGTGTCAGTGCCGCATCTTTCAAGGCGTGAAATCCGCGTGTCACCATTGGTTTCAACACCGGGGCCACCGAACGAAAGGCCGATTTTAACATATCTCCTAAACCGTGTCCTCGCTGTCAAACAACCACTCGGTACACTGGATACATGACTTACGAGTCGTTAGAGAACCGTTTTTGAAAATGGAGTTTCACCGTGACTTTTCCTTTGGTGAATGGAATATTTTGTCCCAGATCTCTTTTTATAGCAATGTTGACCGTGTCCAAATAAGACTTACTGACAGGCAAATAGTGAGGATGTACAAATTCGCGGTGAACGTGGTAAGTGTTTCCACCTTCCTCGTCAGTGACCGTGGCAGAATCCACTTTGAAAGGAATGACACGCAGTAACGGCATAGAGGTGTGTCCCACCACGTTATACTCCACCACATCGGAGTACACAAACATCAAATTCAGTCCTTGGTTCAGTTCTACCGGGGCACGAAATAACTTGCTAAAAGACACGTTATCGTAAATGACTGGCAATTCGTTTTTCTTCATCATGGCCATTCTCATGTCCATGTCTCCGCCCAACATGTCAAACAATTCAGGACAAAATAAAATGGACACGATTTTACTCCCGTCAAATTTCATCAAGAAGCGACGAGCTGCTTTGTGGTATTCCATGGTGACACTTTTTTTGACACTTTCCAAAGCTTTCATAAACACGACATTAAACCTGGAGGCTATGGTGCTCACCAAATGTTGACCACTAAAATAATAGCCTGGGGGAACGAACAAGTGATAGATGGTGTACTTTTGATTTTTTGTGCCAGGGGTTTTCTTATCATATTTGCCATGGGTATATAAGAACTGTTGCAATTGTTCGTCATGAACTTCCACATCAAAACAAATTTTGATTGGGAAGGACATTGAGGACTTGGGTCGGGTGAATGATTTCTACTAAAGCCACTTCCCAATGGGCTTCGTGATCTAATGGGATGGTCTGAGGTAATGTTAAGTAAAATTGGTTTTGGTGACTCATAGTTCTGTGGCTGTCCGAGGGGTTACTGGACGTCAGAGGCGTGTCTCCGCTCAAAATGGGGTTATTTTGCTGTTGTTGGAGTGGTGACTGGCACTGGCACTGGACACAAGGTTCCCGTGGTTCCCGTTCGAGGAGAATTTCAGGGAGGGATTGGGAAGCAGGTAACCGATGCAACTGCTCAATAAAATGGTCCACAATTGTTTGTCTCCTTGTTGCAAACTCAAATTGGCAATGGCTGCCCCTATGACACAATACACCACGAAGATTTGGCAGAAAAAGACGATTTGCGTTTTAGGCACACGTTCTCCACACCACACCTACAAGGGTTGTTTTTGTAAATCTTGCAGAGAAGAACTAGGTGAAGGAGTGGTCGACCTAGCTGCGTCTGTGTGAAAGGGCATGATGGTCACTTATTTTTATAGTCGATGACTTGCGAAGCGTCGATCCAAGAATCAAAACTGGGTGGATATCCTTTCCAACGTACTTTGACTTCTTTGACACGACGTTTTCCCACTTTACGGGTTCTTCGTTCGAGAATGCTTTCGATGTCGTACACGTCGTCTTCTTTTTTGGTGACACGTTGTAACTCGGGTAAGTAAAACGTTCCTTTGAGCACTTCTCCGTTCATGTCTTCCAATTTATAGACGGCAGGATGACGGCCATGCACTCGTCCAGTGACACGAAACAATTCGGTCGTCCAGTTAGGTAAGTAACCTTTGTCGAAAGTGCGTTTGGTTTTGCCAATGCGCACCCAATCTTCTACGGCCAACTCTCCACTTTTCTTGGGGACAGCCCTCGTCGGGGACGTACCAAACAGGCGCTCAAACACCAACACTTCGTTCTCGGGAGTCACGTCTTGCGGGGGACGTCCGATGCTTCGATGGTAAGGTTGGTTGTACGCTTGCACCAGGTGCGGTAAGATGTCGATGTACTTCAGAGTGTGGTGATGCGTAAAATATTTCCACATACGTTCTTTCAAAGTGCGTTGAAAACGTTCCACGATGCTGGCTTTGGTTTCGGGATTCTCGGTGGTTAAAAAATGAATTTCAGCAAGGGGCCTAGCAAGAGGGTAAAATACCTCCACGTTGGACCAACATGTTCTTCTTTTGACGAAGGGGAATTTTCTTTTGAACCATTTGGCGAAGAACGTGACGATGTTTGCCTAAGCATTGTTTCTGGTGTTTGGACAAAGGGATCGTTCCTTTCAAGACGTTGAAACAAAATTCGCACACGGTATCGATGACCTCTTTGGAAGCTGATTGAATGAGTTTTTTTTCGTAGGGGTGGAGAAGCTTTGGACAGGACAGATAACATGTCCCCATGTTTGAGTAAACGTGGTGGCAGTCCTTTCCTTTTCTTTCCTTGGGGTTGTTTAGAAGAGGGATGTTTTTTGGAAGGTGACATCTTTGAATCTTCAGGAGCACCAAAACACTGATACCCCGACTTGGTCACAGGCCTTTTTTATACTGGAACGCGTCGCCACTGATTGTCTTTACGTCGTATCAACTTCAGCACAGGCATGACACGTCGTGCAGGGGTACGCAACGGACTAAATCGAGCCAGTTCTTGCTTGGACAAATCCAGTAAACTTTGTAACATGCCCGATCTTTCTTGGACTTTGATTTTGGGAGAAGGTACTTTGTGAGCAGCGGCCACTGCCACTAAATTGGAGGGTCCTGCCACTGAGGAAGTTCTTGGGGTCATCAACGGAGAAGTTCTTGGTGTGATCAACGTCTCCAAGTACTCTTCAGTTCTGGGTGTCATCAACGGAGAAGTGTATGAACTTGAGGCTGTAAGGTTGCGTCCTGGCCGAAGTGCCTCTCTTGCGACTAGTTTTCTTGTGTGGACTTCTCTTTTTCTGGGGACTTTTTCTCTGTTTCTTTTTCTGGGGGTTTCTTTTCTTTCTCCGGGATGGTGTCTGGTAAGAGGAGGGTCCCGCCACTGGAGAAGTTCTCCTTGGGCACCTGGTCTTTTTCTTCTTCTTGGAGCTTCCTTTGACTTTTTTCTTGGGGAGAACTTTTGGGGCATTTGGATCCCATCTTAAGAGAGAGCGAATGATGATCCCTCCTAGAGTACCGCTCCCTCCAGGTTTCAAAATGATTTGTTTTTTGGTTTGAGTGTCGATGCGAGGATCGACCAGTTGGGTCAAAGCGACTTTGTTTCGATCAAAAAAGCGTTTGGTTTGATGAGGAATCTGAATGATCCCTTGTAGTAATTGACGTACTGTCACCGAGAACCATCGTAAGACTTCTTTGAGATTAGCTTCTAAGACACGAGCACGTGTTTATGGATTTTTTTCTCGACTAATGCCATAGAAGGCACGAATCAATTTGACGGGAAGATGCGACTGAAGGGACGTCATGTTCAAACTGTGTGAGACAGGCGAAAAGTGTCTGAGGTTTTTATAGATTTTTTGTGGAATGAAATTAAGTCGAGGACGGAGACGTGTACAGGACAGGCCCTCCGTCTTGGCACCAGTGGTGAAACAAGTGGGTACGAAATCGCAAATCATCGGGGGTCGTAGGTTTCAAATCGACGAGTAAATAGGCGTGTGGAGTTTGAGTGGCATCGTCGTACACCTGAGTCAGCCAAGGCGTCCCTAACTGTTTGGCTAAGACTTGCACTTGCGATTTATCTCGAGGGCTTTTAAACAAGACCACGTAATGCGCATTGAGACTGATGGTGCGATGGGCTTTACTTTGTTGAGACAAATTTTGAGTAATGTAAACGACATTGGCATTACGATGATGCCCTTTGCGCGTGAACCACAGTTTAATTTCTTCTTCGTCTTCTCCTAACATGTCGTCGAAAATGACCAAATGGGTTTGACGGGAGTCAGAGACGATGCCGTCGTCTTCTTTAGGAATGCCTTCCACAAACACGATGGAATTGCCTTGACTTTCTCGCAAAAGGTTGTACGCTGATTGCCACACTTTGTAACACCACACGATGCGTTGAGGTGGACGATCGATCAAATGATGTTTGTGTTTGATCAAACGTTTGACGAGTTCGGTTTTGCCTGAACCGCTAGGTCCAGCAATGAGCATGTTAAAGGGATGGCGAAGATACAAAGCCTCCCAACTGGCACGATCTAAGTGTTCGTCGATGACTTTGACAGTAGAGGAAGAGGGAGTAAAGACAGTAGAGGTAGCCATAGTGTTAGGAATGTCACTTGTGACACGAATACAAACAAGACGAGAGTTTATATACTTTTTTCAGGACACGTTTATTGAATGTTTTAAATATGAACAACACGAAAGACAATAATACATAAAAGCCAAATAGTTATGTACCGGAATAAAAAACACATCAAAACGATCAAAGTGGAATATAAACAAGTCTCTGTACAACATGTTTTGGGCAACCAAGATGTCCTAGGGACAGTGTGTAATGTTCTTACAGTCTCTACATGAGGTATTGTCACACAAGTGTCCTACCGGAATGACATTTCAGGAACGTCCAAGACAGTCCTGTCCTGAAGCGAGTGGTTGTTCTCGGTGACGGGCTCTTCTGGCACTGTCACTTAACACAGGTTGAAAAGTAACCTTTTTCCTTGAGCAACTCTTGTGCATACTGGGCCACTTCTTGGGTCCAAGCCTCAAAACCCATCTTTTTCCAGTCACGAACATCTGTCCAATGGGGGTGTAAGTCACAAGCGACACACACATCGTCATACACGTCTTGGGTAGCTAAAAGTTGACGAATCTTTTTCTCCTGTTGAGGTCGAGAAGTATCCAGATGAAAACGCAAGGCTTTGAGCAAAAGGAGTCTTTCGTGACCATTTAAGGCCATTGTGGTGGTAAGTACTGTTCGTAAAGAGTCCACAAGGAATCGGCTGGTAAACGAAATCCCAGAAAACAAGTCACTAAGACACACACCACTTGTCGACCCAAATTGAATGGATACAGTTCTTGTAATAATCGATGGTAATGATCCACGGTTTGAATATGGTCATTGAGTTCCTTCCACGAAATCTGTTCAATTACATGTGACATAAGCCGTGGCATGGCAGCCTGATTTTATAGTCTCTTTGTTTCGGAAGCAATAAAGGTACTTTCTAACTAGACATCTTCGTTCTCCAGTAGGGAATCTAAATCTTGCATACTGTAACCGAAACGTCAGAGTTTGTCTAGATGTTTCGTCTTCCGCTAAGCAGATTCCACGTCCAATATGTTTTTAATCCTTTAACTCGTCTTCCTCAATACGTTGCACTAGGTGAATCTCAAAGTAACCAAAATTACGAACGTTTAGTTCATTCACTAACTGAAAGTGTTCAACAAGGTCTGACCACTGAAACAATTTCTGACGAATCAGTCCTCTTATACCATTCAGGTACCAGTGGTTAAAGATCTGGTGACGTAACGGATGCAACTGTTCTTTACGTTTCACTTGTATTTTGACCAGCTCTCGGTAAATGTGTTCTCTCAACTCCACAGGCAAAGCACGAATGTTCTCTTGTAAAGTATCCATGAATATGTCAGTCCGTACAATTCACAATCTTCTCCTAGAGCAAAAGTAATCCACATAGTAAGTAATTTCTGACCACTGCAATTCAGGGTAACGTCCAAGAATCTCACTGAACTCTTTTGATGTAAACGGTCTGAAGTGATATAATATGACGAATGCACACTTGACCCAAAGAAATCTAACACACTGGTTGACTTTTTTCACTTTCCTCTTGTGAATTTCTCAGCACAAAAGTTCTACAGTCACCCATTGAGATTTCACTCTGGCAAGTCCCTGCCAAACTTCCTTGTAAATCTTCTCTTGCAGTTCTTTAGGTAATGATTCAATATCGTTTTTGAAATGAAGTTTAAATACCGGTCTCAGTGATGTCCAACATTTCACTCCTAGCCAATCTGGTTTCTTCTTCGTCAACGACATGGTAAGTTACTTTAATGTCTCGGTCCCACTAAGGGTAAGTAATGACAATTCGGTGACCATCGAGCATGTTCTACGTAGGCCGAATCTTGCGGTTCCCAGTTGTCAAGTGACACACCGCAACTGAAGCACTTGACTTTATCCCCTTCGATCAAGTAGAAAAATCCGGCTCTGGCTAATTCTTCGGGGGTCCGGCCTCCCAGATACTTAGGCCATTTTCCTTTGAACAATTGAAGACGATTTTCAAAGTCGTAGTATTCCGACAAACGCACAGGAAACGAATATTCGTCTTTCACAGGTTCGTTTCGATGAGGGTTGGGTGACATAGACAGGAGTTTGCTCAGGGCTGGATGACATCCGTAAGGGGGTAGATGTGAAAGTGAACATCCACCTTTAAAACGAAACTCAGTAAAGTGTCCAAGAGGACGAGCGGCATCGCTTTCGCATCCCTCAGGTTTGACACGCACAGCATCACTTTCCATGATAGGGGTAGTGAGAACAAAGTTCCCATGATGCTTTACGGCATCGCTAAGGTCAGAGCGTACAGCATCGTTCCCATCGCAAGGCTCACAATCGCATTCCACTTCAGAAGCCCCACACTTGAATTGTGCCTGTCTAAACTTGTTTTGTGTTTCTCTGAAAGTATTCATCTTGTTCGCTTGGTCTTGGTAGTCACAATGAACTATCGATCTTGCCTAGGGTTCCTTTTTATATACAGACCAATACCGACGTGTCCATACGGTAAGGTGAAATGATTGGGATGTCGCACTCGCTTCTTGTACACGATTTGATAGACTTTTTCCAAGGGTCGACTGACGATGTGGTGAGTTGGTAAACGTACAATCTTGTTGGGTTGATAGGTGGTCACTTTAAAGTGTTCATCCTCTCCCGATTGCAAGGCTTCTTTCAATACCCCATAGTTGACCACACGACTGGTACGATAATTCAGAGTCAATCCGTTCACTTTACACTTCGTGTGCACTTCTCCTTGTGGGTCCCGGTATTCGTATCCGTAATTTTTTGGACTGCCACTGACGAAACGTAGAATCTTGTCGTCGGGATGCTCGTCTGTCCAGGCTCCTAAACGGTCTCTTTCGATGTCAGGGTGCTGTTGACTCTGGTGATGGGTGTAAATGCAACTGTCCGTGTCAAAGTGCAGGACGCGTTCCCCTAACAGTTCTAAAGCTTCGTACAATTTTAAGGGAGCATGAGCTGTCACGTAAGCCGCAATGATGACATTTCCAAAAGGGTCATCTTGTACAAAGTCCAGATCTTCTTCGTAATTGACCAAGATCAAATCCTCGCGAACGACGTCCACGTGTTTCATGAATGTGGTTTTGTCGTGAATCATCTGGAAGTAGCGGGAAGGTTCTGTCAAATACTCCGTCTTGGGTAAACACGGACGTTGTGCCATTTTACCCCACAAGCAATTTAACATCACTTTGGCAAACGATCGCCTGCCTTCGTTTCTCTCGATGTGATCTAAAGAGATGCCTTCTTGTGCCCAGTATTTCTCTTTGAATGTCTTTTGGTCTTCGGGAGTGTGACACCAGAAAGGATAGCCACTGGCTTCTTGTTTCAGTTTCAGAAAGGCATCCACGTAGTCGGCGAAAATGCCTTTCTGCGTGGGGTCACCCTTGTGGTATTGTTGTGTCGTGGGAAAGTGACAAATTTCGTACACTTCTAACAGTTAGTATCCCATGTCCAGAGTTTTAAACAATTCTACGCTGACCCACGTCCCCGTCAAGGCCCGTTCTTCCTGGGTGTGCTGACAAGGTATGTCCTGGTTGCACATTTCGGCACAAGCACGGCACAAAGGAAACATCAGTTTGCCTTGGCAATGGTGAGGAAGCACGGGATGGTACAAGTTAGTGGGAGGCAAGACTTTGCACTTGATCAGACCTTCGTATTGTCGAATGTTTTTCAGGTGGATGTGTTCCGTTAACAATTGTGGGTGTCCTGCAGAAAAGCAATAATATGTGCACACGTAGGGATACAGCGAACACACGTCCAAGTATTTGATTTCTTCTCCTTTCTCTTCGTCGGCTTGGTACAGCAAACATGTGGCATTGGTCCTTCCTCCGTACAAACTATCCCTCGGGTTCAGGGGTCCATGAACTGGTAACTTTCCACGAGGCGTTTAAACTCGGGATCGGTTTTCAAAGGGTGATCGTATTCGTGTTCCCACATTTCCACCACTTGGTATCCTTCCTTTTCTAACTTTAGGCGTCGCTGACAAGTGGCCTGGTACAAGTCTTCCATGGTTAGTTGTAAAAACTGATTTTTAGTGCCACGGTCACGATAACAGACGGGACATCCGTGAAATAAGCAACCGTTAAACTCGTACACGATCTTGGGGTTTTCTAAGTCCCAGCCATCGACCGAATGCGTTCCGATGGTCTTTTCGCCCCCTCCGTTGCGGGCATGCTGAATCCACTTGTCTTCGTTGTCGCACAAGTAATGTAACCAGCGTAGGGCTTTGACAGAGTATTGACGTTTGACATAGTTGGTCGTTTGACTATTGATGACAGCTACGGTTTTTTCAGGCATGAATCGTTGACGGTACGCTAAGGAACACGCTTTGGCAATGGTGCAAGCTTCTTTCAAAGGATCGACCCCTCCGTGTTCCATGAACAGTTCTCGAAATTTCCCACAGGAACGTCGTAAAATGTCCACGTCGGAACGACAATACTTTAACATTTCTTCCTGAAAGTCGAAAGGGTCCGAGGCGTGAGCCTGGTACCAAGCGTAGAAAGCTTCTCGTTGTTCGGTACGCATGTTGTCAGGGTCGTAATAGTGAGCCTCAGGCAAATGGGGTAGAACGGCGTGTTGATTGGCTTCCGTATTGAAAAAGTGTGTAAAATGCCCTTTAGCCATTTCTGTCATTCCAAACGTTTTAGGCATTCGGTTCAAAGGCATGGCCAAGTAACTCATCGAATCTTTAAACTGTACTTGTCCCACTTGCATGAAAATGATTTTGGCTCCGTTGAAAGTGACTTTAGGACGCTCGGTGCCTTGTTCCGTATAGTATCTCAAAAGAAACTGTCCATCGTATCCGGAGAAACTGTGAGCCATCACTGTGGTATGACGATGACAATCTCCGTAACGTTCGATGTCCTCTTGGCTCCACGTCTTGTCGATGGTGTCTAAGACCCATTGTGCAAAATCGCCTAACGTGTTCGGTCCTCGAAAGATTTTTTCACGCCCTCCAGGAATCTTACTGCAGTGAGGGCAATGACTGAAGATAGGTTCCTGAATGCACTTCTCGCACGCTCGATGAGCCACGGAGAAATTAGGAATGTGAATACCGGTCTCTTGCATGCATTCGAAATCAAAAAAGATGAAATTGCCTTTCTTCTTGTGACAGTCCTCTTTGTCTGGTGTGGGTTGGTATTTTTGCACGTAGCATTGGTGTTCCAAGTCCACGATGTGGTGACAAATGTGACATTTTTTCTTTCCTGAACATACGTGTGCCTTGGCATTATTGGTACGTATGACTTGTCCACACGTAAGGTACAATCTCAGCAGTTGACAAGCACATTTCTGCTGTGAACCTTGCGTCTTCAAATGTTGTTGGTAACAGGTAGGGCTGACAAACGTACGCAGACAAGTTGAACAATGCACTGGTCCTTCGCTCAGACAGAGTGGAGAGGCCAAACATCCTGAGCATTTCAATCCACGATGCTTGTGTTGCTCTCAATTGTTATAACCATAGTCACATTTCTCACAGTAATAACCGTATCCCAGGAATGCAGTGACACTGGTAATGGTATCGAAATGGTCATCGTGATAATAGACATGAATGTATTTTCCGTCCTTAAAATCTTTCCCTTGAAACAACAGAGGTCCGCGCACTTCTTGAGGGTGCACTTTCAAGGTGTATCGTGGAGCTAGGACATCTTGCAATTTTTGTATTTCACGAATGCCACAGGGTTTGTCTTTGGGCAAGTCGGCTTGTTGCAACAGGAGTTCTGCTTCACTTCGTTGTTTGGCTTGGTCCGATTAACAGTCAGTGAGACACAAGATTACAGTCAGTCAGATGTAAGATCACAGTCACTCAGATGCAAATTACAGTCAGTCAGATGCAAGATTACAGTCAGTCTGATGCAAGATCACAGTCAGTCAGACACAAGATTACAGTCAGTCAGATGCAAGATCACAGTCAGTCAGATGCAAGATCATTAATTACTATGAAGAATCTCCCTCTTTATCAAACTTGTCAAAGATAATGATGATATAAGACTGTTGCAAATTTGAGCAAAATCAGAGATATGACTTACAGATTGATAACACACTCAGCCTATGGGATGCAAGCCCATCAGTGATATGTGTAAATCATTTAATGTTTCTGTAAATCTCACTTGTCCTTGAACTCATCCAAGACTGTGATGATATAAGCTTATATTCCAAGTTTGCTAGAGATTAGATTAGAAACATGGCATCCAAAGGAAAGACAACAGAGGAAAGACAGGCCATACCATAATCCACGATGTATTTTAACAATGAAAGACTGCATAATGAAATTAACTTACTATAAATCAGCAGACTGATGGTGTAATTGGTGCTTCCTTGTTTACATGTCCACACTCTCTCATCTCTTGTCCTGTTCAAAGACTGGAAAATAAATTCCGTCTTGCTAGAATCTGCTCTGAATGTGTAGCTGTCATATATTTCTGGATCGCATGCTACATCGCTGCATTGTACTATGCCTACAGATAGGTACCATGCTCTTGGTGCAGGAACAAAGCATGAAATTGTCGCTGTTTGGTTAACCTCTGGGACTTTTGGAGTTACTACAATATTCCCTGTAAATGGACTCGAAATGTTAAAATGAAAGATAATATTAACTATATCTTAATATCTTGTAATTTTCACATCTAAGCAGGGATTAAAAAAGATCTCTCAGTGAATCTGAGCAAGTTTTGCATAGGATTACAGCAGATAAACATCTCTGAAAATTTGACCATTAATTCAATTTTTATGGCCTTTTAGAATTTTTTTTCTAAAGGACAGCAGAAGTTTACTATTTTTCCACATTTAACTCAAAAACGGACATTTCTTAGACTAATATAATAGATATAATGGGTTCTTTTATTTGTAAATCAGAGCAAGAATGTTTGTTTCAAAGCTATTTAAGTGCCTAAAATTTAGACCTTCCCCCACACCAGATATGAAAATGGCTGGGTCTTTAATAACTTTTCCATAATAATTAGAAGCTGTGCCAAAATATTAGCTAATTTTTCTGACAAATTAGGATATCACATATCAAATTGTACAATTGTAATCATGCAATGAATTTTAATATTTTTAAAATGAAAATGGTTCATTTTCTAAGGTGCTAAGGAATTACATGAGTAATTTCTTTTTTATAACAAGATTAAGGTACTGAATGTTTGACATATGTCAGAGCAATTAGAAAATGGATTTTAAAACTGGATCTATTTCAAGAATGGCCATACAATAACACTTACATAACACTAGAAAGTGATTCTGGAATGTTCAGGTAGTCATATTTGTGTTCATGCTACATATCATACATTCTTGTAAACAGTTTTAGTGTGAAAGTATACATACAAGTCTGAGTCATACAAGAAGCAGAGGAAAATGCTTGATTTTGTTTGGGGATTTGTTTAAAAGAGGTGGATCATTCATCTGTTAATGTGTTTACAATTTATATGCATAGTTAACTAGTTCTGGTCTGTAATATCTATGTACATTACTATTGTTTGTGAACATATATGTGTGAGATGGATAGTGATTGTTCCACTCTGTATATATCTGTATATTATCTTCAAAGGGCCTCAAGGTAGAGTAGTTCTGTTTTGTAACCCTCATAAAGTAGTCTTTATTATTATTATTATTATTAGGCTACCATCCATATGTGAAATATATGTGGAAACGTGTCTGGGAACCAGTCTAGCTGAAACCCAAAACATTTTTCCAGGTGTCACATTAAAACAGTTTTCCAGGTGCCAAACTAAAGTGTAATTTTGTGCGTAGCTATGTATATATTTCGCCTCAACTCCACCAACTCAGTCCTGCTTTGATCTCCAACTCAAATCATTTAATCTTTATTAGATCTCACACTTTTTTTAAAATTATGCCTCATCTGTATCTAAATTATATTGAGACTGTAGATTCTAAACCTGCGGACCTGCATCCTTACTGGATGAATCCTCTTAAGCAGGAATGACATTCAATATTTACTGGATAATGATTTATAGAACCAAGTAAAAGTAATTGGAATTCACCATGTTACCCAACCAGATAATACTTAACATACATGTACTGACTATAGAAATGTCAACATTATCACCAAAAATGATTAATTTCCAATGTCAAGAATAGATGACTGCATTAATGAAAATGAAAATAAGAAATAAGTCACCAAGTATGACAATTTAAAAATGATTCTAGCCATTTGGAACTCCAGATTTACCAGTATAAAGTGATGCCATTTGGAACGAAATATTCTCCTTCACTTCAGGATCTGATGAATATGTTAACATCTGGCCTAGATAATCGTGATACATACATCAATGATGTCATCATATACATTCATACCTGGGAAGATCACCAGGAGACTATTTGGAACTTCTTTAATTGACTCATTGATACAAATCTGATTTTAACAAAAGTGTTTTGCAATGCCTGTATCACATTTCTAAGACATACTGTGGGACTAGGTCGAGTTTAAGTGCAGATGTTAAGGTCAAGTCTATCTCTGAATTTCCAATGGCTATTAGCGAAAAGTAATGCAAGTTTGTAATTAGCTGGATATTATTGGAAATTTTGCTCACCATTTATCACAATTACCAAACCTCTGACACATTTGTTGAGTAAGAAATCCATATTTCTAATGAATGTCAAGAATCTTTTGACAAAATAAAGGCCACACTTAAATGTATCTCAGTTCTTTCAGCACCAAACTAAAGCCAATTATCTGAAATGTCTGTTGATGCAGGTGATGTAGGAGTTGGTGGAGTATTGATACAAGAAGTTGGTGGAGTATTGATACAAGAAGTTGGTGGAGTATTGATACAAGAAGTTGGAGGAGTATTGATACAAGAAGTTGGAGGAGTATTGATACAAGAAGTTGGTGGAGTATTGATACAAGAAATTGGTGGAGTATTGATACAAGAAGTTGGTGGAGTATTGATACAAGAAGTTGGTGGAGTATTGATACAAGAAGTTGGTGGAGTATTGATACAAGAAATTGGTGGAGTATTGATACAAGAAGTTGGTGGAGTATTGATACAAGAAGTTGATGGAGTATTGATACAAGAAGTTGATGGAGTATTGATACAAGAAGTTGGTGGAGTATTGATACAAGAAATTGGTGGAGTATTGATACAAGAAGTTGATGGAGTATTTATACAAGAAGTTGATGGAGTATTGATACAAGAAGTTGGTGGAGATTTGATACAAGAAATTGTGGAGTATTGATACAAGAAGTTGATGGAGTATTGATACAAGAAGTTGATGGAGTATTGATACAAGAAGTTGGTGGAGTATTGATACAAGAAATTGGTGGAGTATTGATACAAGAAGTTGGGGGAGTATTGATACAAGAAATTGGTGGAGTATTGATACAAGAAGTTGGTGGAGTATTGATACAAGAAGTTGGTGGAGTATTGATACAAGAAATTGGAGGAGTATTGATACAAGAATTTGGTGGAGTATTGATACAAGAAGTTGGAGGAGTATTGATACAAGAAATTGGAGGAGTATTGATACAAGAAGTTGGTGGAGTATTGATACAATAAGTTGGTGGAGTATTGATACAAGAAGTTGATGGAGTATTGATACAAGAAGTTGGTGGAGTATTGATACAAGAAGTTGGTGGAGTATTGATACAAGACGTTGGTGGAGTATTGATACAAGAAGTTGGTGGAGTATTGATACAAGAAGTTGGTGGAGTATTGATACAAGAAGTTGGTGGAGTATTGATACAAGAAGTTGATGGAGTATTGATACAAGAAGTTGGTGGAGTATTGATACAAGAAATTGGTGGAGTATTGATACAAGAAGTTGGTGGAGTATTGATACAAGAAATTGGTGGAGTATTGATACAAGAAGTTGATGGAGTATTGATACAAGAAGTTGGTGGAGTATTGATACAAGAAATTGGTGGAGTATTGATACAAGAAGTTGGTGGAGTATTGATACAAGAAGTTGATGGAGTATTGATACAAGAAGTTGATGGAGTATTGATACAAGAAGTTGGTGGAGTATTGATACAAGAAGTTGATGGAGTATTGATACAATAAGTTGGTGGAGTATTGATACAAGAAGTTGGTGGAGTATTGATACAAGAAGTTGATGGAGTATTGATACAAGAAGTTGGTGGAGTATTGATACAAGAAGTTGGTGGAGTATTGATACAAGAAGTTGGTGGAGTATTGATACAAGAAGTTGATGGAGTATTGATACAAGAAGTTGATGGAGTATTGATACAAGAAGTTGGTGGAGTATTGATACAAGAAATTGGTGGAGTATTGATACAAGAAGTTGGTGGAGTATTGATACAAGAAGTTGATGGAGTATTGATACAAGAAGTTGATGGAGTATTGATACAAGAAGTTGGTGGAGTATTGATACAAGAAATTGGTGGAGTATTGATACAAGAAGTTGATGGAGTATTGATACAAGAAGTTGGTGGAGTATTGATACAAGAAGTTGATGGAGTATTGATACAAGAAGTTGGTGGAGTATTGATACAAGAAGTTGATGGAGTATTGATACAAGAAGTTGGTGGAGTATTGATACAAGAAGTTGATGGAGTATTGATACAAGAAGTTGGTGGAGTATTGATACAAGACGTTGGTGGAGTATTGATACAAGAAGTTGGTGGAGTATTGATACAAGAAATTGGTGGAGTATTGATACAAGAAGTTGGTGGAGTATTGATACAAGAAATTGGTGGAGTATTGATACAAGAAATTGGTGGAGTATTGATACAAGAAGTTGGTGGAGTATTGATACAAGAAGTTGGTGGAGTATTGATACAAGACGTTGGTGGAGTATTGATACAAGAAGTTGGTGGAGTATTGATACAAGAAATTGGTGGAGTATTGATACAAGAAGTTGATGGAGTATTGATACAAGAAATTGGTGGAGTATTGATACAAGAAGTTGATGGAGTATTGATACAAGAAGTTGGTGGAGTATTGATACAAGAAGTTGGTGGAGTATTGATACAAGAAGTTGGTGGAGTATTGATACAAGAAGTTGGTGGAGTATTGATACAAGACGTTGGTGGAGTATTGATACAAGAAGTTGGTGGAGTATTGATACAAGAAATTGGTGGAGTATTGATACAAGACGTTGGTGGAGTATTGATACAAGAAGTTGGTGGAGTATTGATACAAGAAGTTGGTGGAGTATTGATACAAGAAGTTGATGGAGTATTGATACAAGAAGTTGATGGAGTATTGATACAAGAAATTGGTGGAGTATTGATACAAGAAGTTGATGGAGTATTGATACAAGAAGTTGGTGGAGTATTGATACAAGAAGTTGGTGGAGTATTGATACAAGATAAATATGGTGTGGATCATCCAGTGTGTTGTTTTTCTAAAAGGCTAAAAAGCACCAGATCTGTGTTGTTGATATCAGAGAGAATCCAAGAGGAATTATTTATTTAAAATATTCATTGGAATTACTATATGGCTCATTAACTGTTAGATTTATACTACTTCGGATTTTTGTGAACTCATTCAGAGACATTCTGGATTGCATCATTGTGTTATACCAGGACATTCAATACTACTGGAATTCATTCTAAACATTTTGGATTAGTGACAGAATATTTATGATTATTTGGAACTTAATTCACTATATTATATTAGTGTCTTTTGAATTTTCATTTTGTATTGTATGGAAATATATTGTTTCTTGATGTTACATACAGTGTTGGTTTCATTTTCTTTCTGTTACATAATTTAAGACCCTGAGTCATAACAGGTGAAAGTGAGATGACATAAATGGAAGTGTATATCAAATTGGATAAAATAAGACTTCCATCTTGAATTTACACTGAGGTGGCACTATACAGTTTCGCATTTTGCATAGGTTAAGATTTTAAAGAAAAAGAATTTCCCCGGCTTTCCTCACTGGTTATACTGGCTATTTAAAAAAGACCTTGTATACCTTAGGTATAAGTAAAAGAACCTTTAATTCCCTTTATTTTGATGTATGATTGATGGGTGTACTATGGGTTATAGAGTATACAGCTTGGCCTTACTTCAAATGTGAACCTTTCAAAAAAGTGCTAGCTCTACTTGGTCATTTTCACTTCCTGAACTTCAAAGGTAAATTGTAAAAAAAAGAGCCAATAACTTTTTTTACATTTTATATATTTGGTAATTCATTCATTGCACTTTCAGAAGCTGGTATTGTCTAGTCTGGCAAAATTCATTTTCCTTATTTTAATAGCTGCTATGTATAGTGTACTTTAGACTAATTCAGGCTGATTTTTTAACACAAGGGAGCAGTCATTTTAGTTAGCAGTGTGCTTAAATCATGTAAAATTTCCAAAAGTACAATATCCAAAGAAATATCATCCACATTACATTACTGTAGCATATAGGTATGCCAACATTCTCTCCATTGTGCATGTTTTAAATGCAAACTACTTCACCTTACATACGTCACTTTCTCTAAAGTACATATTAATTGGTGAGCGCCCCCTGAACCAGTAATGCCAATGAAAAAAACAAAATGTCATATGGCTGAATAAACTCTATCCTTTATATACATGATATCTTTGCTAATATATACTATATTTTAACTTCTTCTATCAAAGTTCCAATTACACAAAATTCAAATTAATGAAAATGTATTTTATTTCATATTAGATGGTATTTTGATACTATTCCAATGCAGTCTAAAACAAGTTTTTCTTCATTTAATAATAGTTTTAAGTCTTTGTGCAATGCAAGTGACATGAAAATCTTGATTATAATTTAATTGAAATTATGGTCATTTGGGGGAACCTGATGGCACTATTGGGCAACTATATAATTTGCAACCAAGGTTTTTGAAAATCTGTCCAACCTAATTGTAAGAAAATATTTTTTTATTGAACTGTGACTCCAATCTGTCACCTTAAAATCAAAGTATTTTTCTTATGCAAGGAGAAATTTGTTTTGCTTTTTGTTCAGTTTAATGAAACTTTTAAAATATTTTTGCTATGTCATGCCTAGGACATGCCGTCCACAAAGTTTGATCAAGGTGAATGTTCCAGAACTATAGTTATTATTTGCAAGCAATTAAATTTGCTCACATTTTTTAAACTTGCAAAATTGTTTTTCTTTCTTTCTTTAATAAATAAATGATAAATATCTTACAAGTAAACATGCATAGACTTTTTGGCAACATCTTACCAGAAGTTATTCCAGCATTAAGTATGGTCAGAATGAAAATGACCCAGGGTAACTTTCCTTCAGTACAAAAAGACATTCTCATATGCATCTCATACTGGATTCAGTCCTGGAAATGTCAAAAGAATTCTAAAGTTAGTCAGTGCACATCAGTTTAACTCTTACTAGTTACTGAATATCACATCTTAAATTACTGTTTAGCATTTAACCCATGTGAACTCCTTTGAAAGTATAATAAGGATAATGTATAATATTCCAGAAATAATGGTTATTCATGCACAAGTGAATGGTCAGCAGTTTTCAAAAAGTTCTTTTCAAGTTTTCATACTGTCAGTAACAGCAGCCTAGCAGCACTATTGTGTGATAAATCAGCCTCAGTTGTAAAACTTTGAAAGGTCTCCATACCAGAATGTGTTCTGTCAAGTTTATTATAATTATATTCATCAATTTTGTACAAGACGTCATTTACAGGTCATGTTATCAACAATGCCATTATATCTGATGGCAGACTGGCACCATTTATATAAAATATAAAGGCCTCCTTGCCATTATGTTTTCTGTCAAATTCAGTTTTTGAGAGTAATCTGTATTTTTATATTCGAGTAAATTACAACCTTGTTTGATGGTAGGTTAAGTCATCATTTGTATGAATTGTAAGACCTTCTTTAAGATTTGCGTGAATCTGTTCAGGCAGTTATTTTTCTTTCAGAAGAAGCCATTCACCTGCACCTTATAATAGTGGGCTTATCTGAAGGTGATTCAGTATCATTTGTATGAATCTGAAGGATCATCATGCTTGAATGCCTTTTGTCAAATTTTATCAAATTCTGTTCAGATATTTTTTAAATGTCATCTGAATATAGTTAGTAATAGCAGCCATACATAAATCTGCATCATTTGTAAAAACTTGAAAGGCATTCATGAAGTCTTTTGTACAAGCATTTGGTCAATTCTGTTCAGCAGTATTTGAGAAAGTAATTTTGTTATGTATATTTAATTTAATTGTTTATTAGTTAGTTATATTATTTTTTATTACATGCTGTTGTAATGTAACATTGTATGTTGGACTTGACCTTGTCCAAAACTGAGTTCATTTCTGCTTGACCCAAGTTGACTTTTTTATTTTATTCATTATAAACAACTAATACAGTACATAGCTAAATTATTCTCTCTGTGTATGGGTTTAATATCAGGATCATTATTAATAGAAGAGGTAAATATGTTTATTTGGGTCAAAGTTTTGGAGTTTCCTATGTGAATTATACATGTGAATTATACATAATCCAGGTTATTGTTTTGTAAACATCAGGATCATTTTAGAAGGTTATTTTCTACTAGGTACCGGTAATGAATTTGTTAGAAAATGCTAATTATAGAGAACTATATAATCTTGTGATTGTGAGGTCATGGTCAGTCATGCTTTAACATCTAGCACTTCAAATTGTATTATGTTGTGACAAGTTTGGCTGAATTTTATTTTTTTCAAATTATTGAATTCAAGTGATTATTTTCTTTGGAAATACAAAAGTGCTCTGATAAAATTATTGGATAGAGACATTCAATGGAATTTATACTGAATTGAAACCTGGAATTATATTACTGTCATTCCACAAAAGACTGTTGACACATCAACACTCTATAAGCTTTAACAGACATGTCATTGCTTCAGTTTTTGATTTCTTCGGGGACTTGTACTGAGCTTTATTATTAAATTATTAGAACCTGTATCTGTAACTCTTGGATGATTTGGGGATTTAATTTGCAATACCAGAAGTTCTTTTTTTTCTTATTTTCACTTTGTATTATAGGGAAATTAAATTTGTTAAATTTTACAAATCTTGTTGTCTTTCACTCCTTTCTGTTTCTTATTTTAAGAGCATAGACTTGTAACAATTTTAAGTTATATTTTTCTTCTGTTGTAATAACACTGGTCATATTTAACAGCCAATCTACTTTTACTATATAAATCTGAGAGCCCTCCATGATTTCTTTTAATTCTGATTAAATTATGCTCTTTATTGTGGGAAAGTCATATCAAGGTTCATCTATGTTAGATCAAGCAGCCATATTTTTGACAGTTGATTGTGATTATTTGAACAAATTTAAAAGTTTTCCAAAACCATCACAATTTCCATCATATCTGGTCAAATTGTGTTAGGCAGTTTTAGACTTTAGGTGGTCTGAAGATTTTTCTATTTTTATTAACTACATAGAGACTTGATGACTAGTCAGCATTATTTTCACAAAACCTAACGTATATCTCCATGCTTTAATATTTTCAGTCAAATTCTGTACATGGTCTTTTGAGAAGTAGACATTTACAATTTGCTATTTTTAGTAACAACAGACATAACTAATGGTAGATTTGCAGAATTTATATAAATTAAAAAGAATTGTGTTGTAGCTCCAGAGATATAATACATTTTGGTTTGTTTTCAAAGGTATGCAAATTATTGTTGATTATCTGAATCATTATGTACACCAAATAAAACAACAACCAGATTAATGTTATTCAAGAACCATGAAACATGATATATCCTATTTTACATAAAGTTATGAATCCTGAAAATCAATTATGCACTGCATGAGCATGCAAAACAAAGTGACCGACATTCAAGCTTCATAACCTTATGGCCAAAGGGATTTTTGTGTGAGAAAAGGCAAGATGAATAAAAATATCAGAATCAACAGTTACCATTATCAGGTTTCAAATTAGCAGCAGGGAGGAGGAATTTGGAAAACAAAGCAACATTAGAGACAGCCGAGTTGTGGGAGTGAGGATTTCAATGTCATTTGTGGAAATGGAGCCATTTTCTTCTTAAATGCTAGGTCACCATCATTTAGTTACTGGGTGTTCTTAATGGCCCACTGGTCATTTAGTGATCGGTAGCCAATTACATTTTGTATTTAGTGGAGGGATGGAAAAGGATTAGTCAATCATGCCTCATGCAAGCGCCCTTGGACTCCTCTACTCCATTCACATGGAAGCACCTTTTGATGCCTCTACTTCATTTGCATGGAAGCTCCTTTTGACGCCTGCTGTAAACATCAGCCATTTTAAGCCGATTTTTTGAAGCGCCACCGTTGGGGAAAACCCCCCATTAAATGCTACATTCATTTCTGTGAATGACAATTACGTCAGATCACGTGGTCACTGTTTATGCTCTGGTAGACATCTGCTATATAAAGTAACTGGGTCGTAATCTCCACTCTCCAAAATGGAGGTCGCGGATTTCATTCAGGACTTACAATTTTTAACACATAGGCCTATGGTTGTAACCTCTTAAACCAATGATTTCTTAATTTGAAACATTTTTTTTTTCTGTTACTTGTTTTAAAAGAATAAACTTGTAACAATGCTAAGGAAACAGATCAGAAATAAAATTTAAAAACAAAAAAATTATTAACACATATCATGATGATTCATTGTTATGTTTTCTATTACTGGTATTTTATGTCTCATTATTTTACTCATCTAAATGATGGCTGCAGGTGGCAAGATAATCAACTGTTCTGAAAGAAATTGTTACGAGTCTATGCTCTTAAAATAAGTAACAGAAAAGAGCAAAAGGCAACATGCTTTGTGAAATTCAACAAATAATTTATTTCCCTAGAATACAAAGTCAAAATGAGAAAAAAGAACTTATGGTATTATAAATTAAATCACCAAATAATCCAAGAATTACAGACACAAGTCCAAGTAATTTAAAGTCCTGAATAAAATTCAGTAGAAGTCCAGAATAAATCCAAAAATTGAAGGCAATGATGTGTCTGTTATAGCTCCTAGTGTGCTGATGTGTCAACAGTCTTTTGTTGAATCACATAAATGTAGTTCCAAATTTGAATACACTATAACTTCCAGTGAATGTCTCTATCCAAGAATCTTATCGGAGCACTTTTGTATTTCCAGAGAAAATAGTCAATTGAATTCAATAATTTGAAGAAAAGATTCCAGCCAGAAATTTTTAAAAATAATGGACACAACATACAACTTGATTCTGCTAAAACTAAAAGCAAAAATGATAAAATCCGCTCAGTTACAATATATATAGTTCCCTACTTGACCTCAGGTCACAATTAACATTTTCTAAACAAAAAAAACATTACCTGATGGAAAATGACCTTCTAGAACAATCCTGATGTTTACAAAGTAAAAAAGTAACCTGGTTTACACTCAGAAAATTCAAAAACATAGACCCAAATAAACATATTTACTTCTTTTATTAATAATGATTTTATTAATAATGATCCAGATATTATTTTCATATACACAGAGAATAATTTAGCTATGTATTAGTTGTTTACACAGAATAAATAAAAAGTCAACTTCGGTCAAGCAGAAATGAAGTCAATTTTGGACAACAACAAGTCTGGACTTTGAGTCCTTAAAATTATGCAGCTGAGAAATATCATAGACTTTTGCTAAAGAAAATAAATAAACAAAAAAGATCCAGTCTTAAAAGAACCTAACATTACAAATACATCCAGTAGAAAATGCACATCATGTGAGTGAATAATGTTTATTCTATTTGGATTAGTACTTTTTGTGAACAAGTGTGCTTTCTGCATCTTGAATCCTATACTTAATATTGTTTCTTCTCACTCTTTTCTATTACTTATTTTAAGTAGTTTAGCATCATGATAGTTTTAATGTTCGTAATCCATTTAAAATCATTGAAATTTAAATAGATTGCATACATGTATGTAAGTTTTTCTTTTTTTCTATTACTACATGCTCTGGAATTGCTGAAAGCATGCTGCATGTGATGTCATCTATTATTTTGAACTGTAGACAAGATATTTTATTGATATAAAAATTACATTGCTAAGCGCACTTGTTACAGACAGATGTTCATTTATTTAATTGCAAATGGGTGTAAATGTTTGAGATGCTTGTAGATAGGGTTAGGGTTACAGTCTACTTCTTCTGTAACATGTAGATACTCCATTTTACACTTTCTCAGGACCAAAGTAACTCCAATATGTATGAAATGTACACTAGAACTGTCCCATCATCTACACAAGGATCATGCATTTCACCAGAGAAGATCTACACTGGCAATATATATATTTCCCAGAACACAACATGGAGTGACAACAGTGACAAGACTGTCACCTTTGTCTGCAGGATTGGGTACTATGATCCATCAAAAAACATCACCTCAGGAGCATCAAAAACTGTCAGCTTTGCTGGTAAGGAAATATACGTATTGCAGGGTTTAAAACATTTTGAGAACATTCATGTAAAATGTTATGGAGATATCTAACAAGTGTGTTTTGACATATATATCCACATTTCAAGAAGATGCTGATCTCCGTCTGTTACAGTGTTCTGTATCATAATACATGAATGTTACTTGTATGGAGTGCTAAGTTTGGATATGTACCTACAACTAATTAAGAAAAGACCGCATACCCATTATTCAATAGTCAGCTGCTAAACATAAACCATAGTGTTGCAATATTGCCTGAGTTCATCATATTTTCTCACTTTGATACATTTTTCTGTTAATTATACAACAATAAGTTCCTTTCTAATGAACAGAAAATAAACCTGTATGTGTAAATATTTTGCCAGCTGTGACTTGTGGGAATTTGAAATATTTTGTATTATTTAATCATTTCAGTCCGAGTTACAGAAGCATTTTTACAGCAAAACAACCAGAACATCACATCCACCCTGTCTGCCACCTCTGGAGAACAATTTATCTTGACGTGTATGACAGGAACCAGTCGACCTGCTCCTAATATTGGCTGGTATATAGGACCTCGATCAATGGGCAGTGGAACCAGTCTGATCTTGACTCCCAGTAATACAGACCACAATGAAGTGATCTACTGTCAGGTGTACAACATTGGCCCAAATCTTAAAGTTGACTCAAACAAACCCAGTTTGTTTGTTAGAGGTATATATATCTTGTGATGAAATTAGATACCCGGGGAGTGGAAAGCCTTAATGATAGAGCAGTTGTGTTCTTCCTGTAGCATTGGTTTGAATGGTCAGGGTTGTCATTTATAATGGGACTTAGTGGCTGATGGCAGCAATCCTAGAGAGAATTATATTGATTTTTCTGCTGAATGGATGGTGGCCATATCAAGATGGAATTTTACTAAAACACAATCTTTGATGTCTGCTTGGTTCTAAATGATACACATTTTATCACAGTGTGTAGATGTTAAGGAATAATGCTTTCTATTAGCAGCATTAATTCCCTTACACCTTTCTAGCCCCTAATTCCTTCGTTAATAATAATAATAATACTTTATTTACAGAGGGTTACATTTCAAGATATCTGGAAAATTACCACTCATTAGGCTTAAGTTTATGATATGCGTTAATGATTTGTTTTTACTGGTGCAGCAATTTTAAGATACTCAGTTTTACTGATACTCAACTTATTGGGCATATGAAAAACATCAGCATCACTAACATTTTAGCTACTACAAATATTTCAATCAAACATGTGTTTTACGTTATGACACTTTGCAATTGTGCACCATCCATAACAACCATCTGCTTGTGAACATCCTTACAATCAGATTTTTGCCGGACATGAATCCACTTGCCCTGTGACTGGGATGAGTTCAAAGTTGGCTTGGGCAACCTTATGTTTTGCAACGTGCATGCCTGTAGGCAAGTTCAAAACCTTGTGAGAGAGATTTTGTTCAGTTCATGTTTTATGTTCTAGAAGTTTATGCTCATTTATTTCACTACATTACATACATTAGCATTTGTATTTCAGTTTTACATGTACAGCATGTTTAAATTGCATAATTTACAGCAATTTCTTTCCTCTATCAGAATGTTATTTCACACTATATGCTGTCAAAGTATGTCATTTCCATCTTGTAATCAGTATCAAAGCCTGTCTTGCCTATGGTCATGCAGATATGATAATGGGAATATTTACTATTCAAAGCAAGTTTTGTTAACAGTCCTAGTATAATCATATTTATATGTATACATTATTCACTGACTTTAAAGTTCTAACCATGCTATGGGGAGTTTGTGAGGTCCAAATGTACCAAGTTTGCTGACTCTGAACAATCAGTTTGTCTAAGATTGTTTTGATTCATGTCACTGATTTTTATGATGACTAAACGATAATTCCAAATAATATATATTTTAAGCATTTGTTGACATGCCATTTTTTAAATCAGAGGCATATCTGAATCCTGTACCTAATTATTACAGGAGACTTTCCAGTTGGTAAATAATTGCTTTGGCCCATACTTAGAGATATTTTAAGAGTTGTATAAACAAATACTATAAGGTGCACAGCAACTTTGCAGAGGTGATCAAACTCCTTCCACTGGATGTAATATTAGTATTAATGCATGCTACACACATTCCAGGGCTTGTGGCTTGGAGACTTTATGTGCATGCCTCAAGAAAGAAATACTAGTCTGCTTAGAGAATGTCTGGCTAGCTGCCATTATTAATTACAACTTTAAATGTTTATACACTGTGATGCACACATTTTGTAATGGCACACACACATCAAGCATGCATATTGCATGACATATTTGAAGCACTGATGGGGAGTTTACCTTCCTACCACAGGAATCACATAACAGTGCAAAATCTCTGAAAGAAAATTGGCTCCAGTAGCAACTTGTGCACAATATACTTGGCTTGAGAAAGCAGAGTACACTGAGCAGACTGTGGCCACTTGGGCATTCCTTAACTTGAGCATCCCAAAGTTCCCATTGACCTTGACAAGATAGTGCCATACCCTGCTTCCATTCCCAAAAACCTAGACCATAAATGTTATCATCATCTTCATGATGCCAGGGAAGAATTTCAAGTTGGCAGAGCTGCCTGTAGCTTTAGAATGTTTTCATGGAAGAGGATGATCCACTCATACTTTGTGACCCTGATATTATATGAGTGTACCATGTTCAAGGTAATTCCAAGATCTTGAATGGCTAAATGAGCAATATACATGCAGCTGCTAATCTTGTGGCCCTTCTTTTCATTCTGACAGAAAAAGGTATTTCATTGTCATTAGGTCCACTGTAATGTGTAATGATGATAAGGATGAGTGGACAGTAGAGACAGTCATGACCCAATGAAGACACAACACCACAAAGGCATAAATATTGTACTGATAAGCCTTAATATAAAAAATGGTTACCTGGTGGTGGCAATGGTGTATATCCTCTACCCCATTCAAGAGCCTGACCTTGACAATCTGTTCTCATTGAGAGATAGTGACCTAAGCTGTATTATGCAGCATCAAGTAGAATCCTTTTAGATTGACATTAGAAGAAAAAGCCAAATTAGGGGCTCAGCAGCACAAGTTTGTGATATGGGTGAAGAGAGTGCATGGTGCAACCATCAACAATGTGGTCAATCTTGAACAAAATCCTTAAGCATGCAATTATCTTGAAGTACAATACTAGTAATGATGTGTATAACAGTGGGAATTTCTACTCAAGGGTAGTTAAGTTCATTGTCCACAACTGCATTATAAATGTTTAAAATCTATCTTTACATATGCTTGAATGTGTTACACTTTTGTAACTATGGGAATTCAAATCTGTTTATCTTTTATCATTTCAGTCAGAGTTACAGAGGCATTTTTACAGCAAAACAACCAGAATATCACATCCACCCTGACTGTCACCTCTGGAGAACAATTTACCTTGACCTGTTTGACATCAACCAGTCGACCTGCTCCTAATATAGACTGGTATATAGGATCTCAGTTGGTAGGCAGTGAAACCAATTTGAGCTTCACTCCCAGTAACACAGACCACAACAATGTTATCTACTGTCAGGCATATAACCCAAGTCCAAAAGTTGACTCCAACAAAGCAAATCTATTTGTAAGAGGTAAGTCAATATTTCTGATTATCTCATTTGTGCATCAGAGACCCTCCAAATGTTTAATTTAACCTCAGTTCTGACACAAAGGTTTGTTTCTGAACTCACTCTGACTTCTAGTTCAGACAACAATGGGATTTTGGACTCACAATCATGCAGCCTCAGGGAAGCATTGCAAACATTGATGCTGCTGTGTCTGTTTGTGCACATACATGAGCTATTCAGAAGTAGATTGCAATATCAGTGTAAATAATGTGAAGTTTTGCTTTAAAGTTTTGTTTTTTTAAGTTCTCAAGCAGATGTATGCTTGTCACTCTTGTTTATTTCATATATTGTGGAAAAGAAAATTATTCAGCACCATTATTTTGCTCTGTAAAGAAACAATAACATTTGAAAAATAGATTTAAAAATGAAATATTTGAGATCTTGCACATTCAACGGGGAGACCACATTGATAAACAAAATACCAACAAAACTGAGGAATGTATAGTCAGAATCATGATGTGATGTTGATATGCCAATAGGATTACTTTTTATTGTGCCATGATCCTAGTAAATCCCATTGGGATATGGTGAGATTTTCTCAAAGGACAACGGAAATGACTATGATGCAAGTCATTTTTAAGGCATAGGCTTCTGTATCATCATTTACCTGTCAAATTCTAAAATTCCAAATGTATTCATCATCTGATCAAGCCAAATCATTTAGACTTGTTGTTTGTTATCTTCCCACCTTTCAGTCTTGACAAGAAAATGTTAGTGGCTACTGAGATGTCTGTACATGTTTATAAAGTCTGTAGCCAGGTAGATCTAGGGTGCTGAAAACAGTAGAGCAGTTAATGGATTTATTGAAAAAGCAGAAAAGATAAGTTCAGATTTTTAGGTCTGTTGCCTGTCACTTTTCCTCTTAAACTACTTGGAGGATTGCTATGAAATTTTCCACACAAATTTATCGCACAGGGTAGTTGATCCTACATGACAATGGTGTCACTTAGATATCCAATATGGACACTACAGTGGACATCTTAGAAATTGAATGACTGGTCATATAAACATGGGGTTTTCAACGAAAACTTGTTATCATATCTAATTGGTCCTCAATGAAATTGGTGTTGATCTGATGTCCAGTTTGTTGGCTACATTGGTCATCATGAATGCTTTGTTATTGCTACTCATCTTGAATGGTTAATCATATTGCCTTTCATCACAAAACATTTTAGGATGTCAAGTTAGTCCTAACTGAAAATTGTGCTGATGTTATGCCCAATAATAGCTCTGCTACATTGGCCATCTTGAAATCCTTGTTATCACTACTCTTCCTGAACAGATAGTCATTGCATTGGAATTTTCACCAGAATTGTGCGGATGTCCATTTAGTCCTAAAGTGGCCACCAGAGTGGTCATCTTTCATTACAACTATATCTTCAGAATGCATTGTCACATAAACATCAGGTTGTCAGAAACAAAATACTGACTATGACTGTTGTCCAAAATTGAAGAGTAGCTATCTGTAAAGAGGTCAGTTGCGACTGGTGTATAATTAGAATGCTTCAAAAGCAGTATCTTTCTTAGACATCAGTGAATCTCAATTTTAAAAAGTTGAATGTTGTTGACTTTGTTCAGCTAGTAAGAAGTACATGGAACAAAAATGTTTCTCAAGTTGTCAACTGTGGCCTTCTTAGGGCAAGATAATAAAAGTGCCTTTTGAAAATGCAGTGAATCAATATAATGGTTTGTTTGGAAAGTCTTTCTTCTGTACTTATGAATGTTATGCATATTTAATTGATATTATGTGCTTGACTTTAGTCCATGATTGTGGATATATTTTTATGTGTACCTGACTTTTGCCATGTTTGAAAGTTATAAATAGGTTGTTTACTGATATTTGAGTTCATAGTCTGGCCTTATTTACAAACTTAGAATGTTCTGACAGTGAAAACAGTATCCTGGGTATTTTATTATGTCTTAGATCAAATGAAATTAGTAAAGAAGAATGAAGTAAACACTATTATTCATTCATCTTTTCTGTTCAGTCTGTGGAATCATTTACTCTAGTGTATTACTGGATCTCTTAGGCCATCATGCTGTACCCAACCCTGTAGGGTTTTGAGTTCACTCATATTCAGTATCAATTACAAGTGACTTTGGATAAGTCTTTTGTGTCAAGGAAGAAGCCATACCCTAATATAGCGGGACATACATATTTTTTAATTTATTATCTAAACACCAGTTGTGGATTTTTATCTTTGTGTACTGATAATGGCTTTTGAGACTTGTTTATTGTGTGTGTGCTTGCAATTGCTTCTTAATAAATAATTAACAATTAAAGATCTTATTTTACTATATACAGAAAAGACAGGTAAGTTTCCATTGTTTACCTTGTACACAAACTGAGGCCTATGTAGCACACAATATAAACAACAGAACAAGTGAGTTTTCTGTGATGTATTTTAACATGCTGTCATTATTCGTTTTGTTTTTTATCGATTAAATTGTATTTCAATAAACAGAAGTTGAGGCAGTTTATAGAAACATGTGACCACAAAGGGCCCTTGGAGAGAGGTCAGGTCTTTTAGGAATGAGGGACTGAATACTTGAGGAGTGTGTTGCTTCCTACTTAGAGAGAAAGGGGAAAAATTGAGCACAACTCACAGAGTAGCATGTTCCTCCCCCTTGCAGTGGAGAATGACCACATGCCACACATCATGGGTAGCATGCCAGATCCTCCCATAAGGGAGGATTTGTACATCATACAGCACTTCTGGGATGGTGTGTTGCACCCTCACAAATGGAAGGAGTAGCACTGCACCACGTGTTGAATGGGACAAACAAGATTCTGACATACCTCTGTTGTCTGATCAGATGCTGATCAGTGACCAGTTAGTTCACCAAGGTGAAAAGTCAATGTCTTGTGACTAATCACTTGTCAGGCCATCCTGTTGACCAGTTAGATTGTACCAGTTATAGGTCACTTGCCACTGATTAACTTGAATTGGTCATCAATTGTTAGCCATCTGATCAATTTCCCCTATCTTCTCTATCTATCATCACATCCTATGTAGGAATGGAATCTACCTACAGGGTTCAAACTAAGGAAGTGGATGGAAGGGTTAAGGTGTCGCCCCTTCCTTCTTATCCCTATGAATCCTTATGGGATATGGGGCCCTCCATCTCAAGAGAATTGGTCCTTTTTCCCTCCATGGAATACAGCACCCTGGACCTAGAGTAGAGCTCATCCTGTGGCTCATGTGCGATGATCACCTCCTCATCAGGTGCCATTAGTCAAGGAGGCTCCAGACACAGCATAATCTGCACCATCCAGGAAAGATGAGCAGTCTTGTCTTACCATTGGAACTTCACGTGCTGACAAAATCTTACTCAGAATGATGGGATGTGGGCAGTGTTACCTCTGCCCCCTCATGTAACATAGTACTGCCTAGCCACTCTTTTGTTTGGAATGTGCTAAACAATGATGATGCCCTGTCTCTTCTTGTCAGCTGCAGTAAAATCAGTCTAGAAGCAGCTCCACTCATGCCTAATAGCAGTACCACAAAGTCCTCTCAGTTGGAAAAAGAGGATATGATCTTGTCCTTGGATAAGATGGCAAATGACAGTATGGTATGGAGGGTTTAATGCCATTTTCAGCACACTATTGGCTGGGCAGCATACTTTCTGGAGGAAGAACCTGAGAAGGCTCCAGGAAGATCACCAATCCATATGAAGTTACTGCAGAGAATTCTCACGTGCCCATGTTGGTTGAACCAAGACTTGAACTTATACACAGACAGAGGTGGTAAGTATGAGTGTTCTCCAAAGGCTTTAGATCACTGTGCCATCAAGGGCACTACAAGTAAAGATATTGTCGGTTTTCTGTTATATATCCCTCTTGGGAAACTTGACTGTCCTCGTATTGGCTTCGCATAGGATATCTCCTTTTGCGTCCTCTCCAGTTTCTTTTTCTTGCAAGGTGGAAACTACACAGATTATTTTTGAGATTTGATTTGTGTCACCCCTTGCATTAATGAATGAATGGAGCCTCATACATGCACCCAACTCTCACTCCTGTCTGTTTCCCAATGTGTCGAATTCCAGAAGGTTTAATTCTCTATGGTCACTGGACTCTGTCAACAAATTGTTCCACCACATCAGCAATCTAGAAAATGTATGAAGGCCAAATTTCTGGCTTTGCAAGGAGCATCAGCAGAGTAAGGGGTCAGTGTGTCTAGTTCTCATGCAAGAATATGTCTGTCATAGCATATCTCCAGTATCAAGGAGGCGCACTTGCTGCTTCATTTTATACAGAGGTCGGGAACCTTCTCCACCTGGCAACCTCAGAGAACATCACCTTCTCAGTTTGCCACCTTCTGGACAAGAAGAATGTATTACTAAAACATTCCTTATGGAATGGTTTCTACACTGCATAATAACAGAGTCCTATTTCATACTGTAGGAAAAGCCTCTTGTGTGTTTCTGTGCCACCAGGCTCAACAACAGACTTCCCTTTTATGTTCTCCAGTTCCAAATTGTACACTGTTCATATCATTTTCACCATGGTCCCAACAATCATGGTTTTATGTTCTTCACTTGTCAACTAGGACCCTATCCAATACAGGGGCTGTCTTTTACACAACGACCCTCACATTCTCTCTCCTCACTCTTGGCTCTCCTCAGGTGATATATAATATTCAAGTTTTCAGCCCATGTTACCAGTTGCATAATTCAGGCTGTTAGATCCAAGATCAGTGATGCCAGGTGGAGAATCTTTTGTGAAGTAGCATGCATGGTGATCCATGTTGGCCTTCTATGAGTTATGTTGCTGATTTCCTTTTTTTTTTTTTCAAGAAGAAAGGATGCTTAGTATGGACTATCATGATCTGTAGAGCTGCCATTTCTAACAAACTTGTACTCTGTCATTTCCATGGTATTTGGTTCAGATTCATGCCTTGATGGTCTCATTATTTTGATTCGTGTGGATTCCAGAAACCTGTCTACCACTCCTATGCTCAGATGAAATCTGATGTTTTGTAGTCTTTAACCAAAACTCCCTGTGAATCACTGAATGAAGCTTTATTCTAAGGCCTCAGATTATGGACCCTATTTTTATTCACCCTTGTGAATTGTGATTTTATTGAAAAATCAATTACCTTTGTTTGCTTCAGTACCTAGAGAGATCCCCACTCTCAGTCAAATTGGTGCTGGGGATGATTAAAATAGACTTTTATGTCTTCTTATGGTACTACGTTTCTTAATTAAACTAAAATTATAATCTTAAAGATAATAAGATTCAAGCCATCACTTGTTCATGGGCCTATTTTAATCATTCTTTATTGGAATCATTTTGGTAGCACATACTACATTCTTCTACCTCCACTATCTTGTACACAGAGTAATTTTTACTCTGTGACCCATAGATGTGGCACATCATGTGGAAAAGAGAGACACCAACATTGAGTAAAGTGTATCTTTGTCTCTCAAATGGTGAGTATATTCCATTTTTTCTGTTTTTGATCTGTATTTAGCACATCAGCCTACCCATCTGACAAATTAAGATATGCAATAGCAATGGGTTATATATTGCTGTTATTAAAATGTAATTTTTGGAGGTGGGTCAGACTTATTTTAGTTATGTAATACTTACCTATTACTATTGCAGAATGCCCTCCTCCCTCCTAACTATGACCTACTGTTGTAATAAGGATCTATGAAAAATAGGTTTGTTCTGGTCATGGGCATATAAGGTGCACAAGTGGACTATGTCTCATGGACATTTTCTCCACTCTGTGGGAGACATATTCATATCAAATAGATGTGCTTTTCTTGGTATGAGAAAGAATATGCTACACAATAGTGATGGGTAAGTATTGCATAATTAAAATTAGTTCTAACTCCCACCAACCCCACACAAATAGCTACATTTGTGTATAGTCCCCAAGAAGTCCTTCATACATTTACTATTCAAGCTTAAAAATAGCATGCATAAATAGTTACCTTATCATGATGCATTTTTTAAAATATAGTTATAACAATGTTAATTTATGCTATACACAAAGCAAGCTATTATCTTTGTACAAGTCATTTAGCTAGATTGTTGCATTTTCTTTATTTGAATCAAACATGAAAAGCAATTTATGGTTGTTGCTGTTACCACCCAGATTTAATTTTCATGTGTTGTCTTGTTGGCTGCCAGATGTATCTTGATTAAGACCTGTTTGGCTGTTGTCTAGATGTATTTTTACCACAACTATTAAATATCTTTTAAGATTGGTAGACTACATGTAAGGCACTTTAAGCCCATACAACATTTAAAAGGATGACATAAAGAGTCTGTAAATGAGGTTAATTGCCCCACCATGCAATGTTGTTAGGATACATTGTAAATATCACATAAATCAATTAGTTTTGATAACAGTTTGCAGTAATTTATGTCTAATATATTGTAGGTATGTTACTTGTATCATTTGCCATAAGTTTGTTTTCTTTTGTTTTCTTCTCAGTTGCTGTGTCCTGGATCATTTTGGATGGTTCAACGGCTGGAACTATTGTGTTTAATGAAGGATATCCTCAAACACTGAAGTGTATCAGCAGTCCTTCAAGGCCCATGCCAATAATCAGATGGTTGCTAGGCAACAAACCAGTGACAGATAATATTACCAACAGTGACATACTAGATGCAAATGGACTGCATATTTTGACCAGTGAGATTACACTTGCACTAATGAGGAACAGCTCAAATCAGAAAGTATACTGTGAGGGGTTCATTAGTGGTCAGGGAACCCCAGCAATGTCCACTCAAGTCAGTGTGGATGTCTGGTGTAAGTTGCATATTTTGTTCAATTATTTACAAATATTATAAATAAAAACCTATAGATTTTTTATGATTTTGCTACAAAAGGGTCAAGTATTTAGTGCATATGCTCACAGAAAGGGTTTATTCTGAAGTAACTTGTAATTATGTCATTCTCTTTCTGTAGTATTATCATACTACACAGGATTGCTTAACATAAATTATTGTGTCAAGGTGATATGTCTATTGCTATGACATCAAAAGTCCTTGTTTTTAGATAAAAATGAAAATAAAAAGTTCAAATTCAGAATATTGATTTTAGAGTTGTGAACTCATGTCATGAGTTTTTATTTTAGTAATATGGGAAAAACTACAGCAGATTTGCTTTCTTTTATATCTCCCAGTCATTTAAAATAGATTTTGATGTTGGGGACAGTATAAAATGTACTACCACTGAGTGTTAGCAATAATTGGAGTAACACTGATAATGCTGTAGCATTCATAAGAAGTAATTATATGTTTAAATTAATTGACTAATGGAGATGAGGAAGAAAGAATGAGACCAGAAAAACCAGCTATACAAATGCAGAAAGAAACTATTCAGTGAATAAACACAGACAGCAAAATCACTATATTGCTTAAATCAAAGATTAAGAGATCACATTTGGATGCACAGTATTTAAAAGAAAATGGATGGAGATTTTTCCCCTATATTCATCTAGTAGTTCAGCTGCCACTATATATTAATGTAAGAAACTTGATAATTGCTACCTGCCTTCTGACAAACAGACATCTTGCATGTACATTCAAACCTGTGTGGATGGTCACCTTTATATAGTGGTTACCTGGTCTCAACAATCATTATAATTTATCCCTGGCAAATGTCCTATATAAATATCATGTATATAATGGTTACCTGGTTTCAGTGGTCATTGGCCTGGTCTTTCCTCATCAAATAATGGTTTCTCACTGCTTTAAGTGGTCGCTGGAGCATATGTAAAGTTACCACTCAGTGTTTGCGAACTAAACCTTAACTTCATGATGAAGGCATTGTTTTGATAAATGGATATGCTGTGAATCAATGTGCATATATCTCTTTTCTTGCTTGTACATAATATGCTTAAATCACATTCTCAGTACAACTTAATGATGTCATTATGTCAAGCACAAAAGCAAAGAAGCTTTATCGTTAGGATGGAGGGTAGAAGCAATTAATTTGCTGGATGAAGAGAAAAATAGTTGTGTGCACAAATCAAAATAAAATCAATAATTATTTTCAGCATCAGTGATGATTTAGTTTATATTGTTTATTAAAGTGAGCAGGACACAGTAAACCTATATGGAAATGTTTTTTGAATAGAATAAAATATACATGTATTAAATATCAGTAATAATGACCTGGTGCTGTTGAATTGTTTTTGCATAAGTTAATATTTTATGGATGGAAAGCACAATAGACCAAATGATGAGAATTCACCCTCCCTCAGGATGACTTTTGAGAGAGATCTCTGGTCCAGTTACCCAATTGGCCCATCCTCAATGTTACTTATATTGAATTTGCATTTCTTGGCTTTTCTCCATGAATATATTATGTATATCTATATGCTGTAACTGACCATGATTAGTAATCAAGATATTATTGAATTCCACTTGTGACTAGGAATCAGCATATAGATGTCAGTTTAAGAAATGGGATCAGATTGCCCACCTGTCCTGTAATCTTACTTAGTTGCAATGGTATGTTGGACCTTCCAGCACAGGGAAGTGATTGGCCTTTCCCCTGCATGCTGTCATAGCCTTCCAGGTCTTGGGTCCATGGTAGAGAGGTTGATGCTGTAGTCGATTGACATCTTTCTCATATGACATGGAGTGAAAAAAAAGAACTAAGAGGGCATACCTCCCCCTAGCATCTCAGGAGGGTTGAAAGTCTTTTTCTCCCTCCTGCCATGCTTGTTACTTTGGACAGTCCCTTCAAGTTATGAGAGTAGTTGCAGGTCAACAGCCCACTTACCCTAAAGATTCCTCTCCAACAGAGAGACATTTTATCACATAAACCTGCCTCCCAGGAGCAGAGCAGGGTGGCATCCCCTTCCTTTGAGTTCATCTCCCTCCCAACCATTGGTCAAGGTGACAGCAAAGGAAGTAATATGAGGCTTCTTTTGATGAAGTGGTTTATGAGATGTACCAATTTTTGTCTGCCAATTTATGTGTCCTAAGTTTTCAGGCTCCAAGTACACTAACAATTATCTCCAGCTTGAAGAAGCACTCTGGAGCTACCTCTCAATTTGCTCTCTTACTGCTACCTCATTCTGCAATATTTAAGGAACTTTACCAAAAAAGTGAGTGTTGCTTTCATAAGCTGGAAGCTGATCATCCCACATGCACTGGCAGATAAATTTGGAAATATCACTTAAAATTAGATCTGGCTTATGAAAAAGACAAATACAAAAGCAAAAACCACAAAATGATAATTCCCGGCTGTACTTTTTCCATCGTATACTCTGGAAAAGGATGGAATACGATGGAAAAACATGGAAAACCCTGGAAAACGATGGAAAAATGAAATACTCTGCAGAATTTAGCATGGAAACCCTGGACATTGTGCATGGAAAATGCTGGACATGCCTGGAAAATGCTGGACATTTTGGACTTTGAAATTTTTCAGCATGGAAAACCCTGGAAAACGATGGACATTTTGGACTTTGATTTTTTTCAGCAAGGAAAACCCTGGAAAATGATGGACATTTTGGACTCTGAATTTTTGTCAGCATGGAAAACCCTGGAAAAGCATGGACAGTTTAGACTTAGAATTTTGGGGATAAATTTCAGCATGGAAAACCCTGGAAAAGGATGGACAGTTTGGACTTAGAATTTTGGGGATAAATTTCAGCATGGAAAACCCTGGAAAAGAACTTAGTCAATTTTCAAGATTGGTACAAAGAATTATTTTGAATTACCTAAAGAAAGAGCAGTCATGACTAAACTGCGCTGTAACACAGATTTTTGAACTTGAAACTAAACTAGTATTTCAAACCTATGATAAATATATACTGAGAAATAGAGGATACAAGTCAAATAAACAAACTAAACCATACACACACACACACTTGACCCCTGCTTTAAAAAAAAACAAACAAGTGTTGAAGTAGTACATCATTTATTGTATGTACCACATATGTAATTAAATGTTCATTATCAAAAGAACATCACTATACAAAAATGTTGGTGTAACACAAACTATACATGTATGAAAAGATATCCTGAAAAATTAGTTAAATCCTGACCAGAAAATATCTGGTGCATATAAAATCATAAATATGTCCAATCTGTTCACCACTTGAGCTTGACACTACAGTGTATAAGTATGAAATTCTGCTGTGCAATGGTGACAGCAATTTTAGTCCTTTTCATGATGATTGGGGAGAACAGTACCATAAATTGCATTTCCAATTTCAACAACAATAATAGGTTCTCAAAGACACTTGATCCTATTTTTGATGATGAAAGGAAGCCTTCTTTCTTCTCAGAGCCAACTTCATTCCAAAGAGATGTTTGCTCATAATTATTAGTTATGTACACCTGTACAGCCCCCAGTTTCACATATTTCTTCTTTATCGGAGTACAATTTTTTGCAGATCTCACAATAAAAATTGTATTTGAGATACTCCTTACTGAATTCACATTTTTCCTTCAAATCTTTGACAATTGTCAATCCTGTGTTTGCTGAAGGAAGATGCAACTGAATTAAGTCCAAAAAGTCACATATTTAGCATCTGACAAATTATGTCTTGTTGGCAAAGCCCCAAGGACAATAACATGTTCAGACTTTGTGATTTCACTACAATATATATCTTGTTATGGGGCTATGACATAAAGTGGGGGATCTGTGACATGGGATGGGTAAGACTGAGTTGCTTCATTCACCTGATGATACTGTTCATCGTCTGAACTTGATTAAAACTCTATACTTTCTTCTGAGTCAGATGAAAAACTCATGTCACTGTCACCATATCTAGTTGGTTCATCTGTTGATATTCTCATTATATTTGAAGATTAGTATTACGTACTGTCACCAATTTCATAATATCCAAGACCAACAGAACTGGATTCACCTAGATCAACAACACTGTAATGAGAAATACAAATTTTAGTGAACATGTATAATTCATATTAAAATCTTAACATTCAAACATTATTGTTTTGTTGTGGGAATTGAATATGTACAGTTAATATTACACTGTTACAGTAGTTTAGTTTGACAAATCCAATGTTAATGCATGCATCATTTAAACATGAGTAATGCAAACATGATACACAATGAATGCATGTAAATGACAAGTAATTGATACACAATAATATACTCAATCATACAAAGTACATGTGATACAACATACACTTCATAAATGTATGTGACGTTTTCAGAAAAACTACTCAAGTTTCATAACGTTTTAGGGCATTATAAGAAAAATGAAAGTAAAAATTATATTTAACATTTTAAATAATTAAAAACTGAAGTATGACAATGCATAACAATACATTATTATATCTTGTTCTGCAAGAATCAATACTGATCAGATATTTCCTGGAATTTCTGTAATTGGCTGATTTGGTTAAATATGGTGTACATTGTGCATATATCGTGTATGGTGTGTTGGATAACCCATGCAGAGTGAATGTTCTGTTCAAACACGTACATTGAATATTCTGTTTGTAAATACTGAATGATTTCACCATATACTCAGAATTTGTTGAACTCTGAAAATTCCACTTAGTGTTGTATAGTGAAATTTGTTTATTCCTTAAATTATTGATATGGTAATGAAACTGTGTTTAAGATATGAGCCATGTTAAGCTGTGAATGTACTAGGTAAGAACAAATGTATAAAGAATAATGCTTATCTTCACACAAATAAACATTGTTGTGGGAGACAGCTGCAGACATTATTTAAAATGTAAAAAAACTCTCTATTACTCCTGGAATTACCATTGTTTTCTCTTCCTCCAGTACATGGTGCTTTTAGGAATGGACTTTGTGGAATTAACTTCAAACTGCTTATATATTTTGTCCTGAACACCAGTACCTGTAATACACAAACAGCATTAAAACATTTACAGACTGATTAAAACATTAACATATCGTTCAAAAATCATCTTCATGGTAAAACTTGTGTACATTTTAATCTTGCGAAGATTAATGTGAAATTTTTCAAAATTTCTTTTTCCAGGACTTAAGTTACTTAAGTTATGATTTTACTTATATATGTAGCAGTCTGAAAATTTAGCAGTAACCTAAAGACCTTTTTGGACTAGATCTACAAATACTCAAGAAATTCACAACTTTATCATAATACCAGAGCAGTCCCTGTTTGGGTTTACATGTATCACTGGAGTTAACATTTCCAAGACTGACAATTACAAGGTTATGGCTGTTAAAATACAATTCCACAAATTAGGTTGCTTTGAAAGTTATATATACATATATATTGAAAAACAAAAATACCTACTCTAATTTTAAAACTGGTGCAAAAGGAAACTTGTTTTTGACCTTGTATATCTTTTCACATTTATTGAAATACTTGCTTACAATTTAATTATCAATCATACATATAAAGTGTTGGGCGGTTAATCATATAGTCAGTTTATACTTGGGCAAACGAGATAAAGTCGAGACTCCGTTTATTTCATACTCACCTATAATATGTGGGTGTCCAATTTGTGTTGTCTTTCCATTTGTGTTCCACACCTCGACACGATATTGCCTCTTGGTCGTAAACTTTGTCTTCTAAAACCACTTTACTGTAAACCAATCATTCCCCAACATATCCAAATCACGGCGTTGGTATCCGATGTATAGATATTAACTCTTTAGATAAATCATAAATTAAAAGAGAACAAAATGTCTGATTTTTCTGTCGAGTATTCGTCATCACGTATCGGAGTCACGTTTTTGTCACGCAGAAATAGCCGAGGTTGTTCCGTATGATGATGGCTGATGAAGCTGACTATGATGGGATATAAAATTATGTACTTATCTTTTTTAACCAATTACTACATTGAAAAAGCCGGCATATTTCGATTTCATGCGTTAGAACCAAATTTTCTGTAAAAAGAAAAAAAAAAAAAAAAAAAAAAAAAAAAAAAAACCGTTTATGTAAAGTTTGGTTCCAAATTTGGCACCGTAAAACGCTTTGGATAACCAGTCTAGAATTTGGGCGCAATTTTCGATTGGAGTGTCATTGAAATTGTAAAATATAAAATATCCCAGGATTTTAAGATGACCACTGAACCAGAAATATCACTGGTTATATGGGTGAATGATCGTCCCATTCAGGGAGGCATAATCTGTATGGCTGATGTACACTCGCCACGAAAAGAAATGAAGGAATATCGCACGGGAGAGAAAGTGATGGCGGTTTGTCGTGGATTCAAGGGATACCATGAGTGTATTATTGCGAAAATAGCAGGTAAGTCATTACTCAGTCCAGTTGTAGCAAAATTATTTGCACGGCCGCCAAGTACCTTAGCTGCGAAAGACTTCGCGTGACGTAAATTTACGGAAAGCTATTACGAAATATATCCTATGGAACAATTTCTTTTTTTTATGCTGTTTGAAGACTGATAAATTAAACGTCAAACTTGTAAGGATATTGAAAGGTATGTGTTATGTTTTAAGCTTTGTTTACATAATTGGCAACATTTTTTACTTATCCTAATGCACAATGACCAGTCATCTCGTGTCTGTCTTTCAAAAAAGTTGGTACGTGCCGGCCTTGCGAATATATATTTCCAAATTGTAAATTTCACTTTAAATTTTATTCACTCTTGATATTATTAATGATCTGACTGGTATTTGTATTTTTTACATTTTCGTTATTATTTTCCAGACAGTGTGCTATTTGTAGCAATAAGTTATATTTGTTTTAATTAATTTTAGACTGTGACTCGGAAATATACCGGTAGATCTCTTTTCCAATTAATCTTCAATTCAGATTATGGCTTGTTTCTGTCTATCCAATTTATATTCAGCCATTTCAGTAATATTTAATAGTAACTTATTGTATAACTAATAAGAATGTACAGTTGTAAACTGTTGGAAATGATTATCAATTTTCCTCACCAAAAATACTTGTTTAGTTTGTGTCCTTCAATTTCAGAAAAAAAGTGGCAAGGCACAGTTATGTAAACAACTTGATGGCGACAGCTTCATTGAAATTCTTCGATCTTTTAATTTTGAATTAAGCGAGAGGTAATACCACATTTGTTTCAAATTCAAATGTCTAGAACATTAGCTGTAACCTGGAGTTGTGTATGTAGATAAGTAAATATATCAGAAACTTAGCGCATAATGAATCATGGTGAAAATTTGGATTACATTTTTTTCTCACACCCAGCATGAGGCAGAAATATGTCAAATTTTGGATTTTAACAAAGCTGCTAGATAACTATTCAGAATGCTGTACAGCTCAGGTGAATATATTGGCAAGACACTAACTGGGGCAAGAGCCAATAATAAGCACACACAAAGCCACCTCTCCAAGACCAGTCGAGAATTCAAATAATTTATGGTATATTTTAAATTATTAACCATGCATTTTAAACTTTGTTAACCTATGACAAAATATATGCCAAATTGTAACAAAATTTTTTTATGAACTAAGGTATACACAACTACTACTTGAAACATTATAGTGTAGACGGACAATATTCAAATGGACAATGTAAATCTACTTTCAGTTTAAATGGTATAATCACAACTGCATGTATATGGTAGCCAGTTTGTGCGTGCGTGATTCAGATGTTTAGTAACGTAGCTTTAACAAATGTTTAGTCACATCGCTACGATGTCTGCAGTGTGGCAATTTATAGTGATGTCTAGCACTGGGATATCTTGCCACAGACGTGTAGCATAATGTTTCCCACCCATTCACATTATCTTGACACCAGGTTGACCAGTCCTAACACTAACCTCTTAACCGTTTACCTTATAGAGCATAATTACAAAGTGCAGCATGCTATAAATAGAGCACCTGTTACCTATTCGACTCCATACGCATAGGCCTGCCTGTTAACTGTTAAGCAGTGTAGTGTATTTTATGTTAAACAGCAATTGTAACCATTTTACATTTTTGGTACACATCTATTATGTGTGGAAAAATTTAAGATTAAAAGTCTGATTGTTATAGCTGCGTAATTATTTTTCACTGAAGAATTTTTTACGTTCTTTAAAATCTTGAGAGGACTCATTCACCGTCATGTCAGTGAGGCCGCGTGACCAATCGTAGCTGCCATTTCTCATACTTGAAATCTACAATTTGTCGTCTGCATCTACACCACTAAGTCATCTGAATTTGATAATTTATGAAAACTAATTGCTGCCTGCATCAATATCAGACCCTTTACCTAAGTTATTGAATCTTTCGTAGTTCTGATTCTAATCGTGAAAACTTCGTAAGTACTGAATGAAATCCGCGACCTCCATTTTGGAGTGTGGAGATTATGACCCAGTTACTTTACATAGCAGATATCGACCAGGGCATAAACAGTGACCACGTGATCCGATGTAATTGTCATTCACAGAAATGAATGTAGTATCTAAATGGGGGTTTTCTCCGAAGGTGGCGCTATGAAAACCAGCTTAAAATGGCTGATGTTTACAGCAGGCGTCAAAAGGCGCTTCCACGTGAATGGAGTAGAGGCGTCAAAAGACGCTTGCATGAGGTAAAGGGTTAATGCTGAGCACCAGGCAAGGCAGCTAATAGTACCATTTTTTTAATAAGTCTTTGGTATGACTCGGTTAAGGGTTCAAACCTGTGACCTCTCACACCCGTAGCAGGCGCTCTAACCACTTAGACTTAGGCCACAGGAGCAGTTAGGTAGCCAGTTTAATTTGTGATGGAAACCACAGGTTTTTAAGCCTATCAAGTTAGTCATCAAGCCAAGTGCCTCATTACAATTGCCAACCTCAGGTATTGTAAAAGTACTGTAATTGCATGAAATGTTTCAGGCATAACTCTCATTCTCTCACTCCCATCTCTCTCTCTCTCTCTCTCTCTCTCTGTATATATATATATATATATATATATATATATATATATATATATATATATATATATATATATATATATATATATATATATATATATGGGATTGAAATAAATTTGAAATCTTGCTTGATTCTATTCATTAATATACAATGATTTGTATTTCAGAAATCATGAAGGAGAAGTATAACATTGGGGAGGTGATGGTGAGACAGAAGCTTTGCGATTTGGTTAAACCATCAAGAGTACCATCACTTCCACAGACTCCAGTGGTGACAACAGAAAAATAAGAAATGTGGTGAATGAACTATGAAACAACACTTGTAAAAAAAAAATATTTTAAATTTTTTTAATTAAAATTGAGATAGAAATTTACGTGAATTTCTGTTATTTTGTTGTTAAGATTGCTTCAGAATAAATTCAAAGTATAACTAGAGTAAGAGAACATATTTTTAGAAACTCTGATGATGTTAAAGAGCCAGTAATCTGGATTTTATGACACACCAGTAGAAGTGTAGCGATATTTATGACAACTTAAGCCATGTTGTCTACTGAATACTAGTGCACAACCTATTAAGCTACCAGTGACAAGTATAGTTTTTAATTTTTGTTTCCTTGTTTAAAAGTTACTAAACATCACAGTCAATACAAGGAGTTGGTTGGGGTAATTTGGATCATGTTCTTCTTGAAATTATCATCAAATAAAAGTTGCATCACTGTTAAAAATCTCGTTTTCATAAAATATTTCAACAATTTTCAGCTAAATTTTAGTGTTGTCCAGGGTTTTCCAGCCTACCCTGGATAAAGACTGGAATATTAGTCCAAATGCTCCAGCATTTTCCATGCTAGAATTGTCCAGGGTTTTCCATTGTTTTCCATGCTAGAATTGTCCAGGGTTTTCCAGCCTACCCTGGACATAGCCTGGAATATAGTCCAAATACCCCAGCGTTTTCCATGCTAGAATTTTCCAGCGTTTTCCACGCAAGAATTGTCCAGGGTTTTCCAGCCTACCCTGGACAGAGGCTGGAATATTAGTCCAAATACTCCAGCGTTTTCCAGGCTAGAATTGTCCAGCGTTTTCCATGCTAGAATTGTCCAGGGTTTTCCAGCCTACCCTGGACATAGGCTGGAATATTAGTCCAAATACTCCAGCGTTTTCCATGCTAGAATTTTCCAGCGTTTTCCATGCTAGAATTGTCCAGGGTTTTCCAGCCTACCCTGGACATAGGCTGGAATATTAGTCCAAATACTCCAGCGTTTTCCATGCTAGAAGTTTCCAGCGTTTTCCATGCTAGAATTGTCCAGGGTTTTCCAGCCTACCCTGGACATAGCCTCTAATAATAGTCCAAATACTCCAGCGTTTTCCATGCTAGAATTGTCCAGCGTTTTCCATGCAAGAATTGTTCAGGGTTTTCCAGCCTACCCTGGACAGAGGCTGGAATATTAGTCCAAATACTCCAGCGTTTTCCATGCTAGAATTTTCCAGCGTTTTCCATCGTTTTTCATGGAATATGATGGACATTCTACAGCCGGGTACAAGGACAGGTCTTCTGACTTGCATGAAAATGGAAGCAAAACACATATTAGTAAAGACTTATAGTAAACAGTGAGCAATATTTAATTTAGTTTTATGAAATTATAAAATAATTCCCCCAACATTTAGATAACAAGTATTATGTAATGAATATCATAATGGATAAACACAGTGCATGCCATATATCCCATTTCTGGATGGGAATAGTAGGAAGAAAATATAAAAATATTTTGAAATTATAGCATTTTTTACATACTGTCAACATCTAGAGTTTCCAGTATTACTCCGAGATTTATAAAACGGTTTGAGTTGCAGTTATAAGGTGACTCCTATGCTGCATGTATCAAATTTATCAGAATTACACAATGTATGGATTATTTGAGATATAAAATGGAAAGGATATAACCTTCTAGTAATTCATGATGGGGGACAATATAACATTGTAAACATTTTAAGAGAAAGAAAACACCAAATTTGTCCATTCAGATAACTTGAAAATAGCCAAACAATACCCACTAGGGACAAAATTAGCAATACAATGAAAGTCCAATGAAAGTTTCATCCCACTGAAAAAAAAAGTGTTAAGGTGATGTTATGTGATTTAATAGCATTTGCACCGGTAAATTAATATGTCAGTTTTGTCTGTTTATATTGAACTTAGAAATAGTTATAAAATCATTGTGTATCACATTCTAGTTTTCACAGTGGTATTTCAGTAGTCAGTGTCTAATCATAAACTATGTTGTTGTATGATTGCCTTGCAGAAGTTCTTTTAAAAGTTGTTGCAAAGTTGAATCTTTATGTTCCATTACCTTTTCTACAATGTCTAAAATAAAGGGAGATTACGATGAAATTAGAAAATTAAAACTTATTTCCATGCTTCTTATAGCCTGTAGTTTCCATGCTTAACTTGTGTAAGTGATTCATATATGTTTTGCAAGACGTGCAATTCGAGTTTCAATGTTGCTAATTGTAGGAGTGATAATTGTCGTCGACATCTCCAGTCACAAAAGTAGGTTTATAATCTTACTGTATATAGTTCTAAATTTTATGCCTCAAAGTGTAATCATGCTTAAATTAATTGAAATCTCTCTGAACAGTTTTAAGTCTCCCTCGATGAGGTTATTGTTTGTTCCTTTTCCCATCTTTCGGTCTGGTCAAGTAATTGCTGGTGGCTAATGAGATTCCTGTACATGTTTCTAAATCTTGTAGTTAATTTGTAGTTCAGATTTATGGGATGGTCTATTGTCCATGATCAGTTGTCTGTCATCTGTTTGGTATTGCTACTGAAAGGATTTGTTATGAAATTTTGCACACACACATTGATCCCATGGTCTGTTTCAAGTAAATTGAAAATGGTGCAGACTGGGCATCTAGTTTTGTATCACTACTCCTGAATGGATGGTCATATGAATATCAGTTTTTCAGCACAAGATTTATTATGATGATTAGTTGATCCTAAATGAAGAATGTCTTGTTCTCATGTCTACTGTGGCCACCTTGAAAATCATGTTAATGCTACTATTTCTGAATGTTAAGTCATATCACCAGGGGAGTTTGGTTTTCATGACAAGACTTTTAATATGTCTAGTTAGTCCTAAGTAAAACTGGAGCTGACCAAATGCAAAATGCTACAACAGCAACAACCATATTGAAAGTACTTCACCTGAGCGGAAGATTCCTAAGGTTGTCTTGTTAGTCTGAATGTGCCCACCACAGGGGCCATCTTTACACTTTAATTGTTGATATTCCTCCTGACTGAACTGTCATGTCAAGATGGTTTTTAATAAAGACTGCCCAAGATGCCCAGTTCATCCTAACTAAAATCGGTGCTAATCTGAAGTCCAGTATGCCAACCACAGTGGCCATATTGAAGATCCTGAATTATTTAGTAATACTGCCACAGAGTTTTTTCTTTTCTTTATGTCCACATTGTCATAAATGAAAATGATGCCAAGCTGGCATACAATATGTAAACCACAGCAAGAAAATTGTAATAATGAAGAATATCAAAGATGGTTGCAACACTCAGCAGTTAAAAGGATCATTGTTCCTATAAGTTCTTTCCAATCACTTTAGTGTCCGTCCTTTCGAAGGACCCATTGTGATTATTTGACTGAACCCTCAATAATGAGAATGGCATACAAAGCCTAGATTTAACACTGAGAAATGTCTTCTTAATTTTGAAAAGGTGATTAAATAGGTCAACTCTGACAACAGTCAACTTCGCATTATAGGTGAATATTAATTGTAAAATATTTATGTGCAATTTGGTTTACTATTGTTCTGCTGGCACATGAAATTACTTAACCTGTTTCCAAATTGAAGAGCATTTCTTCTGCAAATTGTCCAGTTGAAATTTGTGAATGATTAGAATGCTTGAAAAGGAGCATCTTTCTCACACATCAGTAAAGTTTATGAATCTGAATTTGTTCACTTTGCGAGGACATTTAACACATACACTCTTGTTATCAATTCTGGTTTTCCTTGGGCAATTAAAAATGGCATTCCATTAAAATGTTTTATATGGAAAATGTTCTTGCTTCTATATAGTCACAACCTGTATAATAGAAAAGCCATGCAATGTAGCATAGGGATTATCATTTGTTATGTTATCAATTTTGATCTTCTTTGGACAAATTAATAATGGCATCCCTTGCACATTGTTTTTCATATTGAAAAGCTTGTTGTATATATTCTCAGCCCACAAAATGGAAAAGCCATGCAATGTAGCATACACTTCTTTATCCTTATGTCTTGTTAGTTCTAAATGAAAACGACACCAATCACACATCCAGCACAGATGTAAGTGATGTCATTATGAAAATCTTATTATAGCTACCTATTCTAACTCATTTTAAAATTATCATTTCTTATATATATCTATATTGTGTGTTTAGCTTTTGTCCATGATTGTTGCTTGTAACAGTCATTTTGTAAACATCATATTATATAACTTTTGTCTAAGATTTTATGTGAACTTTAAGATAATTTTTGTAAACATATTTACTTTGATTTAGAGTTCTGGACATTGGTGGTTCCCCTTTGAAATTTACTTGATTTCTGACAGGTTGGCTCCTAAAATTTAAATATGCAGACCTGACCTTGTTTACAAATTAATGAAAATTTCCATGAAGACAATTTAATATTATCAGAAAATAGTTGTTGTGACATGGGTCAATACTGGAATTCATTTTGAACTTTACACTTTTGAACTTGTGATGGAACTTTTAGGATTATTTGGGCTTTAATTCATAATACTGTAAGTTCCTTTTAAATTTTCACATTGTATTCTTGGGACATAAATTATTTGTTGAATTTTTCTAAACTTGGTTTCACTTTTTTCTTCTGTTACTTAGTTTAAGACCATAAAGACATAACAGAAAATATGGTACTCATCCAGGATAGAAATTTCTTTCTTTTTAGAGAAATTAAAATTGCATTTGAAATTTACATTGATTTTGTTTTGGTAAAGATTTTAATATCACATATTTGATAAATCTTGAGTGAAACCAGCATGCTTTTACAATGCCATTTAATATTGGAGAACGTTCTTTAAAATCCTATCCAGGCAGTGTTAGAGTCCTTGAAAAAGGACAAGTTCCTTGCGCTTGACAGACATTATGATCTTTCTTAAGTGAAGATGTCTTTAATGAAGAAAGAAATATTTTAGCCTAGTATTTGGTAGAAAAGAATTGTTTGGATAAAAGTGCTTTTGATTTGATTAGTAAATCTCTATATGGCTTTTACAGAAAATTAAAAGCGATGTAGTTAAAAAAAATCCAGATGGAAATAGTTTAGAAAGCTTCAGCTTCAGAAAGAAATGGAACTGCAAATTAAAAAAGATAAAGCAGGTGAAATAAAAGTGCAGGAAGAGGAAAGGGATGGGGAGAGAGAAAGAGAAGAGAGGCAAATGAAAGTGTAAGTGAGGAAATAAGGAGAAATACAAGTTCAGAGAAAGCAGAGGGAGAGATTGTGTAAAAAAGAAGAGGGAAATGCAGATGCAGAGAGAATGAGAAAAAGAAGAAAGGGCAATGCAATTTAAATTACAAGAATTATAACTGACTGACAGACAGAAAGTACTCTTCACTTTTACATACAAGTTCAGGTTTTGATGTTACCAGAAATATTAGGTTAGTACCTTTTTTAAAGAAAAATAAGTAGATCAATATTTTCCTCATTTTGAGAAAAATGATGAAAATTTGCAAGGGCAAAACAAGAGCATTGAATTTTATTATAACAAAGTGCACTTATTGACAAAGTTTACAAAGCCTGCAAGTCAGTATCTTTCTAACAAAGTGCTGATTATGATTTGGTTAAGGAATATATCTTATAGGGTCATGAATTGGTACCTGAGGCATCTCCATAAAGGTTTAGAAACTGTAAAATAAATTTCACAGGCCCATGTCAAAGTTGTGAGGACAAATAAACAAGAGAAAGACAGTATTTCATAGGTGGTGCTCAGCCAAGAAGGTTGATCAGGATTGCAATAATTTTGGACAATTCATTAATTGAAGAATTGAAAAATTGCTTCCATGGTGATGTCAATACCCACCTTGATGAGCAAAGGGTAGAAACATTGAAAAAGACTGCTCAAACATCTGGTGACTATTCCTTGACTCACATAATTTCATTTGTCATTAAGTCTTCCTCTCAGCACATTAGCCCTAACCCTAATTATCCCAGTCTCATATGAGAACTTCCAATTCTCAATCTGGCACAACATTTAGGAATCAAACATCTGTTAAGTGTGACCAAGAATCATTTTCTTTTCCTGCGTAGACTTATTGTAAGAAGATAAGGAATATTATTTCTGATTGTTACATGTTTAAAAATAAGCAGTAAAGTAAAGATAGTGTTATTCCAGGTGCTCTTATTTCAGTGAGGTCAAGGTCAGGATCATTTATTGAAAGCAATACATTTGTTTGGTCAAACAAACCCCAGTCTGATTAATTATGGATAATTATTGAACCGTTCATGTTGATAGATTCTATATCACATATTGGTCATTCTGCCAATCTTATCTATACTAAATATTAAGGGATACATGAGCTTCTCAGAGTCTTTTAATTTTTATCATGTACTTTGCCTTTGTCTGAAAAGTCTTCTTGTACTAATAGTGTTTTTATTTAGGGAATGAGTGTCACTTTGTTAATATTCCTCTACATTATGTAGATTTGTCATCAGCCTTGGTCTCAGGAAAGGTGACATAACAATGTCAACTTTACCCATCAAGGGTATTCATTTATTAATAGGCAATGACCTAGCATGAGATAGGGCTGTGGTTAATGCACTTGTAACTGACAAGCCATGTTTGGGTCATAAAGTTGATACTATTGAAAATGGAATCCCTGATTTTTACCCTGTTTATGCAGTTACTGGAGCTTTGGCAAAAAGAGAACATGAGAATGGTATTGATCAGGAAATCATTCCTAAGCTGACACATTTGTTGGTCAGTCTTTAATGAGGTCACTTTCACTTTCCTATGATCTGTTTGCTTCAGAGGGCCATTAGTGAAACTGAAGGCACACAAGTACCAGTCTCTTGTTTTGTGACAAATGGTTTTCTTATGAGAAAGTAGAGACTACCTGAGGTACCCACTGGTGATGAGAAGTCAGTGATCTATCAAATTGTTATTCCAAAGTACAGGAGATTCTTAGTTTACAAATTACATTCAGGAGTCCATAAGACTTTCAGCAAGATATCAAATCATTTTTCCCCAAAAACTTACAGGTGATAAATGTAATGTTTCTAAATACTGTTGATCTTGTCACACTTGTCAAATGGTAGGAAAACCCAGTCAGAAGATATCTAATGCCCATCTGCAACCTATTCCTGCATTTAACAAGCCATTTAGCAGAATAATGGTAGACTGTGTCAGTGCCTTGCTTAATGCCAAGTTGGGCAACCATTACTTTTGTTGACCATCACTGTGCATGCACAAGATTTCAGAGGCAATTCCTTTGAGGAATATTTTTAAAAAAAAGCCTACTAAAAGCTTTCGTCAACATTTTTTCACAGTTTTTGCCTTCCCAAATCTATCTAGTCTGATCAAGTGTATAATTTTATGTTTGGAATTTTCCAACAAGTTATATATGAATTATGCATACAACAGTTTAATTCTTCTGCTTATCTCCCTGAAATTCAAAGGGCTTTGGGAATATTTCATCAAACTTTAAAGAATATGATCTGATGATTTGGTCATATTGTTTTGCTGCAGAAAAGATTTGGCTAAAGTGTTGTTTGTTGTTAGGCAGTCAGTTTAAAAATCATTAGGTTTTAGTCATTTTGAACTAACTTTTAGACATACTGTCCGTGAACCATTAAAGTTATTAAAAGAGATATTTATTTCAACCAAAAATTCAGAAATTAATTATATTGACTATTTATCTGATTTCAAATATAAGTTGTCAAAGGTTTATGAGAGAGCAATAACTAGTCTTCACTCAATTCAGACAAAAATGAAATTAAGATATGACAAAAATACAAAAGAAGAACTTTTTGGCCTGGTGACAAAGTTCTTTTTTCTTTGCTCACACCTCAGAATCCTCAGAGGGCTATGTATTATGGTCCTTTTGCAATTGGAAAGAAAGTAAGTAACTTAGATTATATCATTAATACTCCATGGAGGAAAAACAGAAAAAAAATTCTCATATAAATATGTTAAGGAAGTAGGTTGATAGAGATAGCCCTGTTAACCATTCAGTTGGTTTAATTGTACCTGTCCTACGCAGTGGGGATGTAAATGATGGAATACAATCTGACTTTAATGACACTGGTGTAACAAGTCTTCAAAATTCAGAAATACTGGGAGAAAATAAGGACCATAAACTTTTACATATATCCATCCACAAGATAAGGGTGAACTAAGGCAGTTATTATATGAATATGAGCACTTGTTTCTGGATGTTCTTTCATGAACAAATAAATTCTATGATGACATTACAATTGTAGATTCTGCACCTGTGAAGCAGCATCATTACAGTAGTGCAAATCGGACAATTAATTTTAGGTAAAACAGAGTTTTGCCATTCTTGTATTTCATTTTTAGAACATTGTGGAACATGGTGATTTTGAACCAGTCAACACTATCTCTGAATTCTTAGTGCCAATCAGTAAAAAGCAGCTGATACAATTTTAGGATATGGCCAGATATTATTGGAAATTTTGCTCAAATCTGTATTTAATTATTGCTGAATCCCTAACCGACTTGTTGGGTAAGAAAACCAAGCTTCATTGGTCCAATAAATGGCAGGAGGCTTTTGGTAAATTAAAGTCCATACTGAAGAGTGCACCATTTCTAAATGCCCCTCTAACATGTTTTTGTTTTTTAAAAAGTTTTGATTTTCCTTCTTTCTGTTATTTAGTTTTTGATCATAGAGCCATAAAAACACCCTTTGCCAGCAAACATATACTGAAAACATCAGTATCACTACTCTGTCTGTAAGGCTAAACTCCTACAACTTTTAATTATAAGGAATCTGTCAATGAGATAAATGCCCCTCGATGGTTTTTGTTGATTAATCAGTATCAGAGAATAATTTCCATTTGAAATATTCACAGTTATGTGATTTGTATCACTTGCTGTAATTTTAATTTCTTTTGTTTTCCTTTAAGCTAATATATCAAGAGTCTATTTTGATGGTTCAACAGATGGAATAATTGTGTTTAATGAAGGATATCCTCAAACACTGAAGTGTATCAGCAGTCCTTCAAGGCCTATGCCAATAATCAGGTGGTTGCTAGGCAACAAACCAGAGAGTATACTGTGAGGGGTTGATTAGTGGTCAGGGGACCTCAGCAATGTCCACTCAAGTCATTGTGGATGTCTGGCCTAAGTTGCATTATTTAATAAATTATATATAAATATTTTTAAAGAGATCCTATAGATTTCTATGATTTCTACCACAGAAGGCTAATGTATTGAGTACATATGCTTAGATTAATAATCAGGGGTCTAAAGCTGTTTCCACTCAAGTCAATGTGGATGTCTGGTGTAAGTTATATATTTTGTTCAGTTATTTGCAAATATCTTAAATGCCACAAAAAGGTCAAGTACTCAGTGTATATGCTCGGAGAAATGGCTTATTTTGAAATAAATTACAATTAGTTGTTCTCTTTCTGTATGATATCATACTACATTGGGTTGCTCTAGCATCAGTTAGTGTATTTTGATAGAATTTACTTGTTAGCAACTTGCCAATTTGTTGAGTTGAATCCATACTTATGGATTAGAGTGAGCATGCTATTTTAATCAAGTATTTAATATCAGTAATAATAATCTGTTGCATAGATTACCCATTTCCAGATGTAATCAGTGATATGATCAGGATTAATTCTTTCATAGGGTAATTTTTTAAAAAGAGCAAAAGATCTCATCTGCATTAATGTTCATTCTTTTTCTGGTTGCAGTCATTATATAGCTGCCTGAATATACATTGACCTGAAAATTGTTGTTGTTTTGAGATATGTATCATGAAGTGAGTATGTTCATTATATGTATTGTTTTTACCATGTCAAATTATTCTTACATTAATCTCTGGAGTTTTTCACCTTCTTGGTTACATTTTTTCCTTCATGACATTACATTTAGGTTATTCCCCAACATGAGCGTCAGCTTAACTGTAACTGTGTTTTGATTTCTTTTCATTTTTATAACTCAGGTAAATATTTTTTTAAACATTCCTGTCCTTGTCCCTGCAAACTCAACATGATTCTGTTCAATTGTTCTAATACTGTAACATCAGAAATCAAATGCCAATTTAAGCTTCCTTCCTTTTGATGTATTTAATGAACACTTTTGATCTTGATCACATTAGGGTAGTCTTACTAAGATGGTTTTATTGGATGATTTTCATCTTCAGTATTTAGTAATAGTGTTTGTTATGACTATGGTCATAAACTAAGTTAAAGAAAGAAGCAAAAATCAATAAGTTTTGTAAAACTTAATAAATAATTTAATTATCATAGTTATAAATGAAAATATAAGAGGAACTTACACTATTATGAATTGAATCCAAAATAGTCCTTAAAAGTTCTATTTTTGTCCAAAATGATCAAATGTTCTGAATGAATTTTATATAACAATGGCATGGCCCAGAACCACTTTGAATATTTCACAATAATCCCAAAATAATGTCCAATTAGCACTAATTGTAATTCCAATGTTAATCATATCATTTATATTTAGATGACTAGCTGATAATTGTAAATAAAATATATGGTAAGCTTTCTTTGACAGGTCATTAAATAAAATTAGCCTCATCTTTATGTTTTATTACAGAAAAATTTCCATTTGACAAATAATTATTTGAATAAAAATAAGTGTTCTGAAATCATTCACATATGTTGGCTTGTCAAACATTGTTTTAGATGAATGTCACTGATTTCAAGGTGAAAACTGGATGAAGTGAAAGTGGAAATAAACATATAAGTGAACACAACATTGTGTAGAGAAAAAAAGAAAACGAAACAAACTTGGCAAACACAACAATTGTGTAGAGAAAGAAAATAATAAACAAACTGTGAATTTATTGATATTATAACAACTCTATGATCATAACCTATGTAACAGAAAAATGCAAAACTAACAAGTTTTTAAAACTTGACAGTTTAATTATCAGTGTTATAAAACGAAAATTTAAGAGGAACATACAGTATTATGACCAGAATCCCAAAAAATCCTGAAAAAATTCCATCAAAGTCCACATGAAGGAACTCTTCATATAATTTTTTCATCCAAGAATATACTGGTCTGCCAACAGTCCTGAAATGTCACAATGGCTCAAAATAATATAGCCCGATGAGTAAATTCTGTAAACAACTAATACATAGTGATTATTTTCTCAGTGTGTGTGGGTTTTATATTAGGATCAATATCAATAGAAGTAAACATTTATTTGGGTCTGGATCTAGGGATTCCCTTATAAAATACATGGCCTACCTGATGCGTACCATATTTTCTATAGTCATTTTAGCAATAGACCTTCTAATTATAAAAAAGATTTTATTTTATATTGTAAACATTTGCAACCTCGAAGAATAGAATTTTTGATTTAGCAAAATAAATTCCTTTCTTTTAAAAAATGCTAATTGAGAACAGTTGTATTATTTTTGCCTCCAGTTTTTTATTTTGGCTGGAATTTATTTATTCAAACAATTGAAGTTATTCTTTGGTAATACAGAAGGCTAAAAAATAACATTCTTGGAAAAAGATACTTGGATTCATAGTGAAATTACAAATAAGGGTGTTTCTGAATTGTATTATTTTGATTTAATAAGAGCATGATGGCACAATATTATGACAAAGGCCACCACAAGAACATCAACACTTCCAGCACTGGATTATTATTTTGGAATACCACTAAAGTTTATTCAGAACTTTAATCATTAAGACATCCATTAGCAATTCTATGATTATTTGGCATTTAGTAACTTCTTCTACATTTTTCACTTTGTATTATGGGTAAATAAATCATTTGTTGAATTTTATGAAGCTTGTGCCTTTTTACTCTTTTCTATTACCACAGAGTCATAATAGTTTTAATCCATACATATGTGTGCAGGTGCAATTTGGATTTTAATGTATCTTTAAAAAAATTTCATTCATATCACTACAATGCCTGCAGTCTGGCAGTTTACAGGGATATCTAGTACTGGAGCATTATGCCACAGACATGCTGCATCATGTCGATTCCAGTGATATTATCTTGACACCAAGCCAACCTGAGTCGTAACACTAACCTCTTATTGCCAAGTGCCAATTGAGGAAGCTGCTGTTATCATTTTAATTAGTCTTTGGTATGACTCAGCTCGGGTTTGAACCTGCAACCTCCTGCATCCAAGGCATATGCTCTAACAATATATAATTTTAAATTCATATAGTGAATAACATACTTTCATCTGAATGTACTTAATAATTTATCCATTGAAAGTTTTGTTTCTTTATTGTGATCTTTAAATTTCTTCTGTAATCGAGATAATTCAGCCAAATCTGGTGCAAATTATTCAGGTACTAAAGATTAACGTAAATTTAAATCTGCGTGTACTTCTAATATACCAACACATTTGTGTCATCTTTTGCTATTCAACTTGCTTCAATGGCTTTTATTTGCTTATTTTTTCTTATTTATAGCATATGACAGGCACGTATTGACAAAAGTTTCTAAACTGAAATGTTTCAACATATTTATAATCATCTATTCCAATTCCTGATCCTATTCAATTTGAATACAATTTTGAAATTTTGGGCTTTAGTAATGCTTTCAAATAAATCCATGTGCTTACAAGGATGAAAATTGTTTCCTATATATTTTGGTATAATTACTTTTGCTTCTATGAACCTATCATTTTTGGATTTATCTGCAAATTCATCTAATGACTGACCCATAAAAGAAAACCTATCAACAAATTTATTTTTCTTCTAGTTTCATTTCCATTTTTTCAAACATATTTACTATATAAATGAACATTTTCACTTCAAACTAACTAGATGATGTGTGCAAAACAAGCCTCCGAGTATTTTCAAAGGAGTACTGATAACAAGCCTATGCTATAATGGTTACGGTTAGACAGACAATATGCACTGGATGCACAATAGACAAAATTAAGTATATTTTCCCATTTTTAGTGTGGTAAACCTGAGATCACAGTTCACATGTGGGAAAAAGAAGCCAGACTTTTAATGAGCATATTTTGGCTACTATTAATCGCAACTTAAATTATAAGAGTACAATAAATGGTACATTATATGCCTTTCCCATGTTTAGGAATCTTATTTTGAACATTTCTCCACAAAAACCACTTTTTTTTCAATCAGAGTGTTATGTATATTTAATTTGCATTGTGTGTTTGTAAGTTCTTGTCTAAATCTTTCTATTTCGTTATATGCCATGGATTCAACCTTGTCCAATATCAAGTTCTTTGTGTACCTGACCAAAATCATTGATTATTTTTTTATTCTGTAAGCAAATAATACATAGCTTATATTTAATATGTGTTTGGGTTTAATGGTAGCATCATTATTAATAGTGGTAAACATATGAATCAAGGACAATGTGTTTTCCATGTTCTTTATTATAATTTTAGAAGCAGACTTTCTAATCATAATTAAGAATTTATCTTGTAATGATGTGGGACCTTCCAGAATGAAATATTCCATTTGGTATTATTTTTTTTTAATTTCAGAAAATGCCAATTGTGACCTGAGGTGAAGTAGAGGACTATATAATCTTGTTTCTCTAGAAATTATGTATTCATGCTTTAAGATCTGAACAGAATCAGTTGTATTGCTGTGTGCAGAGTTAAATTTGGGTTGGAACTTATTTATACAAATTATTTATTGACTGGAAATTCAAAATGCTCATCATACAAAATATTCTTAGAGACATTTACTGGGAATTAAAGTGAATACAAACAAAGATGTATTCTTGGATACTATTACTGTAATTCAAGAAAAGGTTGTTGACACATCTCAACAAAACATGCCACTATATGCACACCAACACTTCCAGCATTGGATATATTTTGGAATATCACTAAAGATTATTCAGAACTTTATTAGCCCTTGTGTTAGTAATTCTAAGATTTTCTGGGATTTAATTTGCAACACTGAAAAACCATAAGTTTTTTTTTTTTACGCTATCACTTTGTATTCTAGGAGAATAAATTATTTGTTGAATTTTACAAAATTTCTTGCTTTTTGCTCTTTTCTTTTACTTGTTTAAGACCATAGAGTCCTGACATAGAGTACCTTAATCTTCTGACCCCAAAATTTATTAGTCTACTTGCTTAGACCATGTGCAAGACACCCACAAAGTTTGGGCCAGGTTTGTTTTGTAGAACTAATGTTTCTGTTTGAAAACTATTTCTCTCGTTTCGATCAGTGACCTTGATCTTTAACCCTTTCATATCAAAATAACTACTCTTCTTCATTGCAAGACATCCACAAAGTTTGTTTATGTTGTGTTGAACTGTCATTATACAAAAAACATTTCCTTTAGTCACAGTAACCTTGACCTTTGACTTTCTGTCTCCAAAAAGAATTACATTCTTCAATGCATCAAGTGAAAGTCATCCACAGTCTGCTAACTATCGAAAATGGTGGAGAATTGAAGCTTTTGTGCAAAAAACATTGTTTTTTCTCTCAGTCACTTTGACCTTGACCTTTCATGTCTGAAACTGATTAATTCTTCATTACCCAATTTCAAATTATCCACAAAGGTTGGTAACTGTACATAGTGAAGAACATGAGTTATTGTGTAGAAACCATTCTTCTTCTTTCAGCCACTGTAACCTTGACCTTTTGCCTGCAGACTCTGAAATTAATACCATTCTTCCTTACTCCATATACAAATTTCCCACACAAGATGGTAACTGCAAATAGTGGAGAACTTGAGGTATTGTGCATAACCTTGTTTCTTCTTTCAGTCACAGTGACCTTGATTTTTGTGTTTGTGAGCCCAAAATCAACATAGTTCTACCTTACTCCAGGTGCAAGCAATCCACAAATTTAAGTGTAGATGGGGGACAATTATAGTTATTATGCAGAAACTAAATTGGTAAACAGACAGAAGGATGGTCATAAGACAATACACTTCACATTATGGCTGACATGCATGTAAATATGGAAAGAAACTTTTTTTCTTCCCTTTGATATATATTTCATTTAAATTTAAGATGTTAATTCAAATTTGGAGTTGTTGATGGTACACATCTTTTATTAGAACAATGTTACAGCAACAGGTAACTGCAATCTCTAGCCTTAGTAAGTACACGTGTTATGTATGGCCCAAGAACACAGTATCTCTCAAAATTCCTTTGATAGCAGGGTTAGACAACCAACTGGCAGCCTCATTTGCATATACAAATTGGAATGGGTGGTATGCGAGTGCTCAGTGGAGTTTGCAATCTCCAAAGTAAGTTAGTCCCAAGGTTACAGTCCTTTTGCAAAATGAATGTCATACAACAGTATTGGATGAACCACGCTAAGAAAAATGTTTGTTCTTTTATTGAGTTAAATGATATTTATTTTGTTTATAATCTTATTTGACTCAAAGTTGAAGCAAAATACTTCTATGAAGCAGTGTTTCTAACATCTAAAATTTTGACTTCTCCATGCCACTTTTATTTATTTTCTGATAACTATGCCTTAAACTTGTTAGTCTCCACCCTAAAATTTAAGTCCAGTAAGAATCCTCATCATCAGCTACTTTTTCAAAGTCTCTCTCTTGTGGATTATTTGGTTAATTGATAAAGGTTTATATCAACCACCAATAAACTAAACATTGTTCTAATAAGTTCTGTTTGGAAATAAAATGTACATGATTAAGTCCCCCTTCATTGATCTGCCATATTGTTACTTACTTGGTACAGCCACTCTATGGATGGCACTGGGTAAGTGCAGCTTGTTGTTCTACACTGAATAGTAACAGACGTAATGCCCAGATCAACATTCACGTCAGGTGTTTGAATTAAGTCAAGTCCTCTGGGAATAGCTTCAATGACAAAAATACATGAATTGATTGTGGTGTTTGAGCAGTAGAACAAACAAGTGGACCAAGTGTGCTTGATATTGCTCATTTGAATAACTGATGAATGAAACTTTGTGAAATTAAAATCGTACAAGCAGTGAAACTAGAGAGTGAAAAGAAAACTTTGGATCACTTTATTGCCACGTCGTCTATTAGACCTACCAAGATGAATGTTTCAAGTTTAATGCCAAAACAAACAGAGCAAAACTGGATTGGTTGCTTGGGATATAGATTTTAAGTCCATTTAAATTTACTGAAAGTGATCCACAGTTTGCATTACTTAATTATATTCCTATGAGAAAAGACTCTGTTGGTAATACTACACAAAATGATGTTTTACAATAGATATACACTCTTATGCAATTAAATAACTTGCATTTCATGTAACTTGCTATAACTTTGTACTGACAACAATCAACAAACAGCATGCAATAGAAACCATGGAAACTGAATCATGCCTCTTAGCACATGCCAAAAAGGCATAAAAAATAATGGGAGAAGTAGCAAACATCTAAATGAGCATGTTAACTAATGCTGTTACCAATTAACAAAATAAAGTGTGGACTAGCCACAACATTCATTAAAATCTTCATGAAATGTAGTGGGTTTTTTAAAATACCTTTTTACTCTCAGGAAATGTCTATGCATCTCATTTTAAAACTGGAGGATCTGTATATTTGGGTTAATGATGGTAATTAAGTTTCTAAGCCGTTCAGAGTTAAAGCATTGTTATTTGTCTTTATCACAGGCCAACACTACCAAACATAAATCTAAAATAGTGTGTACCTAGCAACCAGAAAACCACCTGTCCTCTCATCCTGACTTTACTGTGTACTCACTTCTGGGCCGAGTAGATGCAGATTGATTCCTTGTGAATAAATCTGAATGCATTTTGTACCCTTAACAAGCACTGGCAAGTTCAACATCACTTAACATTTGGTGTGGACAACTGTAAATAACATTTCTGCATACTTTTATACTTAGTACATTTTGTTACGAGTCTATGCTCTTAAAATAAGTAACAGAAATGAGTGAAAAGCAATGAACTTTGTAAAATTAAAAAAATAATTTATTTCCCTAGAATACAAATTGAAAATAAGAAAAGAGCTTAATGGTATTGCAAATTAAATCCCAAAATAATCTTAGAATTACAGACACAAGTTTTAATAATTTAAAGTTCTGAATAAACTTTATAGACATCCAAATTAAGTCCTATGCTGAAGATGTTGATGTGCCAGTGGTGGCCTGTATTGTGTTGTTGTACCAACAGTCTTTTTGTTGAAACACAGTAAAATAATTTCAGTTTTAAATTCGCTATAAATGTGAATGTCCCTGTTCAAGAATATTAATGTTTTCTGAGCACTCTTTATTTCCAGAGAAAATACTCACTGAATTAAATAATATTAAGAAAATAATTCTAGCCCAAATGAACACCAAACACAACAATAATACAAATTGATTCTGCTAGATCCTAAGCATGAAGGAATAATCTTTCCAGTGACAAGATTATACAGTGCTAAATTGACCTCAGGTCACGATTAACATTTTCTAAACAAAACAATTACCTAATTACCTTCTAGAAAGTTCTTATGGTTTAAATATTAGTTATTATTAGAAAGTCCATTACATGTACTAAAATTATAATATATAACCTGGATAATGTCAGGCACACCAGATAAGCTGTAGAGGAATCCCAATAACCTAGACACAGACCCTAAAATAAACATACTTACTTCTATTAATAATGATCCAGTAATAAACCCATACACACAGAATAGTTTAGCAATGTACTAGTTGTTTAAAGAACAAAATTTTAAAAAATCTATAATTCAGGTCAAGTAGAAAATAAACTTGATTTTGGACAAGGTTAAGACGAACATACAATGTCACATTTACAATAGCATATAATGAAATAAAAAAAAATATTTAAAAAAACTATCAAACAAACAATACAAATTACATATACATAACATTGTCTAGAACATATCACAAAAGAAATGACTTCATTTTCTACACAAATATCAGATATAAGCCTGAGACTGAAAAAGGGAAATACAATGAAGATATTATATTGCACAATTTCCAAACGGTGTTCACATTTACGTTGATACTATCAGTAATTAAGACATCATTTTGATATGGAGAAAGATTCTCTTTAAAAAAGTTATCATAAATATTTATGAGTCAGATATATGAAAACTTGAGAGACAAAATGTCACATATTTAGGGATTTTTCATCTAGTCAGGAACTGCTACAGTTGCTATGGTTGCCTCCAGGTCACCTATATTTTCAAGTCTGAAGTTTTATTGAAGGGAAGATGCAAGAAGATATTGCTATTATACATGTGTGTAATTACTTTTTGAAAGAAGAATGTTACCAACTTCGATTTGAAATAACTAGGTTAAGGATCTTAGTAAATTCACACCAAAATTTTACAAAATCCATGCTGTTAAAATCTATTTATGAAGAAGACAATTTCAAGACAACAGCTCACTTGGTGAAATCTCACACAAGTTTTTAACTCTCAAGAATGCTTGCTTAATTGACCAAAACAGAAGTTAGCATGTGTTATCTATGTATTGTATGTATTGTCCGTTGAGGGAAAGAGTTGGGGCCTACCTATTTTATTTTTGTAAATAACATATTACATAGCTAATTTTTGTCTATAATTGTAGATTATGTTTTAAGATTATTATTATTTGTAGGTAAATATGTGTACTCAGATCTGAGTTCAGGACATTGGTTTTCCCTTCAGGAATTCCTGGCCCACCTGATATTTACCATGTTCTTTATTAAAAGTTTAGTAACAGACCTGATCTGTTTGACAAATTAAAATGTTCTAGAAATGAATAAACCTTTGACCCTCATTCTGGTCCTCTTATTGTGTCTTAGGTTTTTATATAATGGAGAAGTAAGCAGAATCTTTAATTTCAGGTTGTGTTCATGTGTAATTTGGGAGGATTTATTTAAATTAGTCTTTGAAATTACAAAGTGTTCATTAATAATTTATGATTTAATCATGATCTGGGCAATATTTTCAATTCATTTAGCAACATTTTGGATTAAAACAATGTGATAGATCAAGACTGTTAGCACATCAACATTATTCCAAGTTATCAGCACTTTCAAGATTGAAATGTTTTCATAACATTAATAGAATTCATTCTGAATACTCTGTACTTTTGGGCAGAGTATTCAGAATGAATGGAACTTGTTATGGAACTTTTAGAATTATTTTAGATCTATTTCACTGATAGCTGTTCTTCCAGTATTTTGTGTTTATTCCTTGCTGACTACTGTTTGGTTTTAAAGACTCACATTTGTTTGACAGTTTATTTGCTTTTGCTGTCATTTGTGCAAGTTCCTGTTTAAGAAATTTGTTTTCCCTCATTAGGTCTGTTATGTCTTTTTCAATGCTTTTAATCAGTCCTTGCAGTTCAGATACTTCTTTCTGAGTATCAGCCTTTATGATGGGGGGCAATACATTATTATTGCTTTCTCTAGCTAACTCAGCTGAAATTTCCTCACCACTTTGGTTTTCAGTTTCTGGTTCCTGAAGGAAGGAAGATAATAGGTGAATTTCACCAGAAATATTTGGTATAACCACAATTATTTCTGTGTCTAAATTCCCAACAGGAGAGAGTTGCACATGACCCTTTGTTAAATAACAGTAGACCCACTAGAGGCTAGCAAATACTCATTTCGGATGCTAATGGCTTACAAAATAATCTGATTGTTTCCATGATAACATGTTTCAGAATTCATGTCTGGAGATAGTAGTTGAAAATTAGTTTCAGACCATTCATTATAATTAGGCTCCTGAATAAGTAAAGTGTTTGTGGAACTATGAGATGGAACTATAAACAGTAACTGTAACTTCGCAGAACTGCAGATATATGGGTTAATTCATAATTTTGATGATCAGACTTATTTAGGAGGGGGAAAACACAAAAATGAAAGAGAAAGAAAAGCAATTAAATAAAGACAAATATTAGCTCCTGTCAGAAATTATGAGTTTAAATATGGCAATACTGCTTCAAATAATTTGCTTCAAGGCATTTTAACAGCAGTGCAGGAAGACATTATAAATATGAAAACAGAAATGTTCATACTCTGATAGAAGAATCACAAAAGTACATCAGTGAAATAAGCAGCTTATGAAAATAAAGAAAATGCCCAGAAAGAAAATAATAATTCCAAACCCATTCAGAATATAGGCAAAAGAACATACAGTCCCTCAAACTACTTGGAAAAATCTTTACCAAGAACTGTCACAAATAGCAATAAAGTATCTTCTCACCTTAAACCAAACAGCTTCAGATTTCATAATACACTGGATTCTGCCAAAGACATCAAAGGACATGATAATTCCAGAACAAACACTCTCAAAATTGGAGACTCCTTTATTACATATGTTAATGAAAGAGGTCTGAAACCTTGGGTTCAAGCTAAGTGTGGATCTGGAGCAAAAACTGGTCATATATTTAATGCCATGGGAAAATCGTATTGACCAGATTGAATTCAATTTTATAACATCCTAATCAACATATACTTGGATAATCTTAACTGTGCAGCCTTTTTATGCAGTGCATAGCCAAGAATTGACACACATTCATGAGTTGAATGCTCTAATTGAACATCTATATCATGTTAAGCATGGATTTGTGACCAAGTCTTGATTAGTCCTGGAACACTTAATGTCAAAAGACAAAACCCGTCTAAATAAGAAGGTTTTATTCCACTTTCTCCATGCAATAAATGAGATTTTGTTGATACTAAAGGATTGCTATGACGCCTCTAAAGGCATAGAAATGAGGATAAAAAATTCATGATTGGGACCATGCATACTGTTCTAGTCGTAATTAGAAATCAAGATGTTTCTACTGTTTTGAATGAGGGTATAATGTGCAATCTTGCAGGCATAAACAAAATACAGTGTCACGACTCACTCACAATATGGACATAAGGCAAAACACTGAAATGATTGACTTAAATATGCAGTATTAGGATAGTGGCAATGAAGAATGGGGCCAAAAGTTTAACAACCAAACACATTTTTCCAGAAAATGCCCAAGGAATTACCTCTGGTGCAATCCCATTAAGTGCCTTCATCAACCAATGTTACTGCTGAATGTGTTAACATTTCAAAACTTATTACAAAGTCTTCTGAAAAAACTGTTGGTCATGGTCAAGGATACTGTATAGAAGAAAATTTAGAGGAATATCATGGTTCATGTATTGATAGTGAAAATATTAATTCAGATATTCCATATCATTCATCTCAAAACCATCAAAACTCAGAATTCTCTCAAAATCAGTGGCTTAAGCAAAAAGGTCTAAGAATTTGCCATAGAATCTTACATGAAGTTTTTCATGATGATGAACTTAAAATTGCTACCTACTGTTTTCAAAGAAAACACAGGCTCTTCCAAAAGGGCCATGGACTTCTCGTTTACATTAAAGATGGCATTTCATTCAAATGTCAATATGATCTGGAGGAAATTGGTATGGAAATAATCTGGCTAGAAATGAGACATAATGACCAAAAACCATTTGTATTAGGCTGTGTATATACCACCAAACACTGACAATACTTGGTATACTTTATTTCAAAATAAGCTTGAAAGTCTCTATTTAGAAAACAAAGAAGTCTGTTTAGTGGGTGACTTCAATTACAATTTGCTTATTTGACACCAAACCTGGATTAAAACTTTGAATTCCCAGAATTATCAAGAGCTAGCACATGTACCCACTAGGATAACAGAGGTATCTGAAACACTAATTGATCACATCTATACTAACAATGCTGAAAATATTATAGAAGCTGTAGTTCAACAACATTCTATGAGTGATCATTATCCTATATTCTGTGCATGAAAATTAAATAAAAAACATAAACTTTATCATCACAAATATATCAAGTATCAAATGAAGAAAAGATTCAATTCACAGATATTCCACTCAAATATCATTAGTATTATGAAAAGGAACCCTAGAAAACTCTGGAAAACATTCAATGACTTTAGGGGCAAATTTGTCAATAACCTGCCATTTACATGTATCAGTGTGACCCTACTATAGTACGCTCTATTATAACATGAATTAGGATATAACATGATTGTGGTGTGGCTCCTGACATTTCACATGCATGTACTATCTTGGACATTAAAATGTATTATTTTCTTCTTAAAAGTATGAAAAATAATGAGTGAAAAGTTTATTCTGGGTTTGTACTGGGCTTTGTTAATGTTGCAAATTGCAACACGTTTTCCTTATTGGTGACAAGATATACCATCTGGCGACGTTTTTGGGACAATATTTTTGACATTTTAAACTTATATAGGCAACCTTTGGTTTTGAGTGGATACATTTAATAATGGAAGCTGCAAACTTGATATAAAATGCACTGGAATCTGTCTGTTATTACATAAACAAATTCTTTGTTCATACTGACAAGCACATTTTATATTATAATCTGCTTATGCTGACATCTGGCTTGAGTTACCTGTATGCTGTGATATATTCAAATAGTCATGCTACTGGACCAGCTACAATCAACCAACCTTTAAAGGTAGGAACAGGAACAACAACAATAGTCAAAATGATGGCTAATTTTATTTATGTACCCATAAACTTCAATGAAAACTGATTACTTTTGAGGTCATGCTTCTGTATAAATAGTAAGCAAATGAAAAAAAATCAGTCTCAATCAATGTTTTACAACTAACTGATGTTACCACCAGAATAATAAATGGGAATTCATTTGGTCCTCTAAAGTTATTCTTTAGCAGTGACTTAAATCAAAGCAAACTGACTACAACCTTCAATAAAAAAAAGAAAGCACCTTTCATCAAATGAAGTCAGCACCAAACTTCAATACCTTTATTTATTCTTTAAATAAAGTTGTTATTGTTATTATTATTATTATTATACTGCAAGTTCATTTTTTAATTTTCACTTTGTTTTTGAGGAAAATGAAATATTTGTTAAATTATATAAAACTTGTTTGTTTTTCCCTCAGTTCTGTTACATAGTCTAAGATGATAGAGTCATAACAGTATGAAAGTTGGTGAAAATCAAGATGGTTGTAATTCATCTTTTAGATGTAAGAAACTGACATTTATCTTGTAAAGAGTAATTACATACTGAAATAAATATCTGCTTGCATCTTTACTTTGGTGTGACAAAGCATTATTAAAACTGCACTGTCTGAAAATATTGGTGATCTGGGATAAGGATAATAATGCCTGACCAGATGAAAATTATATAATTTTGATATCCTTTGCCTCTTGATCTCTCCCAATTATCTAACTCATACAGATGTATTGAAAACAAAACTTTACTAAACCCAGATTAATGAGGGTTTCACTGTAAATGCAAATACTACTAGGAAATAAGAACAACTGCAATTTCTCGAGCTACAATCTTTATTTTATTCTATATGTTTATCTAATGTGTCATGTATTAGACCATAACATTTTCATTATTTTTAGCCATTTTAGTAACAAGCTTGCAGTAGGTACATGTGGTTCTTCAGTAAAAATATCAGCTGTGTAGTGAAGTGTATCGTGTTGAGTATAATGACAACAGGGACAAGTAACTATTGTAACTTACTCATCCCAGGGATGAGTGCTTCGGAAAACGTTTTAATATATGAAAGACATAAAATGATGAATATACAAGCAATAAAATAAAAGTAAACATTTTAAGCATTTTTATAAAGAGTCCCAAGTTTAGGTTTTAGTTTTATTGAGCAATGACATGTACATCAGAAAATCACAAAAAATAGCTGCCTGTTTTTAAAGCTCAACACAGCAAATTTATCCCCAGCAATACATAATATAGATTATATATTAGTTTACTTTTACAAAAAGCTTTTGTTTTTATTTTATAAGATATATTCTTCCTCTTCTATTAACACCATTCATAACTTGTTTGATTGAAATTCATTTGTGCTGTATTTTTCAATTAATTTTGTCTGTTGTTATGCTTTACAAGGGGGAGAACCCTTCACAACACACATCCTGTGATTCTCAATAGTCCTGATTATAGGTTACTCACTTGGTAAAAGGCTGATTCGGACCAAGCTTATTTGGCCCATATTATGAGCTGATTTGTACCATACGAAATATTATTAAATTTCATCCGAAATTTAAATGTGACATTTACATTTGTTTAAAACATGATAGTTTTCATTATTTTCTGGGTACATTGACCAGTTTAAACAAAAGCCCTGGTTGTATACATGATAATGGGACTGTTATCTATAATGAAATGAAATAACGTAAAACTAACATTGTCCATAAATGGTGCCAAGTTGGTATGTCCTGAGTTTATCATCAGATACCATCTTAACTTAAATTATCACCTTTTTTTAATTACTCTGCTTGATCATTGCATTCCTAATTTAACTGCAAACACTAACAGTGGGATCATTTGACCATGAACAAAGCCACTAAACCCAAAGCATAACTGGATCAATTTATATGCATTGCTGTTTGATAATGTTTATCAAGGCCTGATTTATGAAAAGTTAACTTTATATTTTCTTTATTGAAACATTGTACATTAATTTTGGTCTAACAAATCTAAATGCAATAGCTCATATCTATTTTATTCTGACTTTTGCTATTAACACTCTGATGTAAATATTGAAGGCTGAAAATCAACCTTTTACAATCACTAACTATACTTGTGTTAACAGTAATAACTACCAAAATAAATCTGGTACATGTATTCCATTGGTTTTCTTTTAATATTTCATATGGTCTGAATCAGTCATGGTCTGAATCAGCCAGTACTAACTTTTCTTGCCTTAATATGCAAATTGCTAATTTTGCTTCCACACAGGTAGGAAAGTGAACCAGTCAGATGAAAGATTACCTAATTACCAAGTGTTCTAAAGCACATACCTTTATCAAGTCCTGCCATCTCGCCTCTGTCAATGTGTGTTAGAGTCTTGCACTCAGCCAATGTAAGTATGTGAGAAAGCTTGCCAGCAGCACATATTTCAAATAAAAATCAGTAAAAAAAATGTAGATTTGTGGCTTCCAATGTGATAACAATCTCAGCCAATCAGATACAAAATGATCTCATTAATATAACTGGATCTCACCAATTCATAAACTCCTTGGAGTCCTTAATGGTCTTTGCATATATTCCTGGTTTGTTCCAAATTGGAACAATAATCTTGTATCCCATAGTGGAAACAGAGATAATTAGATGCAAGATCCTCTCCTTAATATATACAAATTGAGATTTTATTGCTATAAACTCATATTCCAAATTCAATGCTGACATGACTTTCTGTTCAGTAAGAGTAGTTATAAAAAAATTTTCAAGATGGCTCCATGGCAACCATATTTTAGGTTTTAGGTTAATTAGGTTTTAGGTTTTAATTTTGTTAGCTAATCTACTTCTTTATATCTTCTCTCCCCCTCTTCCTTGTTTCTTCTTTCCTCCTCCTCTCTTATCCTTCCCTCCTCCACAATGGCTTCCGCGGCCAGTTCATTTAATATGCGCCTGGCATATTCCAGATGCACATGAAGTTCCAACAGTTTCTCCAGTCTCGTGTTCATTTTTGGTGCTGATCAATCAACAAGGGTAGCTGGACTGCCGAACGAGTTTCAATTTATAGTGAAAGCGCGGACGTGAAGGAAAACATCCCCTAAAAACATAAAATTGATCTTACCTACATCATGACCAAAAAACAACAACGCGCGGACCTAAAAGAAACACTCACTCACTTTTTATGCTACCCATCACTATTTTAAAATTTTTTATAAATCACTTCAATAAACTATCCACATACGCAAAGCAATCCAATCTAACCACAAATTTACACCTCAAACACCAAAAAAACGACATCATTTTAATCTACTATCCATACCAACTTACTTAACCACTTACAAACACAAACACACAAACACATACCCTCACATTTTTTTAAAAAAGAGTTAGTGTTTATTTTCACACTACTCTACCTACACACATTGGCAAATCGATTGTTATTTCTTTTTTAGAGTATTGGGTAGCCCTGAAAAGGGCTGTTTTTTTTGTTTGCTATGGCATTCTTTTTAGTTTCTAAGAATGCGATGTCCTCTGAGGATAGACTTTCTGGCGATAGGTCTGCTTCTTCGGAAAGAGAAGAAGAACTCTTTGGTGTCGATACGACAATCGACAAAGCCTCTGTCAGCTTCAGGTTGCTGCTGCTGCTCTTGTTGTTGTTGTTGCTGCTGTCTCTGAAGTCTGTACTTCTCTGTCCATTCTTCTTTTTTCCTGTTCATTTCTTCTCTGAAGAGCTCTTCTATCAGGTCTTCAGTGATTTTTAACATTCTCACATTCTCTATTTCTTCTGGCTTCGGTATCAGACTGTGTCTGACCCTATGCAAATTCACGTAGGCTTCGTTGAGTTTAGCTAGTTTGGAGCACATCTTCTTAGGAGGATGAGTCGACAATGGATGGTTAGACTGGAAACAACCCGGTTCTTAAAGTCAAAGCGCGGACGTGAAGGAAAACATCCCCCACACGGTTTTTGAGTCGCAGCGTTTAGTGAGTGTCATGAGAGGGATAGTAAGAAATGAAAGAGCATCAATCCAACATTCTTATAGCTAAACAAAAGACAAAGGCATTTTTTTCAAAACAACATTTTTTATTCAAAAATCACTTAACACTAAACAACAACTCTAACATTTTTAACAATAATCCAACAATATAACATCAAACAATTTTTTCAAAACACAACATTTTTTATTCAAAAATCACTTAACACTAAACAACAACAACTCTAACATTTTTTAACAACAATGCAACACTAAAAGTTTCTCCACTAGGTAAAGAGGGATAACAGTCTTCCATGGTTTCTAGTAATCTAGGATGACTTCTCTCAAACTGTTGATTTCTATGGTATTATCGAATTCTGCATACAGGATGACGTTCACCGTTTCATCAGGGTCTCGGTCTTTAAACTGAATTTCCACACGAATCTGGCCGGATTTTATAGGGTGGAAATGTCCCTCGTCGCTGCCTTGGTCTGGAGTGAAATCGAAAGCCCACAAAGCGTAGCCTCCTGCATAATCCTCGTACGTAATACCGTGACTGGTATTGGTTCCTAACTGTCCGGTGGCTTCGTACAAGGACAAGTACGATCTCAAGTAATTCTTCTTTTTAAAGTCAGGTTCGAAAGGTCGGGTACACAAGGTCTTGCCATCGCGACTGACTTCGATTTTGGACACGCCAAAGTGTTGAAAGTAGAAAGGATTTTTTTAGGCAGCTCCGTTGAAGGCTGTATTCTCGACGATACCGACGATCAAACGTTTGGGTAACTGTCCTTGGAACAGATAATTTTCGATCATGGATCGCTGTCCTTTGGGAATGGTGAAGGTTTTCACTTCCACGCGTAGTACGGGATACTTGGCGGTCGTTCTGCTCAACGTCTGACTGATGTCGTTTCCCACTTTAGGTAACACTTCCACACGGCGTACGTAGAGTCTGGCTTCTAGGATTTTGGTTTTGTAACCGTCACTATCAGCCATCAAATGGAAAGCGGCACTGCTACGATTCAGTCTCAGGCGGACATCCACCCCGTTCAGCAAATACTTTTCTTGCAACCACATGTCCAAATGCAAACGATCCATCAGTTCTAAACTTGTGTCGGCTCCCGTGATTCTCTTTCTTCGTTCTACAAATCCATCATTGTTGTCTTTCTTTTCATCAGTTTCCAATATTTCAAACTTGGTAGGTTCGTCAGCTTCCCATACCACACAGGCATTGAGATGAGTATTCTCGGCATCTATTCCGTACGTCAAGAGATTTTCCAGGTAGGCACGATAAGGGTAAGTATCCATGCTGCTACTGACCAGTTTGTTATTCAAATACAAGTCCACTCCACTGAACAAGGAATGCATGAAATTGTTGACGGGAGCTACTGCTTCATCGTCTATAGCACCTCCAGTCTTATCTAGAATTTTGACTTTCAGGTACAAGTAACTGCTATTCAGATCGATGTAATCTTCGGGCTGTCCTTTGATTTCAAACTCGATGGGAGCGGAATCGGTCAATGAGGAGACGGGGTGAGATTCCACCCACTGGGATTCTTGCATCGTCATCGTCGTGGGGTTATGGCAAACAGATCCAGTTCCGTTTTGGAACAAGCGCAAGATTCTCGGTGCATCATTTTTTTTGTCTCTTTTCTCAATAATCGAAAACGTCTAAGTCTCGAACGGTTCTTCTTTTCTTGGCCTTTCTCGCTTGAAGTCTGGTGAAAGGGTATTTTCTTCGTCGTCTCTTTCTGCCTTGTCCTTGCTGAATGCTTGACTCAGTAGCGTGCAGGGCATTTATAGGTGTTTCTCGTTGGCCTAAAATGTCTTTGCCCGTTTGCAGCAAGACATTTTTGCCTGCCCTCATGAAGGCTTCTTTAGGGTTTTGTTTGTCGATGATGACATTTTGGAGAAATTCTTTGCCTTGCGTCAGTGCCGCATCTTTCAAGGCGTGCAATCCGCGTGTCACCATCGGTTTCAACACCGGGGCCACCGAACGAAAGGCCGATTTTAACATATCTCCTAAGCCGTGTCCTCGCTGTCGAGCAACCCCTCGGTACACTGGATACATGACTTGAGAGTAGTGAGAGAACCGTTTTCGAAAATGGAGTTTCACCGTGACTTTTCCTTTGGTGAATGGAATATTTTGTCCCAGATCTCCTTTTATAGCAATGTTGACCGTGTCCAAATACGACTTACTGACAGGCAAATAGTGAGGATGGTCAAATTCGCGGTGGACGTGGTAAGTCTTTCCACCTTCCTCGTCAGTGTTCGTGGCAGAATCCACTTTGAAAGGAATGACACGCAGTAACGGTACGGAGGTGTGTCCCACCACGTTGTACTCCACCACATCGGAATACACGAACATCAAATTCAGTCCTTGGTTCAGTTCTACCGGGGTACGAAATAACTTGCTAAAAGACTCGTTGTCGTAAACGATGGGTAATTCGTTTTTCTTGATCATGGTCTTTCTCATGTCCATGTCTCCGCCCAACATGTCAAACAATTCAGGACAAAATAAAATGGACAGGATTTTACTCCGTTCAAATTTCATCAAGAAGCGACGAGCTGCTTTGTGGTACTCCATGGTGACATTTTTGTTGACATGCTCCAAAGCTTTCAGAAACACGACATTAAACCTGGAGGTTATGGTGCTGACCAAATGTTGACCACTAAAATAATAGCCTGGGGGAATGAACAAGTGATAGGTGGTGTACTTTTGTGTACGGGTTTTCTTGTCATATTTGACATTTTTATCCATCCACTGTTGCATTTGCTCGTCATGAACTTCCACATCAAAACAAATTTTGATTGGGAAGGACATTGAGGACTTGGGTCGGGTGAATCATTTCTACTAAAGCCACTTCCCAATGGGCTTCGTGATCTAACTGGATGGCTTGAGGTAATTTGGCCGTGTAACAGCACAACGTGTTCTTGGGAAACACCTCCATGGAACTGTCACTGGGTAAGGTTAAGTAAAATTGGTTTTGGTGACTCATAATTCCAGAGTTCTGTGGCTGTCCGAGGGGTTACTGGACGTCAGAGGCGTGTCTCCGTCTAAAATGGGGTTCTGGTTGTGATTGAAGTGGTGACTGGCACTGGCACTGGACACAAGGTTCCCGGGGTTCCCGTTCGAGGTGAATTTTAGGGAGGGATTAGGAAGCAGGTAACCGATGCAACTGCTCAATAAAATGGTCCACAATTGTTTGTCTCCTTGTTGCAAACTCAAATTGGCGATGGCTGCCCCGATGACACAATACACCACGAAGATTTGGCAGAAAAAGACGATTTGCGTTTTAGGCACACGTTCTCCACACCACACCCACAAGGGTTGTTTTTGTAAATCTTGCACAGAAGAACTAGGTGAAGGAGGAGTGGTCGACGTAGCTGCGTCTGCTGTGTGAAAGGGCATGATGGCCACTTCTTTTTATAGTCGATGACTTGCGAAGCGTCGATCCAAGAATCGAAACTGAGTGGATATCCTTTCCAACGTACTTTGACTTCTTTGACACGTCGTTTGCCCACTTTACGGGTTCTGCGTTCGAGAATGCTTTCGATGTCGTACACGTCGTCTTCTTTTTTGGTGACACGTTGTAACTCGGGCAAATAAAACGTTCCTTTGAGCACTTCTCCGTTCATGTCTTCCAATTTATAGACGGCAGGATGACGGCCATGCACTCGTCCAGTGACGCGAAACAATTCGGTCGTCCAGTTAGGTAAGTAACCTTTGTCGAAAGTGCGTTTGGTTTTGCCAATGCGCACCCAATCTCCTACGGCCAACTCTCCACTTTTCTTGGGGACAGCCCTCGTCGGGGACGTACCAAACAGGCGCTCAAACACCAACACTTTGTTGTCGGGAGTCACGTCTTGCGGGGCACGTCCGATGCTTCGATGGTAAGATTGGTTGTACGCTTGCACCAGGTGCGGTAAGATGTCGATGTACTTCAGAGTGTGGTGATGCGTAAAATATTTCCACATGCGTTCTTTCAAAGTGCGTTGAAAACGTTCCACGATGCTGGCTTTGGTTTCGGGATTCTCGGTGGTAAAAAAATGAATGTCACGTTTCTTTAATTCTTTTTGGAAAGCTTGGTTCAGAAATTCGGTGCCTTTGTCCGTTTGCTATCGAAGAGGGTGACGACCGCTTTGTTTCAACACCCGTTGCAGGGCTCGCACTAACTCGCTGCTCGATTGGAAGTCAAGGGTACGACCCAAGCAATTTTGGAAAAGACGTCAATGACACAAAACAAATATTTGTAGCCACGATTGTAGCTGGCCAAATGAGAGACATCGGCTAAATCGGCTTGCCATTGATGATCGATGCCTTCCACTCGGGTGCGACTTCTGGCAAACTTGCGTCGAATGGGTTTGTGTAAAGTGTAGGTAGCTTGTTCTTGTAACCATCGTTGCACTTGAGGTAAACGGAGACTTTTCAGTCGCGTTTTGGCAGCACGATACAATTTTTGAACTCCTGCGTAACCTGCAGGATGGGAGGGATCGTAGTAAATGCTGGCTAAGACTTTTTCCATTTTTATTTGTGTTGGTTGGTGTGTTAATAAGATACCCACTCTTGGAGGATGCTACTCTTTTTCTCTTGGGGTACTTTCTTGGATTGCAATGCTTTGCGTGTGCGGCCGGCAATAGGTGTCGAAGAGGAGGAGGATGTCTGAGCGGGGGATATCGGTTCTTGTTTCACTTCTGTCTTCACTTCTGTCTTCACTTTCTTTTTCTCTTGTGATGAAGAAGGGGTGGCCATCATCTTTTTAATCCATCCAATTCTGGAGGTAGGTGGTGTTGTTAACTTGCGTACTTTTTTGGTGGAGTTTGAAACCCTTCCTCTTCTTCTTCTCCTTTTTCTGTCTTGGTCACTGGTACTGGTGGTACTGGTACTGGTACTGGTGATGGTGCTGGACTTTTCATCAAGGTCTTAAAATCTTTCAGAGTGGGTAGAGCTGTTTTGTCTAAAGCTTTCTGGTGAAAGAGTTGCAGTCGTTGCAAGAGTTGACCGTACTTTTGCGATTTTTCTGTTTCGGACAAATCTTGGCGATCCATCAAGGACTGCAATTCGTGTTGTAACTGGGACATCTCGCTCAAATGGGGATTGGGAGGTAAATGCGGGGTGCGTTGTTCTTGCCACCGATGGTATTCCATCCATCGTTTGTAAGGCACTAAAGCTAGTTTTCGTCCTTCCATGGGGTTGTCAGGGGTCGATTCTGAGATCTTGGGACTTCCGAGGGCCTTTTTATCTTGCTCCCACCAGTCCTCCCAACATGGTTCCCAAGACTTCTTTCAGTATGGGGCCTAACAAGAGAGGTAAAATACCTCCACGTTGCACTAACATCTTCTTTTTTTGACGAATGGGAATTTTCTTTTGAACCATTTGGCGAAGAACGTGACGATGTTTGCCTAAGCATTGTTTCTGGTGTTTGGACAAAGGGATCGTGCCTTTGAAAACGTTCAAACAACATTCGCACACGGTATCGATGACCTCTTTGGAGGCTGTTTGAATGAGTTTTTTTCGTAGGGGTGGAGAAGCTTTGGACAGGACAGATAACATGTCCCCATGTTTGGCTAAACGTGGTGGCAGTCCTTTCCTTTTCTTTCCTTGGGGTTTTCTGGAGGGTGACATCTTTGAGTCTTCAGGAGCACCAAAAAAACACTGATACCCGACTTGGTCACAGGCCTTTTTTATACTGGAACGCGTCGCCACTGATTGTCTTTACGTCGTATCAGTTTCAGGACAGGCATGACACGTCGTGCAGGGGTACGTAACGGACTAAATCGAGCCAGTTCTTGCTTGGACAAATCCAGCAAACTTTGTAACATGTCCGATCTTTCTTGAACTTTGATTTTGGGAGAAGGTACTTTGTGAGCAGCAGCCACTGCCACTAAATTGGAAGGTCCTGCCACTGGGGAAGTTCTTTTGGGGGTCATCAACGGAGAAGTTCTTGGTGTGATCAACATCTCCAAGGACTCTTCAGTTCTGGGTGTCATTAACGGAGAAATGGACAAACATGAAGCTGCCGGAGACGCAGTCACGGCCGTGGCAGGTCGTGGTTTGCGAGTGTAAGGTTGCGTCCTGGCCGAAGTGCCTCTCTTGCGACTAGTTTTCTGTGGTCTTTTCTTTTTCTGGGGGCTTCTTTTCTTTTTCCGGGGTGTTGGTGGTGTCTGGTCAGAGGAGGGTCCTGCCACTGGAGAAGTTCTCCTTGGGGACCTGGTCTTTTTCTTCTTGTGGCTTCGTTGGACTTTTGTCTTGGGGATAACTTTGGGGGCATTAGGATCCCATCTTAAGAGTGAGCGAATGATGACCCCTCCTAGAGTACCGCTCCCTCCAGGTTTCAAAATGATTTGCTTTTTGGTTTGAATGTTGATGCGGGAATCGGCCAGTTGGACCAAAGCGACTTTGCTTCGATCGAAAAAGCGTTTGGTTTGATGAGGAATCTGAATGATTCCTTGGAGTAATTGACGTGCCGTCACCGTGAACCATCGTAAGACTTCTTTGAGACTAGCTTCTAAGACACGAGCCCGTGTTTGTGGATCTTTTTCTCGACTGATGCCATACAAGGCACGAATCAATTTGACGGGAAGATGCGACTGAAGGGACGTCATGTTCAAAATGTGTGTGAGACAGACGAAAAGGGTCTGAGGTTTTTATAGATTTTTTGTGGAGTGAAATTAAGTCGAGGACGGAGACGCGTACAGGACAGGCCCTCCGTCTTGGCACCAGTGGTGAAACAGGTGGGTACGAAATTGCAAATCATCGGGGTCGTAGGTTTCAAATCGACGAGTAAATAGGCGTGTGGAGTTTGAGTGGCATCGTCGTACGCCTGAGTCAACCAAGGCGTTCCTAACTGTTCGGCTAAGACTTGCACTTGCGATTTATCTCGAGGGCTTTTAAACAAGACCACGTAATGCGCATTGAGACTGATGGTGCGATGGGCTTTACTTTGTTGAAACAAATTTTGGGTGATGTAAACGACACTGGCATTACGGTGATGCCCTTTGCGAGTGAACCACAGCTTAATCTCTTCTTCGTCTTCTCCTAACATGTCGTCGAAAATGACCAAATGGGTTAGACGGGAGTCAGAGACGATGCCATCGTCTTCTTTAGGAATGCCTTCCACAAACACGATGGAATCGCCTTGACTTTCTCGCAAGAGGCTGTACGCCGATTGCCACTCTTTGTAACACCACACGATTCGTTCAGGGGGTCGATCGATCAAATGATGTTTATGTTCGATCAAACGTTTGACGAATTCGGTTTTGCCTGAACCGCTAGGTCCAGCAATGAGCATGTTAAAGGGATGGCGAAGATACAAAGCCTCCCAACTGGCACGATCTAAGTGTTCGTCGATGACTTTGACAGTAGAGGAAGAGGGAGCAGAGACAGCAGAGGTAGCCATGGTGTGAGAAATGTCACTTGTGACACGAAAAACAAACAAGACAAGAGTTTATATACTTTTTCAGAACAAGTTCATTGAATGTTTTTTTCAAACATGATTACGAAAGACAAAAATACATAAAAGCCAAAGGCTTAAGTACAAGAATAAAAGGCACATGATAACCATGAACGTGGAATAAACACAAGTGTCTGTACAACATGTTTTGGGTAAAGTTCTAACCAGTTCTATAGTAGGGGTAAGGTCACACAAGTGTCCTCCCGAAAGGGACTTTCAGGCCTGTCCACGACAGTCCTGTCCTGGGTGACGGGTTCTTCTGGCACCGTCACTAACACAGGTTGAAAAGTAACTTTTTTCCTTGAATAACTCTCGTGCATACTGGGCCACCTCTTGTGTCCAAGCCTCAAAACCCTGGTCTCGGTGATGTCCAACATTTGACTCCTAACCAATCTGGTTTCTTCTTCGTCAACGACATGGTAAGTTACTTCAATGAACAATGAACTGTCGATCTTGCCTAGGGTTCCTTTTTAAATACAGACCAATACCGACCTGACCGTACGGTAAGGTGAAGTGATTGGGAAGTCGCACTCGCTTCTGGTATACAATTTGATAGACTTTTTCCAAGGGTCGACTGACGATGTGGTGAGTGGGTAAACGTACAATCTTGTTCGGTTGATAGGTGGTCACTTTAAAGTTTCCATCCTCTCCCGATTGCAAGGCTTCTTTCAATACCCCAAAGTTGACCACTCGACTGGTACGATGATTCAGAGTCAGTCCTTTCACTTTGCACGTCGTGTGCACTTCTCCTTGTTTGTTCCGGTATTCGTAGCCGTAATTTTTGGGACCACCACTGACGAAACTTAGAATCTTGTCGTCGGGATGCTCGTCTGTCCAGGCTCCTAAACGGTCTCCTTCGATGTCAGGGTGCTGTTGAATCGGGTGATGGATGTAAATGCAACTGTCCGTGTCAAAGTACAGGACGCGTTCTTCTAACAGTTCTAAAGCTTCGTACAATTTTAAGCGAGCATGAGCTGTCACGTAAGCCGCAATGATGACATTTCCAAAAGGGTCGTCTTGTACAAAGTCCAGATCTTCTTCGTAATTGACCAAGATCAAATCCTCTCGAACGACGTCCACGTGTTTCATGTATTTGGTTTTGTCGTGAATCATCTGGAAGTAGCGGGAAGGTTCTGTCAAATATTCCGTCTTGGGTAAACACGGTCGTTGTGCCATTTTACCCCACAAGCAATTTAACATCACTTTGGCAAACGATCGCCTGCCTTCGTTTTTTTCGATGTGGTCTAAAGAGATGCCTTCTTGTGCGTAGTATTTCTCTTTGAATTGTATTTGGTCTTCGGGAGTGTGACACCAGGAAGGATAGCCGCTGGCTTCTTGTTTCAGTTTCAAAAAGGCATCCACGTAGTCGGCGAAAATGCCTTTCTGAGTAGGGTCACCCTTGTGGTACTGTTGTGTCTTGGGAACGTGGCAAATTTCGTACACTTCTAACAGTTGGTATCCCATGTCCAGAGCTTTGAACAATTCCACGCTGACCCAGGTTCCCATCAAGGCACGTTCTTCCTGGCTGTGATGGCAAGGTTGGTCCTGGTTGCACGTTTCGGCACAAGTACGGCACAAGGGAAACATCAGTTTGCCTTGACAATGGTGAAGTAAGACGGGATGGTATAGATTCGTGGGAGGCAAAACCTTACACTTGATCAAGCCTTCGTATTGTCGAATGTTTTTCAGGTCGATGTGTTCCGTGAACAACTGCGGGTGCCCTACAGGAAAGCGACAATATTTGCACACGTAGGGATACAGCGAACACACGTCCAAGTATTTGATTTCTTCTCCTTTCTCTTCGTCGGATTGGTACAGCAAACAGGTGGCATTGGTCCTTCCTCCGTACAAACTATCCCTCGGGTTCAGCGGGTCCATGAACTGGTAACTTTCCACGAGGCGTTTAAACTCGGTATCGGTTTTCAAACGGTGATCGTACTCGTGTTCCCACATTTCCACCACTTGGTATCCTTCCTGTTCTAACTTTAGGCGTCGCTGACAAGTGGCCTGGTACAAGTCTTCGATGGTTCGTTGCAAAAACTGAATTTTAGTGTCACGGTCAGGGTAACAGATGGGACATCCGTGAAATAAGCAACCGTTAAACTCGTACACGATCTTGGGGTTTTCTAAGTCCCAGCCATCTACCGAATACGTTCCGATGGTCTTTTCGCCTCCTCCGTTGCGGGCATGCTGAATCCATTTGTCTTCCTTGTCGCACAAGTAATGTAACCAACGTAGGGCTTTGACCGAGTATTGACGCTTGACATAGTGAGTCGTTTGAGGACTGATGACAGCCACGGTGATCTCAGGCATGAATCGTTGGCGGTACACTAAGGAACACGCTTTGGCAATGGTGCAAGCTTCTTTCAAAGGATCGACCCCTCCGTGTTCCATGAACAGTTCTCGAAATTTCCCACAGCAACGTCGTAAAATGTCCACGTCGGAACGACAATACTTTAACATTTCTTCCTGAAAGTCGAAGGGGTCAGAGGCATGAGCCTGGTACCAAGCGTAGAAAGCTTCTCGTTGTTCGGTACGCATGTTGTCGGGGTCGTAATAGTGAGCCTCAGGTAAATGGGGTAGAACGGCATGTTGATTGGCTTCTGTATTGAAAAAGTGTGGAAAGTACCCTTTAGCCATTTCTGTCATTCCAAACGTTTTAGGCATTCGACTCAAAGGCATGGCCAAATAACTCATCGAATCTTTAAACTGTACTTGTCCCACTTGCATGAAAATGATTTTGGCTGCGTTCAAAGTGACTTTAGGACGTTCGGTGCCTTGTTCCGTATAGTATCTGAGAAGAAACTGTCCATCGTATCCGGAGAAATTGTGAGCCATCACCGTGGCATGACGATGACAATCTCCGTAACGTTCGATGTCCTCTTGGCTCCACGTCTTGTCGATGGGGTCTAAGACCCATTGGGCAAAATCGGCTAAGGTGTTTGGTCCTCGAAAGATTTTTTCACGTCCTCCGGGAATCTTGCTGCAGTGAGGGCAATGACTGAAGATAGGTTCTTGAATGCACTTCTCGCACGCTCGATGAGCCACGCAGAAATTAGGAATGTGAATGCCGGTCTCTTGCATGCATTCGAAATCGGAAAAGATGAAATTGCCTTTCTTCTTGTGACCGTCCTCTTTCTCTGGTGGGGGTTGGTATTTTTGCACGGAACATTCGTGTTCCAGGTCCACGATGTGGTGACAAATGTGACATTTTTTCTTTCCTCGACATACGTGTGCCTTGGTACTATTGGTACGTATGCCTTGTCCACACGTAGGGCACAATCTCAGCAGTTGACAAGCACATTTGTTCTGTGAACCTTGTGTTTTCAAATGTTGCTGGGAACAGGTAGGGCTGACAAACGTGCGCAGACAAGTTGAACAAGGCACTGGTTCTTCGCTCAGACAGGGTGGAGAGGCCAAACATCCTGGGCATTTCCATCCACAAGACTTGTGTTGCTCTCGATTGTTATAACCATAATCACATTTCTCACAATAATAACCGTATCCCAGGAATCCAGTGATACTGGTAATGGTATCGAAATGTTCATCGTGATAATAGACATGAATGTATTTTCCGTCCTTAAAATCTTGGCCTCGAAACAACAGAGTTCCACGCATTTCTTGAGGGTGCACTTTCAAGGTGTAGCGTGGAGCTAGGGCATCTTGCAATTTTTGCGTCTCAGGAATGCCACAGGGTGTGTCTTTGGACAGTCCGGCTTGTTGTAACAGGAGTTCTGCTTCATTTCGTTGTTTGGCTCGATCGGATCGTTGAATAGTTTTCCAGGTTCTTTTCCATTCTACCGTGTCGTTCTTGTTGGCATAGGTTCGTCCCACCACGATGGCACGGGCTAAACACATCTGGTCTTGAGGATTGTGAATTTGGACAAGACTACGCTTAATGCTGCGAAGCTCGTTCACCAATAACATCTTTTTGCGTCCTGTCCCTTGAGGAAGAGAGACGTGGGTCATTTTCAGTGTGGCTTTACCATCGGTGATGTCAAACTGGTCATTAGATTGTTGTACGTGTTGAATCTAGTCCATGATTTTGGAAGGGGTTAGTTCTGCAGGTCTGCTAAACTCGATCCAAACAGGGGATTTCAAACCGTCGTGATCTATGGATAGTGTCAAGCGATCGTCTTCTTTGGGTTGACATTGTCGCTTGAGTGCGGTGAGCAAAGAATCCCACATCTCGGTGATAAACCCTTTTGCTTTCTCCAAGGGTACGTCGGCCTTGAAATCTTTAAACTTCACCGTGTAGGTGTAAGCCGTGGTTCTAAATTTTCTAGAGGAGCGCTTTTCCGTCTCTCGAATGGAATAGTACTTTTCAGGGTTGACTAAGGGTGGTGAACTTGGTTTAGAGGTTTCAAATTCTGGTTCACTCATGTCCTCTTCAAAATCACTGGCATGAATTTGTGCCAAGATTTCAGCTCTGGTACGAGGCGATAGATCACGTTTCTGCCTCTTACTTTCGTCTTCTTCTTTCTTCTCGAATGAATGGGATCGTTTCATCTTGAGTGAAAAACGTCAAATGACTCAAGTTTAAACACCACAGACTAATTTATAGTCATGGCAAACCAGCGTATATAAAAAGGGTGTGTGTCTTGTCCTTTCACTATTCATTTCACTCTCAAACCGAGGAGAACGATGGAAGAGACTACCCAGATGGAACGTTTCGTCAGAGCTTTGCGAGGGGTCATTAGAAAATTCTCTTCAGACCAGCCGACGGACTACTCTCCTTCCTTTCGAGATAAAAGTCAAGATACTTGCTATATCTGTCAGAAGAAAGGGCATTGGTCTTCAGAGTGTCCAGACCGTCAAAAAAGAAAAAAAACAGGGGCTAAAAAGGATAAAAGTCAAGATACCTGTTATTATTGTAAAGAAAAAGGACATTGGTCTCCAGATTGCCCAAAAAAGAAACAAGAGGAGTCAGAAGAAAAGAAGGATTCTTCAGAAGAAGAGAGGGATTCTTCGGAAGAAGAGAGGGATTCTTCAGAGGAAGAAGAGGAAGAAAGAAGACAATTCTATTTAAAAGAAGCAAAGAAACAGGAGAAGAAAAGAAGAAGGGAAGAAAATGAGGTAAAAACGGTGAAGAAGTTCAAAAAACAGAGAGACTAAACAAGGAGAAAGAAGAAGTCAATGAACTTTTAATTAAAGTGTTGTGCTGTGAATTGGATTGTAAAAAATGGATAAAAGAATACATGAATGATATAAGGTAAGTGTCTTTGAGTTTTGATTTTAAAATAAGAAGCTACACTCACGCACTCATACACAGACACGTACTATAAGGGTAAAATGGGTGGGGTTTATTTTTGAGTTATTGGCAAATTGAAATTGTATTTCTTTTCGAGAAATGTGGGTAGCCCTGAAAAGGGCCTTTTTATTTTGGTGTAGGGGTGAGTTTAACCAATCAACTTTAACTGCCTTAAACCTTTGCCACGGCCAAGGCCTACTTCTGATGATTGGGTTGAAATCACTAAGGGTGGTACGACAGGCTTAGTCACAGGGTTGGCGTGTTTAGCTCGGGAAGGTCGTATTCTCTTCGGTCGTGATAAAGAAGTCTGATACATTTGTTTCAGACTTCTTAACTCCGCTAAAATGTCCAACAGTACCGTAGCCGTTTGATTTTCACCCTCTTGTTTCTTTGCTGCTACTTCTTCTTGCTGTTGTTGCTGTTGTTTTTTTCTTACCTCTTCTTGTTGCTGTTGCTGTTGCTGTAGGAGAAAAGCTTGTTCCGCTTCCTTTTGTCGTTGCATAAATTTCTCCAATTCTTCTTTCTGTCTCTGTCTAAAATTCTCCACTTGCGGTAATGAAGAAGGTAACGAAGGTTCCGGAACAAATTCTTGCGAGGTAAGAAAATCCACAAAATCCCAATGTACCTTTTCTGAAAGTAAGTCCGGGTTCCCTTGGGCAGTCTCCCCTGCTGGTGCACCCCAATGGATCGTTTTCTGAGTTTCCGTCATGTTGAATCACTGTCGCATAGATTGACTGCACACAAGCGCTAACGAATCTATATAGACCACGTGACGTCACAGACTGCTCTCTTCGGATTGGATGCGAGCTGACTGAATTTTGTAACGCGTATTCGGATTGGTGAATGAATTCAATCCGTTTCAATCCTACCTCTACCTATAAATAAGCGCAGTTCACTGCATTGATTCACCTATTCTCGTCGCTTCAAGATGTGGACCACAGTTGAGTCATCCACCCTTGTGTCTTCCATGATGTTTAGGACGGACATGCTCATGTATGTCAGGTCCAAGTGGACTGTTGTTGATAGGACAGATACTAGTCAATGGATGAGGAGAGTTTACATAGAAAGACAAGGATGTCTCAAGAGGGTACTTGTGTATGGACCGGCAGTTAGAAGGAGTTTAAGAAGAAGAAGAAGAAGATGTTACAGATGCCATCTATGTTAATATTAATATTAACATAAACCCAAAGGCCCTTTTCAGGGCCAGCCATATTTCTCGAAAAGAGATAGCCTTTCCATTGCCTACCCCTTTTTTAAATTTAAATTTAAATTTAAATTTAAAAAAAGGAATCCCATATTCAATTCCCCTTGTCCCTAGACAAACCCAAACTCTATTCCCATGTTAATTTCCCCTTGTCGCTAGACAGACCCACACTATAATTCCATGTTAAATTCCCCTTGTCGCTAGAGTGACCCACGATTTATTCCCATGTTAATTTCCCTTGTCGCCAGATTGTCCCACGATTTTTCTCCATGTTAATTTTCCCTTGTCGCCAGATTCTCCCAGGGGTGTTTGTAATGCTAATTCCCATTGTCGCTAGGGTATCCCCATTTACTACTCTCACCCTCTGGCAAACTATTGCCATGGTTAGTGAATAACAGCACCATAGTAACAACACGTTTGAAACATCTGGGGACAGGGATCCTAGAAATACGGGAAGTAAAAGGTGTAGATCCTATTGGGTTATGCTAATAATAATAATAATAATAATAATAATAATAATAATAATAATAATAATAATAATAATAATGCTTTATTTAGAGAAGGTGACTCATTAGTCAAGGACTATTTTCCCTTGAGGCCCTTTTAAGGAGAGTATAGCAATGCACATTATATGAAGATAGCAATAATTATTGTTTATTTTAACATGTTTAGCATTACAATTCTAAATTACATTATCAGAAAACATACATGCTCATTATATCTCTTCTTCAATACTCCAATATTTTCTGCAGATTTTACATGTAGTGGAAGCATCTTCCACAGAACTGTAACCAGAGTATTGGAGGCTCTTTTTAAATTGTTCTGTTCTTGGTTTTGATGGTAGAAGGTTTCCATATGATATTGGTCTCAACTGGTATTGTGTTGAAAAAGGCCTGAATAAGTCCAGAACATTTGTATAAAAGAACTTCCTTGTGAAAATTTATCCTGTCATATATTGTGAACCAGTTGAGTTCTGTAAAAAGAATGATTTTGAGAGATGATCAACAGCTGCATCTAAAATTACACGTGCTGTCCGTTTCTGAAGTTTATAAATCCTGTCAAGCTCAGATTTAGCAGTTTTCCCATACATCTGAACAATAATCTGTTGTTGGAAGAATATATGACTTGTAGTATAATTTGCGAGTTTCCATAGGTAAATATTTCTTGATTCTGCTGAGTAGGGCAATTTTGGATAACAGTGTTTTACAAAGCTTATCAGTAGTGAAGGGGGAGCTATGGGGACAATGGGACTTACCATTAAATGACCCCCCTCCTTGGATGATATAGGGACATGGGGGAATTTAACATGGGGAATTTTAACAGGAGTGGGACTATACAGGGACAAAAAAGTATTGGAACTGTATAGGGACAAGAGGAATGGAACAGGGAAGATGACGTCACCGTAGTGACAATGAGCAACAATGTTGCAAAGAGCTGACCTCAGTCGGAGCAAACAGCGGAGAAAAAACAACATAGAACGCTTGACGGGATTGGCGGGACAGCGACAGAGATAACACATACAACAAACAACATACAGTCACAAACACGTATACAACATACCAACAAAAATAATTTGAGACAAGAATTCAATTCTTTTCGAGGCATATGATTAGCCCTGAAAAGGACCTTTGGGTTTATGTTAAAATTATTCATTTAACATAGAGGGCATCGCATAGGACTTCTTCTTTTCCTCAAACTTTGTCTGACTTCTGGTCCGTAGATAAGGATCCTCTTCAAACAGCCTTGTCTCTCCACATAAATTCTTCTTTTCCAAACGCTACTATTCGTGATCCTGATAATTGTCCATGATGATTTCACATGCATGGGTAAGTCCGTACGGAACAGCCTTGACGATACAAGAGTATATGAAGGGAATGCGGTGAGCTGCGGTCATTTATAGGGGAAGGGTGGATCGAAACGGATTGAGTTAATTCACCAATCCAAACACGCGTTACAAAATTCAGGCACAACACGGGACCAGTCTTCCAATCCGAAGAGAGTGGTGTGTGACGTCACATTCCCTATATAGATGAGCTAGCCTCTGTGCTCAGTCATCCATGCGACACAGTTTTTGATCATGACGGAACCTAAGAAGACGAGGGGGTGCACCGGCTGTGGAGAAAACAAGTGATGGTATATCAGCGGCTACTCAAGTTAACACAAGCCTACTTCCAGAAGAGGTTGATTTGAATTGGGATTTTGTAGATTTTCTTTCTTCTTCGCAAGAATTTGTTCCGGTACCAGTACCTTCGTCACCTTCTCCTTTACCACACGTGGCGATTTTTAAACAGAGACATAATGAAGAATTGGAGAAATTTTTACAGCAGCAAAAGGAAGCAGAACAACCTTTTCTTTTTCAACAACAGCGAGAAGAAGAAGATGCAAGAAGGATACGACAAGAAGGAGGAGAAAATAAATAAGGTCTAAGAGAGAAGGAGGACAGTGAAAGTCAAACGGTCACGGTACTCTTTGACATATTAGCAGAGTTAAGGAGTCTGAAACAAACGTATCAAACTTCGTTATTACGACCGAAGAGAAAAAGACCTTCCCGAGCTAAACAACCCAACCCTGTTACTACGTCTACCATAACACCCTAGTAATTTCTACCAAATCATCATCGACAGGAGGCAGTCCAGAATTAGGCCTTGTTGGTGGCAAAGGCTTAAGGCAGTAAAAGCTGATTGCTTCCCGTTCCTGAGTTTTTTTTATACACAAACAGAAACCCAAAGGTCCTTTTCAGGGCCACTCACTTCTCTCGAAAAGAGATAGTATTTAAATTGCCAACATAAATTAAAACTCAAAAAAGCCCTTGTTTGCCCATCATGTCCATGTGTGAGTGTGTGAGTGTGTGAGTGTAGGTTCTTATTCTAAAAATCAAAACCAAGAGACACTTAAGTTTTATGCCTGGTCTATTCTGGTACAAATTGTTCAATCCAATTCACAGCGCAACATAACACTTTAAAAAGTTCATAGGATTTTTCTCTCTCTCTCTGTCTTCACTCTCTCTGTTTTTTAAATTAATTCACATTCACAGGTTTTTCCTCCACTTCTTCCTCAATTTCTCCTCGTCTTCTTTTCTTCTCATGTTTCTGAACTTGTCTGGTTTCTTCCTTTAGGGAGGGTACCTCTTCTTCCTGTTCGGAACCCCGTTCTACTTCTTGCTCCTGTTGTTTCTTGAGGCAGTCTAAAGACCAATGTCATTTGTCTTGACAATGATAACAGGTATCTTGACTTTTCTCCCTTCTAGCACCTGTTTTGTTTTTGACTGTCTGGACACTCTGAAGACCAATGTCCTTTCTTCTTCCAGATATAGCAAGTAACTTGACATTTATCTCGAAAGGAGGGTGAGTAGTCCGTCGGCTTGTCTGACGAAAATTTTCTTATGATACCTCGCAAAGCTCTTATCAAAAGTTCGCTTTATGTTGGCTCTTAGATCGTTCTGCTCAGTTTGAGAGTGAAATGAATATAGGAAGGGAAGTCACACACCCTTTATATATACGCTGGTCTGCCATGAATATAAAGTGACCCGTGGTGTTTAAAATGTAGCCATTCTACCTATCGCAGTCAAGATGAAACGATTGCATAAATTAGTGAAGAAGGGAGAGGAACGTAAGAGGCAGAAACGTGGTTTATCGCCTCGTACAGTAGCTGAAGTCTTGGCACAAATTCATGCCTGTGATTTTGAAGATGATATGAGTGAGCCAGAATCCAGGCCCAGAATTCTTCACCTAGCCAAACTTCACCCTCAAAATTGCTATCACATTCTAGAGACGGAAAAGCGCTCCTCTAGCAAATTTAGAACTACGGCTTACAAATACAAGGTGAAGTCTAAAAATTTCAAGTTGGACGTACCATTGGAGAAAGCAGAGGGCTTCATCACCGAGGTATGGGATTCTTTGTTAACCACACTGAAACGCCAACGTCAAGCCAAAGAAGACTATCGTTTGAGACTTTGCATTCATCACGACAGTCTGAAATCCCCCGTTGGGATCGAGTTTAGCAACCAATCAGAATTGACCCCTTCCAAAGTCATCGACAAGATTCAGCACGTGCAACAATACATTGACAGGTTTCACATCACCGATGGAAATGCGACACGGTTCATGACTCACGTCTCTCCCCAAGGGGACTGGACAACGCAGAAAAGTGTTATTGGTAGAAGACCTTCGCAGCAACAAGCGTAGCCTCGCCCAAATTAACAACCCTCAAGACCAGATGTGTTTAGCTAGGGCTATCGTGGTGGGACGAACCTATGCCGACAAGAATGACACGGCAGAATGGAAAAGAGCCTGGGAGAATATTAGAAAATCGAACTGAGCCAAACAACAAAGAGAAGCAGAACTTCTGTTACAGCAAGCCGGCCTGTCCTAAGATACACCCTGTGGCATTCCTGAAATGCAAAAATTGCAAGACGTCTTGGCTCCGCGCTACTCCTTGAAATTACACCCTCAAGAAATGCTAGAGTCTCTATTGTTTCGAGGAAATGATTTCCATGACGGAAAATACATTCACGTTTATTATCACGATGAACATTTCGATGCTATTACCAGCACCACCGCATTCTTGGGACACGGCTATTGCTGTAAAAAAATTACTATGGTTATAACAACCGAGAGCAACACAAGCATTTCGGATCGAAATGCACAGGATGTTTGGCCTCTCAAGCCTGTCTGGACGAAGGACAAGAACAAGTGCATTGCCCTGCTTGTCAGCTCACTTTTGTCAGTGAAACCTGTTACTAACAGCATCTGAAGACGCAAAGTTCACAGCCGAAAAGTGCTTGTCAACTGCTGTGATTGCGCGCTACTTGTGGATGAGTCATACGTAGCAATAATGTCAAAGCACACGTATGTTCAGGAAAGAAACGATGTCACATTTGTCACCAAATCGTGGACTTGGAACACCAATGCTACATTCAAAAATACCAAACACAACTAGAGGAAGATGACCAGAAGAAAGGAAATTTCATCCTTTTCGATTTCGTATGAATGCAAGAGACCTGCATTCACATTCCTAATTTTTGTGTGGCTCATCGAGCGTGCGAGAAGTGCATCCAAAAGCCTATCTTTAGTCATTTCCCTAACTGCAGCAAGATTCCTGAGACGTGAAAAAATCTCTCGGGGACCGAACACGCTGACCGATTTTGCCCTATGGATCTTAAGCCCCATTGATGAGACGTGGAGCCAAGAGGACATCGAACGTTACGGAGAATGTCAACGCCATGCCACAGTAATGGCTCACATTTTCTCGGGATACGATGGACAGTTTCTTTTGAGATACTATGCGGAACAAAGTAACGAACTTCCTAAAGTGACTTTGAACGTAGCCAAAATCATCTCCATACAAGTGGGACAAGTACAGTTTCAAGATTCTGTGAGTTACTTGGCCATGCCTTTGAGCCGAATGCCTAAAACGTTTGGAATGACAGAAATGGCCAAAGGTTATTTTCCTCACTTTTTCAATACCCAAACCAATCAACATGCCGTTCTACCCCATTTGCATGAGGCTCACTACTACGACCCTGACAACATGCGTACCGAACAACGAGTTTTTTTCTTCGCTTGATACCAGGCTCACGCCTCAAACCCCTTCGACTTTCAGGAAGAAATGTTAAAATATTGTCTTTCCGACGTGGACATTTTACGGCGTTGCTGTGGAAAATGTCGATAACTGTTCAAGGAAGACGGAGGGATCGATCCCTTGAAACAAGCCTGCACCATTGCCAAAGTGTGTTCCTTAGTGTACCGTCAACGATTCATGCCCGAAAACACCCTGGCTGTCATTGGTCCTCAAACGACCAACTTTGTCAAACGTCAATACTCAGTCAAAGCCTTACGCTGGCTCCATTACTTGTGCGACAAGGAAGACAAATGGATCCAACATGCCCACAGCGGAGGAGGCGAAAAGACCATCGGAACGTATTCAATGGATGACTGACACTTAGAATACCCCAAGATCGTGCACGTGTTTAACGGTTGCTTATTTCACGGATGTCCCGTCTGTTACCCTCAACGTGGCACTAAAAATCAGTTTTTACAACGAACCATGGAAGATTTGTACCAAGCCACTTGTCAGCTACGCTTGAAGTTAGAACAGCAAGGATATCAAGTGGTGGAAATGTGGGGAACATAAATATGATCACCGTTTGAAAACCGATCCCGAGTTTAAACGTATCATGGAAAGTTACAAGCTGGTGGACCCACAAAACCCGAGGGATAGTTTGTACGGAGGACGGACGAATGCCACATGTTTGCTGTACCAGGCTGACGGAGAGAAAGGAGAAGAAATCAAATAATTGGTCGGGTGTCTTGCCTCCGACCGACTTGTACCATCCCGTCTTACCTCACCAATGTTGCTCGTGTTGTACTTGTGCCGAAACGTGTAACCAAGACCAACCTTGTCAGCACACCCAAGAAGAACGCGCTTTGAGGGGAACGTGGGTAAGCGTGGAATCAAAGCTCTGGACATTGGATACCAACTGTTAGAAATATACGAAATTTACCACTTCCCCAAAACTCAAAAATACCACAAGGGTGACGAGACTGAGAAAGACATTTTCGCAGACTACTGGATGCTTTTTTGAAACTGAAACAAGAAGGCACCAGCTATCCTTCCTGGTGTCACACTCCTGAAGATCAAAAGACATTCAAAGAGAAACACTGGGCGCATGAAGCCATCACTTTAGACCACATGGAAAAAAAAACGAAGACAGGCGATCGTTTGCCAAAGGGATGTCAAATTGCTTGTGGGGTAAAATGGCACAAGGACCGTGTTTACCTAAGACAGACTATTTGACAGAACCTTCCCGTTACTTCCAGATGAATTACGATACAACCAAATGCATGAAACACGCGGACGTCCTTTGTGCGGATTTGATCTTAGTCAATTACGAAGAAGATCTGGACTTTGTACAAGCCGACGAATTCGGAAATGTCATCATTGCGGCTTACGTGCCCATGCTCGCTTAAAATTGTACGAAGCTTTAGAACTGTTAGGTGATCGTGTCCTGTACTTTGACACAGACAGTGGCATCTACAACGATCGCCCGGGGCAACGTCACGCTGACATCGAAGGAGACCGTTTAGGAGCCGGGAGAGACGAACAACCCGACGAGAAGCTTGTGGTGGTCCTAAATATTGCGGCTACAAATACCGGGAGAAACAAGAAGTGCACGCCGGGTGTAAAGTGAAAGGATTGACTCTTAATTATCGCACCAGTCAAGTGGTATAGTTTGGGGTATTGAAAGAAACCTTGCTGTCTGGAGAGAATGGAAACTTTAAAGTGACCACCTACGAACTGAACAATATTGTAAGTTTACCCACTCACCAAATCGTTAGTCGACCCTTAGACAAACTTTATCAAATCGCGTACCAGATGCGAGTACGTCTTGCCAATCACTTGACTTTGCTATACGGTCACGTCAATATTGGTCAGCATATAAAAAGGGACAATATGAAAGATTGATAGTTCATTGTGACTACCAAGACCAAGCGAACACCGTGAATCCTTTAAAACAGACATCATTCAAGTTCGGGGATTGTAAAAAATTTTTTTACCCCGGCATAGTGTGAGTAATAGTGAATGGATATGACCCATGCATTGAGAGGGAAATTGTCCGGAAAGAAACTAAGTGTGCATGAAGTTACCATTGTAATTGCGTAGCGGACTTTGCAGTTGAGTGCGATGCTGTGCCTTGCGATGAGAGCAATGCCGTACGCTGTGACCTCGGCGATACAGTAAAGCATCATGGGAACTTTGTTATCACTACTACTAGTGGCACTACACCTACCATAGAAAGTGATGTTGTGCATGTCAAACCTGACGGATGCGAAAGCGATGCCACTCGTTATCGTGGACTCTTTACTTGTTTTCATTGTGGATGTCAACCTTCACGTCTACCACCCTACGGATGTCATTCAACACTGAGCAAACTCCTGTCGATGTCACCCTGCCCTCATCGAAACGAACCTGTGAAAGACGAATATTCGTTCACTGTGCGTTTGCCTGAATACTGCGACTTTGAAAATCGTCTTCAATTGTTCAAAGGAAAATGGCCTAACTATCTTGGAGGACCAAGCCCCGAAGAATTAGCCAGAGCAGGATTTTTCTACTTGGGCTATGGGGATAAAGTGATGTGTTTCAATTTCGGTGTGTCACTTCACCAGTGGGAACAACAAGATTCAGCATACCTGGAACATGCTCGATGATGTCCGAATTGTCACTACCTACTTTTAGTGGGACCGAGTCATTGAAATGACCTAAAATGTCGCTTAAGAAACCAGATTGGATAGAAGTCAAACGTTGGATACCAGCCAGACTAGTATTTAAACGCCATTAAAAATAATATTCAAGCATTACCAAACGAACTGCAAGTGAAGATATACAAGGAAGTTTGGCAGGGACTAGTCAAAGCGAAATCTCAGTGGGTGACTGTAGAACTTTGTGTCGAAACATTTACAAGAGGAAAGTGAAAGAAGTCAAAAAACGGATCAGATTTTTCTGGATCAAGTGTGCGTTCACCCTATTATTCTGCTTTAGACCATTTACATCAGAAGATTTTATTGACATTCTTGTTCGTTACCCTGAATGGCAGTGGTCAGAGATTACTATGTTCATTACTTTCGCTCTACCAGAAGATTTTAAGTACAATAATACTGACTGACGTGATCGTGGATTCTTTGCAGGAGAACATTCGGGGTTTGCCTATGGAGTTGAGAGAACGCATTTACCGAGAGCTGGTCAAAAAACAAGTGAAACGCAAACTCAGAATCATTTCTCGATTTTTAAATTATGCTCTTTTCCAAAGGATACGAAGACTGATTATGAGTGGAGACTATCTCAGTCACAAATGTAAACGAGGCTATTGGCCACGACCCCAGTGATTCCAAAGAGGGATATGACAATATATAATTTACAAGAGAACATTTTGGGCTTGCCTTTGGAGTTGAGAAAAAGCATTTACCAAGAACTGGTCAAAATTCAAGTGAAATGTAAAGAGCAATTGCATCCGTTACGTCACCGATGTTTAAACTACTGGTACCTGAATGCTATAAGAGGACTGATTCAGGAGAAAGTATTCCAGTGGTCAGACCTTGTTACACTGTTCGAGGACGAGACGTGTTGGTATGTTAATGATTTGTGTTACTACGAGATACCCATACAGCAAAGAATTCCATAAGAAGAGTTAGAAGATTACTAAATCTTTTGCACGACCTTTATCAGAAGTGATTCAACAGATTCCGTGGAAGGAAATCAATGACACTATTCAGACAGGGGAAGATTACCAACACTTATTACGAGAACTGTATCCATTCAATTGGGGTCTACGTGTGACGGGTGTCTTAGTGACTTGTTTTCTGGGATTTTGTTTACCAGCCGATTCCTTGTGGACTCTTTACGAACAGTACTTGCCACCCAGTAAAACATTAAAGTGGTTCCTTTAAATGTCCACGAGAGACTCAGTTTGCTCAAAGCCTTGCTTTTTCATCTGGATACTTCTCGACCTCTATGGGAAAAAATATTCGTCAAATTTTAGGTACCGCAGATGTGTACGACGATGTGTGCGTAGCTTGTGACTTCCACCCTCATTGGACTGATGTACGTGACTGGAACAATTGGGGTTTTGAGGGTTGGAGCGAAGAAATGGCCCATTATACTCGAGAGTTGTGATCCTCCATTCAAACTTCCTAAGACAAAAGACACTTTTAAAGATGTGTTAGTGACAGTGCCAGAAGAACCCGTCACCGAGGACAACCATTCCCTACAGGACAGGACTGTCATGGACATTCCCGAAAGACCATTCCGGGAGGACACTTGTGTGACATTACCCCATGTAGAGTCTGTAAGAACATTACACATTGTTGCTAGGACATCTTGGTTACCAAAAATATGTTGCACAGAGACTTATTTCTATTCACGTTGATCGTTTTGATATGTATGGTATCGTTGTACTTAACCCGTTGGCTTTTATGTACTTTTGTCTTTCGTGTTTATTTTTAAAAAAATCAATAAACGTGTCCTGAAAAATGGATAAAAACACTTGTATTGGCTGTCTTCTTTTCAAAAGTGACATTCCTTACACTATGGCTACCTCTGCTGCCTCTGCTCCCTCTTCCTCCACTTTCAATGTCATCGACGAACACTTAGATCGTGCCAGTTGGGAGGCATTGTACCTTCGCCATCCCTTTAACATGTTAATTGATGGACCTAGCGGCTCAGGCAAAACCCAATTTGTCAAACATTTGATATAACATAAACATCATTTGATCGATCGTCCACCTCAACGAATCGTGTGGTGTTGCAAAGAGTGGCAATCGGCGTACAGTCTCTTGAGAGAAAGTCAAGGCAATTCCATCGTGTTTGTGGACGGCTTTCCTAACGAAGACGACGGAATCGTGTCTGACCCCAGTCAAACCCATCTGGTCATTTTCTACGACATGTTAGGAGAAGACGAAGAAGAAATTAAACTGGTTTACGCGCAAAGGGCATCATCGTAATGCCAGTGTCATTTAGATTACTCAAAATTTGTTTCACCAAAGTAAAGCCCATCGTACCATCAGTCTGAATGCTCATTATGTGGTCTTGTTTAAAAGCCCTAGAGATAAATCGCAAGTGCAAATCTTAGCCAAACAGTTAGGAACGCCTTGGCTAACTCATGCGTCCGACGATGCCACTCAAACTCCACATTCCTATTTATTCGTCTATTTGAAACCCGCCACTCCCGATTATTTGCGATTTCGTACCCATTTGTTTCACCACTGGTGTCAAGACAGAAGGCATGTCCTATACATGTCTCCGTCGTCGACTTAAGCCAAAAAGGTCTATAAAAACCTCAACACTTTTCGTCTGTCTCACACATCGTCAACATGACGTACCTTCAGTCTCATCTTCCCGTCAAATTGACTCGTGCCTTGTATGGCATCAGTCGCGATAAAATCCACAAATACGTGCTCGTGTCATAGAAGTCAGTCTCAGAGAAGTCTTACGATAGTTTGCGGTGACAGCACGGCAATTGCTGTAAAGCATCATTCAGATCATTCAGATTCCTCATCAAACCAAACGCTTTTTTGACAGAAACCAAGTATCCTTGACACAACTGGCCGATCATCGCATCGACACCCAAACCAAAACGCAAATCATTTTGAAACCTGGTGAGATCGGTGCTCTAGGAGGTGTCATCATTCGCTCCCTCTTAAAATGGGATCCTAATGCCCCCAAAGATATCCCCAAGAAAACACCACCCCCCAAAAAAGCCAAGCGAAGCCCAAAGAAGAAAAAAGAGCAGCGGTGTTATGACCACGTCACAACCCCCCCCCACAAAAAATAAGAAAAGTCCACAGAAAAATAAAAAGTCCCCATAAAAAGAAAAGCCCCAGAAAACAAGCTTCTACCCCCAAGAGAAACACTTCGGCTAGGACGCAACCTTACATTCGCAAACCACGACATGCAACTACGGTGACCGCGTCTCAGGTAGCCTCAGGTTCTTCCACTTCTCCGTTGCTGGTGATGCCAGCCAAACCAAATTGACACACTTTCTGCCTCATTTGATGAAACCATGGAAACCCAGGTCTCCAAGAACTTCACTTCCAGCTGTGACACCCTCTTCTTCTTCAGCTGCAGCGGCAGCTGCTCACAAAGTACCTGCTCCCAAAATCAAAGTACAGGAGAGATCGGGCATGTTACATAGTTTACTGGATTTTGTCCAAGCAAGAAATGTCCCGATTTAGTCCTTTGCGAACCCCTCCACCACACGTGTCATCAAATTGACACAACGTAAAGACAATCAATGGCGACGCGTTCCAGTATAAAAAAGGGCCTGAGACAGAGCACGGGTATCTGTGTTTCTTGTGCTCCTGAACGCGCAAAGATGTCACGTCAAAGAAGTACACACCGTCACTATCGTCATTCGCCTGTCCAAAAAGGAAAGAGACAAGGACAGTCTCGACATCCGACAAAACGCTTAGCCAAGCAACGACGTTATCCCAAGAAAAGACACAGTAGTCCAAAGGAAAAGAGCAACCAAAGGGGAAGATTCTTTGGTGATTTTGGAAAAGATATTGTCACCTTTTTGACGAAGCGATAGTCAAAAAATGATTAAAGGTGTGTGATAAAGCATCGACGTCAGTGTATTTTTGGTGTGTGTCCGGGAAGGAACAAGCAAAGATGTCACCCCCCAGAAAACATTCTTCTTTTAAACCCAAAGGAAATAAAAGGAAAGCACTGTCTCCTCGTTTAGGCAAACATGGAGATATGTTGTCTGTCCTGTCCAAAGCTTCTCCACCCATGCTAAACCAGAAACAGTGCTTAGCCAAACATCGTCACGTTCTTCGCCAAATGGTTCAAAAGAAAATCCCCATTCGTCAAAAGAAGATGATGTTGGTACAACGCGGAATAATTTTGCCTCTGTTGTTAGACTCGTGTGAGCAAGATAAAACTGTACTCTGAAGTCCAAAGATCACAGGCGTGACCGTTGAAATCGAATGGAAGGATAAAAACTGGCTTTCGTGCTTTACAAACGATGGATGGAATACCATCGTTGGCAAGAACAACGGACCCTACATTTGCCTCCTATTCCAAATTTGACTAAGATGTCCCAGTTACAACACGAACTGCAGTCATTGATGGATCGTTACGATTTGTCCGAAACAGAAAATTCGCCAAAGTACGGTCAACTCTTGCAACGACTACAACTCTTTCACCAGAAAGCTTTAGACGAAACAGCTCTACCCACTCTGATAGATTTTAAGGCCTTGATGAAAAGTCCATCACCCACACCACCACCACCACCACCCTCAGTGGTCATGAGAGATGAGACCACACGAAATCCTGAGGATGAAGAGGTACGAGAAGTCTTTCAAACACCGTCAGCAGCTCCCATTCCTAGTAAGATTTCAGCGTCCTTGTTGACCCCTTCCCCCACAATACCCCACCGAGAAGAAATGAAAGCTTGGGTTAAAAAGGTGTCCACTCCTCCTTCGACAGAAGTTAAAAAGAAAGAAGGGAAACAAAAGTAAAAAAGGAAAGAATAACAAAGCCATTCCATTACCACCTCCACTACCTTCGACTTCTACTCCCGTGGCACATCGGACACGTAAATCCGTTTCCAAACCACCCCTTCGCCCCGTCCAATGTAGCATCAGCGAAGAATGGGTGACTTACTAAAAAAAATGGAGAAGGTGTTAGCCAACATTTATACGATCCATCCCATCCTGCATGTTACGGAGGAGTTCAGATAATGTATCGTGCTGCCAAACCTCGACTGAAAAGTGCAATGATGGTTACAAGAACAAGCTATCTACATTTTACACGAACCATTTGACGAACATTTTGCAGAAGTCGCACCCACGTGGAAGACATCGATCATCAATGGCAAGCCGATTTAGCCGATGTCTCTCATTTGTCCACCTACACTCGCGTCTACAAATATTTGTTTTGTGTCATCAATGTCTTTTCCTAATTTGCCTGGGTCGTGCCGTTGACTTCCAAATCGAGAAGTGAGTTAGTGCGAGCCCTCCCACTGGTGTTAAAACAAAGCGGTCGGCACCGATTTCGATGGTAAACTGACAAAGGCACCGAATTTCTGAATCATGCTTTCCAAAAAGAATTAAAGAACGTGACATTCATTTTTTTTACCACCGTTAATCCCGAAACCAAAGCCAGCATCGTGGAACATTTTCAACGCAGTTTGAACGAACGCATGTGGACATATTTTTCACAATTCCACACTCTCAAGTACATCGACCTCTTACCGCACCTGGTTCAAGCGTACAACCAATCTTACCATCGAAGCATTGGACGTGCCCCCATCCCCTTACAAAGTGACTCCCGACAACGAAGTGCTCGTTTCTGAACGCCTGTTTGGTACGTCCCCGACGGTTGATGTCCCCAAGAAAAGTGAAGTGTTGGCTGTAGGAGATTGGGTGCGCATTGGCAAAACCAAACGCAATTTCGACAAAGGTTACTTACCCAACTGGACCACCGAATCGTTTCGTGTCACTGCACGAGTGCATAGCCGTCATCCTACCGTCTATAAATTAGAATACATGAACGGGGTGGTATTAAAAGGAATGTTTTACTTACCCGAGTTTCAAAGTGTCACCATAAAGAAGACGACTTGTACGACATCGAAAGCATTCTCGAACGAAGAACCCGTAAAGTGGGAAAACGACGTGTCATAGAAGTCACAGTGCGTTGGAAAGGATATTCTCCCACTTTTGATTCTTGGATCGACGCTTCGCAAGTCATCGACTATAAAAAGAAGTGACCATCACGCCCTTCCTCACAGCCTCAGCTACCGCTACCACTGCAGTGACAACACCTTCACCCAGTTCTTCTCTGCAAGCTCTACAAAAGAAAACCTTGTGAGTGTGGTGTGGAGAACGTGTGCCTAAAACGCAAATCGTCTTTTTCTGCCTAATCTTTGTGGTGTCTTGTGTCATCGGTGCAGCCATTGCCAATTTGAGTTTGCCACGGGGATACAAGAAATTGTGGACCATTTTATTGAGCAGTTGCATCGGTTACCTTCTTGACAACCCTTCCCTGAAATAATCCTGGAACGGAAAAAAACGGGAATACTGCGTCCAGTGTCAGTTACCACTCCAACAACAACAATAATCACATTTTGGGCGGAGACACACCTCTGACTTCCAGTGACCCCTCGGACAACCACAGAACTCTGGAATTAAGAACAACAACCAATTTTACTTAACCTTACCCAATGACAGTTCCATGGATGTGTTTCTCAACAACAAGTTGTGCTGTTATGCGGCCAAATTACCTCAGGCCATCCAATTAGATCACGAAGCCCATTGGAAAGTGGCTTTGGTGGAAATCATTCACCCTACACAAATCAAACAGTTTTGAGGTTAAAATTATGAACGAAACACTGCAACAAACCATAACTTAACTGCAAGGTGTACAGTACCCAACAGTGACCCGCCTTTGTACATGTTTAAAATGATCTCAGGACATTATTTTAGTGGTCAGCATCTGGTGGACGCTATCGCTGACACACTGAATACAACATTTGATAATGTTCTGGCCACACTAAAGAAACGTGTCACCATTGAGTATCACAAACTTTCGCATCGCCTGCTAATAAACTTTGAAACTGAAGAAAAAAGTATAGGTATTAGATTTTGCCCTGAACTGCATGACATTCTGGGTGGAGACCTCAATTAGGCCACGAATAAGAACAAAATGATCACCATACCAAACATTGCCAGCAACCTTGATTTTTCTAGGTATTTTCTATGCCCGGTAGAACTGAACCAAGGACTGAATTTGATCTTTGTGTACTCCGATGTGGTGGACTGCAACGTGGTGGGATACACCTCCGTACCGTTACTGCGTGTCATTCATTTGAAAGTAGATTCTGCCACGAACTCTGACGAAGAAGGTGGAAACACCTATCACGTTCACCGCGAATTTGTACATCGTCATTATTTACCCGTCAGTAGGTCGTATTTTGACACTGTCAACATTGCTATAAAAGGAGATCTAGGACAAAATATTTCATGCACCAAAGGAAAAGTCACGGTGAAACTCCATTTTCGAGAAACGATTCTCTAACGAATGGTAAGTCATGTATCCAGTGTACCGAGGCGTCACTCGACAGCGAGTACATGATTTAGGAGATATGTTGAAATCAGCCTTTCGTTCAGTGGCCCCAGTTTTGAAACCGATGGTGACACGAGGTTTGCACGCCTTGAAAGATGCCGCATTGACCGATGGCAAAGAATTTCTTCGAAATGTAATCATCGACAAACAGAACCCCAAGGAAGCATTCTTGAGAGCAGGTACAAATGTCTTGCTGAAAACGGGCAAAGACATTTGGGGCCGACGTGAAACACCTATAAATGCCCTGGACGCTTCCAAGTCATGCATTCCTGCTTCCCTAGTGCCACAGCAATGACAAGGCAGAAATAGACGAAGAAAACACCCTATCAGAAGTCTTCATACTCATAAATCTAGAAAGACTAAGAAAAGTAGAACCGTCAGAGACTTAGACGTTTTTGATTATTAAAAAAATTACAGAGACAAAAAACAAAAATTATGCACCGAGAGTCTTGTGCCTGTTCCAAGTCGGAACTGGATATGTTTGCATTCCACCCATCATTATGACGATGCAAGAATCCCAATGGGTCTAATTTCACCCCGTCTCCTCTTTGACGGATTCTGCTCTCATCGACATTGAAATCAAAGGACTGCCCGAAGATTACATTGATCTGAATAGCAGTTACTTGTACTTGAAAGTGAAAGTGATCAAAACGGACGATGAACCCAATCTATTTGCCGCATCCAGAGTAGCTCTCGTTAACAATTGTATGCATTCCTTGTTCAGCTCATTGGATCTGTAGTTAGATAACAAACTAATCAGCAGCAGCATGAATACTTACCCTTACCGAGCGTACCTGAAAAATATCTTGACGGACGGAAAAGAAGCAAAGAACACCCATCTTGATTGGTATAGAAACCTGACGCCCTAGGTGAAAAGTTAAACAGCACTACGATTGTTGGGAATGACGCAGATTCGGGATTTATAGAACGAAGAAACAAAATTACATTAAGTCGAAATTCAGAACTGATGGATCGTTTGTATTTGGACATGTGGTTGCAAGAAAAGTATTTGCTGAACGCTGTGGATGTCCTCCTGAGACTGAATCGCAGAAGTACATCTTTCCATTTGATGGCTAATGTTAACGGGTACAAAACCGTCATCCAAGAAGCCAGACTTTATGTGCGGCGTGTGGAAGTGTTACCTAAAGTGGGAAACGACATCAGTCACACTTTGAGCAGAACAACCGTCAAGTATCCGATACGACGTGTGGAACTGAAAACTTTCAGCATCTCCACTCAGCAGCCATCCATGATCGAAGATCATCTGTTCCAAGCACAGTTACCCAAACGTTATATCCTTGGTATCGTCGACAATGCAGCCTCCACGGAAGTTTGGAAAGAAATCCTTTCAACTTTCGACACTTTGACGTGTCGAAAATCGAAGTCAGTCGCGATGGCAAGACCTTGTGTACCAGACCTTTCGAACGTAGGTTTGTTGAAGAGAAGAATTACTTGACATCGTATTTGTCCCTGTACGAAGAAACTTGACAGTTAGGAACTAACACCAGTGTAATGGGGCTCCTCTCGTTGACTACCTTAGGCTGGGGTGGGGTGATCCCGGTATTATCTTTAATTATTACAGAAGACCCACCCTGGCTCGTTTTTGTTAGAAATTGAAGTAGTGATAGAGATGCAATGCTACGAGCCCCCAGTCAGCGATGCCGACAGTTAAATTACTGAATAAACAAAAGGTGAAATTCAAATAAACAACAATTTTAATGTCATTCAATTACTGATAATCTTCCTCAAATGAAATTCAATATTCAAAACCCTATCACTCGTCTTTCACTCGACCAAGTGACGGCCTATTTCATCATCTGACTTAGTGTGATAGCTGTTCCTCCTGTCCTGTGTTTCTACTCATCTCTTGATCTGTAGTACTTCTTGACTGGTATCCAGTACACGTTCGGTCCAACAACCACGTCTTTCACCCTTCACTTCTCCAGTTCCGTTCTCTCCTTTTCTTGTCTCCCAGAGACTCGGGACCAACTGTACCAGGGTATTTCCCTTCACTGTCTCCTACAGTTCCTACGATCCTTGAAAGGTTCCTGTCCGAACACACACAAAGACATTAGCATTTTGCTCTAGCTCTCTAGCCTTACACTAAGCAACAATCTATCATCAGATAAGACATTACCTTCTTTGGTCACGCATTCGTGCACATCGAAATACTCATACTGTCTGGTATGGTATACACGATATCAACTGCATATCATGGATATATCAATATATTTTATCACATCGGTATATATAGATTCTCAATCTTATTATGCAGAACAATATCACGTAATCAGACGCATTTCTGTACATTACACTTCTACAAAGTGTACACAGATATCCACATATCATGCGCTGATATATCCTTACACATTATACTCCTACAAAGTATACACAAATAGTCAAATACTCATATTAACTAATGTTGCACACTGCAACCATTATACAAAGATATAATTGAATTCAACATTTGCAAATCTAGAATATTACATGAATAAATGTACGAAGTTATTACAAATTAACCAAATAGCGAATTACAATATTAATTCTTTACATAAACATAGCTCATATCTCAAAATATGTATGTAGATCAAGCACTACAAATGAATCAAACCCTACAAATGGTAATTCTACGTACTAACGTTTCTAGTAATGAAGTATACATACTGCACATAATTAAAGTACAATTACCTTGCCGTAATAGATTGCGACAATCAAGCAAATAAGTCACTGACTTTTCCGAAGCTCCTTTGTAATTCCAAGAATAACAATGTTTCCCGCCAATTTCGAATGACGTCGGAGTAGCTTAGAACTTCCTTCTGTAATTCCCGCAAGATGGCTTAGCGACTACTGATGTTTAGTTTCAAGACACTAGATTTAACTTGCGATTCCAATGGTGGACACGCCTTGCTCAATTCCAAGTGGATGTCGATTAACCCCTGGTCTACATAATTAGCAGACATTGCCCCCTCCCCAGCAGTCTGTCAAGGGTGGATTTACGACCCTCACTCGATGTTCTTTTGAGCCCACCCACAATTTATGCCACTTACCTGTGACTCGCCTTCAGCAGAAATAAGGCGCCAATAACAAGTTCCTATGGCCATGTTATACACAACTGGCTTCCTTCTGTCTTTTTTATGTCGGCGCACACTCGCAACATTTATGAAGCGACTAATTAGCCTCAGGGTATAGCATATACATGTTGCAATCTGGCTATTGTTCCGTACTATTAACGTGACAACCAGTCACGGTATTACGTACGAGGATTCCGCAGCAGGCTATACTTTGTGGGTTTTTGATTTTACTCCAGACTAAGGCAGCGACGAGGGACATTTCCACCCTTTAAAATCCGGCCAGATTCTAGTGGAACTTCAGTTTGCTAGACCTGTACTTGAGACGGTGAACGTCATCCTGTATGCAGAATTCGATAATACCATATAAATCAACAGTTTGAGAGAAGTCATTCTAGACTATTTGAAGGTATGGAATACTGTTATCCCTTTTTACATAGCGGAGAATCTTTGGAAATGGAATGTGAGGCGCCTGTGGAACTAGAACCCCAAGACAAAGACGAAAAGGACATAGTGATAAAGTCCAGATGGCCAGAACAAGAACAGTATTTAGTCTCCTGTATCGCCAAACACTTGGCAGAACAAGTTACGGAATTGATCAAGAAAGATTGCTATGGATGTCAAAACGATCATTCCAGTCAAATTCAACACGATAAATGTCTGATGCTGAGTCAAGAAGAACAATTGGAAGAGTATCTGGACAAAGCTTGGGGTCTCATCTCGGAAGAAGCCGTGTTTCATCAATGGTATAAAGGCCTGCGTGAACACTCTTGTCCTACATTAACTACTCTGGAGATCCGTCGCATCGAAACTCCCTTGGCCCAAAGTACGAAGACGGAGCTAATAGCCGTTCACTTGTCAGACAAATTTAGGCAAAAAGTCCGGATTGAATTGATCACTTATCATTACCTGTGAAGAAATACAACACAAAAATAAATACCTTGGAACTTTATTACCTTTTGAACCACAGTTCGTACACTGCTTCTTGGAATCCTGTTATGCGTGCTAAAGATGAACTCCCTCATCGCTAACCTCAAGACCATCAAGCTTATGTTATCAACACAGACGACAGTCATCTCCCAGGAACCCACTGGATTTTGGTTCGTATGGATTGCCCCCTTTGGAAGACGATATCATCGACTTTATGAGAAGAAATGCTCAGACACCGCGATTCAATAATGTGAAATTACAAGGCACATATTCGTTAGTGTGTGGACAATATTGTATGTATTTTCTTCATCAACGCTGTCTTGGATATCCTTTAGAACATTTGGTGACTTATTTTGATCGTCATTCCTCTAGAAACGATGAAAAAGTAGATGGTTTTGTGACCACTATGGCTATCTTTTGTCATTAGCTTGGAAAAGTTGTGTACATCAATGGCCCAATAACCTCCAACAGCGGAAGTCTAACTTCAGTTCACAACTTTGTCAACCTTGTCCAAAATAAATGGTTATTTGCAAAAAGTGTTTGTTATTGATTGAATTATGAATTTAAAGAATTTGTTAATTGTTGGTTGTTAGTTATTTGTATAAAAATGTTGTGTTTTGAAAAAATGTGTTTGTATCATGACCCATGCTCTTTGAATTCTCTCTATCCCTCAAATCAAACTATTTTAGCGTTCCGACTCTAAACAGTGTAGTGATGTTTTCTATCGCGTCCGCGCTTGAACTATATAAAGCGGGGCAGTCTCCAGTCTAACCAACCATTGTTGACTCTTCCTTCCACATATGCACAACAATATACACAGAAAAAACTAAACAACGAACTAAAACGATACCCAAATGGAAAACCCAAAAAAGCCGATTGGAATACATTTTCTAAAACACTAGAAAAAGTAACATTAGCTGAACTACAAAACAATGACACCAACCAATTCTATGAAGCCATAATTCAGGCCATCAACAACGCGGCCACAACCAGCATACCAAAAACACGTGGCGAAATAACAAAGACACCCATACCATGGTGGACAGAGGAATGCCGATTAGCAATCCAGGCTAAGAAGAAAGCTCTAAATCGGTTCAAACACACAAAAGTAACAGCAGACTTCCTCGAATACAAACGTAAAGTATCTTCAACACGGATTACAATCAAGGAAGCCAAAAACAACTCATGGCGAAAGTACTGCTCCACACTTGATCACAAAAGCAACTCAAAACAATTGTGGGGATAAATCAAAGCAATGAAAGGATACACCCCCAAAACAGCACCAAATATACCTGGAGCGGCAACTAATGAAGAAAGAGCCAAACAACTGGCTCAACACTTTGCGAACTCGAGCGCAGCAACAACCACACAAAGGAATTTATGAGACAATGTACCATTCTTGAAGCGGAATTCCCGCACATATTTAGTGACCAAACAGACAACGACAACACACCACTAAATGATTTATTTCAAATAAATGAATGGAGAAAACCAAATAGGCTATAAATGTTATTTAAAACATACCCCACAACATGGAAAACATAATCCTGGAACTAATTAACTAAATATGGCAAACAGGGAATATACCAACAACCTGGAAACAAGCAATAGTCATTGCCATACCTAAACCTGGGAAAGATCTACAAATATTAATTCCTATCGACCAATCTCTCTGACCAACACCTTATGCAAACTCATGGAGACTATAATCAATAACCGCCTAAAACATCATCTAGAACAAAACAAATTATTATCAGAGAATCAAAGCGGATTTTGGCACAGACGATCTACTATAAATCAACTCATCAGACTTGAAGCTAACATCAAACTCGCCTTCAATGCAAAAAGGAAAAAAGACCGACACCTTATTGCGATCGTTTTTGACCTTGAAAAAGCCTTTGACATGGTGTGGACCAAAGTACTTATATCCAAACTCAACCAATATGGTATTACAGGTCGCATGCATAGCTGGATCTCGAATTTTCTAACAGGAAGACAAATCAAAACCAGAAAAGGGGATGCACGCTCAGAAACACACACATTGGATAATGGGACACCACAAGGAAGTGTGAATAGCCATACACTATTTAACATCATGGTTAAATAACTCGACACATATGTTAACACCAAACAAATAGAACTATCGCAATTTGCTGATGACAGTGGTATCTGGAAAGCGGGCAACCCAAAAAGCCAGGAAATCATTAAACAAATCCAACTCAACCTAGATAAGATATGAACATGGGCCGACAACTGGGGCTTCAAAATATCTAAAACTGAAAATGTAGGAATGCTTTTTTCTCCATCAAATAAACGCAAAATAACATACCCTAAACTATATCTACAAAAAACACCAATCAAATGTGTTAAAAATACGTACTTCCTAGGAATGTTGCTGGACGAACAACTAACCTGGCAGTCTCATGTTACTAACATCATTCAAAGATGCAATAAAGACCTAAACCTACTTGACAACATGGGGAGCAGACCAACAAACCATGTTAATGTTATATAGATCACTAATTAGATCTAAACTAGATTATGGTTGCCAGGAATATGCGTCGGCAATCCACAAATGTACTTCAAACATTAGACAACATTCAATACAAAGCACTTAGGCTCTGCACAGGAACACTTCTAAACATTGCCTTAGAAGAATCACAAACCTTAACAGGGGACTTACCCCTACGCTTAAGAAGAGAGGAGCAGATCCTCAGGTATGCTACCAGGAACTCCATACACATTGATAACAATCCTACCAAAATTACAATCAACAGACGCCTAATACCATTTAGGCCAGAACTTGTACAAAACCCAACAGCAACTAACAAAGTACACACTCTCTGTACCGAATTAGGTCAGTGGGGAATACAAGCTGAACAACACCAACTAATCGACAAGACACCATGGAAAAACAGCACCCCAAATATCAACCTAACAATACAAAAACTTGGGTCCAAAAGTGATAATCCATTAGGAATCCTCGCGGAAGTACAAAAGATTACAATAGAAGAATACCCGACGCATGTATAAATTTACAAAGACGGTTCCAAATCACAAGAGCTAAACAGAACAGGAGCAGCCGTGGTTATACCAGAACATAACATTGAACTAGTTGAAAGACTCCCAAACGACTGCTCAATTTACACAGCCCAATTCTGGGCCATAAATGAGGCACTCAAATGGATTGCAGATACAACCATAGAACAACATGTAATCATCATTTACTCCCTAAGCGTACTTAAATCACTGGAATCTGGTACGTCCAAAAGGAGAGCAAACCTAATGGAAACAGCACTACACACACTTAGGGAAATAGAAGCTAAACAACAAAAACTAACATTCCTGTGGGTACCCTCACACATTAACCTACCAGGAAATGATAAAGCAGTCCTAAGCGCAAAATACAGCCTCACAAAAAACACTTAAAACATTAAACAACATTCAGTACAAAGCACTTAGGCTCTGCACAGGAACACTTCCAAACATTGCCTTAGAAGAATTACAGATCTAAACAGGGAATTTACCCTAATGCCTAAGAAGAGAGGAGCAGACCTTCAGGTATGCTACCAGGAACTCCATACACATGGATAACAACCCTACCAAAATAACAATCAACAAATGCCTAATACCATTTAGGCCAAAACTTGTTCCAAATCCACCTGCAACGAACAAGGTACACACTCTCTGTACCGAATTAGGTCAATGGGGAATACAAGCTGAACAATACTAACTAATTGACAAGACACCATGGAAAAACAGCACCCCAAACATCAACCTAACAGCATAAAACTTGGGTCCAAATCTGACAACCCAGTAGGACTCCTAGGGGAAGTACAAAAATCATAATAGAAGAATACCCGACTCATGTTAAATTTTATACAGACGGTTCCAAATCACAAGAGCTAAACAGAACATGAGTAGCATTGGTTATACCAGAACATAACGTCGAAATAGTTGAAAGACTCCAAAACGATTGCTTAATCTATACAGCCAAATTCTGGGCCATAAATGAGGCACTAAAATGGATTGCAAATACAGCCATAAAACAACATGTAGATCATCATCGACTCCCTCAGTGTATTTAAATCACTGGAATCTGGTACGTCCAAACATAGAGCAGACCTAATGGAAACAGCGCTATAAACAATTAGGGAAATAGAAGCTAAACAACAAAAGCTGACATTCCTGTGGGTACCTTCACACATTAACCTAACAGGAAATGATAAAGCAGATCTAAGTGCGAAATACAGCCTCACAAAAAACAACTTTGGCAATACAATATAGCGTAACAGAAATATACAGCCAAATAACCCCAAAAATCAACAACAAATAGCAACAAATATGGGACAACAACACCAAGGGCAGACACCTATACCAATGGCAAAAAAGGTGGATAGACATATTACAGTACCTAAGACGCTACAAAACTCAGATATCAGACTTATAGAGTAAGAACTGCCAAAACCCTGCTTAAAGGAAGCTTTGGAAGACATCTTAACAAAGGACTTGACAACCATACCCAATGCCCTCATTGCACCAGTATAGAGACTCTGGAACACGTCTTTAACCATTGCCCCATTACCATTCGCACAGAATGGAACTTCGAAAACAGCAACAAAAAAATCGGGTGCCCCCCTACAAATATCCAGACTTCCTAAATCTTAAAACAAACAGCAATAAAGAACTAACATACAAAAACATAATATCATACTTAAAACAAATAAACAAGTATGACAAACTATGACCCAAGGAGTTAAGAGCAATAATTGCTGGCTGAAAAGCGAACTCAAGGTCTGTAACAGGATAAACACAAACAAAGCATAGGTTACTAAATAGGAACCAAATAAAGAGAACAGGCACCTTTGAGATGTCCCCAGGATCTGATTATTCAGCAAAGGCGCCTGCACACTCAATAAATACTCCTTAAGCAATAAATAGGAAGAAACAAACAACATCAAAATATAGACAGTAGATATTAACCAACGAGGACAGGCCGCTTGATAAGTCCACCCGTCGGACCTGAGTATTCAGCAAATGTGCCTGTACGTAACCTAAAACAAAAATAACATGGGAGGTAACTCCCCTAAATAAAAGAGACAGATAATAGGGTTTAAACTACAGCTAATATGATTTTCTAACCTGAAACGTAAAGGGTACAGGCACCTTTGATAAGTCCACCCGGACCTGAATATTCAGCAAAGGGACCTGCACCAATAAACCTAGATACAAGAAATTAACAAAACACCAAAATAAAGACAAAATTTAAAAAAGAGTACAACTCCTAAACACGCAACGTTTTTTCTTTCTCTACCCTCCCAACCTTCTCAAAATGCATGTTATATATATATATATATATATATATATATATATATATATATATATATATATATATATATATATATATATATATATATATATATATATATATATATATATATATATATATATAAATATATATATATATATATATATATATATATATATATATATATATATATATATATATATATATATATATATATATATATATATATATATATATATACATATATATATATATATATATATACATATATATATATATATATATATATATATATATATATATATATATATATATATATATATATATATATATATATATATATATATATATATATATATATATACTAACCATTACATATAGGGTCTAACAACAGGAACAGAACACCAATTAATTCCCTAAATTTAGAATTATAAGGTGACATAAGTCCAGTCCTCAGGACCCTCCGCACAAGGCGGAACAAAAATAAAGTCACAACAAAACTTTAAATTAACAACACACTACACAGGGAACACAGTACTTCCTTCAGACCAAGTGCTGACATCTTCATTCTTGAAACAATTTTTAAAAAATTTTATACATATGTCATAAAATAGGGCTTGAGCGCAATGTTAATTAAGATGGTAGTTGGTGGTTGTGTGGCAGTTAACAACAAAGAACAACAGAAAAGGACAGCAGCAGGAAAGACCAGCAACCCACAACAACGAGGGAAAGAAGACACAGACATCTATCAATTGCCTCAATAGGGGCTCTCATTTTGGCTATTGGAGAACTCTTAGATACACCACTTTTTTTGGCCCTAATTCAATATGATCATTTTTGGACACCGCCATCAAAATTCAAAACCTAAAATTACAATACAAGAACTAAAGTTACCGGGTGAAGAACACCTAACAGACTGGCATCATTTTCTTAATGTTTTTTATTTATTTTTTTTATATATAAAAGTACACTCTGTACACAAACAAAAGGAAACAAAACTACTACAAGTCAATATAAACCAATATTTAACAACTCTTAAGATTAGGTTAATTACTGTGGCTAACACAACATTGGTATATTCAACGTCCACTAGTACAACTGGACTAAATTTGAACAAGTAGGCTTTGGCGTTTCTAACAACATGGATCTGTGACGTCGGGCGCCTCCTGCATATATGTCTTCCCTCCTTTGCCACGCTCAGACATTATAATTAAATAATGCGGCCATCGCACATAAACACGGGGATGTAGTGCTCCATTCTTACAAACCCGAGCAATTAAATAGCCTGGTCATCGTCATCAGGCATTAACAAGACGCAAAAGTACCAGTTTACATAAGCGTCTATAATTTTATATTCATTCATTCAGTCTGACCATCCCAAACTTGTACAAAAAACAAGCGCCAAATATGTGCCAAAGTGCTCTCAGGCACTAACGCAGCTACGGAGAAGCAACATCAAAAAAGCCTATCTGGAACCGATAATTAACAAAGATTTGTACTTCCATCACTAAATGAGAGCAATAAAACACCGAAATTCAAGAATAGCCAGCTTAGGATACAGAATCTAGAAATTAAAAATCGACCAGGAACAAAAACAAAGTAAAGGGAGCAGCAGGGAGCCTAGCCAAACAAAGAACAAAGGAAGGCCTGCGGCAGCAGTGCGACTGGTTGAAATTAAATTACACTTAGCCTTGAGTTAATTCACTAACAAGGTAAGAAGTATAAGCCATAATTATTTCAGGTTTAAACCTACGAGAAATTTATATTGTGTCCCTTTATTCTAATTTAACTACATTTTAATCCACAATATTAACTCAGACTAACATCCTTATAACCTACGCTAACAAAACAACTAGCTATACCAATACTAACTACAAAACTCTATTAATGTAGTCATCATAAAATAACTACCCTGCATAAATATCTCGTATACGGTAGAATTAAACATATTAAGGCAACTTAGACAACTATAACCAGTAATACAATACGGAAGGAACCCCCCAGGGAGCTTGTTAAAGATTACTTTCTAACCTCTCCTATATCAAAGGAAGTCACGCAAAGGAAATTAGAAGTCCAAAAGCACTCAACCAGAACCACTAGAGCCTCCACACGAAAGACAAAGACCGAAATAACAAACCTTGATGATGCCATAAAAACTACAACCACCAAAAGACCGACTACCATACAACTGGAAGTAGACCAAAGAACTGAAGCTGAAACAAAAACCAAGACCCTGATCACGACAACATAACTGCAGCAAACAACAACACAACTGAAAACAAAGAAACCGACAACAGGGTAACGACAGCAACACCAACAACACCCATAGTGGAAGACAAAACCAACAATGATGAAACAACAGCCGCTACAGCCCCAATAACACCAACTAACGAATACACAACTTACACCCCACAACACTCCCAGGAGACCGAGGAAGACAACACAACTGAAAACAGAAAGACTAACAACATAGTAACAGCAGAGTTACCAACAATACCTACTGATAACATAGTAGCGACAGTGACACCAACGATAACCACAACAACTACTTCCAACTAAACAACTTACATCTCACAACAAAAACAAGAAACCCAAAAAGACAAAACCACCAATAAAAAGGGGACCGACAACAAAATAACAACAATACCACCAGCTTTCCTTGCAAAGGATGTTAAGGTTGACAACAAGACAACAGCAGCTGATACAAATACAACAACAGCCACAACATACAATACACACCAACACCAGGAGACACAAGATGGACCAGAAACAACGGCAAGCAACAATCAAAGGATAAGAGACAACAATCTAACAACAACGACACAATCAACAACGCCTACACAGACAACACCTAGCACTCTACATCATCAAGATATAATGGTAGTACTTGGACAATAAACTGTCAACAATACCACATCATCCACAGCAACAACAACTACAATCACTACCACAACACGCAAAACCTCACGCCCCTCCACTATCCCAAAATACACCATACATAACAGTCAGCAAGCGGGTCCATCGGAGCATATAACGGCCAGGGAAATGGCGGATATAGAAAAAGCCCCCCAGGAAGAAATCCAAGAACTACAAGAAACAACAAAACATACCCACCATGATATACCAGAATAAGAAGAACAAGCATCAGAGGGAAAGGGGGAAAAAACAATCAAAATAACTTAACATATAAAAAACAATCACAACCAACACACATCAACCAGATGAGAAACAACAACAGGACAAAAAACAACATGACAACAATAAAGCCAACATGGATACAAGAAACAAGATTAACAACAACACCAGCCACCTAAGATCAAAGGGAATAACAACACAGCATATGGAGAATACCAACCTAAGGAAAAATCTAAACCCGCGAAATACCACTATCACCCACCAGAGCTAGCAATATATATCAGTAGCACCAAAGAAAGATTTCTACGAATCAGTAGTAAGAGTTTAGCAGTAACATTAACACAACACCACAGTGGTACTTTCCAAATTATCCGACCAGAGGCCAACTAAATAATTATATGGTGTAACTCTGCACGGCAGCTCGCCAAATGTCTGGAAATAACAAACAAAGCGGGAATCCCTGTCACCATCAACAGACATAAAGCAACGAACACTATCAGAACTAACAAAACAAAAACGCCCAATCGTGGAGAAGAGGCGAGAGACAGGGGCCCAAATAAACCAGCCAAGACCAATGAAATTGAAAGGAAAGAAACCCCAAGCTGAGGATTCAAAGCTAGCTTAAAGCTTACAGGCCAACATCTATGGAAGACAACATCAGAAATAGAATATGATCTAACATACCACCATATTCCATATAGACGAATTACGAAACTGAGAAATCATCAAGGAGTGGAAACTTCTACAGTAATGCTTGAATTTGCAGAATCTCCCCCAAAAAGTATCAGGCTCGGTCCATATGGCAAGCCCATAACACTACAAAAATACATCAACAAGCCTCGTAACTGCATTAATTGCCAACGATGGGGGCACTTCACCTGCCGATGCCGATATCACACAAGATGCAATAAACGCGGAGGAAAGCACAAAGGAAAATGTGCGGCTAATTCGTATAAATGTGCTAACTGCAGAGGAAAACACACACCATACTATAGGAAGTGTCCCTACACAACACAGGAGATACAAATCATACACATCATGGAAGACAGGCAAATCTCTTATAACCTAGCCAAACAACTGACCAAGAACAACAACCCAACACAAGCAGCGACACAAACAAGCGAAGGGAACCCTACACCAACAACAGCAACTACCTCTCATGGATCACACGCTACGTACAGTCGACCTCAATCACCCACAGCCAAGAGGAATTGCACACATAAATTAGATAATACACAAAAAAAATACTTCACCCAAACGAAACATACAAGAACCAGCACGTAGTTAACACATAAACAAGGAAAATACTGGAGAAGAGGAAAATGAGGTAAATACCATAACACAGGACTATATCGGTCGCGCCTTAATAACACAATATTTCAATGACCTGCAGGAGGGTATACAACAGAACACGCATCACAATCAAATTAAAAAGCAAGACTTTATCCTCTTACTCCTACAACTACTATAAAAAAATCTTGCCCAAGGACAAATGAAAACTCCAGACTTCTCTGTATCTTATTAAAAATCATGCTAAACAAATAAATAACAACATTGAACAATGGATACACAAAACGACAAAGAGTATGCAGACAAACTCATCATATGGCAATAGAACTGCAGAGGCCTAATTCCAAACCATTGGAGAACTAATATCAGCCATTAACATAGCCACCAGCAAACGGAAATCTATGCTTACAAGAAACACTCTTAAATGAAAAACAGCAAGACTATTCCCAAAATAAATGGATTTGACACAAAGTTTCTTAAGCATAGGAGTAATGGAAAAAAAGGAAGAGGACTTGCCATATATGTTCACAACGATATCACAGATGCAGTAGAGATAGACACTAACATTACTTTAAATGGAAACCTAATTGAATATCAAATAATCAATATTAAATAGGGACAAAAAATGACATATTTATAATATATATGACCCTGGAGGAAATAATACAGACCCCACACAAACTTACTCGGTGCTATTCAAATGTAAGGGTATAAATAGCATAATGTGTAGGGACTTTAATGCACACCACACTGAATGGGGTGGTGACACTATAAACACAAGAAAAGCATCGAAAAATACGTCAAAGAGAATCAACTTGTAATATTAAATACCGGCACACCCACCAGAATATACCCCATCCACGGAAAACTGACACCTATTGATTTAACAGTCGCAACACCAAACCTTGCACTTATCACGGACTGGGAAGTGCTACAACAAAGCTATCTTGGCAGTGACCACTTCCCGCTATGTATAAGAATATACATACAAAGTTCAAAAACGCAACAAGTAACCATACAAAAATGGAAAGCAAAGCAAGCCAATTGGGACCTCTTCTAACAAGCTTTGAGCAAGATACAACTAGAAGAACTTCAAAGTAACGATGCACATAAATACTATCACAACATAACCCAGGCTATCAATGAAGTGGCACAAAACAGTATGCCTAAAACTAGCAGGACATCCAACCACAATAGTATACCATGGTAGACAGACAATTGCCGCATAGACATCAAGGAAAAAAAGAAAGCCCTCAACCGTTTTAAATACACAAAACTAGCTTCGGACTTTATAATATATAAGCAACAAGAAAACAACACAAGAAGAGTAATAAAGGAAGCAAAAACTAATTCATGGCGAGCATACTGCTCCACACTCAACCATCATACCACACTCTAATGAAGTCTGGGCAAAAGTCAAAGTCATGAAAAGGAAGGTCCTGGGCAACATCACCAAAATATCAGGAACCTACACCAATCAGAACAAAGCAGAACAGCTGGCACGACATTTTGCTAATTCTAGCAGTAATAACAATCATACCCAAAATACAGGGAATCGAAGAAGAATTCCCTCACATATTCACGGACCAAACCAACAATGACTCACCACTAAATGACTCATTCGACCTCGATGAATGAAGAAAAGCACTACTTAACAAAAAAAAAATCCCCAGGTGAAGACAACCTCGGCTACGACATCTATAAACATCTCCCGATAAATATTCAAACAATTATACTTGACATGATAAACCTAATATGGCATACTGGAAACATACCCAGGTTATGGAAACAAGGTGTGGTTATAGCCATACCTAAACCAGGAAAAGACCCCAAAAACATAACATCATATAGACCCATCTCCTTGACTAACACCATCTGCAAAGTCATGGAAATAATGATCAACAACCGGCTAAGGCACCACCTGGAACAAAACCACCTACTTACTGAAAATCAAAGTGGATTTAGAACCAAACTCTCCACCATTAATCAGCTAATTCAAATAGAAGCCAACATTAAACTTGCCTTCAATGCCAAACGGAAAAAAGATAGGCACCTAATTGCGGTATTCCTAGACCTCGAAAAGGCGTTTGATATGGTCTGGACTAAAGGCCTCATTTCCAAACTCATTCAGTTTGGCATAACAGGAATAATGCACCGTTGGATCTCAAACTTCCTAACGGGGAGGCAAATCAAAACCAGAGTAGGCGATGCATTCTCCGCGACTTACACTCTGGAAACGGAACTCCCCAGGGAAGCGTAATAAGTCCAACACTATTCAACCTCATGATCAACAACCTCTGCAACCATATTACCAACAACCTAGTCGAACTGTCCCAATTTGCTGACGATAGTGGAATATGGAAGGCAGGCAACCCCAACAGCCAAAACAACATCAAGCAATTACAGAAAAGCCTAGACGTCATCGGCAAATGGGCAGACAACAATGGAGTCAAAATATCTGATACTAAAACAGTAGGAACGCTTTTCTCCCCAACAAACAGGAAACCTACTACATACCCAAAACTCTACATCCAAAATACACCAATCCCATTCGTAAAAGAAACACTTTTGGGAATGCTACTTAACGAAACACTTAATTGAAAAACGCACATAACAAACCTAATTACAAAATGCCAAGAAGACATCAACCCCCTAAAAAATATCAAGGGGACAACGTGGGGAGCTGACCAACAAACTATGCTCATGCTCTACAAATCATTAATCAGCGCTAAACTGGACTACGGTTGCCAGGTGTATGCCTCGGCAAACAAGGACCTGCTTAAGAAACTGGACAGCATACAATATAAAGCACTCAGACTATGTACGGGGACTCTACCTAACAGCTCACTCGAAGAGCTACAAATACTGACGGGAGATCTACCGCTGCACCTCAGACGAGAAGAGCACGACTTGAGATATGTTATCAGAAACTCAATACATCAAGACACCAAAATGATAATTAAAAAGTGTAACATTCCGTTCAGGCAGACACGAGCTCTAAACCACCCAGCAGGTAAGAAAATACACACACTCTGTGATGAAATTCAACTATCCGGAATTTAAGCAGAACAATACAAAATCAAAGATCCTACCCCTTGGAAAAACTGCATGACCAGAATAAACCTGTCTGCCCAGACCATTGGATCCAAACTACAAAACCCACCAAAAATACTAACAGAAATCCAGAAAATCATCGAAGAAACTTACTCTGGATTTCTTAAAATCGACACAGACGTATCTAAATCGGAAGAAATAAACAGAACTGCTGCTGCAATAGTGGTACTGCAACAACAAGTTGAATTTGGTGCAAGACTCCCGGATGGCTGCTCCATCTACACAGCAGAATATTGGGCAATAAATAAAGCCCTCAAATGGATTAAGACCCAAAACCACAGCCAGTACGTCATTATAACAGACTCTCTAAGCGTGCTCAATTCCTTAGAGACTGGCACATCAAAAAGTAGAGCAAATGTGCTAGAAGACATTATATTATCCATCAGGGAGATCGAAAACAAACAACATACCATCGAATTCCTATGGGTACCTTCTCACATCAATCTGATTGGCAACGATAAAACTGACCGAAGGGCGAAATACAATCTCCTGAACAATGCAACAGAAACACTTAAGTATAGTGTGTACGAGATATATAGCCAGATAAGAAGCAAAATGAACAAGAAATGTCAGCAGCTCTGGGACAACACCAACAAGGGCAGACATTTATACCAGCTACAAAAAGAGGCCAAAAGGGTAAACAAGACACCTAAAATCCTGGAAATCATGGACATACGAATTATCAATAGGATCAAAACAGGATAAACCTTACTCCGAAAAGAGCTTTGGGAAACATCTCAGGAAGGAATTGAACCAAACTACTAACTGTCCACATTGCCTTGCTGCAGAAACACTGGACAACGTATTCAACACCTGTCCAGATACCATAATCAACGAGTCAGTTTCCAAGATTACCAAACGAAAATTAATTCCCCTACAACATACCCTGAATTTTTGGACAAGGTAAGCAACAAAAACATCGATACCACATACAAGAACATAATAAGGTACCTCAAACAAATTAAGAAACATTGCAACATATAAATACAACCACAAGTAATTATAGTAACACTTAATAGAAGGGCTAAAGCAGTAAGGTAGGACTGCTAGCTGAAGCGCACGCCCATGGTTGTTGTTGTGTGAGTTTTTTTAAATATTTTTTTTTCTTCCCCTCATGTAGGCATGCAGGTAACACAATACTAACCATCATGGTCTGAGAAAAACAACACATATATTCTCATAACTATGTATACATATTATAAAGGTGGCTAACCTAAGCCATCAGGCCCAGATACACACGACAAAAAGAGTGGTAAGATATAAATAAACACAAAAAATTATTAGGCCCCAACCATCTTAAGACTATAAGGCGACCTAAGCCAAGTCAAAAGGCCCCCCACACACAAACACACAATGCGAAACTAAATAAACAACAACAACACAGTCCCCAATTATTAACACGACATGTAAATCCAACACTGATACTTAGACCAAACATACTAATTTATGTAACAAAAAGGGGCACAACATACCTTCCAAATTCAATATAGCTATTTAACAAAGAATCGTGGCGATAAAAGACCAGTCCCAAAAATCAAGATCAAAGGCAATAGAAGTTGAGCCGAAACATAACAGCAAACTCTAGCAAAACAGCAAAACACTACAACAGCACGAAGAAGAAAGAAAGAATGTATCACAGAATGAAGAATGAGTAAAGAAGAAAACGGACATCAGCTTTCAAATTGCTAATTTATATGAGGTTCTTCCTTCGGCTATTGAAGACCTCTTTCGATACAAGCTCTATCCCCACAACCCTAACTCGATCCTTTGTATACCACCATCAAAAATGAAAACCGAAACTAAACACAGCGAGACCCAAACATTTATGAGGTGCCTGACACCCAGCTTATTGACGACATTTCGGAAAATCAAAAGTACACCATGTACACCAAATTCCAACTTTAATTAAAAATAGTAATGAAATTACACAACTCATAGTATTAGGAAAATTAAAAGAGTGGATTGCACACCTTTATAATAGATTTCTGTCCACTAGTACAACTGGACTTGATTTGATCTGACGTGCTTTGCCGTTTCTGGGCGTACAGCTTTCCTGTGGCGTTTCGCGTCCCGCAGACCCCTTGCCTCCTTTCATCGGTCGGACATGTTAATGAATTAAAAAGTGCGACATTCGCAAAAGCGGGACTGTAGTGGCTTCATTCCTACAGTCCCGATCAATTGAAAATCTCGACCTTCTAGACTTAACCAGTCGGGAAAACACTAGTTGAGTTGGCGACTTAAATCCTGTAAATGATTGATTGATTGAGTCTGACCATTCATTGTTGACTCATCCTCCTATTAAGATGTGCTCAAGATTACCCAAGCTGAACGAAGCTTACGTGAATTTTCATTGTGTCAGGCAAAGCCCGATACCGAAGCCTGAAGAGATAAAGAATGTTAGAATGTCGAAAGTAACTGAAGACCTCATAAAGAGGAAATAAACAAGGAGAAAGAAGAATGGGCGGAGAAGTACAGACTTCAGAAACAGCAGAGAGCAACAGGAACCTGAGAGAGGTTTTGTCGACTGCCGTGTCGACACCAAAGACTTCTCCTTCTCTTTCCGAAGAAGCAGACCAAATCATGTGGGTAAGCGTGCCGCCAGGACGCAATCTTAGATCATAAAAGATTGCCACCACTCCTCGTCCACAAAAAAACAGCCCTTTTCAGGGCTACCCAATACTCTAGAAAAGAAATACTAATTAAATTGCCAATGGTATGTTAGTCAATTAGAAGGAAAAAAATAGAAGTGCGTCTATACGCACATCATTTCTTTATCTTTTCGAAGTGTGTGTATAAACACTTCGTTTCCGTAGCTTGTCAAAATTTGTAATTAGTGATTGTCAGGAAAAAAGTGAATGAGTGTTTCTTTTAAGTCCGCGCATTGCATATTTAGTTGGGGTAATGATGGGTTAATGCAAGTTTTGGTGACAGGGGATGTTTTCCTTCACGTCCGTGCTTAGCCCATATAAATGAAACGCTCGTCAGTCTGGCTACCCTTGTTGATTCAGCAACATTAAAGAATGAGCAGCAGACTCGAAAAACTGATCGAACTTCAGATGCACCTGGAATATGCCAGACGGCTCGTGGACGAGCTGACCCATAAAGCCTTAGAAGAAAGAGAAAGAATAGAAAAAGAAGAAGAGGAGAAGAAAAAGAAAAAAGAAGAGGAAAAGAAAAGGCCAATCTTTCCTCACCTGATCATGAGGCAGACAGGTCAAATCAAGACTATGGTGAGGACAACGCCCCAGCGACAAGCACCACAGCCACTGCCAACACCAAGACCCGTGAAACTCGAGAGGCAAAGACAAGAGTGGGAGATTCAGCGGTTACAAGATCCGCGGATGATCAATAGACAAATTAGACAATAACAAATTTTCACTATCCCTCAAACGGAGAACTGGGATAGTGAGGCCACTCAAGCCCCATCTGCGCTTCCAGCAAGAAGAATAAACTGGGAAATGACTGGAGTCCTCGTTGTGTCTGTGGTGCTCGACCTGGGAAATGTCATCACTAACCGGTGCATCTGAAGGTTACCACAAAATAACAGCCCTTCTCTTGTCTAGCCAATAATCCAGAAAAGAAACTATTCAAATTTCCAATTCGTGTGAATGTGGAGTAGTGTGAATATAAACATTCACTCCTTGACTATGTGATTATGTGTGCATGTGTGTGTGTGTGTGTGTGTTTGTATGAGCATACGTACGTTTGTGTGGATAGTAGATTATTGGGGGTTGTAAGCGCTTACGTACGTGTGGATAGTAGAATGTGTGGTTGTTTAACTTTGCTTCTGTGTGGATGGTATAAGTAGGTTTTGATTTTAGTTCTTTGCGTGTGTGGATAGTATATTTTGGTTATGTTTCTTGTTCCTTCCCGTGTGTAGATAGTATGTTTGTAGTTAGTTTTTGCTTCTTCGCATGTGTGGATGGTATATTTAGGGTATTCTTTTTTTCTCCTCGTGTGTGCATAGTATATTTGTGATTAGTTTTTACTTCTTCGCGTGTGTGCATAGTATATTTAGGTTATGTTTTTCTTCTCGTGTGTGGATAGTATGTTTGTAATTATTTTTAGCTTTTTCGCGTGTGTGGATAGTACATTTAGGTTTTGTTTTTCTTCTCCTCGTGTGTGGATAGTATATTTTGGTTATCTTTTTTTGTGTCTCCTCTCCTCTGTATGGATAGTAGATAATATGTGAAGAGAGAACTAGCGGTGTTTACCTTCACGTCCGTGCTTGACTCATATATAAAGTCAAAGTGTTCGTCGTTCGCGCCATTCTACGGAATAAGCAAAAGAAGAAAGTAGCAGTCTCGGTTTTATTCAACAACTTGAGAGAGTTGGTATTGGATAGTGGATGGCTATTATGTAGTGGAAAGGCTTGAGAAGGAATGGAGGCATCTAGTTACGAAATACTTTGTCACAAGGCAAATAACAAGCCTCAAAGTAGCCATGGATCTTGTGAAAGAAATGATAGATGAAGAAGTGAAGAGATTAAGAGACTTCATTCACCTTCAGTATGTGAAGGTTGGTAACTTGAAAGAAGCCCTAGCTATTGTTATGAGAGTCAGGTATTTCTTAGAAATGTTTTTGGAATGGTCAGAGTGGTCTTTCGTAAAATGGGGAATGGATCAGCTCAAGAAACCAGAAGAACTGATGAGAAATGTGTTAACAGAAGAAGTGAAGAAGATAAAAGAAACCTGGGCTAAATAGAAAAAAGAAAGAGACAACATAAAGAAAAAGGAGAAATTTGAGAAACTGAAATTGGATGAAAGTCCAGGAGAAATTCAGGGCCATAGGCCATCCTGACTGGATACCAGAGAATGAAGAGAAGAAGAAGAAAGGAATATTGGCAAAGGTCAGGAGATGGTGGAAGAAGTGGAGAAAATAGACGAAGAAGAAGAACTCAAAGGCCCTTGTCACGGTTACTCATATGCCTCGAAAAGAATTGCTTTCTTGCCTCAATATTTTTTAGTGTGTTGTATAAATGTTTGTAGCTATGTTTTCTGTCTCTGTCCCGCCAGTCCCATTCCCGTCAAGTGTTCTAGGTTTTTTTTTTTCTTTCTTCTTTTCCGCTGTTTGCTCCGATTGAGGTTAGCTCTTTGCAACATTGTTGCTCATCGTCAGTACGGAAACGTCACCTTCCCTGTTCCATTCCTCTTGTCCCTGTACAGTCCCAATACTTTTTTGTCCCTGTATAGTCCCACCCCTGTTACAATTCCCCATGTTACATTCCCCCTCGTCCATATATCGTTCCAGGGTGGTATTTTAATGGTAAGTCCCATTGTCCCTATATCGTCCCCCTTTACTACTCTTATCAATATGGCCATCCAATAATAAATTATTATCTACGGACACGCCTACAACTTTTTGCTGTTTGACATTTTCTAACGGATGATTGTTTAGTGCAATAAATTGTTCTGGGTTCCCTGATTTGTGCAGCTTTTATGATGTCCTCAGAATCATACATTTTGTTTTACCTTCATTAATTACCATCCAATTTTGTTGTGCCCAGTTTTGGACTCTAATAAGGTCTAATCTTATTTGGATAACTTCAGTATCAGAACTAGATGTATACAAGATTACATCCTCTGCAAACAAATGTTACGAGGCTCTAGGCGAGGTAAAAAGGCCCATGGGGGAGTAAATGAAAACCGGTTTCATGGAATTAGGGGCAAACAATACAGGAACACAAGGGGATACACATTACATTTTTCTATCTTTCTTAATACCTTTAAATCTATCTTACAGTCTCTCCTTTTTCATCTTATATTTAACAGAGCTTTAACATTTTTCATTTTGAAAATTAAGATATAGACAAAATGGCACATTTGGATGAAATGCACTACAGTGCAGACAGATGAAAAACATTTTATTTTACTATTTGAGTTTTTTATTTATATTAATGCACTGAAAAACGGAAGAAAATGACTAGCTGGTACGGGAAATTGCCAGATATACGTGTGTGTGCATTGAAAGAATAGTCACAAGATATCAATGTATACACATCTATTATAAAAACGTTTTGCCATTGTACACGTGAGTTATGGGTGTGCATGCAGGATACACGGTACTAACTGCATGGAAAAATGGGAACCAGCCTGAAAATGGGTGAACATACATTAGAGTATATATGGGTCTGGGTGGCCAGGATTAGTTAGTAATGTAAATTATGTTTTAGGAAAAAATCATTTGAGAGCTTATCCTAGTTGTAAGTGCAAAATAAATAGAAACAATGTTTTATTTATGAAATTGCAGTCCTTTAACAGTCTTGAGTTTGGAACACTCATTGCAAAAATCAGCACCTGACTCTTTGGTGCGGAATTGAAAGCACATGGTTCAAACACATGCAGGTCGAGAAAATGCCGCGGCTCATTTATTTCTGTACACAGAAACTGACATCCAGGTTTCGTTTATAATGATAAATATAGGTTTGATCATGTGCACTCAAAAAGTTTTTGTTATTGATTTTGCATAGGTTTATTATTGTTACAGCACTTGCCTTCAACTCACTGAATAGACTATACAAGTCCAGTATTTGTTCATTATTGGGTTTATTGTGCATTGAGGTTGATAAGTGGAGATTGGTACATTTATCCTGCTTTGTTACACCCTACAAATACAATAAAAATACATTTATTACAACAATAAATAATACCGTCATCAGTGCATTATTGTTCAGCATGTTTACATTGATTCTGTTTACAGTACATTCAATACGAATAACTTACTACACCATATATTTATTAATTATCCATCTAGATAGGCAGTGGATCAAATAAACCTAAACAACAGTGTTTAGAGCAAATGTAGAGAGCAAACAGACAGACAGATAGACAGATAGACAAGCGTATGAACAGTACGATAGGCTCATGAAAGAATATGCAGGTTGATAACCTATTAAAATGTACTAAAATACATCAACATACATTCCAGAGAAATATACAGAGTACATATAAAATAACCTGTTACATTAACCATATTATAAATCTATTTACCTTATTCTATGGGAGCAAAAGAATCAGGCACTTTTCTTAATGCAATGCCATGACCAGCACCCTTCAGAAGCTCTAATGGAATGACCACCGCTAATATGCTGTTTATGCTATGTTGTTTATACAGACAAGTAGCAAACTAGCCAATCAGAAAGTTACTTACCACTTGTCATACAGTAGAACAACCCAGCATGAACAGTAATCAGGGTAGCTTCATTGCTCAGTGAACAAAACTCTAACAGGTAATCCTGGTTCAAGGTTACATTAGCATGTCCGTCCTAAACATCACTGAAGACACAAAGGTGGATGATTCAACTGTGGTCCACATCTTGAGGCGACGAGAACAGGTGAATCAATGCAGTGAACTGCGCTTATTCATAGGTAGAGGAAGGATTGAAACGGATTGAGTTCATTGACCAATCCGAACACGCGTTACAAAATTCAGTCAGCCCGCATCCAATCCGAAGAGAGCAGTCTGTGACGTCACGTGGTCTATATAGATTCGCTAGCGCCTGTGTGCAGTCAATCTATGCGACAGTGATTTAGCATGACGGAAACTCAGAAAACGATCCATTGGGGTGCACCAGCAGTGGACACCGCCCAAGGGAACCCGGACGTACTTTCAGAAGAGGTAAATTGGGATTTTGTGGATTTTCTTACGTCGCAAGAATTTGTTCCGGAACCTTCGTCTCCTTCTTCATTACCGCAAGTGGAAAAGTTTAGACAGAGACAGAAAGAAGAACTGGAGAAATTTATACAACGACAAAAGGAAGCGGAACAAGCTTTTCTCCTACAGCAACAGCAGCAAGAAGAAGAGGTAAGAAAAAAACAAGAAGAAGAAGAAGTAGCAGCAAAGAAACAAGAGGGTGAAAGTCAAACCGTCACGGTACTGTTGGACATTTTAGCGGAGTTAAGAAGTCTGAAAAAAATGTATCAGTCTTCTTTATTACGACCGAAGAGAATACGACCTTCCCGAGGTAAACACGTCAACCCTGTGACTAAGTCTACCGTACCACCCTTAGTGATTTCAACCCAATCATCATCAACATTATGCAGTCCAGAAGTAGGCCTTGGCCGTGGCAAAGGGTTAAGGCAGTTAAAGTTGATTGCTTAAACTCACCCCTACACCAAAGAAAGGCCCTTTTCAGGGCCACCCACGTCTCTCGAAAAGAGATACACTTTCAATTGCCAATAATTCAAAAAAAAAAACAAAACATTTTACCCCTATAGTACGTGTATATGAGTGCGTGAGTGTAGCTTCTTATTTTAAAATCAAAACTCAAAGACACTTACCTTATATAATTAATTTATTCTTTTCTCAATAGTTACAATCCAATTCACAATTCACAACACAACACTTTAAAAAGTTCATAGACTTCTTCTATCTCATTGTTTACTCTCTCTGTTTTTTCAATTTCTTCACCGTCACAGTCTTTCCCTCTTCTTTCTCCTCACTTTCTTCCCTTCTTCTTTTCTTCTCCTGTTTCTTTTTCTTCACCTGTCTGCTTTCTTCCTCTGAACAATCCCTCTCTTCTTCTGAAGAATCCCTCTTTTCTTCTGACTCCTCTTGTTTCTTTTTTGGGCAATCTGGAGACCAATGTCCTTTTTCTTGACAATAATAACAGGTATCTTGACTTTTGTCTTTTCTAGCCCCTGTTTTTCTTTTTTGACGGTCTGGACACTCTGAAGACCAATGCCCTTTCTTTTGACAGATATAGCAAGTATCTTCACTTTTATCTCGAAAGGAAGGAGAATAGTCCGTCGGCTGGTCTGAATAAAATTTTATAATGACCCCTCGCAAAGCTCTGATGAAACGTTAGATTTGGCTTCCATCGTTGCGCTCGGTTTGAGAGTGAAATGAATAGTGAAAGGACAAGACACACACCCTTTTATATACGCTGGTCTGCCATGACTATAAATTAGTCTATGGTGTTTAAACTTGAGTCATTTGACGTTTTACACTCAAGATGAAACGATCCAATTCATTTGAGAAGAAAGAAGAAGAAAGTAAGAGGCAGAAACGTGATCTATCGCCTCGTACCAGGGCTGAAGTCTTGGCACAAATTCATGCCAGTGATTTTGAAGAGGTCATGAGTGAACCAGAATCCGAACCCTCTAAACAAAGTTCACCACCCTTAGTCAACCCTGAAAAGTACTATTCCATTCGAGAGACGGAAAAGCGCTCCTCTAGAAAATTTAGAACCACGGCTTACAAATACTCATTGAAGTTTAAAGATTTCAAGTCCGACGTACCGTTAGAGAAAGCAGAAGGGTTCATCACTGGGGTGAGGGATTCTTTGCTCACCGCACTCAAGCGACAATGTCAACCCAAAGAAGACGATCGCTTGAGACTTTCCATACAACACGACGGTTTGAAATCCCCTGTTTGGATCGAGTTTAGCACCCCTTCAGAATTGACTGCTTCCAAAGTCATGGACAAGATTCAACACGTACAACAATCCAATGACCAGTTTGACATCACCGAGGGAAAAGCCCACTCGACATGACCCACGTCTCTCCTCCTCAAGGGACCGGACAACGCCATAAGGTGTTATTGGTGAACGACCTTCGCATCACCAAAACGAGCCTCGTCCGAATTCACAACCCTCAAGACCAGATGTGTTTAGCCAGAGCTATCCTGGTGGGACGAACCTATGCCAACAAGAACGACACGGTAGAATGGAAAAGAGCCTGGGAGAACATTCGAAAATCGAACCGAGCCAAACAACGAAGTGAAGCAGAACTCCTGTTACAACAAGCTGGCCTGTCCAAAGACACACCCTGCGGTATTCCTGAAATGCAAACATTGCAAGATGTCCTAGCTCCATTCTACGCCTTGAAAGTGCACCCTCAAGAAGTGCGCGGGCCTCTGTTGTTTCGAGGCCAAGACTTTAAGGATGGAAAATACATTCACCTTTATTATCACGATGACCATTTCGATACCATTACCACCATCACCGGATTCCTGGGATACAAATATTACTGTGAGAAATGTGACTATGGTTATAATAATCGAGAGCAACACAAACATTGCGGATGGAAATGCTCAGGATGTTTGGCCTCTCCACCCTGTCTGAGCGAAGGACAAGAAAGAATACATTGTCCTGCTTGTCTGCGCACTTTTGTGAGCCCTGCCTGTTACCAACAACATCTGAAGACGCAAGGTTCACAGCAGAAATGTGCTTGTCAACTGCTGAGATTGTGCCCTACGTGTGGACAAGGCCTACGTACCAATAATGCCAAGACACACGTATGTTCAGGAAAGAAAAAATGTCACATTTGTCACCACATCGTGGACTTGGAGCACGAATGCTACGTGCAAAAATACCAGCCCCCACCAGAGAAAGAGGACGGTCACAAGAAGAAAGGCAATTTCATCTTTTCTTATTTCGAATGCATGCAAGAGACCGGCATTCACATTCCTAATTTTTGCGTGTCTCATCGAGCGTGCGAGAAGTGCATTCAATAACCTATCTTCAGTCATTGCCCTCACTGCAGCAAGATTCCCGGAGGGCGTGAAAAAATCTTTCGAGGACCGAACACGTTGGCCGATTTTGCCCAATGGGTCCTAGACCCCATCGACAAGACGTGGAGCCAAGAGGACATCGAACGTTATGGAGATTGTCATCGTCATGCCACGGTGATGGCTCACAATTTCTCCGGATACGATGGACAGTTTCTTTTGAGGTACTATACGGAAAATGGCACCGAACGTCCTAAAGTGACTTTGAACGGAGCCAAAATCATTTTCATGCAAGTGAGACAAGTGCAGTTTAAAGATTCGATGAGTTACTTGGCCATGCCTTTGAACCGAATACCTAAAACGTTTGGATTGACAGAAATGGCTAAAGGGTACTTTCCACACTTTTTCAATACGGAAGCCAATCAACACGCCGTTCTACCCCATTTGCCTGAGGCTCACTATCACGACCCTGACAACATGCGTACCGAACAACGAGAAGCTTTCTACGCTTGGTACCAGGCTCACGCCTCGGACCCTTTCGACTTTCAGGAAGAAATGTTAAAGTATTGTCGTTCCGACGTGGACATTTTACGGCGTTGCTGTGGAAAATTTCGAGAACTGTTCATGGAACACGGAGGGGTCGATCCTTTGAAAGAAGCTTGCACCATTGCCAAAGCGTGTTCCTTAGTGTACAGGCAACGATTCATGCCTGAAAACACCGTGGCTGTCATCAGTCCTGAAACGACCCACTATGTCAAACGTCAATACTCGGTCAAAGCCCTACGTTGGTTACATTACTTGTGCGACAAGGAAGAGAAATGGATTCAGCATGCCAGCAACGGAGGAGGTGAAAAGACCATCGGAACGCATTCGGTCGATGGCTGGGACTTAGAAAACCCCAAGATCGTGTACGAGTTTAACGGTTGCTTATTTCACGGATGTCCCGTCTGTTACCCTGACCGTGGCACTAAAAATCAGTTTTTACAGCGAACCATGGAAGACTTGTACCAGGACACTTGTCAGCGACGCCTAAAGTTAGAACAGCAAGGATACCAAGTGGTGGAAATGTGGGAACACGAGTACGATCACCGTTTGAAAACCGATCCCGAATTTAAACGCCTCGTAGAATGTTACCAGTGGGTGGACCCGCTGAACCCGAGGGATAGTTTGTCCGGAGGAAGGACCAATGCCACCTGTTTGCTGTACCAAGCCGACGAAGAGAAAGGAGAAGAAATCGAATACTTGGACGTGTGCTCGCTGTATCCCTACGTGTGCAAATATTGTAGGTTTCCTGTAGGGCATCCACAATTGTTGACGGAACACATCGACCTGAAAAACATTCGACAATACGAAGGTCTGATCAAGTGCAAAGTTTTGCCTCCCACGGACTTGGACCATCCCGTGTTACCTCACCATTGCCAAGGCAAAGTGATGTTTCCTTTGTGCCGTACTTGTGCCGAAACGTGCAACCAAGACCAGACTTGCCAGCACACCCAGGAAGGACCGGCCTTGACGGGAACCTGGGTCAGCGTAGAATTGTTCAAAGCTCTGGACATGGGATACCAACTGTTAGAAGTGTACGAAATTTGTCACTTTCCCAAGACACAACAATGCCACAAGGGTGACCCCACGCAGAAAGGCATTTTCGCCGACTACGTGGATGCCTTTTTGAAACTGAAACAAGAAGACAATGGCTATCCTTTCTGGTGTCACACTCCCGAAGACCAAAAGACATTCAAAGAGAAATACTGGGCACAAGAAGGCACCACTTTCGATCACATCGAGAAAAACGAAGGCAGGCGATCGTTTGCTAAAGCGATGTTAAATTGCTTGTGGGGTAAAATGGCACAACGACCGTGTTTACTCAAGACGGAATATTTGACAGAACCTTCCTGCTACTTCCAGATGATTCACGACAAAACCAAATACATGAAACACGTGGACGTCGTTCGCGAGGATTTGATCTTGGTCAATTACGAAGAAGATCTGGACTTTGTACAAGACGACCCCTTTGGAAATGTCATCATTGCGGCTTACGTGACAGCCCATGCTCGCTTAAAATTGTACGAAGCTTTAGAACTGTTAGGGGAATGCGTCCTGTACTTTGACACGGACAGTTGCATTTACATCCATCACCCGAGTCAACAGCACCCTGACATCGAAGGAGACCGTTTAGGAGCCTGGACAGACGAGCATCCCGACGACAAGATTCTAAGTTTCGTCAGTGGCGGTCCTAGAACTTACGGCTACGAATACCGAGACCCACAAGGAGAAGTGCACACGAAGTGTAAAGTGAAAGTATTGACTCTGAATTATCGTACCAGTCAAGTGGTCAACTTTGGGGTATTGAAAGAAGCCTTGCAATCCGGAGAGGATGAACACTTTAAAGTGACCACCTATCAACCGAACAAGATTGTACGTTTACCCACTCATCACATCGTCAGTCGACCCTTGGAAAAAGTCTATCAAATCGTGTACCAGAAGCGAGTGCGACTTCCCAATCATTTCACTTTGCCGTATGGACATGTTGGTATAAAACTTTGGCTGTAAGCGGATAGCCACCCACCAGAAGGATGACTTCGCCACAGCAAGAATCGAGTGAGAAACCCGATGAGAACTCCAAGTTCAAACCCTACCATTTTCCGGTTTTCTTGCCTGACTATTGTGATTGTGCCCATCTATTGGACACGTGTTGATCATTTTGGTTACTTCGAGATTCACCCAGTGCAACACATTGAGGAAGACAAGGTAAAGAATTACCGACATATTTTACGTGGAATCTACTTAGCGGAAGAGGAAACATTTAAACAAACTCTGACGTTTCGGTTACAATATGCAACATTTAGATTCCCCACTGGAGAACGAAAATGTCTGGCTAGAAAGTACGTGTATTGTTTCCGAAACAAAGAGACTATAAAAACAGGCTGCCATGCCACGACTTATGTCGTATGTAATCCAACAGATTCCGTGGAAGGAACTCAATGACTGTATTCAAACCATGGATCATTACCATCAATTATTACAAGAACTGTATCCATTCAATTTGGGTCGACAAGTGGTGTGTGTCTTAGTGACTTGTTTTCTGGGATTTCGTTTACCAGCCGTTTCCTTGTGGACTCTTTACGAACAGTACTTACCACCCCAATGGCCTTAGATGGTCACGAAAGACTCCTTTTGCACAAAGCCTTGCGTTTTCATCTGGATACTTCTCGACCTCAACAGGAGAAAAAGATTCGTCAACTTTTAGCTACCCAAGACGTGTATGACGATGTGTGTGTAGCTTGTGACTTACAGCCCCATTGGACAGATGTCCGTGCCTGGAAAAAGGGGGATTTTGAGGCTTGGACCCAAGAAGTGGCCCAGTATGCTCGAGAGTTGTGATCCTTCCTTTCAACGTCCAAAGAAAAAAGTTTCTTTTCAACCTGTGTTAGTGACGGTGCCAGAAGAACCCGTCACCCAGGACTTGTGTGACCTTACCCTCTATAGAACTGGTCAGAACATTACCCAAAACATGTTGTACAGACACTTGTGTTTATTCCACGTTGATGGTTATCATGTGCCTTTTATCCTTGTACTTATGCCTTTGACTTTTATGTATTTTTGTCTTTCGTATTCATGTTTGAAACATTCAATAAACGTGTCCTGAAAAAAAGTATATAAACTCTTGTCTTGTTTGTTTTCGTGTCACAAGTGACATTCCTAACACTATGGCTACCTCTGCTGTCTCTGCTCCCTCTTCCTCTACTGTCAAAGTCATCGACGAACACTTAGATCGTGCGAGTTGGAAGGCTTTGTATCTTCGCCATCCCTTTAACATGCTTATTGCTGGACCTAGCGGTTCAGGCAAAACCGAATTCGTCAAACGTTTGATCGAACATAAACATCATTTGATGGATCGGCCACCTCAGCGGATCGTGTGGTGTTACAAAGAGTGGCAATCGGCGTACAGCCTCTTGCGAGAAAGTCAAGGCGATTCCATCGTGTTTGTGGAAGGCATTCCTAAAGAAGACGACGGAATCGTCTCTGACTCCCGTCAAACTCATTTTGTCATTTTTGACGACATGTTAGGAGAAGACGAAGAAGAAATTAAACTGTGGTTCACGCGCAAAGGGCATCACCGTAATGCCAGTGTCGTTTACATCACCCAAAATTTGTTTCAACAAAGTAAAGCCCATCGCACCATCAGTCTCAATGCGCATTACGTAGTCTTGTTTAAAAGCCCTCGAGATAAATCGCAAGTGCAAGTCTTAGCCAAACAGTTAGGAACGCCTTGGCTGACTCAGGCGTACGACGATGCCACTCAAACTCCACACGCCTATTTACTCGTCGATTTGAAACCTACGACCCCCGATGATTTGCAATTTCGTACCCACTTGTTTCACCACTGGTGCCAAGACGGAGGGCCTGTCCTGTACACGTCTCCGTCCTCGACTTAATTTCACTCCACAAAAAATCTATAAAAACCTCAGACCCTTTTCGTCTGTCTCACACACATTTTGAACATGACGTCCCTTCAGTCGCATCTTCCCGTCAAATTGATTCGTGCCTTGTATGGCATCAGTCGAGAAAAAATCCACAAATACGAGCTCGTGTCTTAGAAGCTAGTCTCAAAGAAGTCTTACGATGGTTCACGGTGACGGCACGTCAATTACTCCAAGGAATCATTCAGATTCGTCATCAAACCAAATGCTTTTTTGATCGAAACAAAGTCGCTTTGACCCAACTGGCCGATCCCCGCATCGACACTCAAAACAAAAAACAAATCATTTTGAAACCTGGAGGGAGCGGTACTCTAGGAGGGGTCATCATTCGCTCTCTCTTAAGATGGGATCCTAATGCCCCCAAACTTCCCCCAAAGAAAAAAGTCAAACCAAGCTCCAAGAAGAAGAAAAAGAAAAAGACCAGGTCCCCAAGGAGAACTTCTCCAGTGGCGGGACCCTCCTCTTACCAGACACCACCCCGGAAAAAGAAAAGAAGCCCCCAGAAAAAGAAACAGAGAAAAAGTCCAAAGAAAAGGAAAGCCCACAGAAGAAAACTAGTCGCAAGAGAGGCACTTCGGCCAGGACGCAACCTTACACTCGCAAACCACGACCTGCCACAGCGGTGACCGCTTCTCCGGCAGCCTCACGTTCATCCACTTCTCCGTTGATGACACCAAGAACTGAAGAGTACTTGGAGACGTTGATCACACCAAGAACTTCTCCGTTGATGACCCCAAGAACTTCCCCAGTGGCAGGACCCTCCAATTTAGTGGCAGTGGCTGCTGCTCACAAAGTACCTTCTCCCAAAATCAAAGTCCAAGAAAGATCGGGCATGTTACAAAGTTTACTGGATTTGTCCAAGCAAGAACTGGCTCGATTTAGTCCGTTCCGTACCCCTGCACGACGTGTTATGCCTGTCCTGAAGTTGATACGACGTAAAGACAATCAGTGGCGACGCGTTCCAGTATAAAAAAGGCATGTGACCAAGTCGGGGTATCAGTGTTTTGGTGCTCCTGAAGATTCAAAGATGTCACCTTCCAAAAAACATCCCTCTTCTAAACAACCCCAAGGAAAGAAAAGGAAAGGACTGCCTCCTCGTTTAGTCAAACATGGGGACATGTTATCTGTCCTGTCCAAAGCTTCTCCACCTCTACGAGAAAAACTCATTCAATCAGCCTCCATAGAGGTCATCGATACCGTGTGCGAATGTTGTTTGAACGTCTTGAAAGGCACGATCCCTTTGTCCAAAAACCAGAAACAATGCTTAGGCAAACATCGTCACGTTCTTCGCCAAATGGTTCAAAAGAAAATTCCCCTTCGTCAAAAGAAGAAGATGTTGGTCCAACGTGAGGTATTTTACCCCTCTTGTTAGGCCCATTACTGAAGGAGTCTTGGGAACCATGTTGGGAGGACTGGTGGGAGCAAGATAAAAAGGCCCTCGGATGTCCCAAGATCTCAGAATCGACCCCTGACAACTCCATGGAAGGACGAAAACTACCTTTAGTGCCTTATAAACGATGGATGGAATACCTTCGTTGGCAAGAACAACGCACCCCGCATTTACCTCCCAATCCCAATTTGAGCGAGATGTCCCAGTTACAACACGAATTGCAGTCCTTGATGGATCGCCAAGATTTGTCCGAAACAGAAAAATCGCAAAAGTACGGTCAACTCTTGCAACGACTGCAACTCTTTCACCAGAAAGCTTTAGACGAAACAGCTCTACCCATTCTGAAAGATTTCAAGACCTTGATGAAAAATCCAGCACCATCATCACTACCACCACCACCACTACTACCATCCCCAGAGGTCACCAGAGATGCTACCCCGCGAGGACCTGAGGAAGAAGAGATGCGAGAAGTGTTTCAAACACCGTCAGCAGCTCCCACTTCGAGTGAGATTGCAGCATCCTTGTCGACCCCGTCCCCCACTCCCCAACGAGAAGAAATGAAAGCTTGGGTTAAAAAGATGATGTCCACTCCTCCTTCGACAGAAGTGAAAAAGAAAGAAGGGAAACTAGAAGTGAAAAAAGAAAAGAAGACCAAAGCCATTCCATTGCCATCTCCACCACCACTACCTTCGACTTCTACTCCCGTAGCCCATCGGACACGTAAATCCGTTTCTAATCCACCCTTTCGTCCCACCCAAAGTGGCATCACCGAAGAGTGGGTAACTTATTAACACACAAACAAACACAAAAATGGAAAAAGTCTTAGCCAGCATTTACTACGATCCCTCCCATCCTGCAGGTTACGCAGGAGTTCAAAAATTGTATCGTGCTGCCAAAACTCGACTGAAAAGTCTCCGTTTACCTCAAGTGCAACGATGGTTACAAGAACAAGCTACCTACACTTTACACAAACCCATTCGACGCAAGTTTGCCAGAAGTCCCACCCAAGTGGAAGGCATCGATCATCAATGGCAAGCCGATTTAGCCGATGTCTCTCATTTGGCCAGCTACAATCGTGGCTACAAATATTTGTTTTGTGTCATCGACGTCTTTTCCAAATTTGCCTGGGTCGTGCCCTTGACTTCCAAATCGAGCAGCGAGTTAGTGCGAGCCCTGCAACGGGTGTTGAAACAAAGAGGTCGTCACCCTCTTCGATGGCAAACGGACAAAGGCACCGAATTTCTGAACCAAGCTTTCCAAAAAGAATTAAAGAAACGTGACATTCATTTTTTTACCACCGAGAATCCCTAAACCAAAGCCAGCATCGTGGAACGTTTTCAACGCACTTTGAAAGAACGCATGTGGAAATATTTTACGCATCACCACACTCTGAAGTACATCGACATCTTACCGCACCTGGTGCAAGCGTACAACCAATCTTACCATCGAAGCATCGGACGTGCCCCGCAAGAAGTGAATCCCGAGAACGACGTGCTGGTGTTTGAGCGCCTGTTTGGTACGTCCCCGACGAGGGCTGTCCCAAAGAAAAGTGGAGAGTTGACCGTAGGAGATTGGGTGCGCATTGGCAAAACCAAACGCACTTTTGACAAAGGTTACTTACCTAACTGGACGACCGAATTGTTTCGTGTCACTGGACGAGTGCATGGCCGTCATCCTGCCGTCTATAAATTGGAAGACATGAACGGAGAAGTGCTCAAAGGAACGTTTTATTTGCCCGAGTTACAACGTGTCACCAAAAAAGAAGACGACGTGTACGACATCGAAAGCATTCTCGAACGCAGAACCCGTAAAGTGGGCAAACGACGTGTCAAAGAAGTCAAAGTACGTTTGAAAGGATATCCACCCAGTTTTGATTCTTGGATCGACGCTTCGCAAGTCATCGACTATAAAAAGAAGAGACCATCATGCCCTTTCACACAGACGCAGCTACGTCGACCACTCCTTCACCCAGTTCTTCTGTGCAAGATTTACAAAAACAAGCCTTGTGGGTGTGGTGTGGAGAACGTGTGCCTAAAACGCAAATCGTCTTTTTCTGCCAAATCTTCGTGGTGTATTGTGTCATCGGGGCAGCCATTGCCAATTTGAGTTTGCAAAAAGGAGACAAACAATTGTGGACCATTTTATTGAGCAGTTGCATCGGTTACCTGCTTCCCAATCCCTCCCTGAAATTCTCCTCGAACGGAAACCTTGTGTCTAGTGCCAGATCCAGTCACCACTCCAACAACAACCAGAGCCCCATTTTGGGCGGAGATACGCCTCTGACGTCCAGTAACCCCTCGGACAGCCACAGAACTCTGGAATTATGAGTCACCAAAACCAATTTTACTTGACCTTACCCAGTGACAGTTCCATGGAGGTGTTTCCCAACAACATGTTGTGCTGTTACACGGCCAAATTACCTCAGGCCATCCAGTTAGATCACGAAGCCCATTGGGAAGTGGCTTTAGTGGAAATGATTCACCCTACTCAAATCCAAAACATCACCGAAAAGCAAAACACTTTTGAGGTCGAAATCCTGAACCAACAATTGCAAGAAACCATGAATGAAATCGGGTTTTCAGGCGACGTAAAACCAGCCAACAATCCACTCTTCAGTATCTACACCTTGAAAATTCCGTCAGGGTTTTATTTTAGTGGCCAACATTTGGTGGACACCATTGCTTCCAGGTTCGAGTTAGCTTTTGGCAAAGCCCTGAACAGAATCAAAAAAGTGTCACCCTGGAGTACCATAAAGTGGCTCGTCGCTTACTGATGAAATTTCAGGATACCCAAACGTTGTCGATCAGTTTTAATCGTGACTTGTTTGATATTTTAGGTGGAGACACAAAAATGGCTCCAAATTTTAAACCGAAGATCAACAGCAATATGGAATTTTACAAGTTTTTTCGATTCCCTATAGAACTGAACCAAGAACTGAATTTCATGTTTGTGTACTCCGATGTGGTTGTACACACCTCCGTGCCGTTACTGCGTGTCATTCCTTTCAAAGTGGATAGTACCACGTCCAGTGACGAGGAAGGTGGAAACACTTACCACGTTCACCGCGAATTTGTACAGCCTCACTATTTGCCTGTCAGTAAGTCGTATTTGGACACGGTCAACATTGCTATAAAAGGAGATCTGGGGCAAAATATTCCATTCACCAAAGGAAAAGTCACGGTGAAACTCCATTTTCGAAAACGGTTCTCCGAACGCATACAAACCCCAAATATACTATCAACACAGAAGGAGATAATACAAACCCCAAATAAACTATCCACACAAACGTACGCGAACGCATACAAACCCAAAATATACTATCCACACAACGTCGCTAACGCATACAAACTCCAAATATGCTATCCACACTCGGGAGGAAGAAGAAAAAACAACCAAATATACGATCTACACAACGTACGCGAACACACACACACACACACACACACACACACACACACACATAGAGGGAAGAGGAAAAAACAAACCCCACATATACTATCAACACAGAAGGGAGATAATACAAACCCCAAAATTAACTATCCACACAAACGTACGCGAACGCATACAAACCCCAAATACACTATCAACACAGATGGGAGATAATACAAACCCCAAATAAACTATCCACACAAACGTACGCGAACGCATACAAACCCCAAATATACTATCCACACAACGTCGATAACGCATACAAACCGCAAATATACTATCCACACTCGGGAGGAAGAAGAAGAAAAACAACCAAATATGCGATCTACACAACGTACGCGAACACACACACACACACACACACACACATACACACACACACACACACACACACACACACACACACACACACACACACACACACACACACACACACACACACACACACACACACACACACCACAGAGGGAAGAGGAAAAAACAAACCCCAAATATACTATCAACACAGAAGGGAGATAATACAAACCCCAGATAAACTATCCACACAAACGTACGCGAACGCAAACAAACCCCAAATATACTATCAACACAGAAGGAGATAATACAAACCCCAAATAAACTATCCACACAAACGTACGCGAACGCATACAAACCCAAAATATACTATCCACACAACGTCGCTAACGCATACAAACTCCAAATATGCTATCCACACTCGGGAGGAAGAAGAAAAAACAACCAAATATACGATCTGCACAACGTACGCGAACACACACACACACACACACACAGAGGGAAGAGGAAAAAACAAACCCCAAATATACTATCAACACAGAAGGGAGATAATACAAACCCCAAATAAACTATCCACACAAACGTACGCGAACGCATACAAACCCCAAATACACTATCAACACAGAAGGGAGATAATACAAACCCCAAATAAACTATCCACACAAACGTACGCGAACGCATACAAACCCCAAATACAGTATCAACACAGAAGGGAGATAATACAAACCCCAAATAAACTATCCACACAAACGTACGCGAACGCATACAAACCCCAAATATACTATCCACACAACGTCGCTAACGCATACAAACCGCAAATATACTATCCACACGCGGGAGGAAGAAGAAGAAAAACAACCAAATATGCGATCTACACAACGTACGCGAACACACACACACACACACACACACACACACACACACACACACACACACACACACACACACGCACACCACAGAGGGAAAAGAAGAAAACCATTATACACTATCCACACGCAGTGAAGAAATAACCCTTTATATATATACTATCAACAGAGAGTGAAGAAAATAACCCATTATATTCCATCAACACAGAGTGAAGAAGAAAAAGTTTTTTGAAAGCACCTAAGCCCTCACCTGCAATGACCAACTCTGCCAAACACCTACACCCCACCCACCCCCACTCCCAACACTACAAAACCCATTTAACCCGTTATTTTATGGCATCAGTGTGTGATTTAGGAAACATCAAGACACAAAATGATGGACGAATAGACTGACTATTGTTTACGGGTTTGCATGCCTAAAGAGCGTGCGTGAAGGAAAACATCCTTCCATTTCAATTCTAACTAAAACATGATCCAGAGGGATAGAGAGAGGTGAAAGAGCACAATTTCATAAAGTGTGAGTAAAAACAAAACACGCCATCCTTATTATACAATGTCAAGACCAAGAGACACTTACGTTTTCTTTCTGGTCTATTCTCTTTTAGAAGGTAGTATGAAATTTCACATCAGGGCCAACGCATCGGCTCACATTGTCAATTTTTCCATTTCCATGTTTTTACTGGCACAAGTTCTTCATCATCTTCAATTTCTTCTTCTTCTGAATCCCTCTTCTCTGTTTCGTCTTGTTTTTGTTTCTTCTCTTTTCTCGTAGGGCACTCTGAATTCCAGTGTCCTTTCTCCTGACAACGATATTAGGTATCTTGACTTTTGTCTCTCTTTCTTTGACGAAGCAGGTATTCTGGAGACAAATACCCATTTACCTTTGCAGATATAGCAAACTTCATTAGCACTTACACACTTTCGTATGACTCTCATCAAATCAACGACCAAAAGAGTAAGTTTTGTTGCCACTTTTGCATGTGAATTATGCTTTCGTATGACTTTTAGCAAATATTTGACCAGCAGGTCGATCTGTGCTGACTCTTCCATCTTCTTGATCGTTTGAGAGCGGAATGAATACTCTGACGCTAAGACACTCTCCTTATATACATGGACCTGCTGCGTATGAAACCTAGTCAAATGTAATTTTGCAATAAGATGAAACGATTTCATTGAGGAAGTAAAAAGCAATGATGTACCGTATCGCCTCACACAAAACCTGAAGTTTTAGTTCAAATCCGTGTCAGCGATTTCGAAGACGACATAACTGAGCTTTAATCAATGCTCTCCAATTATGCCACAAAACCACGAGTCCTGATTCACGCCAAAAGAAATTTCGTTCGGTCCATAAAAAATAGTATCACATCTGAGAAACGCAAAAACGAACTTCCAGAAAACTGAGAACGACGGCTTACACCTACAACGTAAATGTGTGAGTTCAAGTAGTGCGTAAAACTTAGTCAAATTAGATTTTTATAGTCAAGACGAAACGATCTCTTTTCGAACAAGAAAGCAGACACCAAGCGACAATGGCGATCCGTGTCACACAACACTTTTCAAAATGTATATTATCAGAGGTTTGTTCTAGCGATCTGCACGGTTAAATTAAATGTTGATGTATTTTGCAATAAGACGGACACAATTTCCATGGGATCGCCAATGGTACGATTGTTCGTGCATTAGTTTAATTTTTAAAAATATTTTTTTATATAAATCGCCTATAGGATAGACCCAGTAAAGCATGGACATTCGCGTCACTGTCTGAATAGCTACTCAAGTCAATTCGAAGCGAACGCGGTAAGAAAATAAGTATAGCCAATGAAATGGCTTACAACGGGTGATGCATTGTTTTGTTCTAGGGCTGTGTGGCATAATAATCCCTATGTTCTTGCGTTGTTACCATTACAGTGCAGACAGACTGAAATGTGAACTTACAAGCCCTCTTTGTGTGTGTTGTACCATTTCCTCTTACCACATCAAAATACTGAGCGTCACAGTATTGGTTCGCGTTTTCAAGCTGATCATTTTTTTATATCTCACTTAAACATTTCGACATAAACACTCACATCGGTAGAGTCAGAACAGACGTGTTACAGTATTGAGGGGCATGTTATCTTTTCTTTTTCAAACTAATAAATTTGGGGTTTGTATGAAGTAAAGAACCGAAAGTACAGTGAAACTCAAGGATGATGACCCAATCTGTCTGTCTTTTGATGCGTTTATTTACTTAAGAAGAAATATGACCTCTAAAACACAAAGAGATACGGCAAGCATGATTAGATTAAACACAACGATGTTTTCCTTCACGCCCGTGTAATTTAGAGTTTCAATCGTCTTTGAAGACAAACTTGGTCTCCTTTTGTAGGGCTTGAAATAATAAAAAAAACTGAAAAATCTTAAGCACTTTGCTATAGATAATTTCATCAACAGACCAAACAACATAAATACCGTTACAACAATAGAAAGCCTTAAATCTTCTATCAAAAAGAAATGCATGAAAAAAATTAAAGATTAACGATAACTAACCAATGAAACCGAATTTAACAAAGGCAATGACATGTGAAGAAATGCCTCTCACTTTGGAAAGGTAGGCGAATGTACTCTGTCATGCACCGTCAACTTGAAAAAAATTATAAACAGAGAGAAACCTGAATTCAAAATTCAGTTGTTTCTTTTTCTTCAAAATTATTTCGTTTCTTTTTTTTTTTTTTTTTTTTTTTTTGGAACAAATCTAAGCACTAATATAGAGTGGAAAAGGGAAAATGCACATACAAGCTTTGATATTTCTGAAAAAAGGAGGGGATATTCCTAACGTTCATAACCACCTATATATGCTTGGACTTGTCTGTGACTTATCCACAAAACAAGATATACATATTTCTGGTCAAGCTGCAAGTGTGTGCGTGTTTTTGAAAATGGTAAAAATTGGATATACAATTTTCTCGTGACACTTATAAAGTGAAGAGTCTGTGCAAGTGTCAAAAGCCAAAGTCATATAAGTTTTGTATTTTGTACGGCTTGTAAAGATTTCTACTTTAGAAAATGTGAAGTATCACAAGTTATTATCACAAACAGAAGTGGAACATAGGGGCTTGCAAGAAAGAAAATAACCCAGACAGTTGGTGTCATCAAGAGTGCTAGAGACGGTACCCGAACTTGCTTGCCTGCTTACTTGAATTAAAGTGATTTTCGCTCTAATGGAGCATGTATCACTGGTTTAATAACGCACCGCGTGATTTTTAATTACTCCTGGGGAAGGAAAGAGAGCCTCATCCCCCAGGCTTTTATGTACTCACAGACTATTTTTAAATTTAGCCACTCAGGTGTAGGACTAACTAGTCCTTAACAACCTGACTGAAAGACTTTAAACATGAGTGGGAATTGTCTCACCACACACTCATTTTTCTGTCCGAGCGTGGTAAAGGAGGAAAAAGGTGCTCAGCAAGACAGCCATGGATGTTAAGTACTCACCAAAACGCTAGCCCGTACTTATTTCAAATCAAGTCCCGTTCTTGCTAATGGACAATAAAAGGTACCAATAATGTGTTAACCACCTGTGCAATTAGTTCAAATCTAACGAGCCTGTTAAATTTCCTACTTCCTAACATATCTGTCTAATATTAGTACTTAGTGTACATAAAAATAGCCATACTGATCTTATTTTAAATTATTATGTCTAAGCGACATATACCAGTTTGGTCACTGTTAGGTTTAAAAAGTTAAGTTTGTTGTGGTGTTCCAATGGGTCAAGTTTGTTTCGAGAATAGTTTAGTCAAGGAGGGATACCAAGCCAAATATGGTTCCCTATTTAATAGAAAGCAATCTTTTGGAGCCCTAAAAAATGTCTGTTTTTTCTGATAGAAGGTAACACGTCTCTCTTTTGCTTTCACGTTCTTTCCCGCACTCCTAGTCTCATGATTCTTGATATCAGGAAATGCGTAGCCATGATGGGCGGTAATGTAAGCAGCGGTTTCTACCAGTTGACTGAGGGGGTATCCAGTGTAGGCTTGTCTGTAGAATTGGGGAAGAACTCTGACCCCTAATCCCCATTGAGAAGATCTTGGTTTAAAGGTGTCTAGAGATTTGTAGGCAACGTATTGTATGGCTGTAATAAACTGCCCTGCTATGTTGACGTCATACAATGCTTGATCTAGCCCCATTTCGGTGTACTTCTCAACGAGGGTCAGCGTCCCCCTCCTCCTCAATCGCCTCAATTTCCTCTTCTGGTTCTGATACTAATTCTTCAGTTGAGGTAGATAGTTTCAAATCCGCTGCTATGGTGTCTGTCGCTGTTATTGTTGTTGTAGTTGTTCTTTCAGCTGAGATTGCCTGTAGTATCGGAGTGAGAAAAGAACGTAGTGCCTCCGATAATTACATTTGAGTTTGCCATACCGTTTGTGTAACATAATTGGACCTTTGTTTTGCCACCACTCTTTCCGGGACGGGTTGTTTGTTAGGTATAGTCGGCTGTTGACTAGCTGTTATTTGTGTTCTCGAGGTAGGTGGAGTGCTAACTGGCTAGGTCTGCATTTCTTGCTCCCGCTGCTGTTGCGTATATTTCTTCCCTCCACACCGAGTTCTGGACCTAATTCTTTAAATTTCGTTGTACCCGAACTTACATTATCCATATTATCACCAACAAAAGAAAACAAAACGCACAGACCTAAAAGAAACACTCATTCACTTTTTACAGAACATTACTATTTTAAAAATTTTGATAAGCGACGGAAACGAACAACTTAGAGTCACACTTTCTAACCAAGATAAAGAAATCATGTGCTGATAGACTCACTTCTGTATTTTTTCTTCTAACTGACTAACGTATCATAGGCAATGGAATGTGATTTCCTTTCGAGAGTATGGGGTAGCCCTGAAATTTTTTTTTCGGAAGTTGAAGCTATGGCGATCGCTTAGGTTATAAGATGACGGCCTCCTCTGACGACAGGCTTTCTCACAGGATAAGGTCTGCTTCTTCGGAAAGAGAAGAAGAACTCTTTGGTGTCGATAAAACTGTTAACAAAGCCTCTGCCAGGTTCATGCTGCTGCTGCTGTTGCTGCTCTCTCTGCTGTTTATGAAGTCTGTACTTCTCCATCCATTCTTCTTTCTCCTTCTTGAATTCCTCCTTGAAGAGCTCTTCTTTTAGGTCTTCAGTGACTTTCAACATTATGATATTGTCTATCTCTTCAGGTCTCGGTATCAGACTTGTCATGACCCTATGCAAATTCACATAGGCTTCGTTCAACTTGGCTTATCTTGAGCACATCTTCGTAGGAAGATGAGTCGACAATGGATGGACAGACTGGAGACACAACACAACACGGAGAAGTACAGACTTCATAAACAGCAGAGAGAGCAGCAACAGCAGCAGCAGCATGAACCTGGCAGAGGCTTTGTTAACAGTTTTATCGACACCAAAGAGTTCTTCTTCTCTTTCCGAAGAAGCAGACCTTATCCTGTGAGAAAGCCTGTCGTCAGAGGAGGCCGTCATCTTATAACCTAAGCGATCGCCATAGCTTCAACTTCCCAAAAAAAAATTTCAGGGCTACCCCATACTCTCGAAAAGAAATCACATTCCATTGCCCATGATACGTTAGCCAGTTAGAAGAAAAAATACAGAAGTGAGTCTATCAGCACATGATTTCTTTATCTTGGTTAGAAAGTGTGACTCTAAGTTGTTCGTTTCCGTCGCTTATCAAAATTTTAAAAATAGTAATGTTCTGTAAAAAGTGAATGAGTGTTTCTTTTAGGTCTGTGCGTTTTATTTTCTTTTGTTGGTGATAATTGGATAATGTAAGTTCGGGTACAACGAAATTTAAAGAATTAGGTCCAGAACTCGGTGTGGAGGGAATAAATATACGCAACAGCAGCGGGAGCAAGAAATGCAGACCTAGCCAGTTAGCACTCCACCCACCTCGAGAACACAAATAACAGCTAGTCAACAGTCGACTATACCTAACAAACAACCCGTCCCGGAAAGAGTGGTGGCAAAACAAAGGTCCAATTATGTTACACAAACGGTATGGCAAACTCAAATGTAATTATCGGAGGCACTACGTTCTTTTCTCACTCCGATACTACAGGCAATCTCAGCTGAAAGAACAACTACAACAACAATAACAGCGACAGACACCATAGCAGCGGATTTGAAACTATCTACCTCAACTGAAGAATTAGTATCAGAACCAGAAGAGGAAATTGAGGCGATTGAGGAGGAGGGGGACGCTGACCCTCGTTGAGAAGTACACCGAAATGGGGCTAGATCAAGCATTGTATGACGTCAACATAGCAGGGCAGTTTATTACAGCCATACAATACGTTGCCTACAAATCTCTAGACACCTTTAAACCAAGATCTTCTCAATGGGGATTAGGGGTCAGAGTTCTTCCCCAATTCTACAGACAAGCCTACACTGGATACCCCCTCAGTCAACTGGTAGAAACCGCTGCTTACATTACCGCCCATCATGGCTACGCATTTCCTGATATCAAGAATCATGAGACTAGGAGTGCGGGAAAAAACGTGAAAGCAAAAGAGAGACGTGTTACCTTCTAACAGAAAAAACAGACTTTTTTTAGGGCTCCAAAAGATTGCTTTCTATTAAATAGGGAACCATATTTGGCTTGGTATCCCTCCTTGACTAAACTATTCTCGAAACAAACTTGACCCATTGGAACACCACAACAAACTTAACTTTTTAAACCTAACAGTGACCAAACTGGTATATGTCGCTTAGACATAATATTTAAAATAAGATCAGTATGGCTATTTTTATGTACACTAAGTACTAATATTAGACAGATATGTTAGGAAGTAGGAAATTTAACAGGCTCGTTAGATTTGAACTAATTGCACAGGTGGTTAACACATTATTGGTACCTTTTATTGTCCATTAGCAAGAACGGGACTTGATTTGAAATAAGTACGGGCTAGCGTTTTGGTGAGTACTTAACATCCATGGCTGTCTTGCTGAGCACCTTTTTCCTCCTTTACCACGCTCGGACAGAAAAATGAGTGTGTGGTGAGACAATTCCCACTCATGTTTAAAGTCTTTCAGTCAGGTTGTTAAGGACTAGTTAGTCCTACACCTGAGTGGCTAAATTTAAAAATAGTCTGTGAGTACATAAAAGCCTGGGGGATGAGGCTCTCTTTCCTTCCCCAGGAGTAATTAAAAATCACGCGGTGCGTTATTAAACCAGTGATACATGCTCCATTAGAGCGAAAATCACTTTAATTCAAGTAAGCAGGCAAGCAAGTTCGGGTACCGTCTCTAGCACTCTTGATGACACCAACTGTCTGGGTTATTTTCTTTCTTGCAAGCCCCTATGTTCCACTTCTGTTTGTGATAATAACTTGTGATACTTCACATTTTCTAAAGTAGAAATCTTTACAAGCCGTACAAAATACAAAACTTATATGACTTTGGCTTTTGACACTTGCACAGACTCTTCACTTTATAAGTGTCACGAGAAAATTGTATATCCAATTTTTACCATTTTCAAAAACACGCACACACTTGCAGCTTGACCAGAAATATGTATATCTTGTTTTGTGGATAAGTCACAGACAAGTCCAAGCATATATAGGTGGTTATGAACGTTAGGAATATCCCCTCCTTTTTTCAGAAATATCAAAGCTTGTATGTGCATTTTCCCTTTTCCACTCTATATTAGTGCTTAGATTTGTTCCAAAAAAAAAAAAAAAAAAAAAAAAAGAAACGAAATAATTTTGAAGAAAAAGAAACAACTGAATTTTGAATTCAGGTTTCTCTCTGTTTATAATTTTTTTCAAGTTGACGGTGCATGACAGAGTACATTCGCCTACCTTTCCAAAGTGAGAGGCATTTCTTCACATGTCATTGCCTTTGTTAAATTCGGTTTCATTGGTTAGTTATCGTTAATCTTTAATTTTTTTCATGCATTTCTTTTTGATAGAAGATTTAAGGCTTTCTATTGTTGTAACGGTATTTATGTTGTTTGGTCTGTTGATGAAATTATCTATAGCAAAGTGCTTAAGATTTTTCAGTTTTTTTTATTATTTCAAGCCCTACAAAAGGAGACCAAGTTTGTCTTCAAAGACGATTGAAACTCTAAATTACACGGGCGTGAAGGAAAACATCGTTGTGTTTAATCTAATCATGCTTGCCGTATCTCTTTGTGTTTTAGAGGTCATATTTCTTCTTAAGTAAATACACGCATCAATAGACAGACAGATTGGGTCATCATCCTTGAGTTTCACTGTACTTTCGGTTCTTTACTTTATACAAACCCCAAATTTATTAGTTTGAAAAAGAAAAGATAACATGCCCCTCAATACTGTAACACGTCTGTTCTGACTCTACCGATGTGAGTGTTTATGTCGAAATGTTTAAGTGAGATATAAAAAAATGGTCAGCTTGAAAACGCGAACCAATACTGTGACGCTCAGTATTTTGATGTGGTAAGAGGAAATGGTACAACACACACAAAGAGGGCTTGTAAGTTCACATTTCAGTCTGTCTGCACTGTAATGGTAACAACGCAAGAACATAGGGATTATTATGCCACACAGCCCTAGAACAAAACAATGCATCACCCGTTGTAAGCCATTTCATTGGCTATACTTATTTTCTTACCGCGTTCGCTTCGAATTGACTTGAGTAGCTATTCAGACAGTGACGCGAATGTCCATGCTTTACTGGGTCTATCCTATAGGCGATTTATATAAAAAAATATTTTTAAAAATTAAACTAATGCACGAACAATCGTACCATTGGCGATCCCATGGAAATTGTGTCCGTCTTATTGCAAAATACATCAACATTTAATTTAACCGTGCAGATCGCTAGAACAAACCTCTGATAATATACATTTTGAAAAGTGTTGTGTGACACGGATCGCCATTGTCGCTTGGTGTCTGCTTTCTTGTTCGAAAAGAGATCGTTTCGTCTTGACTATAAAAATCTAATTTGACTAAGTTTTACGTACTACTTGAACTCACACATTTACGTTGTAGGTGTAAGCCGTCGTTCTCAGTTTTCTGGAAGTTCGTTTTTGCGTTTCTCAGATGTGATACTATTTTTTATGGACCGAACGAAATTTCTTTTGGCGTGAATCAGGACTCGTGGTTTTGTGGCATAATTGGAGAGCATTGATTAAAGCTCAGTTATGTCGTCTTCGAAATCGCTGACACGGATTTGAACTAAAACTTCAGGTTTTGTGTGAGGCGATACGGTACATCATTGCTTTCTACTTCCTCAATGAAATCGTTTCATCTTATTGCAAAATTACATTTGACTAGGTTTCATACGCAGCAGGTCCATGTATATAAGGAGAGTGTCTTAGCGTCAGAGTATTCATTCCGCTCTCAAACGATCAAGAAGATGGAAGAGTCAGCACAGATCGACCTGCTGGTCAAATATTTGCTAAAAGTCATACGAAAGCATAATTCACATGCGAAAGTGGCAACAAAACTTACTCTTTTGGTCGTTGATTTGATGAGAGTCATACGAAAGTGTGTAAGTGCTAATGAAGTTTGCTATATCTGCAAAGGTAAATGGGTATTTGTCTCTAGAATACATGCTTTCGTCTAAGAAAGAGAGACAAAAGTCAAGATACCTAATATCGTTGTCAGGAGAAAGGACACTGGAATTCAGAGTGCCCTACGAGAAAAGAGAAGAAACAAAAACAAGACGAAACAGAGAAGAGGGATTCAGAAGAAGAAGAAATTGAAGATGATGAAGAACTTGTGCCAGTAAAAACATGGAAATGGAAAAATTGACAATGTGAGCCGATGCGTTGGCCCTGATGTGAAATTTCATACTACCTTCTAAAAGAGAATAGACCAGAAAGAAAACGTAAGTGTCTCTTGGTCTTGACATTGTATAATAAGGATGGCGTGTTTTGTTTTTACTCACACTTTATGACATTGTGCTCTTTCACCTCTCTCTATCCCTCTGGATCATGTTTTAGTTAGAATTGAAATGGAAGGATGTTTTCCTTCACGCACGCTCTTTAGGCATGCAAGCCCGTAAACAATAGTCAGTCTATTCGTCCATCATTTTGTGTCTTGATGTTTCCTAAATCACACACTGATGCCATAAAATAACGGGTTAAATGGGTTTTGTAGTGTTGGGAGTGGGGGTGGGTGGGGTGTAGGTGTTTGGCAGAGTTGGTCATTGCAGGTGAGGGCTTAGGTGCTTTCAAAAAACTTTTTCTTCTTCACTCTGTGTTGATGGAATATAATGGGTTATTTTCTTCACTCTCTGTTGATAGTATATATATATAAAGGGTTATTTCTTCACTGCGTGTGGATAGTGTATAATGGTTTTCTTCTTCTTCCCTCTGTGGTGTGCGTGTGTGTGTGTGTGTGTGTGTGTGTGTGTGTGTGTTCGCGTACGTTGTGTAGATCGCATATTTGGTTGTTTTTCTTCTTCTTCCTCCCGCGAGTGGATAGTATATTTGCGGTTTGTATGCGTAAGCGACGTTGTGTGGATAGTATATTTGGGGTTTGTATGCGTTCGCGTACGTTTGTGTGGATAGTTTATTTGGGGTTTGTATTATCTCCCTTCTGTGTTGATACTGTATTTGGGGTTTGTATGCGTTCGCGTACGTTTGTGTGGATAGTTTATTTGGGGTTTGTATTATCTCCCTTCTGTGTTGATAGTATATTTGGGGTTTGTTTTTTCCTCTTCCCTCTGTGTGTGTGTGTGTGTGTGTGTGTGTGTGTGTGTGTGTGTGTGTGTGTGTGTGTGTGTTCGCGTACGTTGTGTAGATCGTATATTTGGTTGTTTTTTCTTCTTCCTCCCGAGTGTGGATAGCATATTTGGAGTTTGTATGCGTTAGCGACGTTGTGTGGATAGTATATTTTGGGTTTGTATGCGTTCGCGTACGTTTGTGTGGATAGTTTATTTGGGGTTTGTATTATCTCCTTCTGTGTTGATAGTATATTTGGGGTTTGGATGCGTTCGCGTACGTTTGTGTGGATAGTTTATTTGGGGTTTGTATTATCTCCCTTCTGTGTTGATAGTATGTTTCGGGTTTGTATGCGTTCGCGTACGTTTGTGTGGATAGTTTATTTGGGGTTTGTATTATCTCCCTTCTGTGTTTATAGTATATTTGGGGTTTGTATGCGTTCGCGTACGTTTGTGTGGATAGTTTATTTGGGGTTTGTATCATCTCCCTTCTGTGTTGATAGTATATTTGGGGTTTGTTTTTTCCTCTTCCCTCTGTGTGTGTGTGTGTGTATGTGTGTGTGTTCGCGTACGTTGTGTAGATCGTATATTTGGTTGTTTTTTTTTTTCCTCCCGAGTGTGGATAGTATATTTTGGGGTTTGTTTTTTCCTCTTCCCTCTGTGTGTGTGTGTGTGTGTGTGTGTGTGTGAGTCTGCGCGCGTATGTTGTGTGTGTGTGTGTGTGTGTTTGTTTGTTCGCGTACGTTGTGTAGATCGTATATTTGGTTGTTTTTTTTTTTTCCTCCCGAGTGTCGATAGTATATTTTGGGGTTTGTTTTTTCCTCTTCCCTCTGTTTGTGTGTGTGTGTGTGTGTGTGTGTGTGTGTGTGTGTGTGTGTGTGTGTGAGTCTGCGCGCGTATGTTGTGTGTGTGTGTGTGTGTGTGTGTGTGTGTATTGTTCTCTGTTTGTCCCTATAAAACTCACTTTATCCCTATCAGATACACCCTACCTACCTACCTACAGTAGCGCGTATTCAGGTCAGCCACTTGCAACACTGTTGCCATTTATCCCCTAGTGTTCAGTACAGTGACGTCACTGACGCTGGAAATTTTGAGACTATAAATATCGACTTGGGGATTTCCACATTTTGTAGCTATACATATATACTAGAATTCATAAATAGGAACGTCACTCAAGCTGAGGCTATAAAAAGATAGTGGGATTTTCCAAAGGAAAAACGCACAAGTTGGAGCTATAAATAGATAGTGGGATTTCATAGGAATTTCAGCTGATTATAGATACATAGGCATTTATCCACGATCGTCACACAAGTTGATATTGTAAGTAGTTACTAATTTTATCCATTTTAGTCTAAACCATTGTAACTTAATTTTCGGGGATATATTTATTTTCCTTTAAATTCTGGGACAATTTCGTCATTTTAACGTTACTTTTAGTCACATCCATTTTGTCGTTGAGCATTTCCTTGATTATAGCTATTTATAGCATCATTACAATTATGCAAATTTTTGAACACCCCAGCAAGATTTCAGGTCTTCGTAATGCTTTATATATAAATCCCACGCTTGTACTAGTGTATGTATGCTTCTGTCTCTGTTGTGTTTGACCCTCTACCATCATTGTCCCTAGATAGTCCCACCATGTTCAATTCCCCTTGACGCTATACAGATCCACCATGTTCAATTTCCATATGTTAAATTCCCTTGAGGCTATATCCCCCAGGGGTTTCAGTAATGTTAAATTTCCCATTGTCCCTAGACAGTCCCACGATCTATTCCCCATGTTAAATTCCCATTGTCCCTAGACAGACCCACACTATAGTCCCCTGTTCCATTCCCCTTGTCCCTAGACAAGCCCAAACTCTATTCCTCATGTTAATTTCCCTTGTCCCTATACAAGCCCAAACTCTATGTTAAATTCCCATTGTCCCTAGAGTGACCCACGATTTTTCTCCATGTTAAATTTCCATTGTCCCTAGAGTGACCCAGGGGTGTTTTTAATGCTAAGTCACATTGTCCCTAGGGTGACCCCATTTACTACTATCAAGTCTCAGGGGATAGAAGACCATTATATCAATACCCAAACTTCAAAACGCCCATTAGTGCACTACTATATATAATATAAGTAAATTGCAACCTAAGCGTAAACTCTTTCTCTACATATACCCTCACTGAAAAATCTATTTTATTGTAGGGAAATACGATGTCTGCATGTGTACATTTCAAAAACAGCTATCTCCGACCATATTAAGCTATATTTAGTCTACAGTTTACGATTAGTAACAATCACGGCATCCAATAGATCTGAATGAATGAGCTTCTTACAAAGGATGCAAATTATCATATATCTTACTGGATCAGTTCTTAATTTTCATATAATTCAAGATTTTTTCTCTTCATCCACCCCGTTTGCTTGCGGGGAAATTCCTTCCTTTCACACTTGTGGAAATACAGCTACAACAGTTATTATTGTTGCAAAGACAATTAATATATGTACCGTTTATGAAGAAATATACTGCATATTTGCAATTCTTAGCAAATTCAAGCAGCTGTGAACTGATAGAGGATAAGCCAGCAAAATGTAAACAACGAAATAACTAGTTAATAGTAATATTCCGTACATATCTCAAACCTTTCTTTGCTACTCACTTGACAGGATATAATTGACTTGAAGAAGAACAAAATGGCAACCTCCATTGCATTGTATCGCATTGTCACACTCTGCATATTTTTATGTAAAAGCTAAATGTGCATGCCAAATATAATGCTTTCTGCATCTTGTTTAGTCTTTATGGAAAACAATACTTATAATGCAATATTTTACTTCTATATTAGTGCCATGTAATTTGCAATATGAACTTGCCTATTTTATCTCTTATAAATACCCTTACTGCAAAACAAGTGGTGCCTGTACATTCCATTGACATTTTCTTTAAGTAAACAACATAGTATGCTCCACATATGAGATCGATATGTCCTTTATCCGCGTTAATACTTAGAAAACGTTTGTCAGTGGCTGTGCCAAAGGATATGTATTGTGCGTCTAGTGCAGTAGAGTAGTTGTAGTTTGTGCTTGCACTTTCTGCTTTCACTGATGCAGCTGGCTATCCCCGAACCTCCAGTGTTGAAACGGGGAGCCTAGTGTGTAAGTCTCCACCTGCCAGTACATAGCCTTTCAACCGACAAGACTCACGCAATGCCTCTTTATGGCAACAAACGGTATTTGTGCATCATTCGACTCTAGGCTGAACAGAATGGGATCTCGGCGTAGCAGTGGGCCCAGATCTCTGACATCCAGGACAGCAGAAGAGTGCGGCAGCATCCGGGGTAAACGAACAACCTTTTTTAGGACAACATTGTTCACCCTGGAAAGAACGGGGTCTTGAAAAGGTGACCTAATCATTGCCAGTCCTACGTTGTCTGGTCAGTTTACCACGACTGTCAGATCATCCTCCAATGCGGTCGAAACGCAGAGCCGAACAGTACCAAGAGGCTTCTCATAGAAGCATGGAGTGTCCGTACTCTCATGGATAGAGCCATGGGGGCAAGACCCCAAAGACAAACTTACCTCATTGCCAGAGAACTGGAACGATACAATATCGACTTGGCAGCACTCAGAGGGAACTGAGTTGCTGGGAAAGGATCGCTGACGGAGATAGCAGGTGGGTACACATTTTCCAGGAAAGAAAAAGCAGAAGAAGAGGACAAGATCCATAGAGTGGGACTTGTCACTAAAACAAGCCTACTGAGACACCTCTTGGAACTACCAACTTTAATAAACGAGAGATTCATGAAATTCCGCCTCCCTTTGAGGGCAAACGCTTCCTGACACTCGTAAGTGCCTAACCCCCAACCATTACATGACCTGATGAAACCAAGGAGCAGTTCTATGCCGACTTGGACTCTATCCTCACCTCTGTTTCAGCCAATGACACGCTGGTCCTATGTCATCACTAAGCAAAGGGACATCGGAGATGTGCTCATCACTAGAGCTACGCGCGGAGCAGAATGCTGAACTGACCACAGTCTTGTCAGAATTAGGCTTAACGTACATATCATATATCACCATCACAAGCGTGTCAACAATGGGAGATCTGTTTTCAACAAAAGCATGCTACAGCACCGGAGTACAAGCAGGAGTTCTAAATCAAGCTTGGCAACAAGCTGTCTTCCAAACGCCAACAGACTGGAATCCTAACTGACAAAATGAACCCAGTTCAAAGAGATGGTGATGGAAACAGTTAAGTCAGTCCTGGGTCGTAGGACAAGAGTTTACAAAGACTGGGGGCCTCAAGGTCATGATTGAAGAAAATAACAAAGCATACTCTGAGTGGCAGAAAGGCCATAACCCTATCTCCAAAAGAGACATGTTCAAGCATCGGCAGGCAAAGGCTCAACGGAAACTCCGATAAAATGCAGGATCGATGGCGGGAAAACAAGGCTGAGTAAATCCAACAATATGATGATATGAAGAACTCCAAAACGTTCTTTAGTGCCATTAAAACTGTTTATGATCCATCCAGATCATATCGGAATCCTGCAGAAAAAAAGACATTCGGACGCCCACCAAGAGTACGATCTATAAATCTGTCGGTCACACCTCCCTGCTCTACGGATGTGAAAACTTGACCATATACCGCATGCACGTGAAGACGCTCTAGCAGTTCCACGTGCGTTCACTACGGTCAATGATGTACATTTGATGGCAAGACAGGGTGTCCAGCTTAGAAGTCTTCATTAGGGCCGGTGAAAGCCCAGCTCAGATGGTATAGCCACATCATTCGAATTCACTAGACCAGAATGCAGAGACAGTTCTTCTATGGCGAGCTCAAGCAGGGAAAGCAGAAACGAGGGTGTCTTAGAAAAAAGTACTAAGACAACCTTAAGAGTTTCCTGAAATGGTGTGGAATCCATCCTAGTGAGCCGGAAGCCTCGGGCATGGACTGGTTTAACTGGCGCACGTTCATCGCAAAGGGTCTCGAACAAGTAGAGGAGCCAAGAGATAAAAACGGCACAGCGTCACCGTGGGCTGCACAACTAGCGTCATCATTGGACACTATGGACAACCGTACAAAACGACTTAGAAAACATACCCAAAAAGCTTCATTATACTTCATTTTTCATTATTATCACAGTGAATTATTGAACAATATGTGGTGCATTTGTCAGGGTGAATGATATTAATTTCTGATTAACAGGACTGACAAGGTGCTTGGTATTCTAGGGTGACCTCTAACGTAGGCACTCTGAAGATAACGCCCTTTTAGGAAATAGAGTGACCATCGTTAGTATGATATCTGCTAAAAAAAAAATCAGGAAATATTAAAGCTAAAACATTTAATAACAAATATTCCACAATAAATTCAGACACTTAAGATCATTATATACCTGAGTTATAGTAAATCCATTAAATATTTTTATATCATATTAAATGTTATATTTAAAGTTAAACACAACCATCGTAAACGTTAATTGTATCCCCTTTTCTGAGAAAACACATCTTATGAATTTGAAGGAATTAGAGGGTTCACTACCTGATCTTTATACTACTGATATAATAATCCATACTGAAACAAAACTCAAGAGTTTGACAATACACCCGTAATCCCCCCACCCCCGTTATTTCTTTTTATCAGAAAACAACAGTCATGTCACCAATTCTGCTTGATTCGTTTATACTGTGAAGCAAACTAGACATAGCACCGGGCAGGATTTTATGGTTGACAAGTATAAAAAGGGATTGGAAATGGATATCACACAAATGAGATCTGATTAATCACTTAATTCGCATGAGTAGTATATAGGGGCACTAGAGCGACAATGGGAATTAGCATTACAGACCCCCCCCCCCCCGGGCAAATATAGCGACAATGGAAATTTAACATGAAGAAAAATCGTGGGCCACTCTAGCGACAAGGGGAATTGAACATGGGGGGGGGGGAAATAAAGTGTGGGTCTATCTAGGGACAAGGGGGAATTGAACATGGGATTTTTTTTTTTTTTTAATTTTTTTTTTTAAAAAGGGGTAGGCAATGGAAAGTCATTCTCTTTTCGAGAAATGTGGGTGGCCCTGAAAAGGGCCTTTGGTTTTTCTTCTTCTGCTTCTAATTTCTTCTTTTTCTCCACCAACTTCTTATTTTCTCTCCTACACTCTTTCTCTTCTTTTTTTTCTCCTCCTCTTCTTTCTTCTCCTCCTCTTCTTTCTTCCTCTTCTCATTTTCTTCTTCTTTTTCAATTTTTTCGTTCCATTTTCTTATCCTTATCCTTTCTTCTTCATCCTCCTTCTCCTCCTTTATCTCTTTCATGACACCACTTATTATGTCCTTTACTTTTCTTAAGTTATTAATCTCCATCTTTACTCGATGGGGACTATAGGAATAGTGGTCTTCATTGAGTCTCACTAACATCTGCTCCATCATTCCTAAATTGTCCAAAACGTCTTGTAATTTTTGCATTTTGTCACGGTGGTTCGAAGTCATCTTCTTTGTAGAATGGTTTGAACGACGAATACTGTGGGTTCTTATACGAAAAGCGCGGACGTGAAGGAAAACATCCCCCTAAAACATAAAATTGATCTTACCTAGATCATCACCAAACAACGCGCGGACGTGAAGGAAAACATCCCCTACTTTTCTCATTTCATATGATCTACTATCCACATACGTGAACCATCAATGAACAATCCCCAAATCTAATATTTACACACACAAATCATTAAAATCAAATCCATAATCTACTATCCACACAATCCTACTTGAGCTTTTACAGAACCCTAACTATATTCTCGACATACGCTAAGAAACAATGAACCAACCCATAATCTACTATTCACACAAACATACCTGAGCTCTTACAAACACGAACACACAAACACATACCCTCACACTAAAAAGAGTCAGTGTTTATATTCACACTACTCTACCTTCACACATTGGCAAATTGATTGTCATTTCTTTTCTAGAGTATTGGGTAGCCCTGAAAAGCGTTGTTGGTTTATTTTTTGAACTCCAGATGCACCTATCTAATGATGGCACCTTCCTGGCCTGGCGCCACACACGCATCTTCTTCCCCAGTCTCCTTTTACCTTTCGTCTTGGAAGTGCAGAGGCGGGATATGTGGGTTCAAAATCCCAATTTTCTGTCTCTGGGATTCTGAAATGTCCTCTCTCCTCATCTTTGTTTCTTCTCTCCTCCTCTTCTTTTCTTCTTCTTTCCTCCTCCTCCTCTTTCATTCTTGCTTCTTCGACAATGCCCTCCGCGGCCAGTTCATTTAGTATGCGCCTGGCATATTCCAGGTGCATCTGGAGTTCTAGCAGTTTCACAATTCTGGTATTCAATTTATAGTGAAAGAGCGGACGTGAAGGAAAACATCCCCCCTAAAAACATAAAATTGATCTTACCTAGATCATGACCAAAAAAACAAACAACACGCGGACCTAAAAGAAACACTCACTCACTTTTTTATACTACCCATTCCTATTCTAAAATTTTTTTTCATTAATCACTTCAATAGACTATCCACATACGCAAAGCAATCCAACCCAAATCTACTCTCCCCACACCTCAAACACCAAAAACAAACATCATCTTAATCTACTATCCACACCAACGTACGTTAGCACTTACAAACACACAATCTTATACACAAATACATACCCTCACACTATAAAAAAAAGAGTTAGTGTTTATATTCACACTACTCTACCTACACACATTGGCAAATGGATCGTTATTTCTTTTCTAGAGTATTGGGGTAGCCCTGAAAAGAGCTGTTTTCTTTTTGTTTGCTATGGCAATCTTTTACTTTCTAAGAATGCGATGTCCTCTGAGGAGAGACTTTCTGGCGATAGGTCTGCTTCTTCGGAAAGAGAAGAACTCTTTGGTGTCGATACGACAATCGACAAAGCCTCTGTCAGGTTCAGGTTGCTGCTGCTGCTGTTGTTTTTGTTGTTGTTGCTGCTGTCTCTGAAGTCTGTACTTCTCTGTCCATTCTTCTTTCTCCCTGTTCACTTCTTCTCTGAAGAGCTCTTCTATCAGGTCTTCAGCGAATTTTAGCATTCTCAAATTCTCTGTCTCTTCTGGTTTCGGTATCAGACTGTGTCTGACCCTATGAAAATTCACGTAGGCTTCGTTTAGCTTAGCTAGTTTGGAGCACATCTTCGTAGGAGGATGAGTCGACAATGGATGGTTAGACTGGAAACTTCCCCGGTTCTTAAAGTCAAAGCGCGGACGTGAAGGAAAACATCCCTCTACGGTTTTCGAGCCGCAACGTTCAATGAGTGTCATGAGAGGGATAGTAAGAAGTCAAAGAGCATGAATCAAACATTCTTACAACCAAACAAAAGACAAAGGCCTTTTTTCAAAACACAACATTTTTTATTCAAAATTACTTAACACTAACCAACAACTCTAACATTTTTTTAACACTAATCCAACATTATAACATCAAACATTTTTTTCAAATCACAAACATTTTTTTCAATTCACACTCTACTTTAAACAGGGCTGACAACGTTGTGAATGAAATTGTGATCTCCACTGTTGGAAGTCATTAGGCCATTGATGGACACTACGTTTCCTAGCTTGAGACAAAAGATAAGCATAATGGTCACAAAACCATCGATCTACTTTCACATCGTTTCTTGAAGAAGAACGAGGATCAAAATGAGTCACTAAATGTTCTCAGGAATAACCCAGGCTGCGATGATGCAGAAAATACACACAGTACTGTCCACACACCAAGGAATCTGTGCCTTGTAATTTCACATTATTGAATCGGGTGGTTTGAGCATTTCTTCTCATAAAGTCGATGATATCGTCTTCCAAAGGGGGCAATCCGTACGAATCAAAATATTCCACACATCCTTCTTGAGGAAAGTAAACGGCTACCCAGTGGGTTCCTGGGAGATGACTCTCGTCCGTGTTGATCACATAAGCTTGATGGTCTTGAGGTTTGCGATGAGGGAGTTCATCTTTAGCACAGACGACAGGATTCCAAGAAGCCGTATACGAACCGTGGTTCAAAAGGTAATAAAGTTCCCAGGCAACCATTTGTGTGTGGTTTTTTTCTTCTTCTTCACAGGTAATAATAAGTCATCAATTCGATCCTGACTTTTTGCTTGAAAATGTCTGACGAATAACAGTTTCTTCGTTTCGTCTCCTCACTCTGATTCAGGAGAGCTTCGATACGATGGATCTCCTGAGTGGTTAATGGTGGACAAGAATGTTCACGCAAGTCTTTATACCATTGGTGCAACACGTCTTCGTCCGAGATGAGACTCCAAGCTTCGTCCAGATACTCGTCCAATTTTTCTTCTTGACTCAACATCAGGCATTTATCGTGTTGAATTTGACTGGGATGATCGTTTTGACATCCATAACACTCTTTCTTGATCAATTCCGTCATTTTTTTCCACCAAGTGTTTGGCAAAACAGGAGACTAAATGGGCTTCTTGTTCTGGCCATCTCGACTTCATCATGACAACTTCTTCGTCTTTGTCTTGGGATTTTCCTTCCACGGTCTCCTCACATTCCATCTCCAAAGTTTCTCCACTAGGTAAAGAGGGATAACAGTCTTCCATGGTTTCTAGTAATCTAGAATAACTTCTCTCAAACTGTTGATTTCTATGGTATTATCGAATTCGGCATACAGGATGACGTTCACTGTCTCTGGCAGAGGATTTGCAAACTGAAGTTCCATACGAATCTGGCCGAATTTTATAGGGTGGAAATGTCCCTCGTCGCTGCCTTGGTCTGGAGTGAAATCAAAAGCCCACAAAGCATAACCTCCTGCGTAATCCTCGTACGTAATGCCGTGACTGGTGTTGGTTCCTAACTGTCCCGTGGCTTCGTACAGGGACAAGTACGATCTCAAGTAATTGTTCTGGGCAAAGTTATTTTCGAAAGGTCGGGTACACAAGGTCTTGCCATCGCGACTGACTTCAATCTTGGACACGTTGAAGTGATGAAAGTTGAAAGGATTTTTAGCGATAGCTCCGTTGAAGGCTGTATTCTCGACGATACCAAGGATCAAACGTTTGGGTAACTGTCCTTGGAACAGATGATCTTCGATCATGGATCGCTGTCCCCTAGGAATGGTGAAGGTTTTCACTTCCACGCGTCGGATCGGATACTTGGCGGTCGTTCTGCTCAACGTCTGACTGATGTCGTTACCCACTTTAGGTAACACTTCCACACGGCGTACGTAGAGTCTGGCTTCTTGGATTTTGGTTTTGTAATTATCGTCAGTTAATGCCAATAAATGGAAAGCGGTACTGCTACGATTCAGTCTCAGGCGGACATCCACCCCGTTCAGCAAATACTTTTCTTGCAACCACATGTCCAAATGCAAACGATCCATCAGTTCTAAACTATGACTTTCATCAATTTTCTTTCTTCGTTCTACAAATCCCTCATTGTGGTCTTTCTTTGTATCAGTTTCGAATGTTTCAAACTCGTTAGCATCGTCAGCTTCCCATACCAAACAGGCATTCAGATGAGTGTCCTTGGCGTCTATTCCGTACGTCAAGAGATTTTCCAGGTACGCTCGATAAGGGTAAGTATCCATGCTGCTACTGACTAGTTTGTTATTCAAGTACAAGTCCACTCCACTGAACAAGGAATGCATGAAATTTTTGACGGGAGCTACTGCTTCATCGTCTATATCACCTCCATTCTTATCTACAACTTTGACTTTCAGGTACAAGTAACTGCTATTCAGATCGATGTAATCTTCGGGCTGTCCTTTGATTTCAAACTCGATGGGAGCGGAATCCGTCAAAGAGGAGATGGGATGAAATTCTACCCACTGGGATTCTTGCATGGTCATCATGGTGGGTGGCATGGCAAACAGATGCAGTTCCGACTTGGAACAGGCGCAAGACTCTCGGTGCATCATTTTTTTTCTCTTTCTCAATAATCGATAACGTCTAAGTCTCGAACGGTTCTTCTTTTCTTGGCCTTTCTCGCTTGAAGTCTGGTGAAAGGGTATTTTCTTCGTCGTCTCTTTCTGCCTTGTCCTTGCTGAATGCCTGATTCGGTAGCGTGCAGGGCATTTATAGGTGTGTCTCGTCGGCCCAAAAGGTCTTTGCCCGTTTGCAGCAAGACATTTTTGCCTGCCCTCATGAAGGCTTCTTTAGGGTTTTGTTTGTCGATGATGACATTTTGGAGAAATTCTTTGCCTTGCGTCAGTGCCGCATCTTTCAAGGCGTGCAATCCGCGTGTCACCATCGGTTTCAACACTGGGGCCACCGAACGAAAAGCCGATTTTAACATATCTCTTAAACCGTGTCCTCGCTGTCGTGCAACCCCTCGGTACACTGGATACATGACTTACGAGTCGTGAGAAAACCGTTTTCGAAAATGGAGTTTCACCGTGACTTTTCCTTTGGTGAATGGAATATTTTGTCCCAAATCTCCTTTTATAGCAATGTTGACCGTGTCCAAATAAGACTTACTGACAGGTAAATAGTGAGGATGGACAAATTCGCGGTGAACGTGGTAAGTGTTTCCACCTTCCTCGTCAGCGTTCGTGGCAGAATCCACTTTGAAAGGAATGACACGCAGTAACGGTACAGAGGTGTGTCCCACCACGTTGTACTCCACCACATCGGAGTACACAAACATCAAATTCAGTCCTTGGTTCATTTCTACCGGGGCACGAAATAACTTGCTAAAAGACTCGTTGTCGTAAACGATGGGTAATTCGTTTTTCTTGATCATGGCCATTCTCATGTCCATGTCTCCGCCCAACATGTCAAACAATTCAGAACAAAATAAAATGGACAGGATTTTACTCCCGTCAAATTTCATCAAGAAGCGACGAGCTGTTTTGTGGTATTCCAGGGTGACACTTTTTTGACACTCTCCAAAGCTTTCAGAAAAACGACATCAAACCTGGAGGTAATGGTGCTGACCAAATGTTGACCGCTAAAATAATAGCCTGGGGGAATGAACAAGTGATAGATGGTGCCATGGGTATCCAAGTACTGTTGCATTTGCCCGTCATAAACTTCCACATCAAAAAAAATTTGATTGGGAAGGGCATTCAGGACTTGGGTTGGGTGAATGATTTCCACTAAAGCCACTTCCCAATGGGCTTCGTGATCTAAGGGGATGGCCTGAGGTAATTTGGCCGTGTAACAGCACAACGTGTTGTGGGGAAACACCTCCATGGAACTGTCACTGGGTAAGGTTAAGTAAAATTGGTTTGGGTGACTCATAATTCCAGAGTTCTGTGGCTGTCCGAGGGGTTAGTGGACGTCAGAGGCGCCCAAAATGAGGTTCTGATTGTGGTTGTTGTTGTTGGAGTGGTGACTGGCACTGGCACTGGACACAAGGTTCCCGTGGTTCCCGTTCGAAGAGAATTTCAGGGAGGGATTGGGAAGCAGGTAACCGATGCAACTGCTCAATAAAATGGTCCACAATTGTTTGTCTCCTTGTTGCAAACTCAAATTGGCAATGGCTGCACCGATGACACAATACACCACGAAGATTTGGCAGAAAAAGACGATTTGCGTTTTAGGCACACATTCTCCGCACCACACCCACAAAGGATGTTTTTGTAAATCTTGCACAGAAGAACTAGGTGAAGGAGGAGTGGTCGACGTAGCTGCGTCTGTGTGAAAGGGCATGATGGTAACTTCTTTTTATAGTCGATGACTTGCGAAGCGTCGATCCAAGAATCAAAACTGGGTGGATATCCTTTCCAATGTACTTTGACTTCTTTGACACGTCGTTTGCCCACTTTCCGGGTTCTGCGTTCGAGAATGCTTTCGATGTCGTACACGTCGTCTTCTTTTTTGGTGACACGTTGTAACTCGGGCAAATAAAACGTTCCTTTGAGCACTTCTCCGTTCATGTCTTCTAATTTATAGACGGTAGAATGACGGCCATGCACTCGTCCAGTGACACGAAACAATTCGGTCGTCCAGTTAGGTAAGTAACCTTTGTCGAAAGTGCGTTTGGTTTTGCCAATGCGCACCCAATCTCCTACGGCCAACTCTCCACTTTTCTTGGGGACAGCCCTCGTCGGGGACGTACCAAACAGGCGCTCAAACATGGGCACTTCGTTGTCGGGAGTCACTTCTTGCGGGGCACGTCCGATGCTTCGATGGTAAGATTGGTTGTACGTTTGCACCAGGTGCGGTAAGATGTCGATGTACTTCAGAGTGTGGTGATGCGTAAAATATTTCCACATGCGTTCTTTCAAAGTGCGTTGAAAACGTTCCACGATGCTGGCTTTGGTTTCGGGATTCTCGGTGGTAAAAAAATGAATGTCACGTTTCTTTAATTCTTTTTGGAAAGCTTGGTTCAGAAATTCGGTGCCTTTGTCCGTTTGCCATCGAAGAGGGTGACGACCTCTTTGTTTCAACACCCGTTGCAGGGCTCGCACTAACTCGCTGCTCGATTTGGAAGTCAAGGGCACGACCCAGGCAAATTTGGAAAAGACGTCGATGACACAAAACAAATATTTGTAGCCACGATTGTAGCTGGCCAAATGAGAGACATCGGCTAAATCGGCTTGCCATTGATGATCGATGCCTTCCACTCGGGTGCGACTTCTGGAAAACTTGCGTCGAATGGGTTTGTGTAAAGTGTAGGTAGCTTGTTCTTGTAACCATCGTTGCACTTGAGGTAAACGGAGACTTTTCAGTCGAGTTTTGGCAGCACGATACAATTTTTGAACTCCTGCGTAACCTGCAGGATGCGAGGGATCGTAGTAAATGTTGGCTAAGACTTTTTCCATTTTATTTCTTTTTTGTGTTGGTTGCTTGGTGTGTTAATAAGGCACCCACTCTTGGAGGATGCTACTCTTTTTCTCTTGGGGTACTTTCTTGGATTGCAATGCTTTGCGTGTGCGACCGGCAATAGGTGTTGAAGAGGAGGATGTCTGAGCGGGGGATATCGGTTCTTGTTTCACTTCTGTCTTCACTTCTGTCTTCACTTTCTTTTTCTCTTGTGACGAAGAAGGGGTGGCCATCATCTTTTTAATCCATCCAATTCTGGAGGTAGGTGTTGTTGCTAACTTGCGTACTTTTTCTGGTGGAGTTTGAAACCCTTCTTCTTCTTCTTTTCCTTTTTCTGTCTTGGTCACTGGTACTGTTGGTACTGGTACTGGTACTGGTGATGGTGCTGGACCTTTCATCAAGGTCTTAAAATCTTTCAGAGTGGGTAGACTGTTTCGTCTAAAGCTTTTTTTGAAAGAGTTGCAGTCGTTGCAAAAGTTGACCGTGCTTTTGCGATTTTTCTGTTTCGGACAAATCTTGGCGATCCATCAAGGACTGCAATTCGTGTTGTAACTGGGACATCTCGCTCAAATGGGGATTGGGAGGTAAATGCGGGGTACGTTGTTCTTGCCACCGACGGTATTCCATCCATCGTTTGTAAGGCACTAAAGCTAGTTTTCGTCCTTCCATGGGGTTGTCAGGGGTCGATTCTGAGATCTTGGGACTTCCGAAGGCCTTTTTATCTTGCTCCCACCAGTCCTCCCAACATGGTTCCCAAGACTCCTTTCAGTAAGGGGCCTAACAAGAAGGGTAAAATGCGTCCACGTTGGACTAACATCTTCTTCTTTTGACGAATGGGAATTTTCTTTTGAACCATTTGGCGAAGAACGTGACGATGTTTACCTAAGCATTGTTTCTGGTGTTTGGACAAAGGGATCGTGCCTTTCAAGACGTTCAAACAACATTCGCACACGGTATCGATGACCTCTTTGGAGGCTGATTGAATGAGTTTTTTTCGTAGAGGTGAAGAAGCTTTGGACAGGACAGATAACATGTCCCCATGTTTGACTAAACGAGGAGGCAGTCCTTTCCTTTTCTTTCCTTGGGGTTTTCTAGAGGGTGACATCTTTGAGTCTTCAGGAACACCAAAAAACACTGATACCCTACTTGGTCACACACCTTTTTTATACTGGAACGCGTCGCCACTGATTGTCTTTACGTCGTATCAGTTTGAGGACAGGCATGACACGTCGTGCAGGGGTACGCAACGGACTAAATTGAGCCAGTTCTTGCTTGGACAAATCCAGTAAACTTTGTAACATGCCCGATCTTTCTTGGACTTTGATTTTGGGAGAAGGTACTTTGTGAGCAGCAGCCACTGCCACTAAATTGGAGGGTCCTGCCACTGGGGAAGTTCTTTTTGGGGTCATCAACGGAGAAGTTCTTGGTGTGATCAACGTCTCCAAGTACTCTTCAGTTCTTGGTGTGATCAATGGAGGATGGATGAACGTGAGGCTGCCGGTGACCGTGTCACCGCCGTGGCAGGTCGTGGTTTGCGAGTGTAAAGTTGCGTCCTGGCCGAAGTGCCTCTCTTGCGACTAGTTTTCTTTTGTGCACATTTCTTTTTCTGGGGACTTTTTCTCTGTTTCTTTTTCTGGGGGCTTCTTTTCTTTTTCCGGGGTGGTGTCTGGTCAGAGGAGGGTCCCGCCACTGGAGAAGTTGTTCTTCTTGATGACCTGGTCTTTTTCTTCTTCTTCTTGGAGCTTCGTTTGACTTTTTTCTTGGGGAGAACTTTGGGGGCATTAGGATCCCATCTTAAGAGAGAGCGAATGATGACCCCTCCTAGAGTACCGCTCCCTCCAGGTTTCAAAATGATTTGTTTTTTGGTTTGAGTGTCGATGCGGGGATCGGCCAGTTGGACCAAAGCGACTTTGTTTCGATCGAAAAAGCGTTTGGTTTGATGAGGAATCTGAATGATTCCTTGGAGTAATTGACGTGCCGTCACCGTGAACCATCGTAAGACTTCTTTGAGACTAGCTTCTAAGACACGAGCTCGTATTTGTGGATTTTTTTCTCGACTGATGCCATACAAGGCACGAATCAATTTGACGGGAAGATGCGACTGAAGGGACGTCATGTTCTCACTGTGTGAGACAGACGAAAAGGGTCTGATGTTTTATAGATTTTTTTATGTGGATGAAATTAAGTCGAGGACGGAGACGTGTACAGCACAGGCCCTCCGTCTTGGCACCAGTGGTGAAACAAGTGGGTACGAAATCGCAAATCTTCGGGGGTCGTAGGTTTCAAATCGACGAGTAAATAGGCGTGTGGCGTTTGAGTGGCATCGTCGTACGCCTGAGTCAGCCAAGGCGTCCCTAACTGTTTGGCTAAGACTTGCACTTGCGATTTATCTCGAGGGCTTTTAAACAAGACCACGTAATGCGCATTGAGACTGATGGTGCGATGGGCTTTACTTTGTTGAAACAAATTTTGGGTGATGTAAACGACACTGGCATTACGGTGATGCCCTTTGCGCGTGAACCACAGTTTAATTTTTTCTTCGTCTTCTCCTAACATGTCGTCGAAAATAACCAAATGGGTTTGACGGGAGTCAGAGACGATGCCGTCGTCTTCTTTAGGAATGCCTTCCACAAACACGATGGAATCGCCTTGACTTTCTCGCAAGAGGCTGTACGCCGATTGCCACTCTTTGTAACACCACACGATCCGCTGAGGTGGCCGATCGATCAGATGATGTTTATGTTCGATCAAACGTTTGACGAATTCGGTTTTGCCTGAACCGCTAGGTCCAGCAATGAGCATGGTAAAGGGATGGCGAAGATACAAAGCCTCCCAACTGGCACGATCTAAGTTTGTTCGTCGATGACTTTGACAGTAGAGGAAGAGGGAGCAGAGACAGCAGAGGTAGCCATAGTGTGAGAAATGTCACTTGTGACACGAAAACAAACAAGACGAGAGTTTATATACTTTTTTCAGAACACGTTTATTGAATGTTTCAAACATGAATACGAAAGACAAAAATACATAAAAGCCAAAGGCTTAAGTACAAGAATAAAAGGCACATGATAACCATTAACGTGGAATAAACACAAGTGTCTCTACAACAACATGTTTTGGGTAATGTTCTAACCAGTTCTATAGTAGGGGGTAAGGTCACACAAGTGTCCTCCTGAAAGGGTCTTTCAGGCCTGTCCACGACAGTCCCGTCCTGGGTGACGGGTTCTTCTGGCACCGTCACTAACACGGGTTGAAAAGTAACGTTTTTCCTTGAACAACTCTCGTGCATACTGGGCCAGTTCTTGGGTCCAAGCCTCAAAATCCCATTCTTTCCAGGCACGGACATCTGTCCAATGGGGATGTAAGTCACAAGCTACACACACATCGTCATACACGTCTTGGGTAGCTAAAAGTTGACGAATCTTTTTTTCCCGTAGAGGTCGAGAAGTATCCAGATGAAAACGTAAAGCTTTGAGCAAAAGGAGTTTTTCGTGACCATTTAAGGCCATGGGGGATGTAGTGAGTACTGATCGTAAAGAGTCCACAAAGAATCGGCTGTTAAACGAAATCCCAGAAAACAAGTCACTAAGACACACACCACTTGCCGACCCCAATTGAATGGATACAGTTCTCGTAATAATCGATGGTAATGATCCACGGTTTGAATATGGTCACTGAGTTCCTTCCACGGAATCTGTTGGATTACATGTGATAAAAACCTCGGCATGACAGCCTGTCTTTATATTCTCTTTTTTTCGGATGCAATACACGTACTTTCTAGCCAGACATCTTCGTCCTCCAGTAGGAAATTTAAATGCTCCAAACTGTAACCTAAACTTCAAACTTCGTTTAGGAGTTTCCTCTTCCGTTAAGTAGATTCCACGTAAAATATGTTTGTAATCCTTTAATTTGTCTTCCTCAATGCGTTGCACTAGCTGAATCTCGAAGTAACCAAAATTATGAAAATGTCGATCATTGGCGATCTCAAAATTTTGAACAATGTCTGACCACTGAAACAATTTCTGACGAATCAGTTCTTTTATACCATTCAGGTACCAGTGGTTAAAGATCTGGTGACGTAACGGATGCAATTGTTCTTTACGTTTGACTTGTATTTTGACCAGCTCTCGGTAAATCCTTTCTCTCAACTCCTCAGGCAAGCCCAAAATGTTCTCATGTAAAGTATCCATAAGTATATACACTGTTTTTGGAATCCTTGGGTGGTGGCCAATAGCCTCGTTTACCTTTGTGCCTGATGTAATATCCACTCATAATCAGTCTTCTTATACTTTGAAACAGAGCATAATTTAAAAACGGTTCAATAGCTTTGAGTTTGCGTTTCACTTGTATTTTGATCAGTTCTCGGTAAATGCGTTCTCTCAACTCCACAGGCAAAGCACGAATGTTCTCGTGTAAAGTATCCATGAACAGAGTATGGTAAGTTACTTCAATGTCTCGGTCCCACTAAGGGTAAGTAATGACAATTCGGTGACCATCGAGCATGTTTTACGTAGGCCGAATCTTGCGGTTCCCAGTAATGAAGTGACACACCGCAACTGAAGCACTTGACTTTATCTCCTTCGCCCAAGTAGAAAAATCCGGCTCTGGCTAATTCTTCGGGGGTCGGTCCTCCCAGATACTTAGGCCATTTTCCTTTGAACGATTGAAGACGATTTTCAAAGTCGCAGTATTCCGACAAACGCACAGGAAACGAATATTCGTCTTTCACAGGTTCGTTTCGATGAGGGTTGGGTGACATGAACAGGAGTTTGCTCAGGGCTGGATGACATCCGTAGGGGGGTAGACGTGAAGGTGAACATTCCCCTTTAAAACGAAACCCAGTAAAATGTCCAAGAGGACGAGCGGCATCGCTTTCGCATCCCTCAGGTTGGACACGCACAGCATCCCTTTCCATAATAGGGGTAGTGACACTAAAGTTCCCATGATGCTTTACGGCATCGCTAAGGTCACAACGTACAGCATCGTACCCATCGCAAGGCTCACAATCGCATTCCACTTCAGAAGCCTCACACTTGAATTGTGCCTTTCTAAACAACTTGTTTTGTGTTTCTCTGAAAGTATTCATCTTGTTCGCTCGGTCTTGGTAGTCCCAATGAACTATCGATCTTGACCATAGCACCTTTTTATAGTAGTCGCAATGCAGTTTCCAGCTTGTGCATCTTTACTTTTTTACGTTTTTTATGCCTTGTTTTGGAAGGTATCGTCTCTAAGGTACCGTCATAATTGTACCGTAGTGTGATGGGTGGAAAGGCCATAGAAAGGTAAGGGCAGTGCGGAGACCATCGAGTATGTTCCGGAATAGCTGAATCTTTATAGATACATAGATCCATTCGTAACTTCAGTCCGCAAGCGAAACACTGTACCTCGTATCCCAATCCTGAACCAGGTCCCAAGTAGACAAATCCTGTTCTAGCTAAAACATGCGAAGAAGGTAATCCTTCCCTATCCGTAGGCCATTTCTGAAACGTGTCCAATCGACGGGCACAATCACAATAGTCAGGTAAGAAGACTGGAAAATGGTAGGGTTTGAACTTGGAGTTCTCATCGGGTTTCTCACTCGATTCTTGCTGTGGCGAAGTCATCTTTCTGGTGGGTAACTATCCTCTTACAACCAATGTTTTATACCAACGTGTCCATACGGCAAAGTAAACTGGTTGGGTAGTCGCACTCGCTTCTGGTACACGATTTGATAGACTTTTTCCAAGGGTCGACTGACGATGTGATGAGTGGGTAAACGTACAATCTTGTTCGGTTGATAGGTGGTCACTTTAAAGTTTCCATCCTCTCCCGATTGCAAGGCTTCTTTCAATACCCCAAAGTTGACCACACGACTGGTACGATAATTCATAGTCAGTCCTTTCACTTTGCACGTCGTGTGCACTTCTCCTTGTTTGTCCCGGTATTCGTAGCCGTAATTTTTGGGACCGCCACTGATGAAACTTAGAATCTTGTCGTCGGGATGCTAGTCTGTCCAGGCTCCTAAACGGTCTCCTTCGATGTTAGGGTGCTGTTGACTCAAGTGATGGATGTAAATGCAACTGTCTGTGTCAAAGTACAGGACGCGTTCTCCTAACAGTTCTAAAGCTTCGTACAATTTTCAGCGAGCATGGGCTGTCACGTAAGCCGCAATGATGACATTTCGAAAAGGGTCGTCTTGTACAAAGTCCAGATCTTCTTCGTAATTGACCAAGATCAAATCCTCGCGAACGACGTCCACTTGTTTCATGTATTTGGTTTTGTCGTGAATCATCTGGAAGTAGCGGGAAGGTTCTGTCAAATATTCCGTCTTGGGTAAACACGGTCGTTGTGCCATTTTGCCCCACAAGCAATTTAACATCACTTTGGCAAACGATCGCCTGCCTTCGTTTTTCGATGTGGTCTAAAGAGATGCCTTCTTGTTCATAGTATTTCTCTTTGAATTGTATTTGGTCTTCGGGAGTGTGACACCAGGACGGATAGCCGCTGGCTTCTTGCTTCAGTTTCAAAAAGGCATCCACGTAGTCGGCGAAAATGTCTTTCTGACTGGGGTCACCCTTTTGGTATTGTTGTGTCTTGGGAAAGTGGCAAATTTCGTACACTTCTAACAGTTGGTATCCGATGTCCAGAGCTTTGAACAATTCTACGCTGACCCAGGTTCCCGTCAAGGCACGTTCTTCCTGGATGTGATGGCAAGGCTGGTCTTGGTTGCACGTTTCGGCACAAGTACGGCACAAAGGAAACATCAGTTTGCCTTGGCAATGGTGAGGTAAGACGGGATGGTATAGGTTCGTGGGAGGCAAAACTTTACACTTGATCAAGCCTGCGTATTGTCGAATGTTTTTCAGGTCGATGTGTTCCGTCAGCAATTGTGGGTTCCCTACAGGAAAGCGACAATATTTGCACACGTAGGGATACAGCGAACACACGTCCAAGTATTTGATTTCATCTCCTTTCTCTTCGTCGGCTTGGTACAGCAAACAGGTGGCATTGGTCCTATCTCCGTACAAACTATCCATGAACTGGTAACTTTCCACGAGGCTTTTAAACTCGGGATCGGTTTTCATACGGTGATCGTACTCGTGTTCCCACATTTCCACCACTTGGTATCCTTGCTGTTCCAACTTTAGGCGCCGCTGACATGTGTCCTGGTACAAGTCTTCCATGGTTCGTTGTAAAAACTGATTTTTAGTGCTACGATCAGGGTAACAGACGGGACATCCGTGAAATAAGCAACCGTTAAACTCGTACACGATCTTGGGGTTTTCTAAGTCCCAGCCATCAACCGAATACGTTCCGATGGTCTTTTCACCCCCTCCGTTGCGAGCATGCTGAATCCACTTGTCTTCCTTGTCGCACAAGTAATGTAACCAAGGTAGGGCTTTGACCGAGTATTGACGTTTGACAAAGTTGGTCGTTTGAGGGCTGATGACAGCCACGGTGTTTTCAGGCATGAATCGTTGTCGATACACTAAGGAACACGCTTTGGCAATGGTGCAAGCTTCTTTCAAAGGATCGACCCCTCCGTGTTCCATGAACAGTTCTCGAAATTTTCCACAGCAACGCTGTAAACTGTCCACGTCGGAACGACAATACTTTAGCATTTCTTCCTGAAAGTCGAAAGGGTCCGAGGCGTGAGCCTGGTACCAAGCGTAGAAAGCTTCTCGTTGTTCGGTACTCATTTTGTCGGGGATCGTAATAGTGAGCCTCAGGTAAATGGGGTAGAACGGCGTGTTGATTGGCTTCCGTATTGAAAAAGTGTGGAAAGTACCCTTTAGCCATTTCTGTCATTCCAAACGTTTTAGGCATTCGACTCAAAGGCATGGCCAAGTAACTCATCGAATCTTTAAACTGCACTTGTCTCACTTGCATGAAAATGATTTTGACTCTGTTCAAAGTCACTTTAGGACGTTCGGTGCCATGTTCCGTATAGTACCTTAAAAGAAACTGTCCATCGTATCCGGAGAAATTGTGAGCCATCACTGTGGCATGGCGATGACAATCTCCGTAACGTTCGATGTCCTCTTGGCTCCATGTCTTGTCGATGGGGTCTAAGACCCATTGGGCAAAATCGTCTAGCGTCTTTGGTCCTCGAAAGATTTTTTCACGCCCTCCAGGAATTTTGCTGCAGTGAGGGCAATAACTGAAGATAGGTTCTTGAATACACTTCTCGCACGCTCGACGAGCCACGCAGAAATTAGGAATGTGAATGCCAGTCTCTTGCATGCATTCGAAATGGAAAAAGATGAAATTGCCTTTCTTCTTGTGACCGTCATCTTCCTCTTGTTGGGGTTGGTATTTTTGCACGTAGCATTGATGTTCCAAGTCCACGATGTGGTGACAAATGTGACATTTTTTCTTTCCTGAACATACGTGTGCCTTGGCAGCATTGGTACATATGCCTTGTCCACAGGTAGGGCACAATCTCAGGAGTTGACAAGCACCTTTCTGCTATGAACCTTGCGTCTTCAGATGTTGTTGGTAACAGGTAGGGCTGACAAACGTGCGCAGACAAGTTGAACAAGGCACTGGTCCTTCGCTCAGACAGGGTGAAGAGGCCAAACATCCTGAGCATTTCAATCCACAATGCTTGTGTTGCTCTCGATTATTATAACCATGGTCACATTTGTCACAGTAATAACTGTATCCCAGGAATCCGGTGATACTGGTAATGGTATCGAAATGTTCATCGTGATAATAGACATGAATGTATTTTCCGTCCTTAAAGTCTTGGCCTCGAAACAACAGAGGTCCGCGAACTTCTTGAGGGTGCACTTTCAAGGTGTATCGTGGAGCTAGGGCATCTTGCAATTTTTGCATCTCAGGAATGCCACAGGGTGTGTCTTTGGACAGTCCGGCTTGTTGTAATAGGAGTTCTGCTTCGTTTCGCTGTTTGGCTCGATCGGATCGTTGAATAGTTTTCCAGGCTCGTTTCCATTCTGTCATGTCGTTCTTGTTGGCATAGGTTCGTCCCACCACGATGGCTACAGCTAAACACATCTGGTCTTGAGGATTGTGAATTTGGACAAGGATACGCTTAATGCTACGAATATCGTTCACCAATAACATCTTTTTGCGTCCGGTCCCTTGAGGAGGAGAGACGTGGGTCATGTCCAGTGTGGCTTTTCCATCGGTGATGTCAAACTGGTCATTTGATTGTTGCACGTGTTGAATCTTGTCCATGACTTTGGAAGCGGTCAATTCTGCAGGGGTGCTAAACTCGATCCAAACAGGGGATTTCAAACCGTCGTGTTGTATGGAAAGTCTCAAGCGATCGTCTTCTTTGGGTTGACATTGTCGCTTGAGTGCGGTGAGCAAAGAATCCCACACTCCAGTGATGAACCCTTCTGCTTTCTCTAACGGTACTTCAGCCTTGAAATCTTTAAACTTCACCGTGTATTTGTAAGCCGTGGTTCTAAATTTTCTAGAGGAGTGCTTTTCGGTCTCTCGAATGGAATAGTATTTTTCAGGGTTGGCTAAGGGTGGTGAACTTGGTTTAGAGGGTTCGGATTCTGGTTCACTCATGTCCTCTTCAAAATCACTGGCATGAATTTGTGCCAAGACTTCAGCTCTGGTACGAGGCGATAGATCACGTTTCTGCCTCTTACTTTCTTCTTCTTCTTTCTTCTCGAATGAATAGGATCGTTTCATCTTGAGTGAAAAACGTCAAATGACTCAAGTGTAAACACCATAGACTAATTTATAGTCACGGCAGACCAACGTATATAAAAGGGTGTGTGTCTTGTCCTTTCACTATTCATTTCACTCTCAAGCCGAGCACAACGATGGAAGAGACTAGCCAAATCGAACGTTTCGTCAGAGCTTTGCGAGGGGTCATTAGAAAATTCTCTTCAGACCAGCCCACGGACTACTCTCCTTCCTTTCGAGATAAAAGTCAAGATACTTGCTATATCTGTCAGAAGAAAGGGCATTGGTCTTCAGAGTGTCCAGACCGTCAAAAAAGAAAAAAAAACAGGGGCTAAAAAAGACAAAAGTCAAGATACCTGTTATTATTGTCAAGAAAAAGGACATTGGTCTCCAGATTGCCCAAAAAAGAAACAAGAGGAGTCAGAAGAAAAGAGGAATTCTTCAGAAGAAGAGAGGGATTCTTCGGAAGAAGAGAGGGATTTTTCAGAGGAAGAAAGCAGACAGGTGAAGAAAAAGAAACAGGAGAAGAAAAGAAGAAGGGAAGAAAGTGAGGAGGAAGAAGAGGAAAAGAGTGTGACGGTGAAGAAATTTAAAAAACAGAGACACTAAACAAGGAGACAGAAGAAGTCTATGAACTTTTTATTAAAGTGTTGTGTTGTGAATTGTGAATTGGATTGTAACAATGGATAAAAGAATAAATTAATGATATAAGGTAAGTGTCTTTGAGTTTTGATTTTAAAATAAGAAGCTACACTCACGCACTCATACAAAGACACGTACTATGGGGGTAAAATGAGTTTTTTTTTTTTTAGTTATTGGCAGTTGAAATTGTATTTCTTTTCGAGAAATGTGGGTGGCCCTGAAAAGGGCCTTTTTATTTTGGTGCAGGGGTGAGTTCAAGCAATCAACTTTAACTGCCTTAAGCCTTTGCCACGGCCAAGGCCTACTTCTGGACTGCGTAATGTTGATGATTGGGTTGAAATCACTAAGGGTGGTACGGTAGGCTTAGTCACAGGGTTAACGTGTTTAGCTCTGGAAGGTCGTATTCTCTTCGGTCGTAATAAAGAACTCTGATACATTTGTTTCAGACTTCTTAACTCCGCTAAAATGTCCAACAGTACCGTAACGGTTTGATTTTCACCCTCTTGTTTCTTTGCTGCTACTTCTTCTTGCTGTTGTTGTTGTTGTTTTTTTTCTTACCTCTTCTTCTTGCTGCTGCTGCTGTAGGAGAAAAGCTTGTTCCGCTTCCTTTTGTCGTTGTATAAATTTCTCCAATTCTTCTTTCTGTCTCTGTCTAAAATTCTCCACTTGCGGTAATGAAGAAGGTAACGAAGGTTCCGGAACAAATTCTTGCGAGGTAAGAAAATCCACAAAATCCCAATTCACCTCTTCTGAAAGTAAGTCCGGGTTCCCTTGGGCAATTTCCCCTGCTGGTGCACCCCAATGGATCGTTTTCTGAGTTTCCGTCATGTTGAATCACTGTCGCATAGATTGACTGTACACAAGCGCTAGCGAATCTATGTAGACCACGTGACGTCACAGACTGCTCTCTTCGGATTGGATGCGGGCTGACTGAATTTTGTAACACGTGTTCGGATTGGTGAATGAACTCAATCCGTTTCAATCCTTCCTCTACCTATAAATAAGCTCAGTTCACTGCATTGATTCACCTGTTCTCGTCGCTTCAAGATGTGGACCACAGTCGAATCATCCACCCTTGTTTCTTCAATGATGTTTAGGACGGACATGCTCATGTATGTCAGGTCCAAGTGGACCGTTGTCGACAAGTCAGACACCAGTCTGTGGATACGAAGAGTGTACGTAGAAAGACAAGGTTGCCTCAAGAAGACACTGATTTATGGCCCTCGAGTAAGACGCAGCTTGAGGACAAGAAGATGCCGCAGATGCCCTTTATGTTAATGGATACATTAACATAAACCCAAAGGCCCTTTTCAGGGCCACCCACATTTCTGGAAAAGAGAATGACTTTCCATTGCGTACCCCTTTGTTTAGATTTTTTTTAAAAAGACAAAATGCCATGTTCAATTCCCCCTTGTCCCTAGACAGACCCACACTTTATTTCCCCCCATGTTCAATTCCCTTTGTCGCTAGAGTCGCCCACGATTTTTTTCTCCATGTTAAATTCCCTTGTCGCTATATTTGCCCACGATTTTTCTCCATGTTAAATTTCCATTGTCGCTATATTTGCCCGGGGGGGGGGTCTGTAATGCTAATTCCCATTGTCGCTCTAGTGCCCCTATATACTACTCGCATGCCTTGGAAGCTTTATCGCCGTATTGAGAAAACATCAGAATGTCCAGAAATGAAAGAAAAAAAACTCCTATACAGACATGAAATTAACACAGTGTTAGCTATATAGTTTCTAGATGGATGGGGTGCAGAATAAAAATCGGCATTCCTTTTGTCACAGCTCAAACTATTTGTTTAAATCCTACTTTGTCTAAATTACTGAGTGTTGATCATTTATCTGCCATGGTAACATGTACTGTACGGGCAATAGTTCCAAAGTAATCCAGAAGAAAACATTCTTGATATAACACAATCAAAATTGAATGTGACTCGATCTCCAAGGTCCCCACCCAACTCTTTTTATCTGGAATGCCCTTAATCATTACATATCACAAGACTATAAATGTTGTATGATAATTAAGTTGCAAGTCTGCTTTTATCATAAACAACTTCTTATTATGCAAAAGAATTATTTTATGAATTAACATTTAAAAAAAAAATAGAATGCTGATTATTGCTTTTTAATTTGTATTAATAGTTTCATTTTTTAACTTGACCAATCTAAGAACAGCTATATTATACCCTACCAAATTAATCAAAACCAATGTTTATATGTTGGAATGTTTTCTCAAACCGTAAATGCGAAGTCATCTAGAGATGACAAATGATCGTTCCCGAGCCCGTGTACCAATGTTTGTTGAAACACCTTGAATTTTTTTACGTATGCCGATTATGATTCAAACGCCTTGAAAATGTTTTACATGTGTGCCAACTTTGGTTCAAACATCTTGAAATGCTGAACATGTGTAAAAACTTTGGTTGAAACACCTTGAAGCACTGGACATGTATACCAACTTTAGTTCAAGCACCTTGAAATGTTTGATATGTGTACCAACCTTGCTTCAAACACCTTGAACTATTGACACGTCTACCAACTTTGGTTGAAAGACCTTGAAATGCTTGACATGTGTACTAAGTTTTGTTGAAACGCCTTGAAATGCTGGCCATGTATACCAATTGTGTTTGAAACACCTTGAAATATTGGGCATGTGTACCAACTTTAGTTCAAACACATTGAAATGTTTGACATGTGTTCCAGATTGGGATGAAACAGTTTGAAGTGCTCTACATGTGTGCCATATTTTGTTTGCTCCGAAAATGAAAATGTTTCTCGATGGACATTGTCATTGCTATATCCCCCATGTTACAAAACAAAGGAAATAAAAGTGTTAAAAGCCTACTGCAATTGAAAGCCAAAGTTATGACCTTTGGCCTTAAACCCAAACTTGTAGAGGCTTCATTATCAAATGTAACTAAGATTTTGCAAAAATTGTGTTTTTTTATTTGCTAGTTTTCAAGTATACGCAAACAGTTGGTGTGTGATCCGAACCTAGATAGATGTCTAGTCATTAATCCTGCTTAGAAATAGCCACAATGTACCAGGAGATAAAATTTTAATTGTTAAAGTTGAAACTCAAATTATGTCATAAGGATATGCTGCGTACGAACGCTGACGCGCCTATATACTGAATGGTATACTGAACGTGTGTAACCACCCGGCACTCTTCTGATTGGATGAGAGACTCCCTTCTCTGACTGAATTTTGTAACTCCATTTGAATTGGTGGAACATTTCAATCCGTTTCGATCGCGTCAAAGACTATATATACATGTGCCGTATCCTTTTGTTCTACTATTCTGAACACCAATCAAGATGTATAGAATGTTGGCTAGAGTAGAGGCATCCATACTCGTTTCGGAGATGATATTTAACCCTGAGTATCTGATATATGCCGACTCATCATGGGTCTTTACGAGAATCACATAAACGTCAATAAGGGAGAGAAAAATGTGTGGGGAGAGAAGGTTGTCTCAATAGGGTCTTGCAATATTGACCCCCTATACGAAGTTTAAGAAGAAGGAGAAGACTGACGAGATGCCACTTATGTTAACTCTTTCGGGTTAATACACCCCAACGGCCCTTACCAGGGTTACCTACATCTCTAGGAAAGAGGAACTATTCAAGCATTGTCATTTGTGTTTGTCTATTTTGTGCATGTGTTTGTTTATCTATGTCTATATTGTTGGCAACGACAACTAAAACTTACAACCCCTTATCATTACTATACGTGTTTGTCCCCATAAATATCTTTGTCGCTATGTTAGGCGCCTATATAATATGATATGAACCCAAAAATGTTCTCCGCATGTTCACCTATGGACGCCTATATAGTTATGATATGTCCCCCAAGTACCCCATACAACTACTATCATCATGATAAACATTATCATCCCTTATTCTCTACACTGAATATGCATAGGTATTATGTTGTTGTTGTTGTTGTTGTTGTTGTTGTAGGGTTTAACGCCATTTTTCAGCACTTGATAGGCTATACATGGCGGCCAGTATTAATGGTGGAGGAAGAATCCGGGAAAACACAGGAAAGAACCACCGACCCTCGAGAAGCTACTGGCAAGTTTTCTCACATACCCACATTGGCTGAATCCGAGACTCGAACCTACGCAGACAGAGGTGAGATGGCAGTGATCCGTAACGGAGAGCGCTTTAGACCACTCGGCCACTCGGGGCCCCCATAGGTATTATGTAAGTAATGTTTGAAAGCTTCTGCAAAATAAACAGGGGTTTTTCCCAAGCTAACACTACTTTATAAAACAGTTTTGGCTGAGGTGTATATTGCAATGCTTCGCACACCCCCTCTTTGTTTTACCCCCTACCGAGTTTTAAAAGAAAGGCATATAGAACATACAAAAACTCACAAATCTGAGACATTTTATTCATCAAGTTATAACTTCTAACCTGATTGTCACGAGGGAATCCAGAACACTTTCAAATTGTTAGCGTTTCCAATGAAACTCAAGTTCCCGAAATTACACGGTCGCCATATTTGTATATAACTCACCGTCTTAAATAATCACAATAATTCCTCTAATTTTAGAGCTAATCTCTTTCAATACATGAGCAGCAGATAGGGTGAACAGACCAATGCTCGAAAAACGTCCAAATGTCGAAAATAAGCCTTCTTTCAAATGATCGACAAAAAGAAAAGCGTCGACAGATTTTAAAAAGCGTCGACACTTTGCTGAGAAAATCTCTTCGGAATTTGTCTAATTAATATTACTCCATTGTCGTTGGTGATTTTTTCTAGTTTATTATGTACGCGCTTTACCCAATTACGTCTTAATTGATGTCCCCACCCTCTCTGCTGCTATTAATTTATCCAAATATTTTATCAAGTCCAATACGATATCTTGTTCTAGGATCGTGCAAATTTATTGTTATAAATCCATGCGGAGTAGCTTGCGCTCGTGAAAAGAAATTTCTGAATTTAATTATATCCATGTCACCGCTGCACCAAGTTTGATGAAAATTTCGCAACGTATGTGTATCAACTCCATTAAACACAACTAAAATATTACAGTTATCTCTGATCACTTTTGGTGTTTGTGTATATCGTTGAGTAACATAAATGACATCAGTGTTTTTATGTCTACCTCGAGAAAATATTCTAGCTGGGTTTATTTGTCTATCCAGCATCACATCGTCTTATACAACCAAATTATTAATAAATCCGTCTATGGAATCTACTGATGGTGCTTCATCAATATCGGTTGTAAACTTGATAACATCGTCATCCAGTAATCGCGCGTTTTCATTAAAATCCTTGAGCACATCATAACATCGTTGATCATCAACTGACGGGGTTACCAAATAGAATTTATCCCAGTTTAACCATCACATTATAAGATTAAGTAACAACTATGTCTTTCCACTTCCAGATGGTTCTATTATTACCATTCTGATGGAATTCGGTATCACAGGATGGTTCTGGACAGGTTCTCGTTTTCTTTTCACTGAGAAATCAATTATATCCATGCTGTATAAAATATCTATGGATTTATATTTAGTGAAGTGCAGGACGCGTACCCCGACGGATACACTAACAACTATTACCACAAAAATGATAGATCAGCGGTTACGGGTAAGTGTACGCGGTGTGGTACAAAGAAATTCAAATTTATCTCAAACCAAAACCAAAACCAAAGACAAAACCAAAGCCAAAGTCAAAGCCAAAGTCAAGTATAAAAAAAGCAACGCGGAGGTGATATTGCAGCAAAATTAGGAAAATTACCGGGAACTCCGTGGGCCAAATACCCAGGAGAAAAACATCTATCAGGATATAATTATTGCGGTCCTGGTACTCGACTCGATATCAGGCTTGATAACCAGGATCAACCAAAACCAGGCCTGGAACCAATAAACACTACTGATAAAGCATGTCATGCTCATGATGTTGCGTATAAAAGCAATGATCTACAACATAGGCATATTGCAGATGTGAAATTAATTCATGCGCTAAATTCTATAAAAAATAAAAATATCAAAGAAAAATTAGCTAATTGGTTAGTAAGATCTGCGATGAAAGGTAAATTAGCACTAGGCGTTGGTGATATATAAAATGGAATCGATTTATTATTCCCCAAATGGATACTGGAAAGGTAAAGCAGCAATTAGTAAACTTGCTGATGCAGCAGCGGTTAAACATTCTACTGCTAAAGCGTAGTTATCCAAACAGGCAATATGGCAAATTTACCTACCACCACCTAAGCAAATTGACTTTGCACATTTCGATTTAGTGTTCCTAATGAAGTTCAGCAAGCTGATATTCTGTTTTTACCACATCATACTGTACGTAGAAAAACGTACAAATACGTGGTAACCGTTGTTGATGTTGCAAGTAGATATAAAGATTCAGAACCGCTATCAACGAAAACAGCATCTGAGTTAACCGATGCTTTTAAGAGAATTGATCAACGAGGTGGTCTGCGATGGCCACAGCTACTACAGGTTGATCCTGGCAAGGAATTTCTTGGTCCAGTATCATCGCTGATGAAACAACATATTACCAAATTACGACGAGGACATACTGCAGTTCATCGTGATCATGCATTTGTTGAACGATTTAATCGAACACTCGCTGAGCGGTTATTTGGATATCAATACGCTAAGGAATTTATTCAGGATACGAGATCTCGTGAATGGGTTGCAAGATTGCCAAGTGTGATAGCAGCCTTAAATAATGAGATCACTCGAACGACCAACATGAAACTTGTTAATGCAATTACCAAAAAAAAAAATACACCTACACAACGACGTGATCTTTCAGCACAGCCAGTTTAGGTAATATCACTGTCATGTATTTATATGAGCCCGGTGAGCTTGAAGGTGGTAAAAAATGAGCGACTGATCCTATTTGAAGTGTTACCACACACAATATATCCACCGTGAAAAGTCCTCAGGTAGACCCGCAATCTACAGGCTGGATTCAACTGCTCCTCGACGTGGATTTGTACATGAACAATTACAAGTAATTCCCGAGGGTACACAATTACCACCGCGATCATTTAATTAGCATCAGCACCTCTACGTCGATTACATTCAAGACAGGTCAACATGATATTTTCTCGTGCATGACCAAGATTGTTATTTTTTCTGTCTACGGTAAATTGTCTTGGATCATGTTTCAGATACCGCCATACAATTACAACTTGCACAATGATGATTTTGTTGCTGTTTCAACGTGCTAATATATTCAATATCAAGATCAAAATCGCGATTGTTCTTTTTGTCACATTGTTTATAACCAGCTAATGTTTTTCTTATTATATCATTGTCAATATCATCACTAATCACTGACGAGTCCATGACGATTCGTCTCAGTTGAGATATTTTTCTAACTCGAGACACTGCAAGATAAACTAAGTTCGACCATTCGATGTGATCATCGACGATCCAAACAACTGTATCAGTAATAGTTAATCCCTGAGATGAATGAATCAGCATTGCGTACCCAAGCGTCCACCTGGATTTATCAGCCCGTAGAGCATCTTCAACAATATCAACATCAACTGCGACAATATCATTCAGCACAAGATTCTGTTTCCTTGACTCTGTCAAGTGTCCTGGTATATCAACGTCAATATTTTGCCGTCGTGTATCTGCTGGTCGATAACATAACGGAACTGGCAATGTTGGATATTTTTCTTTATGCAACTGAAACAACTCTCGTTGAAGTGTATCACAAACTATCTTTCTACTTGCAACTATCAGATCATTCGGTCTCCATGAGCGCAAAAAGTCGTTCATGGGTGTTTCGGAAATTATTCCACGCATTACTTCACACTGAATTTTATTCGGTTGTAGTCTGATTAACTTTTTAAACCGTTTTAAATCTGCATCAAGTGCTCTATGATCATCATTCATTTCTTCGTAATAATCGACAAAGTTCTTTAGCCATCCATGTGGAGATGGTCCAACAAACGGTGGTGGTTGACCATGATCGCCGCACATTATTACAGCAGTATTTCTTGTTAACAACCAGTCTAGAAATGTTTTTAATGTTTTAACGGCACCGTGCATATTTCATCCCAAATGATGATCCTTGGAATGTATTTCTCACCCATCCTTAAAGATGTCCATGTATCATCCTTCCATCGGAAGAAGCTGTGATAAGTACATGATTGTACTCCTTGTTGTTTCATTTCTTGCGCGAGTCTATGTGTTGGTGTCAGCACGATCATATCTGATTTCTGAAATAGTTCGATAGCTTGAGTGGTTTTACCAGAATCACCCGGTCCGTTTATGTATATCGTTTTATATCTAGCTATTGGATCATATACAGATGGTAACAACGAAGTTGTCGATGATCTATTTGATCGCTGATTTTTATAATAATCATCTTTGATCGTAACATCTGCTGATTCTGTATAATCAAGTATATTTTCTTTCTTTATTCTCCATGAACCCCACGGTGCATTATCGTCCGTAAAATCATCCAACAACGTTCCATATTTCTTATTGACATAAAACTAATCCGTTGCAACCCTAACATCGGTATGAGGAAATGTATTTATCATATATAGCAAATTTATGCTCACGTAGCCCAACATCGATGATCTTAAATGCGTATACTGAGGCGATTCTCCATCCATATAGCTTACAATCGTACCTAATCGTGTTTCATTTGATAAATAAACATCTTCGTGGTTTATAAATATATTTCTCGCTGCTGCATCAGCAACTATAAAATCATATTCGGTATCATCCAGTATTAATCCTGCATGACGTTGTTGATGATCATATGCTCCACCCTGAGTAAATTTTCCTATGATTTTTCTTCCAAGATCTTTTGTTGTTTTATCGCTATTATTTAGTTTAATCTCGAGGATTCTAGGAGCTTCTTTGATGATATCATCCTTGAAAGCATCAGGTCATTTTTCTCTAAATTCTTTAATGACCTCATCGAGACTGATATTTTGCCTCGCTGGTAACCAAACCTCGGTTTGTTTCTTATCTGATATAATTGCCTCACTAACCACCAACGATAACAATATCGCACAATCAAGCATATATCGTAATAACACTATTGGTGCCCAGCGTTTTTCTCAGAAATGTCTACCAAACCAAACATTACATATCGTATGAAGATCCATAGCAAACTCGAAAGATTCAACACAAGCAAATCCAGTTAGATCAAAATACGGTAAATTCCATTTATCGATACTCGCGTCATTTCATGTGTTGGATGACCGAACCTTGCCAAATACTTAGAACAATCTCCGTATCCGAGAAAACGTCCTGGATAACACGCAACTATATCAATAAATATCATATCGTTGTAATTATATTTGGTATTCCACAATCCGCCGTGGCCATACTCGACACAACTTGATTGTATATCCGAAAGAAATTAATTTCGGGTTGGTTTCCACGATTTTGTTTCTCTAGCAACATCAGCTGCAACAGATGGAACAGTAAAACAATTGCTGAGCAACTCATCAATATTTTCTGAATACTTTTGAGCAAGATTTTTCATTTCTTCATGGAGGGATTCTTTACGATATATTTCACCGTTAGGTCGAACAAATTGATCATATTTATCATCATCTGAGTTCTTAAATAACCACACTGAAACAGGATCGTTTTTACTTATTTTGTTAATAAAATCAAACATGTTATCATCATAAAATTTAACAGTTCGATTTCGTGGAAATTTTGTTACTGCGCTAGTCCATGCATGCGCGTTATGATCAATAATTTCGATCGAAGCTCCTTTTGATTTATATTTTGATTCATACAAAATCTATCCTGTTATCGTCGCTACGGTTATTGGGAATTTTACTTTTTTTTCTAACTCAGTGACATCTTTGATAGACGCCCCGGTATCTTTAACTATTTCTCCCCACGTGTTTATTATTTTACGTCCTTCATCTGTTAAACCATTTCCTCGGGCCGCGTTTGTAAAATGTTCTATTACTCGTTCAGCTACATAGTTTATTTTTGAAAAGTTCATCGGCGCCAGTTTATCAACGCTAGGTTTCTCATTTATCACATATATTCCATAAATAACTGCTGTTACAGGATACGCTCGCTCATAATGCGGTTTGTCAATACCGTTCAATAGACCTGGTTTAGAATTTCTACTTAGTATGACAGTTTTTTTATTACCGTGGACAGGATCATATTTGTCACGGATAATCCAGTTATCTGTTTCTGCAAGTATGACAAATTTTATTCTGAAAGATAACTTCTATCATCGAGCTGTTTAATAAAAGCTGCTGTTCTTTTTTCATTCATCATAGCATCGATGATTCCATCAACACCTTTGGCCTTGACTTTGTCATTGCGAATAATCTTGAACGTTGACCAGACATGAAATGCACCATCTTCGTGAAATTATTTCTTGGCGTCGTGAATTTTATTGATCAAACCTTTATTTTTCCAATCAACCAATATCGTATCGGCACGTCAGGAGATATCCTTTCGAGGTTGAATTTACTTGTTTTCCAAGACTTGATTCGGGATAATCTCTCAAACTCATCCATATTATATTTCAGACAAGTATTTAAATAAAAAATATTATATATACAATGTCTGAACAGAACAAGTGCAAATGGTCGATGATCGGATCATTAACTCGTTGTAATAAATCATAGAGGAAGGCATTCTGCGGGATTCACTTGCAGTCCGTTCGCAGCGGAAGCTTAGGACCAAAACCATGTCTGCGATGTGGTGCTGGAGTACGAGGAAAAAGACAGTCGTGTCCGTGTTATGGTGGTAAACTATACAGAGAGCTTAAAAGATAATATTATAAAAAAAATAATGACCCTGACAGAGTCAATGACAACGCTATAAAATCCGTGGAGATTATCTAACTAATTTTTTAGAAAAATTATGATTTAAACAAATGATATTATTGTGTAATGGAGCAAAATGAATTTGTCCCACATCCTATAATAACAAACTACGAATCAAATATTGATGGCATGATCAGACATTGTCAGAAGAAAATACCAGTTGGTTATATTATTAATACTGGTTATCTGTTGTTTACTGTTGGGAAGAAACCTTATCTCCGTCATCGATTTGTGTATGAATGTCACAAGGGGTTGATCAAAGACGGTCTTGTGTTCAATCATATTGACGGGAATCCTCAAAATAATAATTTATCCAACCTTCAAGCTGTCACCCAGGTTAGGATAATACACATGATAATACTGGGAAATGTAAAACAACCGGAAAGAGGGTTGTAAAATCTACAAACACAGAAACTGGAGAAGAAATTATATTTCAATCAATAAATTCTGCTGCGAAATATTTTAATATTAATCCGCCTTTAGTACAATATATGTCGTGTAAAATATAACCAAATCCACTTTTTCCAGTAAATATAAACAGGAAATCACCTTCCAATATTGTTAATGAGATAAATTATCATCCCTATCAAGTAATTACCTCAAATTATATTTATTAACCATTTATTTAACCATGTATCCCTCTCTGTCAGAAATCCTCACTCTTATACTACTTATTTTTTGACTCAAGCGAAAGGGAGATTACTTCTGTATGTATATATTTATCCGTAGATTTCAGATTCTTATGGTCGTAATTGGTCAATTAACTATCTACGTCGTAATTAATATCAATAATTATACTCGTAGAAGGATATTTATGGTTTTAGCTTGCAAAATGAAAAAATAAACGTATTTCCCATCGTACAATATAGCAATACAATACAATATGTAAAAAGGTTTGATAATGCAGTGGTAGGAGATGTATATATATATATATATATATATATATATATATATATATATATATATATATATATATATATATATAGATAGATAGATAGATAGATATTAAGACTTGATTTTATCAAGGCAGAACACGTTGTCAGTGCAAATATTTACAATCTATTACAAGAAATCTAGGCAGAACACGCTGTTAGTGAAGATATTTACAATCTATTCAGAAACCGCTGTTTTAATACAGAAATATTTACAATCTATTCAGAAACCGCTGTTTTAATGCAGATATATGTATAACTTACAATCTATTCAGAAACCGTAGCTATATAATAATTTCTGAAACGCATATTGTTAGATGATTCGATAGCTCGGTTGATAACGTATCGGACCGTGACACTCGTGGCCCGGCAATCGAATCCCATGGCTGACAACTGTCGGTGGTTTACGCATATTTGTGATTTTCATAATTAATTGGGTGCTCCACTTGAAGCCTCGAAACTCAAAAGATAAAAAGACACCCACCTACCACGTCACTGGTGGTAGATACATGCACATACACGGGCTGATTATTGGGGGTGGGTGTCAAAATCTGTTGAGTGTAGAGAAGGCCCCCCGTATATGTTGTGCCGTCATTCATTGATTGTATATATTTCATGTCATTCATTCATTGTATATGTTTCATGTCATTCATTCATTGTAAATATTTCATGTCATTCATTCATTGTATATGTTGTGCTGTCCTTAATTAAGATTATATGTTGTGTGTATCTTCTAAACTTGCTAAAATAGAGTTGTAAGCTAGGAGTTATGGGGATTTGTGTTTGTCCTTGTAAATATGTAAATACTACTTGTTGTGTTCCGTGTATCCTTTAAACTTGCTAGAATACGGTGGTAAGCTAGGAGTTTAATGGGGATTATATGTTGTGCTGTCTTCGCCAAACGCACCCTCTTGAGCCTCTAGACCGTTGTTTGACGGGTTGGGGCTCTCATAGGGGTAGTGTTTCGTGTGCCCGTTGAACTTGGTAGAATCCGGTGGCAAGCTACGAGTTCTAGGTTGTACTGTCCTTGTAAATATGTAAATACTATATGTTGTTCTGTGTCCCTCCTGAACTTGGTAAAAGACTCATGTGGGGATATATTTTTTCTTTAATATATATATATATATATATATATATATATATATATATATATATATATATATATATATATATATATATATATATATATATATATATATATATATATATATATACATGTCTACCGCGTCTGTGTGATCATTATTATGTCTGAGAATAAACTCCGGTGGTTATTTTTTTCCATGCATCAAGTGTTTTAGGAAAGTTATCGTTGATAAGATCCTTGAGTGATTTTGTCAAGTCGTCGGTGGCAAATCCTGGTAGTATAAAATTTAAAAATCCACTTCATTTATCTTATAATGATCAAGAGAAGTTTGTTTGGTACTTTTGCCCGTCTTAAGCGGAAGAATGCTTTCATTTGTAACATCATTAAAATATCGGTTAACGTATTTAAGATCTAATATAATTTGATTCAGATGTTGTATTGTTTCAATAATTTTTCTTTTTCAGATCGTTATTAGGATACTCCAGGATATAATTTGTAAACAACTGTGTTAATGTTGTTTATGTATTTGTAAACTCAGCTTTAATTTCGTCGGATATAATCCTGACATATTTTTCACCAACATTTGTGGTTGAAGCTGTCACATCAACAACAACAAAATGAGGAAATGGTGTAATAAGTTTTCCACCAGCAGCAGCAACAGAATCTCTCCATGCTGGATATTGACGAGAAAATCGATATCCTGGAACCATTATAAGTTTTGCTTCGTCGGTGAGAAATTCACTTAACTTCGGTTCTGATGATCGATGATACTCTAGCGGAATTTCAGGTCAACCTAGTACGGATCTTATCGTGGACTGATAAATATCAACGGAATAATCAAGTGAATGTATCCCAACCGGAGAAGATAGCGTCGGCTCATGAACGTTAATTGATATTTTTGCTTCTTTTCCGGTTATTGGTTTTATTCTACGCGCAAAATCTTCATTGATTTGTTCAATCTCATAACTACCAGTTGGTATTCCAACAACAACCCTGTCAGGTGTTCCATCGGGTTTATTCTTATTAGCAAATACAAGCGAATTATTTGCTTGTGTACCATTAAATGATTTCGATCTGATATTTGACCAGCTATGGTATACTCGAAATTGCGCTAGTGCAATTTCATTTGCGCGAATCGCAGTTGGAAAATTGATTGTAAATTCAAGATTAATCGAGCTTACCGAGATCATCGGGGTCTTGTGCGAGGTTGTGTTCGTCACGATCTGCTTCAGTAATTCCGTCATTATTAATGCTCGTACCTTTAACAGCATTGTTATATATTTTAATCATCTCTTAAAACTCAAAATCAGATATAATTCCATCATGTAATCGGATAACTTTTCATTCGTGCAAGTACATATATTTTTGCAATGATATTAAGCACACCTGCAATCGTTGTTGTAGCTGAAATACAAATGGTTACAGCTACTGGTGCCATCATTGTCATTGTTGATAATATCACACCGGTTCCAGCAACAACAGCGGATAGTGAATAAACGATCACGTCGACGATAACTAGTCGTCGTCGATATTTCTTTACTTTTACCATGCATTGTTTGACTCATCTTTCAACGTTGCCTGCCATTCACTCGCTTGATTGTGCCTAAATTTTTGAACGTCGATTGAGGTACTCATTATGTTTTATACAGTAACCAATTGACGTGTTTCAGCTACAAATTCTAGACACCACCTGTAAGATGTTGCGGTTAATTTCTTATCAGCTGCTTCCAGAATAAAAATTTCTTCGCTTCCGCTATTTAATACAACAGATACAACCCCGGAAAACTTATCAGTTGAATGACTCCATGGATACGTTGTAAATATTTCAAATTTTGCAGCATTGAACACAGACAACCTGTACACGCCAGTGACTGTTGAGGTATATTTGATAGTTGTATTTTGCTACGACCATGTTGCGAATCCCGATGATACTGTGTATGCTATGTTGGTAATATGCCCGGGAGTAACCCCGCCGGGAATGTTAATCAAACTGGTTTTTTTAACGATCTCTGGAATCCCTGCTACGATGTCTTGCTGTGTTTGCTTGATCGTGTCGATGTTCGTCTTGATATTAACGAGTTTTACGTCAACGACCAACGGATTACCAAAAAATGCCTCTGCGGTTTCATTAATTTTTCTAAAGTTTCTACAGAGATTTGTGAACGCGTTTGCATGAACATCATACTCGGCCTGCAACGTGGATAGTTTACCATCTACGGTGTTGTAGTTGACGTCGACGTATCTTTTTGTTGCTGCGTCTTCGTCGGATGTTGGATCTCTTACAACTACTATCTTATTCCCGTTCATGCTGAGTTCACCCGTCATTGTGTCACCGGTATTTTTCACGCGATTAGCAACACTTGCTGTAATTTGATCTCTAAAGGTTGTAAACGATATACTTGAATCTCTGATTTTTCCGCTGTCAGTAAACACGGGGATATTATCAGTGACCGCACCGACTACTCGTCGAATTATATCATTCCATTTGATATTGCTGGTTTTTAGTTTGCCATATCGATCCTGAAAATTAACAACCTCATCCGGGTCAATTCCAGCCAGGTTCATAATATCAGCGAGTTCATCTTTAGTCGCGTACTTCGACAGATCAGTGTCATCGGACTTTTTCTTAACGCGTGAAGAACATCTTCTTCCGTAAATATCAACCATTATATAAGATCTAAGATCTGTTTAAAACGAATCGATTGCTTGCATAATCATGAACGACTTTATGTGGAGGTTTGGATGATTTTGATATAGCGTTAAGTACATTAATTACTTCACGGCCGTATATTGGCGGATCTATCATTGTTTGTGTGGGTAGCGTTGAATACCAAACTTGCGCGTGAAGTGGTGCAACAGATTTGATAAACTGACGCGGTGGAGCTAACGCGTATGAATCAAAATAAACGATTCCACGTGGATCAACCGCGTATGATACCCAATGAGTACCGGGTCCTGAATTCGAGTCGAGATTAATAATACCTGTTTCGAATTCATTCGGTTGTTTCGGTAATAGATCTCGCATAAAAACACCTCTGAAGTTTTTTTTATTTTTAATCGTTTAGCAGCATCAAGTAAATCATAATTTGATGCTGGAGCATCTAACGATGTGATCCTGGAAGCCCCAGACCTCTTCCCCAAAGAGAAACCGGTAATCTTAGGCCGTGTCCCTTTTTATGCACCCCTTTCCTGTTGCTTTCCTTAGAGCCATTCCGGCAGCTGTTCCAACAGCACCTAATGCAGCTGCTTTTGCTACGGCTGGAGCGGCAGCAGCTATTATCGCTGGAATAGCCGCGAGAAATGGAAAAATACCACCGGTTTTAATTGAGTCCTTAATCGCACCCGCAGAGAGATTAAGTTTGACGCCTGTTTTTGATTGTTTTGCGTCGTTGAAATGTTTAAGTTGACGTTCTGATAATGATAGTTTATTTTGACCACCTGTGATCTGATCTCGATTTAGTGATATTTTCATTCCGCAATTTTTTGCTGAATTTGATTGAAGGTTTTTAATCTGACCAGGAGTCAGACTGACACTAACGTGATGATATGGCATTTTATGATAAATACTTGCCACGCTCCAAAAATGATTAAACATTTTCCACTGGTGCATCAACGACTCTCATTCGACCACTGCCACCTTCAAGCAACATGGCTTTGTCACTAAGTATAACCGCGATCGCCCTATAATTAACACCACCTGTATTTAATGTTGCTTTAAGATGTATATCAACGACAGATTGTTTTGATAGATCAAGATGCTCCAGTGAAAAAAAAAAATCGGATACAAAGTTCTGAAATCATATTGTGATATTTGCAACCCAGTATCTACATTTTGAATGACATGAAACGATGACATACACCTCCTGTATGATTTTGTTCATAATTTAGTTGTAATTTCTCTGTTGGTTCTTGTTGTCCATTTATCAGTAAAGAAATATCTGTGATACCTAGTTTATCAAATATGATATGAGTATGTTGTTGATTACCTAAACGATTGTGGTTCTGAAACGCATTAAAAATATGCCGTGGTGTAGAAACACCTTGTTGTGATGATATATGCCATTTAAACTGACCGTTAAGGTCAGTTTGCATACTATCTGTGCTTGTTGTTAACCATAACAACAAGGATTTACCATCTGTGTCCATGAAAGAAATCAATTTTTGTTCTTCTGCGATCGTTGGAGTCATTACCGGCATCCACAGTGAAAGTTTCGATAATACTACTTTACCAGCATCACCAGCAGTTCTCCATAGAGCATCGTTATCATCACCCTTTCTTACAAGAACAACCGTGTGTCTAGCTCCAAAAATAACTTTTCTAACATTTTTACAAAATCCAAAAATATGCGATAGTGAAATTGTACATGAAAAACGTCTATTGGCTCCTAGCAACATATTTTTACGCGTTGTAAATCCCAAGTTGAAATCTGGATTAGAACCATGAACCACCGGCGCCACATCAGCATCATCGGCAGCGGCAGTGTGTTTTTTCGGTCATCTTATATTATACGGATCGCTTTCAAGGTGACCAGAATTATTTTTCACAAACATCATTGTGGGACCTGCTGATCTTGTATAATCATCAGAATATCTTGCTAGACCAATTATTGTTGTAGCAACGTCGACATTATTCTGAATTGGTTCAATATTTGTTCCATCGATCATATATGTGGCGCTATCAAATAATGCCATGATCCCGTTGTTGACAAAACCAACTTTACTTCATTTGCGTAATTAGCATTGTTTGTTATTATAATTGTACCTTCTACCTCAATAAAAGCCGCAGCGGGTAGAAAATATCTACTTGTGTCATGAACTTGTAGTTCAATTCTTCCTCCACGTTCATCTGGTGTTCGTGCGTCATAAGAATAAAACTGATAATCACGTACTGATCCATTTTTAATGACAAGTGCTTCTATATCAAATGCTTCGTCGGATACGCGCTTGAACATTTTATTATAATTATTTCCGTCTAACACGTTGATTCCACTTCGGGAAGTCCCACTTCGGGAAGTTCCACTTCCTGATATCAAACTTGTAATATTATTCCTTGGTTCACCGATTCCTTGATCTGCTAACGCTGCCAATTTTTGATTTGGAGCTTGATTTATTATTTTACTTACGTCTGCGGACATAATTTCAGTACTTGGTAATTTTACTGGTTGTGATCTTCGTCGCATTAATCATACTAGTCTATCTTTGATCGCCGAGAACACCCTACTAGCAACATTGACAATTGCACCAGGAGTTTTTTCACCAACACTATCAATAGCTTTCATCGATAATTGTTTTGCAACTGGTGCTACTTTTGGAGCTATCCTTGTAAATAATCCCCGTACATCATCACCAAGTCCATCTCTGTAAATAGCTCTGTAGATTGGTAATCGTGAGTTTACCGCTCTGACCTGTACGGATTTAAGATGATTATTGTGTACTATCTTCTTATTTTATTTGCCATTTATCTAACAACTAGTCACTGTGATCATCAACAAGTTCATCGATAAGTTTTCGGTAAACGCCGATATCCATGATATCACCTTGAAATAATCGCCGACAAATATCAGCTGCTTCATTGGTTATTTCTTCGACAAACCCTTTTCTAAATCTTGCAATCAATTCTAAGTTTTCTTCTACTGGTTCGGGTTCAGGTACAAGTTCTTTACTCACGTCGGCGACTTCAATACAAAGTTCTCCAATATTTTCAAGTATTTCTTCATCGACAGGTGGAGGCTGAGCCGCAGCTATATCAGTTGGAATATCTCGTAAACTCTTTTTTGCATGTTTGGTTCTTTTTGCTATTTTTTCAGTATGCGCTGCAGTTTGTTCTAATACTGGAAAAATACCCTTTTCCTCTTCTCATCTTCCTCCGTAATATCTCCCCATATAGTTTTTTTTCAACAACCGCTGCAACTTTGTTAGTAGCTGCAGTGACGAGTTTAAATAGTTTTATGTGTCTTCTTCGTACTCAACTTGTGATTGTAGCTGCGCTTGCAAGTTTTTCTAAATGAGCCTCTGACAGGAAGAAATATTTTGATTGCTTCTCGTGCTATCCTTGCAGTATGAGATTCCGGATGCACCATTATTTTAATATAACATAATGATTTAATTATAGCAGCAGAGAGGGTGGGGACCTCAATTAAGACGTAATTGCGTAAAGCGCGTACATAATAAACTAGAAAAAAATCATCAACGACAATTGAGTAATATAATTAGACAAATTCCGGAGAGATTTTCTCAGTAAAGTGTCGACGCTTTTTTAAATCAGTCGACGCTTTTCTTTTTATTTTGATAATTTGTAGAAAGGCTTATTTTCGACATTTGGACGTTTTTCGACCATTGGTCTGTTCTTCCTCTCTGCTCCTACAATCATACAAGCGTTCCTCCTTTATGTTTATTCAATTTGATTTAGAAGTATTAAAAATAGACAAGACAAAAATTTGGCGCAGACGACACAGTTTCTGCTGAAATTATCTTTCTAAGAAACCAGTAAAGAACAGTGAGTAGTTTGACTGCTTGTTTAGATTGAGAACTCAAGCAGAAGGTGGGGGGTGAGTGAACCGACCTCGTAAAACCAGATCCGAGACTTGTACCCACCGCCATAAAAATGTTGAGATCGTTTTTGGAAACGATTTGTATCCACCGCAGACGCATGTGGGGTGATGTCCACGGTACAAAAATGATGGGGGAGGGGTAGGTGAAGGTGAATGAAAGGGGGCAATCCTCCTCCATGTGTTTTATAAAATAACTTACGTATAATTAATGTGCTGACGCGTGAGATGCATTTATATCATAGTGTTAATACTAGTTATGAGTGATTCTGAGCTAACCATGGAATCTTGTACAGCTAAAGTAGCCCGTCAACAAATAGAGGCAATTAAGAAATATCTCCCCGTCTGTGATTCTGTTAAACAGCAGTTACAACAACGTCAGGAAGCTTAAGTGGAATTTACAGAAGATACAGAGCGGCTATTTAAACCAGTTGCTGAAGCAACCAACACAATTGTTACAGCAACGGATTCAACACAAAACGTTCTTGAGACATTACTTGCTGACATTAGTGTTTGTATTCAACCCACTCAACCACTATTTCATCAACCTCCTCAGTCAATGCCCGAAGTGTATCCACCGTCAGCACCAAAAGTTAAGATTAACATGATAGAAAATTAACTGCAGAAGATGTTGCAATTATGAGGGATAAAGACCATATAATTGATATTGCCGCGTTTGGATACGGTTGTAGAGATAAATATGTAAAACCCGAATATGTTTATTCTCTAAAGTCTGCCGACTGGGTCAGAAATGTATATCGCGTTTCTTTTAATAATCAAAAAATCAGATCTAAGGAAGATATTAATGATTTTGGGACCTGTAAACAAGCAGTAGAAGAATATGATGTAAGGACACGACATGACAAGGGAAAAGCAGGAAGAAATGAAGGGTAAATTTAAAAAAGCAGCAGAAAAAGGAGAAAATGAGGCGTTCAAACTAGATCTGAAATAAGGAAGGAGAAATATGATTCTTCAAGGGCGTTCCAGCACCGCGCTCTGGAACCACATCCACATGCGCATCACGAATCGTCACCTGAAGAAAAGGTAGGAGATGGTCTAACCCGTGATGTGCTTGCACATCGTGGTCGTAAAAAAACAAGGTGGTAATGTAATCCCTAAATCGCAGGAGGTTCACTATAAACTTTGTGCCAATAACGTCCTCGCTGATGTTGATCGATCGAAATTATGATTGGTGGAAGATGAGTCGACAATAATTTCAGCGAAATCATTAATGAAGCAGTTGCGATTTGTCATTGTTTATTTACAGGTGATGTCATGGACAGACGCGTCTATCGGGCACTTATTGGTGAGATTATTAATGATCACTACAGTGATTGACGTCGACACAATTAGGGCGGTGATAACAAAATAATATGATCATACACAATGTCCAACGTGGGCCCGTAATGCCAGGGGGATAAATTCACGATTACCAACATATAAAGTTATCTACGGAGATTGATAATTGTTTTTCAGGGTCTATTCAGAACGGTGGACATAAAATCGATGCCGATGGCAAAACAACTAGGAATGAAAGCCGTCGAAGATGTTCGTGACAAGGCTATTGGTGCTGTTGGTGATGTTGCTAGTAAAGCATTCTCAGCTGTCATGGACAGACTCGCAAGATTAATATGACGACAACCGCAGCCAGTAAAATTGACCAGCACCTAGGTGATGACAGCAAGTGTCAATAAAAAAATAGATTAAGCTGCAAATGAACTACTAAAAGAATTAGCTGGCATGCCGTCGTCCAGTGACCTTCAAATGACAAAACAACAAGCTGATGAGAGAGAAATTGGATATGGAATTGGAGATCAAGTTGGTTTTGTTAACAATGGTGTTATGGTGTTATGGTGTTATTTAACAGAGCCACATACGTGACTGATGGAAAAAAATATTGAATCATGTCTGAAAACATTTGACGTTGCCACGACGATACTGGGTCTGGCAAGTCATTAGAATGATTATTCATGTTCCGCTGACCCGTCAATGATGTTCACCAAAGATGCCACTGATCACCCCGAAACACATAACTTAACAATGAACGCTGCTGGAAATATAGTCGAATCAATGAATATAAATTTCAACCAGGGATTCTCAGCACGTCGATCAGTGGTAAACGACAAAGGATTTTCCCGTGCATTTCCACTACCACATCTTTGGATTTTGCAGAAATTTTAGAAAAGTCATTTTCGGTACCAAACACAAAGCTGTACTTGTTCGAAATGTCACTCACAACAATGCGATCTGCCGTCCCGATACGGTTGACGCTGGTAAAGTAAGGCTGACAAAACTTTCGTTATGGATGCCAACAATGACACTCGCTGACAGAAGAACAACGGCTGCTCTCTTTTATGACAGCGGCGACAAATCATCGTTGTCATGGTTGACGATGACAGATACAGTATTACAAGCAATATTACTGGTTTATTCACATGGCAGATAGCATCAGAGCAGGGTATTTCAGCACCACGAAATATATTCATAGCGCTTCCGGATATCACCCGAGTAAATTCACAAACGTGAAACCAAATGGTGTTTGATACGCTCGGGGTTAGTGAATTTTCTTTGAGTGTCATATGTCTTCGTTAGCAGATGACACGGGTAGCAGTAAAATACACAAACGACACTTCTGTCGTCGAGAAATTGTTGGATAATCGTTTTCCAGTCTCATCTGTAGTTGCTCATTTTGCCCAAAATAATAATTCATGGCGTGCATGGCCAAGGGACTTTCCAGGGGGATATACAGCGTTCATGTATTGAATGTGGACACGATGACCTCTGGGACACAAAATACAATCCCGATGATGTAATTTATGTTGATATGTTAATTTGTTATCCTGCTAGTTTCTTGGAAAGTGCGAATGTTAGCCGTGTTTAAAGCGATTTGGTCATCCGACGCACGAAATGACACTAGTTCAATAAACGGTCCGCTGCCGGTGAATTTCATTGATTTAACTGGATTTGTTGAGATTGGATCCTTTGCGTTATCCAAGAATATTCATCCGGTTATTCCTGATTGGTATGGTCGTCATTTTAATAAATCAAATCCAGAGATAAATCTACTAGACTGCCGCTCACAAAATAAACGCGGTTGGGTTCCAATAGTATTATTGAGATTCATTCTTGACAAGTGGATACTGACATCACTGTCAATGAGTGAAGCAATAAATTCGTATAGACCACAAAAAAGAGTCTGGTTGCCAAAACCAGAAAGCAATGATAAGGAAGATATATCGCTTGCAATGAATATGTGCCGAAAATATCATTGACAAACTTACACACGGAGCCTCATCTGATAACAAGCGACGTTAAGCAAGGTTAATCATGGACTAAGCAGATCCTGATTTTATAATTGCTGATACGGCCAAAAACGGTGTGTTAGCCACCAGGGAAAATACAAACCTACTATATGGAAATAAGATATGTACTATTATCAGTTACCGTGATGTTGGTTCTCCGCAGATGATTCATTTGAGATCTCCGATGCATGTATATGTGTCAGTAGTCCTCTCCTTGATGATCAACCGATTTCCAAGTGATGCCACAGATACATTTTTAATCAGAAAATTATAAATAGTACTTTAAGATAATATTCCGGCAGGAAAAGCTAAATGGGGTTACTGGAGAATACAGAATGAACAAATACTTAATTATTATGAATTTCAGATTATAAACCCCTTCCATAGTATTACTGAGGTGGACTGCAACACAGTCCGTTATCACAGCCGTCATCGGCACCATCAGTTCATGATCCTATTTCGCGACAAAAAACAATTTACCTCAGTGACACTGGTAGTTCTGATGGGAATTCCCTATATAATAGTTTTAATGCCTACGTATAGGCTTTTAGAGAGATAAAAGAGATGTGTATGTCAATGCCAATACTGTTCACAACTTCTGACGATGACATGGTGATAAATGAACTGCAGAGCGAATGGGAGATAAATATATTTCAAAAATCATCATGTGGGACGAAATATGCATTTGCCCCAAGGAAATATTAATAAAGTCTCTATATTGGCTATCGACCAAATCACCGGCGATTATCATCAGTGGAGATCAAGGAAAACCTCCTTCATTTGCAGGACGATCTTCTCACAGCTAGCTAAAAATATGTCGAGTAATGAAAGGAAATGTTTGAAGACCACACGGCCGAGAACGAATCATTAAATCGCTAAAAGTAATGATGAGACTTAAATCCGAGAGGATTCAATGTGAAATAATGTGCAATGTAATTCCAAAAACGTCCATTGGCGATTTCTGGAACTTATGGCGCCATAATGATCTAATAGCTGCATCCAGGAAAATAGTTCGTGATTCACATCAGTCTCAATTATATAAGCGCCATAAGGAAGTATTTCCTAAACGTCAAGTTCCTCTATGTTATCGCCCAGTGGATACTCGTCTTCAGAATATTCTCGTTGATATTCCAGGTTCGGCGTCCCAGCAAAAGCCTGTTTTTAATGATATTGTTTATGTTCCCATTGATGGTTTATAATCAACCTCAGGATGTACCCGGCGTGCCTATTAAAGGGACTTCATTTCGCCGCGTGCCAGTTCGTAGGACTGTAGCCTCCGGCACGGTATGGAAAAAAATGTCTGGCTATCAATAAGATGACAAAAAAATCCAAACATAAAACAAATAAATAAACGCGATTTTGATCTTGATTCTCGATTCATCATGAGTTCAAACAACGACAAATTATCACTGCGCGCTTTGTAGCACAATAATGTATGGTCATATTTTCCTAATAACCCACGACAAGTTAACGGGGACAGAATCGATAGTAGTTTGAATGTAACCGAAGCCGAGGATCTAGTGCCCTTCTGTAGCGAATCCATACTGGAGCAGCAGGGAAGATTAACAGACCATTTTTTCCAAGCAAAATAAACGCTCCTACGAGAACTTTCTCCGTAGAAGCCCCAGAAATCAAAAATAAAGCCTTCCACGAGGATTAATTTTCGCACGATTCAGACTCGATGCATCTGGTGTGTATACCGAATGTGTCATAAAAATATAATACCCAATGCAGGAATAAACGAGGCGGGATATTATTTTGTGTCATTATTTTTTGTTGTCACTAGTGGCTGCTTTTTTCATGAATAAATTTGATCAAGACCGATACGATACCGACTACGTGGATCATGAAGATTTATCGTGATGAAACCATGCGGCGTTGACTGAGCGCGGTTGAACACATTTTTGAATTTATTTATATCCATGTCACCGTTGCACCATGTCTGATGGATATTTCTCAACGTGTGTGTATCTACGCCGTTAAACACAGATAAAATATTGCAATTGTCCCTGATCACCTTTGGAATCTGCGTGTATCTTTGTGTCACGTAAATAACATCGGTATTCTTGTGTCTGCCACGCGAGAATATTCTGGCCGGGTTGGTCTGCTTTTCCAGCATAACATCGTCGAACACAACAAGATTATTAGTATCACCGTCCAAATTATCTACGGATGGAGCTTCGTTGATATCTGTGATGAATTCGATCGTGCCCTCATCGGTATTGTCGCTAAATTCCTTTAAAATTTGATAACAACGCTGATCGTCCACGGATGGTGCAACTAAATATAACTTATCCCATTTCAGCCATCTCATAATCAAATTCAGCAATAATTGCGTTTTACCTGATCCCGATGGACCAATGATTATCATTCTAACCGAATTCGGTAATGCTGCATGATGCTTCACTTGCTGGCGTCGTTTCGTGGCTGAAAAATCAATTACATTCATGTTACTAAAATACATGGATCTATATTGTGTTAAGTGTCGCACGCACACAGCTACGATAAATCCAACCGAAATCGTCACACGCAACAACAGAAACGCAATCGCAGGAGAATGCGAAGTTTGCAAGACACGCAAATTTAGATTTGTAAAAAAAAAAGTAGAACCGGAGGAGATATCGCAGCCTCCATGAAAAATCTACCTGGGTTACCCTGGGCAAAATATCCCGGAGAGAAGCATCTACCTGGATATAATTATTGCGGACCAGGAACAAGGCTCGATATCAGACTCGACAATAATAAACAACCAAAGCAAGGCGAAAATCCGATAAACGCCATCGATGGAGCTTGTTACTACCACGACCTCGCGTATTACAGCGGAGATTTACAGCAAAGGCATCTTGCTGATATTAAGCTAATTCACGCATTAAACGCGATTCCTAATAAAAATTTTAAAGAGAAATTAGCATCCTGGCTGATCAAAGGCACGATGAAAGGCAAATTAGTATTCGGCGCTGGTAAATAATATGGAACAGATATATCATTCTCCGCGAGGATTCTGGCGAGGAAAATCAGCAATTACCAAACTTGCCAAGGCCGCATCGGTAAAAAAATCCATCGCTGAATCGTGGTTATCAAAACAGGCAATTTGGCAAATATATCTCCCTCCGCCTAAAAAAATACCATACGCGAGTTTTACTGTCAGTGTTCCCAATGAGGTCCATCAAGCGGATCTGATGTTTCTTCCTCACGATACCGTCGACGGAGTCACATACAAATACGTCCTGACCATCGTCGATATCGCCAGCAGGTATAAAGAAGCAGAGCCATTATCGAATAAAACAGCAACGGAAATTGCTAAGGCATTTAACGAAATTTATTCCCGATCCCCATTAACATGGCCGAATCTTCTCCAGGTTGATCCAGGTCGAGAATTTCTTGGCGCGGTTACTTCATTAATGAAAAAGAACAACGTCAAAATCCGTCGTGGTATCGTAGGTGTTCATCGCAATCAAGCTATCGTCGAAAGATTCAACAAAACGCTCGCAGAACGATTATTCGGATATCAATACGCGCGTGAATTTATTCAGGATAATCGATCTCACGATTGGGTATCAAGATTGCCTCACGTAATCAGCGCGCTAAATAACGAGACAACTCGAACAATATCAATGAAACCCGCGATTGCAATCACAAAATCGAATATACCACTAAAGCGAGATTCCACAATTCAGCCTGTACTAGGTAGCGTCACAGTCAGGTATTTGTATAAGGAAGGTGAAGCCGAAGGAGGAAGAAAAAGAGCAACCGACCCAACCTGGAGTGTCACAACACACAAAATATCTGCCGTAACAAGATCGTCAGGAAGACCGGCAATTTACATTTTAGATTCACTAGCGCCACAACGCGGATTTACCAAAGAAGAATTACAGATAGTACCCGAAGATACTCAATTACCGCCAGCGTCACTAATGTAGTTTACTCGAATTCGTCCTAGCTGAGATAATTTTCTTACTCTCGACACGGCCAAATATACCAAATTTGACCAGGATATTCTATCATCGACGATCCAAACTTGACCATCTACGGTCAATCCCTGCGATGAATGTATCGTTGTTGCGTAACCTAATTTCCATGGCGATTTTTCTGCATTTAACACATCATTAACAAGATTAATATCAACAAAGATAATATCATTCAGGGCTAGGTTTTTTTCCTCTCCGCATGGTAGAGTAACGCTGATATTTTGTCGTCGAGTATTAGCGGGCCTATAGCACAACGGTACCTGTAATGTTGGAAATTTCTAACAATGTAACTTGAATAACATTTCCTGAATAATATCACGAATAATTTTCCTACCAGCGACAATCAAATGATCAGGACGCCACAAATTTAGAAAATCGTTCATCGGAGTTTCATCGATTATTCTTCTCATGACGTCACATTGAATCTTATTCGGTTGTAATCGAATTAATTTTTTGAATTCGGTCAACAAAATATCCGTCGATCTGTGATCAGCGTCAATTTCCTCATAATAATCAACGAAGCTTCTAAGCCATTCGTGAGGCGATTCACCATCAATCGGATTAGGTTGGCCATGATCGCCGCACATTATTACGGCGGTATTTTTTCCCCCCAGCCAAGCTAATATCGATTTTAATATATCTAAATTCTCTGTACAAATCTCGTCGAAGATTATAATCTTGTTGATATATTTATCTCCCATTCGCACCGAGTCCCATGATCCACCGCTGTACTTGAAATAGCTATGGTATGTGCAAGAATTAACGCCACGTTGCTTTATTTCTCGTGCTAATCTATGTGTCGGAGTTAATACAATCATATCGGAGTTCGCAAATAAATTTATCACTCGCGTTGTTTTACCGCTGCCGCCGGGTCCATTTAGGTAAACGAATTTGCATCGTGAAATTGGATCGAACGCAGATGCGGCTTTGGAAAAATCCTCAAATCTACCTCGGTGGAATTCATCGCAATCTTCAACGTCAGCGTCCTCACAATAATCTAGAAAATCCTCGTTTTTATTCTCCAAGTTCCCCATGAGCTACCGTCGGTAATAAAATTTTCCAACTTGTCCTGATATTTTTTATCGATATAAAACGAATCCGTCGCGACCCTTACTGCGATATCGGAAAATTTGTTTATCATCGAGAGCAAATTTATACTCACATAGGCGAGCATCGATGATCGCAAATGCGTATATTGCGCTGATTCTCCATCAAGATAACTAATCACGGTACCTAACTTTGCTCCATCAATGATAATATTTTCCCTGTTGCAAAATATTCCTCGTGATACCGTATCGGCGATTATAAAATCCATCTCAGCATCGTTGATAAACAATCTAGCGTGTCGATGCTTATGATCAACGGATCCACCTTGAGTAAATTTGCCAATTATTTTTCTTCCTATATCTTTCGCGTTATCACAGTCCGTCGGCAACCACACATCTGTTTGTTTTCTATACGATATAATCGCCTCACTCACTGTCAACGACACTAACATCGACGAATCTAGCATATACCTCAACAACACCATAGGAACCCAACGACGCTGAGAGAAATGCCTGCCAAACCAAATATAACAAATTTTATGCAGATTTTCAGCAAGTTCGAACGACGTAACACAAGCGAATCCGGTCATGATAAAATTAGGCAACGGTCCGTTAATTGCTACCCTTGTCATTTCGCTGGTAGGATGGCCGAATTTAGCAAAATACTCGGCACAATTGCCATATCCAAGAAAACTTCCAGGATAACACGCGCTCATGTCAACGGAGATCATATCTTCGAAATCGTACCTGGTATTCCACAATCCGCCATGGCCATACTCGATACAGCTACGTTGAATATCAGCAAGATATTCGTTTCTTGTAGGCCTCCACGAGTTTTTCTCTCTAGCGGCATGAGCGGCCACAGACGAAATTGTAAAACAATTCGTTAGCAATTGATCGGGATTCGACGAATATTTCACCGCGAGTTTTTTCATTGATTCATGTAATATTTCGTTCCTGTAAATGTCGCCACATGGCAGGATAAATTGATCATATCTTTCCTCGCTCGAAAATAACCATATCGATATTGGATCCGATACACTTAATTTTTTAATAAATCTGAACATGTCATCGGAATTATTATTCTCCGTAGAAAATTCCGCAGAATTCTCCACAGGATAAAATTTGACCACATGATCCCGCGGAAATATCATTACCGAATGCGACCACGCATGAGAATTATGGTCGATAATCTCGATTGGCGCTCCTCGGGATCTATACGGCGACGAGTATAATATTTCTCCCGATAACGTTTTCACCGTGATTGGAAATTTCAGTTTTTTACTCAACGCAGCCACGTCGTCCACCGATGCACCATCAGCGACGGTCTTCGCCCACGCATTAATTTTATCCAGCCTAGATTGAGTTAAACCAGATCCACGTCGAGCGTTTTTCCTGTGTTCGATTACGCGCTCAGCCACGCAATTTATCATCGATGATTCTTTCATCGCAGGTAGGTTTTTTATATCCGGATTGTTATTTAGCCGATAAATACCATAAACAACAGCGCTGGCCGGATACGACCTAGCATAATAAGGGCCATCGATTCCCAATAACAATCCTGGTTTAGAATTTTTATCGAGAATAACGTTTCTCTTGCCGCCAAGCACCGGATCTCGCTTATCACGAATAATCCAAGTATCATCAGGCATTTGTGCGATAAATTTTATTCCAAAAATAAGACGCTATTCGGGGTGTTCGGTTTTTATGTGCTCGATTATTTTCTTAGCTCGCTCCAAGTTCATCGTAGCATCGATGGAATTTGTTTTCCAGGTCGACCAAGTGTGAACCGCTCCATCGTCGAAAAATTCTTTCTTGGCTCGATCAAACTCAGGAATTATATATTCTGCCTCATCAAGATCAAAAGCATCCATGATTATATTTTAGACAAATATCTAAATTAATAATGCATTGCAAATGGCTATTAATCGGTTCAACAAATAACTGTGACAAATCCTGCAGAGGTGATTATTGCGGAGCTCATATACATGCGATTCGGCGTGGTAGTAAAGGACCACAGCGATGCCTGGTTTGTCAAGTTGGCACGCGAGGGAAAACTCGATTGTGTCTGGCGTGTGGAGGGAAAAATTATCGGGAATTGCGGCGATATTATGAAAAAAAAATCCTTGTCCGTGATAACATGCGAAGAAGATTATATTAATCGATTTCAAGCTAATAACGATTTAGACAAAAGGAATATCTTATATGAATCCAAAATCAGCGATTCCAGAATCAATAATTCCAGAGAAAATGATTTCCGAGTTTAAAACTCATCCTACGATTACCGGATACGAGTCGTCACCGGATGGTACCATTAGGAATACTAAAACAAGAAATCAAATCGGCAACGTTGATAAATTTGGTTATCTCAAATTTACGGTCAACAAAAACAAAAAACGAAGATGCGCGGGTTATTTATGTCATAGGTTCGTATACGAGTGTTTTCACGGACCAATAAAAATCGGTCTTGTTATCGACCACATCGACGGAAATAAAGTTAACAACAAACTATCAAATCTTCGGGCGGTAACTCCAAGTGAAAATTCTAAATTTGGTAACGGCGGCGGACGACCAGCCAAGGCAGTTAAATCGATAAATCGAGAAACAAGCGAGGAAATCATATTCACATCGATGAATGCCGCTGCAAGATATTTTAGTATTCATCCAGCATCGGTGCAACGTGCGGCAGAAAAAATGATCAGCGCAGCATTTTCCTACAAATTCGGCGTATGGATCGAATTTTACTATATTCCGATAATTTCAGATTCGGAAATTTAATTAAATACTACAAAATTATTATATGAACGAGGAAAACGTAAACAATATCATCGAAGCCATCGAGGATTTAAAAAATAAAAACGTAAATTTATCTTCGGATTTGGACGCAGATAAAATCCGGTCCGAATTTGAGACGATCGTCCAGGGGAAACTCGAATATAGATACACGCTACCATCCGAATACAAGTTTATAAAGAAAATCCAGATTGCGATGTATCAATCGCTTGCGTCTGTCAGCGATGATCAAATCGAGGATTTCGTTAAATTATCGACGCTGGCAGAAAAAGTAAGGTCGAGTTTATCAGACAAATATGAGTCAAGAAAAATTACTAGCTCACGTGTTAGGCAGCTAAAAAAGCTAGTCGATGAAAGTAAAATTAGAATCGAAGATTCTTAAAAATAACGAAATTGTTCAATTTTATTGATTTTGACTACCAACTACCCCGTCAGAAACAAGAAAAATTGATATTATATTTTACAAAATACAAGAAAAATGTACAATTTTCTTCATTTTGACTACCAACTACCCCGTCAGAAATAAGAAAATTCTAACTTTGTCAAATTATTTTTATTTTTCATAAATAAAATTTATTTCTTAAGAATATTATTTTCACTGAAGATTTATTTTTTTTACTAAATATAACGAAATTGCTCAATTTTATCAATTTTGACTACCAACTACCCCGTCAAAATCAAAGAAAAATACACAAATTACTTGATTTTGACTACCAACTACCCCGTCAAAATTAAGTAATTTGTATATTTTTCTTTGATTTTCACTACCAACTACCCCATCAAAATCAAGTAATTTGTGTATTTTTCTTGATTTTAGTAAAAAAAATAAATCTTCAATAAAAATAATATTCTTAATAAATAAAATTTATTTATAAAAAATAAAAATAATTTGACAAAGTTAGAATTTTCTTTATTTTGACTACCAACTACCCCGTCAAAATCAAGTAATTTGTGTATTTTTCTTGTATTTTGTAAAATAAATATCAATTTTTTCTTATTTTTGACGGGGTAGTTGGTAGTCAAAATCGCGTATTTTGTAAAAAAAATATTATTTTTCCCGGTTTTTATTTATTTTTTTGGTCATTTTTCTCTGGTGGACAGATTTGAAAATCTTGAGAATGAAAATCGAAGATTTTTAAGATTCTAATTTTACGATCTCACAAGTAAATTTATACTAAGTGTTTCTCCGCGTATATCAAGTAAATTTCCATTTTGATCCGTCAGCTTGAAATTTATCTTCGACAATAGTCGATTGTGACATCGCAAGTAAAACGGATTCACGGGCTCTTTTATTATCAAAAATCCCGGAGAGGCGCTAGGTGAAAACGAATATAAGATAAATCCCTGCTGCACCTGTTCTGACGTAGACGCATCTGCGTTGTAGCTACCTTCAACAACGTCCGCGTGAAGATTAATCGCGATAACCTCCGTTATATTGACGGTACCCGGCGAGATATGTCGTCCCTGCCCGGTTGGATCATTATTGTGTTTGAGAATCGTTTCTAATTGTATTTTTTTAGTCCACGCGGCATGTAATTTCGGAAATAACTCATCGATGGTATCAGTAACGGATTTTCTCATTTTATCAACGTCATAATCAGGAAATTTGAAATTTGGTAGCGTTTCCTCGGTTAATCCAAATACGGTCATACATTTTTGTTTTTCTCCTGAATTGTTGATCAACTTGAAGCTGCTAATAGGAAGAACATAACCGGCAATTGATATATCATCAATTATCGCCCGAATGAACATATCGTGATAAGATTCAATATCATACGCGAGTTGATTTAAAATCTTCACATGTTCGATAATTTGGCTGCATGAGCCTGATTCATTTAAGATACACTCATGAAATGATTTTCGTAGTAAATTTAATTGCAATTTATGTTCTTGATTAAATTCGTCGATGGTTCTTTTTATCAAGATGCCGTCTATGGGGGCTATTATTCTGTTAATGTTGGTAGCGTCGAAGATTTCGAAATTTGGGGGAATTTTAGGAAGAGGCAACCACGAGAGAATTCTTTCGTCCCTGAAAGTAAAAGCGAACATTACCAGGTTAAATTTGTAGCTGTTCATGAGATTGATGGCATTGTGGATCAGAGGCTTGTGTCTGATAGTTCCGTACCATCCTTCATCGGTAATAAAATCAGATTTTATTGGCTCCGGTAGCTCTGGAGGAGCTTCTTCGTGCCAACCTGGAATAATAAAATCAGATTTTCTGGTTTTACCGGAGGTGCGATTTCGGGCCAACCTAGGACTGTCCTAATCGATGACTGGTAAATATCGACGACATATGGCGATTTTACTTCGATGATCGATGACAGCGTTGGTTCGTGCGCGGATATTTTTATTCCCGGTTCAGCATCGCCGGTTATATTCGATATTCTACCGGTAAGTTCCTTGTTAATTTGCTCAATTTCGTAACTGCCTGTTGGTATGCCAAGGACGATCCAATCGGGAGTTCCATCGGGACGGTTTTTATTGGCAAAAACAAGCGAATTATTCGATAATAATCTACCGAATGATTTCGATCTAATATTGGGCCAGCTGTTATAGACGCGTAACTGTGACAGCGCAATTTCTTTGATGCTAATTGGTATTGGAAAATCGATACTAAATTCTGGCCTGGTTGAGCTTGCCGATATCAGCGTTGTCATCGCCGGTGTTGTGTTTGTCACGATTTGAGTTAGTTCGGACATTATTGATATTTATTTGTTCAATCTCAGAGTAGATATTTATCATCATGGAAAATTCGAGATCAGATATAACTCCGTCGTTGAGACTCTCAGAAAGCATCGATGATAATTTCGAATACGCCTCGTTGACCTGGGATAATTTACTCGTGTACAGGAATAATTTTTCACTCGTGCATGAGGATATTTTTTTGCGATAATATTGAGAACACCCGCGATTGTTGTTGTCGACGAGATTATTATCGTTGCTATGATCGGCGCGATTGTTGTCACCGCGGATAAGATTATCCCTGCACCGGCGATAATTGCGCTTACCGCGTACACGGCAACATCGATGGTAACTAATCTACCCTGATATTTTTTTATTTTTGTTTGATATTCATCGAGGAGTTTTTTTAACGAATCCTGCCATGAACGCGCCTGATTGTATCGGTAATCCGATGCGGTCATTTATTGATTAGGTTATCTAACCAATTGCGTGTACTCCGGATAAATATTCGAAAATTACAAGATATTCAACTGGTCCCGTCACGGATCTGTCTGGCGGTTCTAGTGTGAATGTTTCCGTGTATTTTTCGTATATCGGAAGAATTAAAAATCCGGGATGAAAATCATGGAAGTCACGAAATCTGGTTTTTACTTTGAATCTTATCCCGGAGATAAAATATATTCGATATACACCAATAATCGGCAAGATAAAGCTAAATGTGTTATTCTCGGGTGTCCATATATCTCTTTGTATTTTTAACACAAATGGTACATGACAACTAATATTTTTTGTTTCTACCTCCGATGGTATAATAATACGCGCTAATTTTTCAAGATTCATTGACGATATTTTTGTGTTAATATCGTTAATTTTTGTAGCTGCGTCGAGAAGTTTCGCACTTAAATCTCGAATTTCTCCGTCGTACAACGATATATCTATCTTTTGACACGCCAAATCACGTATCATGGAAATTTCCTCGTTAATTTTGGTAATATCCTCGTTGATTTTTCTTGTTTTCTCGTCAAGGTAATGGTGCGATGTTTTATCGTTTTTCTGACTCATTACGGTTTTTATTTCGGTAATATCAGCGAAAATGTTAGTAATGTCCTTGCTGATTTTTCCTACCTTTTCGCTGAGATCATCGTGCGATGCTTGATCAGCTTTTTTCTTTGCTAGCTCGTGTGCGGCGGAGGAATTATCGCTGAATGTTTTTATATCATCCTCAAATTGTTTACTAAATTTAGCTAAGGTATCGTCGAGTTTTTTAAGGTCGTTATTTAGCCTGTTAAGTCTTTTTGTCACTCTGTCCTGAAGATCGTCGTGTAATGTTTTATCAGCCTTCAGGTACAACGTTGCTGATAATTCGTTATCTCTGCGTTCCACATCTGCGATATCAGCCTTCAGGGGTAACTTCGCTACAAAATCGGCGATATCAGCGATGGATTTTGATACCGACTCTGATAGGCGAGTAAGTTGATCAATACGATCGTTATATTCGTCCCGCCTGATTATATCGGTTATTTTGACGTTACTTGTTTGTAATCTTCCTTCTTTGTTCTGAAAAATAGCAACTTCGCCAGGATCTACTTCTGACAGCGATAGAAGATTATTAATATCATCCCTTGTGGCGAACTTTGATAGATCGACGTCAGCTACTTCCTTCTTCCTGTAGAGGAATCTTCCGTAAATATCAACCATGATACTTATTTGCGGCATATTCAAATACGATTCTATGATACGGACCGGATGATTTTGAAATTGCATCGAGGACGTTAATTGATTCAGGGCCGCATATCGGTGGATCCATTAACGTCTGCGTCGGAAGTGTAGAATACCAAATTGGAATATTTAACTTTGACACGTAATTGATAAATTCGTTTGGTGGCGCTAGTCCGTACGAGTCAAAATAAACAACTTCACGAGGATTAATCGCGTAGGCAACCCAATGTGTGCCAGGGCCAGTATTTGAATCGAGATTTATTATTCCTGTCTCGGTGGAATTTGGTTTTTCTGGTAGTTGATCCCGCATAAATACGCCTCTGAAAAATTTTATTTTTGTATTCTTTGCTTCGCTGGATAGATCTAAATTTGAGGCTGGTAGGCTAATTTTAGACCTGATCCGTACGGGGGGCGTGCTAATCTCAGGCCGGATCCGTACGGGGGGCGTCTTAGATAAAGGCCGTTCCCCTTTTTTTTACCGTATCGCCCTCCTACTTTTTCTAGTATTTTTTTACCTGCATATCCAGCCGCTGCTGATGCTAGACCGGTTGCTATCGACGGAGCAATTGCGGCTAATAATCCGGGAATAGCAGCTAGTAGAGGGAAAAATCCGCCCGTTTTGACCATATCTTTGATGGCACCTATACTAAGATTTACATGAACGCCGGAATTTGCTGATTTGGCTTTGGTAAAACGTCCATGTTGATTCTTAGTTAGCGATAGTTTGTTAGGCCCGCCCTGAATTTGATCATTTTTCAGGGTTAATTTCACACCGCATCGCTTTGCTATCGCTGACTGGAGTTTTTTCATCTGACCCGGGGTCAGAGTTACGCTGACGTGTTCGTATGGCATATTAATATCGTTTTAATCTAAATTTAGAAAATCTCGATTTTCAACCTTCGATGTTACATTTTCTCGACAGGTGCGTCGATGACTCTCATTCTGCCACTGATGCCTTCCAAAATCATTGTTCTATCGCTGAGAATTACCGCGATCGCTCTTGTTGCTCCACCTGTGTTAATCCTGGCTTTGAAATGGATATCGACGACGGATTGTTTTACCAAATCAAGATGCTCCAGGGAAAAGTAATAGATAGGATAAAGTGTATTAAAATCCAGCTGTGATATTTGAAATCCGGTATCGATATTTTGATCGCGACCCATAAAACTTAGCAAGCGATGATACGCGCGAGCCGTCGAATAGTTGGCAAAATTAATTGATATTTCCTCGGATGGTTCTTGCTGCCCGTTTATCCTCAGTGATACATTTGTTGCATCGAATCTATCGAATATCATGTGACTGTGAGTTTGATCGTATCTGTTTGCGTTTTGAAGAACCACAAAGATGTGTCTGGGCGCCGAGACGCCTTGTTGTGACGCAATTCGCCAGGTAAATATTCCGTTGATATTAACGTCGATAGAGTCGGTTGTTGTTGTTAGCCAAGACATGACAGATTTACCACCTTGATTCATGAATGACAATAATTTTTCTTCCGCAATTATCGATGGAACTATCGCTGGCATCCACAAAGTAAATTTAGTTAGTAACACCTTACCTTGATCAACAACACCAGGGTCTCTCCAGATGGCTCTGTCATTGCCTGTGTCGTCTCGAACGAAGGAAATTGTGTGTTTTGCTCCGTAAATAACTTTCCTGAAATGTCTGCAAAATCCAAAAATGTGAGATAGCGGGATTGCACAGGAGAATCTTCGATCATCGCCAATTAACATTTTTTCCCGCGTAGCAAATCCAAGGTTGTAATTAGGATTTGTATTAATCATCACAGGTGCAGTGTCGGCGTCAGCATTATTAGCGTGATTTCTCGGTCTACCGATGTTATACTGGATATGATCAGCGTTATTAGAATTATCTTTGGCGAACATCATGCTAGGGCCAGCCGATCTGATAAAATCATCCGAGTATCTGGCTAGACCTATTATCGTCGTTGCAACATCAGCGTTACCCGTGATTGATTCAATTTCTCTTCCATCGATCATGTAAGTGACGCTCTTGAATAACGCCATAATACCGTTATTGACAAATCCGACTTTAGTATTTGCTGCATAAGCGGTATTATTTTGTCTTAAAAGTTCGCCAGTAAATTCGATATATGCCTCAGATGGAAGAAAATATCTTGTTGTATCGTGAACTTGAATTTCAACGCGATTAGGTGCATTTGGTATCACTGCGTCGTACGAGTAATACTGGAAATCACGCACGGAGGTGTCCTTGCCTACAGGTTCGTCCATGTCGAATACCTCATTTGACACTTGTGCGAACATTATTATTAAGAATTATCATCTAAAACGAAGACTACTACCCGATATGAAACTTGTATTTGCAACTTCCTGTGCTAGATCATTTATTTTTTTATTTGCTGCGTCGTTTATAGCTTTACTGACATCAGCGGGCATTTCGCTGGTGCTAGGTAATTTGACAGGCTGATTTTTTTTACGAATTAAGTTTGATATTTTGCTTTTGACAACATCGAAACCTTTACTGGCCAAATTACCAACGCCAGAAATAACAGTCTCGCCGATCTTTCCTATTGCTTTTGACGCCATTTGCTTAGCTGTGGGTCCAATTTTAGGTACCACTCTTGTGACGAAACTTTTAACGATGTCGCCTAATCCGTTGCCGTGGATGTATTTTTTATACTGGCAATCGAGAATTAACCACGCGGACCTGTCTAGGCCTGCGTTGATGCTTGTGAACGATCATGTTATCTAAATGTGATTGTTTTAATCGATGAGTTCATCGACGAGCTCTTTGTAAATGTAGGAATTAATAACACCGCCGCGAAATAATCGCTGACAGATATCGGAGGCTTCGTTGATTATTTCGGAGGAATTGATTCCGGCTCACTTTCCTCCTATTAATAATTCGAGGCGAGATACGTCGTTGACAACGCTGTCAGGACAAATGGTATATCCGCTTCCTGTTTTAGGTTCTGGCGATGAATCACCAAACAACGATGTCAATACGTCTTCCTCCTCTTCCTCTTCTTCTGGTTCTTTTATTTTTTCTAGAAAATTTTTGTAACCCGGATCATCAAGATTGACGGTTTTTTTCTTTGAAGCAAAATATACCGCAGGGATCCAATCATCTTCGGTATATTTACCAAGGCTTCTCGGAGCTAAATATCTATCTCTTTCTTCGAAACCAGATTTGGCAACGTAGATTAGATTATCCTCGTTTTTAAAATTACGTATAGCATCATCGGTAAAATGTATATAAGGCATAGTTCCTTCGATGTTTTTCCCTTTCTTGGGAGAAAAATACGAAGATGTATCGATAGATTTTATTTTTGGTATTGCCCCTAATTCCAGAGGTTGAATTTCTTTTCGTTGTTTCTTCGACGATTTTGTTAAAGATGCTTCCCTAATATACGAATGTCTTGCGCGTGCAATTTCCAAGAATTTAGAATAAATAGGATCAGATTTCTTCGCCTGGGATAAATTAAATCTAGCTCGGAATTACATATTATACAAACTTCTCGTGATCTATTTTTTTGTAATCCTTCGGATGTTAAATAAACTTGCTTGCTGTTAAAAGAATCTTCCGCGAACATACCAAACATATAAATATCATCACTACCAAAGTTCACAAAATCGTCAAATTGTTTTTTCATCGCATTCCAACCGCTAATGGTAAAATTTTCCATTAATTTCTCGCGAGGACTTTTCTTCTTACTTTCTTCTTCTTCTTCTTCTTCTACTTCTTCTTCTTCTTCTTCTTCTTCTTCTTCTTCTACTTCTTCTACTTGCTGTGGTTGTCCTTGCTGCGCTTGTATTAGCCGGTCTGGTAATATTCGAGTTTGTTCCTCAATATCTCTCAACACAGGGAGAATTCCGCGTTTTCTGATATCCGGATCTTTCACGTCACCAAGTAAGACTCGCTCGGTTGATTCGGTAACTGGTTCAATAATTTCGACGATAATTCAGTAAATCCCTGCTCTGCGTCTTCGTGTTCACGAACTTTTTTCTTGAATAATTCTTTCGTGGGAATAAGTTTTTTTATTGCCGCTAATTGTTCTCGCGCTATTCTAGCAGAATGCGGTTCTCCAATTACGCTGGTTCTCGGACTCATATTATTTTTAATTATATCATTTTAATGTGACGTAACATGAACCAAAGCATCCCAACCATGCAACAAAAAATAATAACACAAAATAATTATTCCGCCTCGTTTATTTTCTGCCTCGGATATTATATTTTATGACACATTCGGTATACCCACCAGATGCACCGAGTCTGAAATGCGCGAAAATTAGCTCTCGTGGAAGGCTTTATTTTTGAATTCCGAGGCTTCTACGGAGAAAGTTCGCGTAGGAGCGTTTATTTTGCTTGGAAAAAATGGTCTGTTCATCTTCCCTGCTGCTATACTGGTGATAATTCAGTATTTCATGAATTATATGTAATCGTTCACGGACAAATCCACATTGAGGAGCCTTCTCTATCCTGTAGATTGCAAGCCTACGCGTAGATCTTATAACGATTGAACGTTTATTTGTGGTTTCACACAAGATATGATAAGTTGGTCTTTTTTACCACCCTTAAGTTCCCCAGATTCATATAAATACCTATCTGTCACGTTGATACTCAACAATGGTTTCTTCAAGTAACTTGCCTGCGAGTCGCGTCGCTTAGTATTAATGTGTTTCTTTGCGATTGCATCGATGGGTTTCGTAGCAATTCAGCGCACGACTTCGTTGTTTAACGAGACTAATACGCTTGGCATCCTCGCAAACCATTCACGAGATCTTACTGAAATCTTATATATCCACTGGCCATGATTTGTAATTAAATCGTTGTTGTAATAATTATAATGAGTGATTCTGGGCTTACTATGGAATCGCATGCGTTTAAACTAGCTCAACAACTACTAGAGGCAATTAAGAAATATATTCCAATCCGTGATTTTGTCAAACAGCAGCTACAACAACGTCAGAAAGCTCATGTGGTATTCTCAGAAGGTACGGGACAGTTATTTAAACCAATTGTCAAACCAACCTAAATTTTGTCACAGCAACTCAGGCAACACAACAGGATCTTGAGACATTACCTGCTGATATTGCTGGTCATCTTCACCCCCCCCCCGCCCCATCAACCCAGCAGCCACAATCTGAAGTTCAAAACACCTCACCAACCATTTGAAATACCACCAAAAGTTAGAACTAATATAATAAATAAATTTACTGCGGAATGTATTGTCACTATCAGGCATCCAAAGAAACTATTTGATATTGCCACGTTTGGATATAGTCGTAGAGATTAATATGTAAAACCCGATTATATTTACAGTCGAAAATCAAAGCAGTATATCGCGTTACTCAGCAAGTCAGAAGAGACGACAACGACTTTGAAATCTTTAATCGACAGTAGAGGAATATGTTGCAAGATTAGAAGAAGAAAGGGAATGAAAACGTGAAGAAATAAGCGTCAACTTGAAAAATTGAAAGAAGAAATCCGAAAAACGGGTACAAAAAACTAGAGCTGAAAAAAAGGAAAAAGGAAAAGGTACGTCGAAGGCGTCCAACAGAGCAAAGAATAACCAGTGAGGGGCTAACCAGTTGTGTGCAAACACATCGTGGTCGTAAAAAACAAGGTGTTAATGTGATCGCTGAATCGCCGGTGATTCGTGATAAACTTTGTCCAAATAACGTCCTCGCTGATGTTGATGGTTAACACATTTTGATTGGTGGAAGACGAGCTGATAAGAATTCCCACGAAATCATCAAAGAAGCAGCTGCTATATGTCAACGTTTATTTACCGATGACGTCATGGACATTAATGTCTATCGGGCACTACTCAATGAAATTACCCTCGATCACTAAAGCGATATATCATATCAATCGGTGAGAACAAAATAACAAGATTATACACAATGCCCTACGTGGACTTGGAAACCTCGCGGTGATAAATTTACGATTACCAGTATATAAAATTATCTAAAGGATGGGATTGGTGATGTTGTTCACGGTTTATTTAGTAGGACAGCCCACAAAGCGATCTCGATTGCAAAAAATTAGGTATGAAAGCTATCGAAGTTGTTCTTGATAAAGGAATTGGCACAATTGGAGATGTTGCTTGTAAAGCATTCTCACCTGTCAAGGTCAGACTCGCAGGATTAGTACGACGAAAAGCGCAGCTAGTATAACTAGTTGGCGTTCCGTCACTGTCAAAACATCAAGCCTCCAAGAGAGAAAAAGTATAACCGCAAGCTTGATAGCGGGACGTGGTTTCACTTGGACGTCGTTTTAAGCATCAACTAATATATAATACGTTCAAGCTTGTATCTGATCCTGTATTTGATAGGGACTCGCCAGTCCTCAAAGATGAATCAGTGCATGATTATGAGTATTATTCTTATGAAGCGCGTGTACCTGACGCACGTGGACGAATCGAGGTACAAGTACAAGATACAAGTATATATTTCCTGCCCGCTGCAGCATTCTTTGGGGTCGAAGGAAAACTTCTGAAAGTAGATGATGGAGCATATGGAAAACGAAATCTAGTTTGTTTTGTTAACAACGGTGTTTTGTCGTTGTTTAACAGTGCCAAGTACAATATTAATGGAAAGAACATTGAATCATGTTTCAAAAATGTTGACATTGCCACGAAGATACTGGGTTTGGCAAGACATTTTGATGGTTATGCACGGTCTGCTGGTCCGTCAGTGATATTTGGCAAATATACCACTGATCACCCCAAGAACCGAATCATAACAAAGAACTCCCTAATGATGCAGTCGGATGGATGAATGAAACTTTCAACCAGGGATTCGTAGCACATCGATCAATGTTAAACGGCGACGAAGAATTTTCATGTGTAATTCCACTATCACATTTTTGGATTTAGCAGGAATGTCAGACCGGTTATCTTTGATGCAAAGCACACAGTTGTACTAGTTGGAAAAGTCATCTACAACGATTCGATATGGTACCCAGACAGGGTTGATGATGGTAAAGTGAGACTGACAAAACCATCGTCTTGGTTGCCAACAATGACACCTTCACCTGTTTACATATATTCATAGCTTTTCAGGAAAACGCCCGAGTAGATTCACAACAACGAAACCCAATTGTATTTGATACTGTCGGGGTTAGTGAAGTTTCTCTTGGAATAAATGCATATCTAGAACCATCCTAAGAAGTGTTACTGAATTTTAAAAACAATCATGTTGCACATGCCTACCATCCGTTGATGACATTCATGGGGCGTGATCAGAATGTTGATTCTAGTTTGCAGAAATCCCAGCGACATTACACATCATTACATCTGATCTATTATTTCTCACTGGAACACTTGGACTTGTGAGACAATCATTCGTCGACATACACTTTAGAGCTCGTGTAGTGCGACCAGCTGGTGGCTACAGAACAATCGCTATTGTACTCTCAGACAAAACAATGTTGCTCGAAGGTGTTGGTTGCCGAATGAGAGTCATTGATGCACCAGCGGAAAATATGTAATTAAATCATTCATGATAATATAATGTCATATCATCACGTCAATGTTACTCTGACACATGGTTAGATTAAAAACCTGCAATCAACATTAAAAAGAATAATTATCGAGCAAAAATATCTCTGAAGTCAAGAGCATTGCAAGGCCCAAATGAATTATCGTTGACTGAAAGTTATCTCAAACAGTACAATGACGCAAAGAAATCGAAGACTGGCGTGTGACTTGTCCAATTTTGATTTACTTGATGCTTCTCGGCGATTAAACATCAACAACTACAGAGGTGTTTTCATGCGTGAGCAGTTATCTAGCAACCAATAATTAATCTAGTTTGGCATTCTTGTCCAGGTACTCGCTGGGTTACATAAGTAGTTGATCGACGTGGTGTTGTTTATTTTGACTCGTAGGGATTGGCGCTACCGAGAGAAGTTTTAAAATAAAGTATATTAGTCGGTGATATACCAGTTTGGTAGTCGACATTACCAACATAAATATTCACGGATCCATCTACATGCGGTTCAGAAGTGCTTGCTGTTCCTAATGATGTGTCATCAGCGCCCCAGCATAAAGTCGTGCATGGGTACACAAGTAGTCGATTTAAACAGGTTCATAATTTGTAATGATAGATACACGTAAGTGCGCCCCGGCGACATTGATTTATCCGCGTACGTGGCACGAGATGAACTTGTTGATCTTATGAGTCTAACAGGGGTTGACAGGGATGAGGTTGTTGTTTTTCAGGATCAGCAAGGACGGTGAAAGACGAACAATATCAAGTGGGCTGATATTATCCTGCAAGTTTCGGGTTCGGCCACGGAAAACAGCATGGTATTTACTGATGGCGGACGAATCAAAGACAAGTTGGACAGTCAGATCGATTCACATTGAAATCAATAAACATTTTGCTAAAATCAGCGATTCAATGATCGGTTTACTCATCGTGATTGGAAATATAATTTCTGGTTTTGGAGAATCGAAATTAGCGGATGACGCTGCAACGAAGAAATACGTGGACGACATATTAGTCAGCGTTAAAACTTCAATCGAAACTATTAACAAACGCCAGCAGAAATATCAAGATCAGTTAATGGATTCGATGAGAAGATAAGCAAGTTAGAAACAGAACCAAATAATATACAGATCAGTTTTAACAATATTGATCAAGAGCTCAGTAGAGTATCAGCAGTAGCTATTGGACTTAGAAGGAGACTGGACACTATGAGTCGTGATGAAACGATGAAGGACATAAGATAATTAGTCTGGATACTAAAATAAATGAAGTAAAAGAAAAGACTACATTTATACCAATTTATACATCTTTACTAAAGGTTCCAATTTTGAGACTTACCATAATAGCAAAGTGGAATTAACCAAGAGTTATTAAAGAATATCATTCGCATATATTTGTTATGAAAAGGCTGAACATTATGATAAAATATTTAAAAATAATCAGGGTATGCCAGGATTTCAAGTATATTTCATGTTTAATGGTTATGGGGTGACAATACGATCCCTACACAACTCTCTCCTTTTCAGATTAGATAAGAAAACAATTCGATAAGATGTTGTATAGGACAGCAGCATGTTTCACAACGACATATGAGAAAGTTTATTGTTTTTGTGGAGATAATTTCATAATAAACTTGATCGAGCCACACCAGGTCGCGCACAAGTAAACCAGTGGGCAGTCATTTTAAACAGGTTGATATTTTATAATATTAAATATTTACAAAAGATATTTAACCGCAAGGGTCCTAGTGATATTTTTTGACCTCGTATGTGACACGAGATGAAGTTGCTGGTCTTTCGCGTCTCGCCGGGGTTGACCAGGATGAGGTTGTTGTTGTTATCAGGATCGGCATGGGCAGCTAAAGGCGAGCAATATTACGTGAGTTGATATTATCCTGCAAGTTTCAGGTGCGTCAAACGATAACATCGTGGCATTTACTGATGATGGAAAAATCAAGGACTGAGTCGTATCAATCGGAGCGACCATAAGAGTGATCTTTAAACGTATTGCTAAAACCGACAATATAATGACCGGTGAACTCAGCATGAACGAAAATAGAATTGCTAATTTGAGATAACCAGAATCGGACTATGACGCTGCTACGAATAAATACACGGACAACAGCGATATCGTGATAAGGACCTCGTTAATAAGAGTCAGTGCTGGATTAGCCAGGTTCTGATCTGAGTATGATAATCATATAGCCGCGTTTGGGGATTTTCGCCGAAACATAAATAGACTCGCCGCTAATTTCTTTGGAAATCCAAGAGTCGTCAACATAAAGCTCCTGACATCGCCGACAAAATTAAAAAGATTGAAGCAGGTGTAATTAATTCATCATTATTCAGCAACACGCAATGCACTGTGGGGTTTTGATCAGCAACATGGTCACAACAAAATAACACCATTAAACATACCGCTGCGGTCACCGGGATGTACAGGCTCTCTGTGTTTAGCGCAGCAAAATTTAGGATATTTACAACATATTCAAGGCGTCTTTCCACCGACAGATTTTCTTGAACCTCGTCAGTTTGTTGCTGTAGAGTTTGACGCCATTTTCAGCACAAGATAGACCACACATGGCGGTCAGTATAAATGGTGGAGGACGAACCCTAGAAATCTCCGGAAATAACCACCGACCCACGAGAAGCTAATGGCTAGCTTTTTCACATACCCACATTGGCCGAACACGAGACTAGAACCACCGAAGACAGGTGAGATGGAAATGATCCGTAACGGTGAATTTTTAGACCACTCGGCCACTCCGAACCGCGCCAGTCGTATAAAATCAAAATACTGAGGAAATATTCATACTGGATCCGGAAGATTAAAAGTTAAGCTCAGTGACATACTGGTGGCATCTGAAATTCGTCACGTGAACATTTGTTTACTTAGTCGCACGACAATAAATTCCACACAATCTTACAGATATAATCAAGCATGTGCGCGGCAGGCATCGCTGGAAAAAACCTACGAAAATATAACCAAAAATAAAACAAATACCGCAGACTTATCATCGTCATCGACAATGTTGTATATGTGGTGTCCTCACTGGTCTCTGGAATAACGACGTTAATCGGCACATTATCAGCGAAGTGCGTGAATGGAATAACTGTCACTGTTGCTGTTAATATTATCTACATGTTAAAAAAATGCATCAACACGCATAAATAGTGCACTAGGCGACGCATCCATGTATAAATATACCATCAATAACGTCAACGGGGTTAAACGACGGTGCAATATCAGACAGTAAATTGACTGCCATTGGAGATATTTATTAGCAGTTTCACGCGACAATGTCGCCAACGCCACATTTAGAAACCAAAATGTTATAATGATGACGTAGAAATAACTACACGTGAGATGTTGGTAACTCTGAAACAAATTATCTCTAATATAACGCCGCCGACGACCACAATGACATCAGCGACGTCAAAGCAGTTGAAATTCGATATTAGTTTCCCAACTCCGATTAAAGAAGCCTAATGATAGGCAATTTGAGATCGTACTGGCACTATTACGACTTTATTATAGTTGGCCAAATACCAGAGAAAAATCATTTGGCAAATTATCCGTCAACAACTCACCTGTATTATCGTATAAAACCAAGTTGGAAGGTCGCCAGCTAGTCCCAGTCTGGAAAGACGTTGGTTTTTCAACAGTATCAAATGAAATCGATCAAATCAATGATGAACTTCAGCGGAGAATCAAATCAATCATGGGAAAATAATCAAACATTTTGCGCTGGATTAATTTGATATATCTATATTTTGCCGCTAGTGTATATCTACCCTCTTCTCGTCGCTGCTGTATCATTTCAAAGTCGTCGTGGATTTTTTCAACATCAAGTCTAACGGCGAGTCCATCTTGTTGTAACTGCTCAATCTTTGAGATAATCGAGTTAATATATGCTTGGTTCATTATACAGTAAATGTATTTCTTTAATAAAAAGATACCCCACCACCTCGTGCTAAACCAAAGATTTTATCCAGACAAGTTTGATATCGCGCTGTTGGCTCGTATAAAATAATTATAATGAATCCATGTTGAGTTATCTGAGTACGTGCAATGTCGCCGAGACAACACGTCTGATGGATATTTCGAAGTGTATGTGCATCAATACCGTCGAAGATAACCAAAAACTTACAGTTATCTCTAATCACTTTGGTGATCTGAGTGTACCGCTGTGTAAAGTAAAATATATCTTTGCTTTATGTCTGCCTCGTGACAGTATTATGGCTGGGCTTGTTTGTTTGTCAAGCATGACATCATCGTAAACCACAAGATTATTGACGTCGCCATCAAGATCTTCGACGGTCGGTGCATCATTGATGTCAGTGATAAATTTGAGAACGTCTCCGTCGCCGTCGTTGTTGTTTTCTAAACCTTTTGCTGTTTCATTGAATTCCTTAATAACATTATAGCACGGATGGCGATATTAAATAAATGTGTCCCATTTGAGCCATCTCATTATCAGGTTGAGCAACAAATGAGGTTTACCAGACCCAGAAGACCAATGACAATGGCACGAATAGAATTTGGTAACGCTGGATCATGCTTGACCTGTGCTTGTTCGCGTATCGCTGAAAGGTCAATCACGTTCATATTGTATAAATATAGTATTATTTATAATCATGAGTTTATACTGTGTTCGATGTAAGACGTGCATGGATACAACTACGCTGAGAGCATTAACGACGAAAAATAACAGGCGAGCACTTGCAGGTAAGTGTGCAAAGTGCGGCAGAAGAAAACATAAGTTTGTGAGTGCCAACGAACGACCAATGGTGGCCAAGGTTGCTGACGGTGACATTGCTGCTGCACTCATATAATTACCTGGAACCCGATAGGAAATGTAACCAGGGGGAAAACATTTTCCAGGATATAATTATTGTGGTCCTGGAACCCGACTTTATTTAGACTTGAGGGAAAAAAAATCATCCAAAACCAGACGAATGTTCAGTAAATGCAATTGATCAGGCGTGCTATAAACATGATATCGCATATGAAAATAAAGATCTGCAGCAACGACATATCGAGGACTTATAGTTGATTCACACGCTGAAGTCGATACAAAAATCATACGAGAATCACTTGCTAACTGGTTGATAAGATCGGCAATGAGCGGTAAACTAGTGGTGGGAGCAGGCAATTATCGGGCATTTATAATAATGGGGTCGATTTATTATAGTCCAAGAGGATACTGGAAGTGTACAACAGTAATTAGCAAACTAGCCGGTGCAACAGATGTATCCCGTCGTGTTGCCGCAGACTGGTTGGCCCGAAAAGCAATACGACAAATTTATCTCCAACGTCCTAAAACGATTCAGCATGGATAGTTTCATGACTGCACTCTCAACGAAGTTCATCAGGCAGATATCTGGTTTTACCACATGACGTCACTGGCACATCCCGTAAACAGCGTACAAACAAATATGCGCTGACGGTCGTCGACGATGGAAGCAGATATAAAGAAGCGGAACTGCTATCAACTAAAACAGCAACTGACGTCGCAGTCGCGTTTGAACTAATTTATTCGCGTGGCTTGCTGTGAAGGCCAAAGTTGTTACAGGTTGATTCTGGCAAAGAATTTCTCGGTGCTGTAACATTGCTGATGCAACAAGATAACGTTGAAATCAGACATGGACATATTGAGTTACATCATGATTAGGATAATCATATTGCCTTTCATCACAAGACATTTTAGGGTGTCAAGTTAGTCCTAATTGAAAATTTTGCTGATTTTATGCCCAATAATATCTCTGCTATAGTGGTCATATTGAAATCCTTGTTATCACTACATTTCCTGAACAGATGGTCATTGCAGTGGGATTTCCACCAGAATTTTGAGGATGTCCCTTTAGTCCTAAAGTGGAAAAAAGAGTGGTCATCTTTCATTACAACTATATCTTCAGAATGCATTGTCACATAAACATCAGGTTGTCATAAACAAAATACTGATTATGATGTCTAGTTCATCCCAAATTAAAAGGTGCTGATCTATTGTCCAGTATGCCTACCATAGTTGATCTAATTTTATTCTTCTTGCACATGAGATGACTAAAACTGTTGTCCAAAATTGAAGAGTAGCTATCTGCAAAGAGGTCAATTGCGATTGGTGCATAATTAGAGTCTTCAAAAGCAGTATCTTTCTTTAATATAAGTGAATCTCAATTTTAAAAGGTTGTATGTTGTTGACATTGTTCAGCTAGTAAGAAGTACATGGAACAAGAATGTTTTTCAAGATGTCAACTGTGGCCTTCTTAGGGCAAGATATTAAAAGTGCCTTTTGAAAATGTAGTGAATCAATATAATGGTTTGTTTGGAAAGTCTTTCTTCCGTACTTATGAATGTTATGCATATTTAATTGATATTGTGTGCTTGACTTTAGTCCATGATTGTGGATATATTTCTATGTGTACCTGACTTTTGTCATGTTTGAAAGTTATAAATAAGTTGTTTACTGATATCTGAGTTCATAGTCTGGCCTTAGTTACAAACTTAGAATGTTCTGACAGTGAAAACAATATCCTGGGTATTTTATTATGTCTTAGATCAAATGAAATTAGTAAAGAAGAATGAAGTAAACACAATTATTCATTCTTCTTTGATATTCAGTCTGTGGAATCATTTGCTAATGTGATTGGATACAGTTTGAGAGGAATCATTTATTTAAATTATTCATTGAAAGTACAAAGTTCTCATTGACGTTTTGGGTGAAAACACAACTCTAAAATTATTGTGAATTTATTCAAAGACATTCTGGATTATATCACTGTTATGTATATTAAATTTGTATTGCTTATTGGCTTTCTTAATAATTATATGTTATGTAGATCTATATTTTTTACCTGACCATGTCCAAAAGCAATGTTCATGGTTTACATGACCAGTGTAATTAATTTTGTAAACAACAGTATACATAGCTAAATATTACTCTATGATTGTTGATTATATATTCAGATTATTATTAATGGCAAAGATATTTACCTAAATTTGAGTTAAAGATACAGTCTTATTTCAGACATTAGAAACTTCTAGAATTTATGTTTCCATGAAGCTGACAGAGTATTTTCAGAAAATGGTAGTTGCATATATGCCAGCCATTATGCCTTTCATGTAATCATTACACTTTTTCACCTAATTATGTTTTATGCTTGCCTGTATATTGATTATGCTTTTCCAATAGAACTAAAAAAAATAAATAAAGCAATAAATATGTGCTTCACTTTTATTGTCATCTCTTTAATTGCGGTTAGTATATAAATATGAGAATAGTCTAAAATGAAAAACCGTTGAGTAAGAATATTGTAAGAGTCAATTTATCCATCCTAGACTGACATGTACTTTCCAATTTTCTATGTATGCTACAAATCATAAATTAAAAACATATTCTTCTGAAAGTAAGCTAGAAGAAACAGAATAGACTTTGATCAGTAAAGCACCAGTTCCATTATTTGAAAAGAGTGTTATAGATAGCAGTGATATATAACCCATCATATATTTGATAGTGTACTCATTTATTGTGTTGAATATGTGAATATGTCATGCCACAGAGTGAAGAATTGTCATTAGACATGGTCCACTTGTGCACATTGCATTCCCATGCACAGAACAGTCATGTTTTTCAAGGATGCCATGTTAATAGATGTGTCAAATTTGTGGCCAGAGAAAAATTGCTTTTTGCTAGTGCTTCACTTCATTGTGGTCTTCCTTCAACAGATATGACTTTTCCATTATACTTTTGTCTTCTCTCTATTCATTTTCCATGCTAATAAGGCCAATTCCCTTTCAGAAAGTACTCTTAAAGGGATCTCTTAAGTCATCATATTGTACCCAACCCCTTAGGGTTTTGAGTTACAAGTGGCCATGGATAAGTCTTTTGTGTTAAGGAAGAAGCTATACCATAATATAGCAGGACATACATATTTTTTAATTTATTGCCTAAACACCAGTTGTGTTTTTTTTATTTTGTGTACTGATAATGGCTATGAGACTTGCATATATTCATTATTGTGTGTGCTTGCAATTGCTTCTTAATAAAGGATTAACAATTAAAGATCTTTACTATATACCGAAAAGACATGTAAGTTTTCGTTGTTTACAAACTGAGGTCTATATAGCGCACAATATAAACAACAGAACAAGTGAGTTTTATGTGATGTATTTTAACATGCTGTCATTATTCATTGTTTTGTTTTTTAATCGATTAAATTTTATTTCAATAAATAGATGTTGAGACAGTCTATAGAGATGTGTGACCACAAAGGGCTCTTGGAGAGAGGTCAGGCCTTTTATGAATGAAGGACTCAGTACTTGAGGAGTGCATTGCTTCCTCCTTCTCAGAAAGGAAAAACTGAGCACATCTCAAAATCAGGTAGCACGTTCCTCCCCCTTGCAGTGGAGAAGGACCAAATGCCACACATCATGGGTAGCATGTCACATCCTCCTATGAGGGAGGATCTGTACATCATGCAGCACTTCTGGTATGGTGTGTTGCACCCTCACAAATGGAAGGAGTAGCACCGCACCCATGTGATGAATGGGACAAACAAGATCATGACATACCTATGATGTCTGATCAGATGCTGATCAGTGACCAGACAATTCAAGGAGAAAAGTCAATGTCTTGTGACTAATCACTTATCGGGTCATCCTGTTGACCAGTTAGATTGTACCAGTTATTGGTTACTTGCCACTGATTAACTTGAATTGGTCATCAATTATTAGCCATCTGATCAAGTTCCCCTATCTTTTCTATCTACCATCACATCCGATGTAGGAATGGAGTCTACCTACAGAGTTCAAACTAAGGAAGTGGATGGAAGGGTTAAGGTGTCGCCCCTTCCTTCTTATCCCTATGAATCCTTATGGGATGTGGGGCCCTCCATTTCAAGAGAATTGGTCCTTTTTCCCTCCATGGAATACAGCACCCTGGACCCAGAGTAGAGCTGATCCTGTGGCTCATGTGCCACGATCACCTCCTCAACAGGTGCCATTAGTCAAGGAGGCTCTAGACATAGCATAATCTGCACCATCCAGGAAAGATGAGCAGTCTTGTCTTACCATTGAAACTTCACGTGCAGCCAGAGTCTTACTCAAAATGATGGGATATGGGCAGTGTTAATCTGCCCCCTCCCCCAAAGTAACACAGGACTACCTAGCCACTCTTGTGTTTGGAATGTGCTAAACAATGATGATGCCCTGTCTCTTCTTGTCAGCTGCAGTAAAATCAGTCTAGAAGCAGCTCCACTCATGCCTAATAGAAGTACCACCAAGTTTTCTCAGTTGAAAAAAGTGGATGTGATCTTGTCCTTGGATAAGATGGCAAATGATAGTATGGTATGGAGGGTTTAATGTCATTATCAGCACACTATTAGCTATATTTTCTGGGCAGCACACTTTGTGGAGGAAGAACCTGAGAAGGCTCCAGGAAGATCACCAATCCACATGAAGTTACTGCAGAGAATTCTCACGTGCCCACGTTGGTTGAACCAAGACTTGAACATATACACAGACAGAGGTGGTAAGTATGAGTGTTCTCCAAAGGCTTTAGAGCAATGTGCCATCAAGGGCACTACAAATAAAGATATCATTGTCGGCTTGCTGTTATATATCCCTCTTGGGAAACTTGACTGTCGTCAGACTGGCTTCCCGCAGGGTATCTCCTTTTGCGTCTTCTCCAGTTTCTTTTTCTTGCAAGGTGGAAACTACACAGATTGTTTTTGAGATTTGATTTGTGTCACCACTTGCATTAATGAATGAATGGAGCCCCATACATGTACCCAACTCTCACTCCTATTTGTTTCCCAATGTGTCCAATTCCAGAAGGTTGAATTCTCTACGGTCATTGGACTCTGTCAACAAATTGTCCCACCACATCAGCAATCTAGAAAATGTATGAAGGCCAAATTTCTGGCTTTGCAATGAGCATCAGCAGAGTAAGGGGTCAGTGTGTTAAGTTCTTGTGCAAGAATATGTCTGTCATAGCATATCTCCAGTATCAAGGAGGCACACTTGCTGTTTCATTTTACATGGAGGTCTGGAACCGTCTCCACCTGGCAACCTCAGAGAACATCAACTTCTCAGTTTGCCACCTTCCGGACAAGAAGAATGTACTTGCAATGGGTTATATATTGCTGTTATTAAAATGTAGTTTTTGGAGGTGAGTCAGACTTATTTTAATTATGCAATACTTACATATTACTATTACAGATTTATGAAAAACAGGTTTGTTCTGGTCATGGGCATGTAAGGTGCACAAGTGGACTATGTGTAATGGACATTTTCTCCACTCTGTGGGAGATATATTCACATCAAATAGATGTGCTTTTCTTGGTATGAGAAAGAGTAAGCTACACAGTAGTGATGGCTAAGTATTACATAATTAATATTAGTTCTAACCCCTCACCTACTTCCACAAAAATAGCTATATTTGTGTATAGTCCCCCAAGTAGAAGTCCTTAATACATTTACTACTCAAGCTTAAAAATAGCATGCATAAATAGTTACTTTAGCATGATGCATTTGTAAAAATATAGCTGTAACACTATTAATTTATGTTATACACCGAGCAATCTATTATCTTTATATAAGTCATTTTGCTAGATTGTTGCACTCTCCATGTAAAATTTTGTTCCTAGATGTTTCTTTCTTTGAATCAAACGTGAAAAACAAATTTATGGTTGTTGCTGTTTCCATCCAGATTTAATTTTCATATGTTGTCTTGTTGGCTGCCACACATATCTTGATTAAGACCTGTTTGGCTGTTGTCTACAACTATTAAATACTTTTAAGATTTGGTAGGTATCATGTACGGAATTTTGAGCCAATACAACATTTAAAAGGATGACGTAAAGAGTCTGTAAATGAGGACGATTGCCCCACCATGGTTTTTTAATCAGCATTAATATTTATGTTTACAGGATACATTGTAAATATTCCATAAATCAATTAGTTTGCAGTACTCTATGTCTAGTATGTTGCAGGTATGTTATTTGTATCATTTGCTATAAGTTTGTTTTCTTTTGTTTTCTTCTCAGTTGCTGTGTCCTGGATCATTCTGGATGGTTCAACAGGTGGAACGATTTTGTTCAACGAAGGATATCCTCAAACACTGAAGTGCATCAGCAGTCCTTCAACGCCATGCCAATAATCATATGGTGGTCGCTAGGCAACAAACCAGTGACATATACTATTACCAACAGTGACATCATAGACACAAATGGACTGCATATTTTGACCAGTGAGATTACACTTGCACTAACGAGGAACAATTCAAATCATAAAGTATACTGTGAGGGGTCGATTAGTGGTCAGGGAAACTTAGCAATGTCCACTCAGGTCAGTGTGGATGTCAGGTGTAAGTTGTATACTTTCTTCAATTATTTACAAATATTTTAAAGGAACACCTATAGATTTGTTACGATTTTGCTATAAAAGGGTCACGTATTTTAGTGCATATACTCACAGAAAGGGTTTATTCTGAAGTAACTTGCAATTTTGTCATTTTCTTTCTGCAGTATTATCATACCACATAGGATTGCTGTAACAGAAATTTTTGTGTTTTGACCACGTTTACATGTCTGGAACTGTTACTCTGACATCAAAAGTCCTTGTTTTAAAAAGAAATGAAAATAAAAAGTTCATAATTAACATATTTATTTTAGAGTTGCGAACTCATGTCAGGACTTTTTATTTTAAAAAATGTGGAAAATACAGTAGATTTGCTTTCCTGTTAATAATTGCTTCATTGTTATATATATATATGTATATATATATATATATATATATATATATATATATATATATATATATATATATATATATATATATATATATATATATATATATATATATATCTATATATATTAATATATATATATATATATATATATATATATATATATATATATATATATATATATATATATATATATATATATATATATATATATATATATATATATATATATATATATATATATATGTCTTGTAAATAGATTTTAATGTTGGGGACAGTATAAAATGTACTACCACTAAGTGGCAGCAATAATAATTGGATTAACACTCTGATAATGCTCTAGCATTCATAGCATGTAATTATATGTTTGAATTAAATGACTAATGGGGGAGGAAGAAGGAATGAGACAGGAAAATGCAATTATACAAATGCAAACATAAAACTAGTCAATTCAGTGAGAGAAAAAGCCACATACAGGAAAACCACTAGACTATTTAAATCAAAGAATAAGAGATCAAGTTTGGTTGCACAGTACTTATAAAAAAAATGGCTGAAGGTTTTTCCCCTATATTCATCTAGTAGTCCAGCTGCAACTATATATTAACGTAAGAAACATAAGCTTGATGATTTTTTTACCTGCCTTCTGACAACCAGACAACTTGCATGTGCATTCAAACATTTGTGGATGGTCACCATTATGAAGTGGTTACCTGGTCTCAACAACAATCTAATTTATTCCTGGCAAATGGCCGATATAAATATAATGGTAACCTGGTTTCAATGGTCAGTGGTCTGGTGTTTCCTCATCAAATAATGGTTTCTCACTGCTTGAAGTGGTCACTGGAACATATCTAAATTTACCACTCAGTGTTTGCAAACTAAACATTTGCTTCAGGCATTGTTTAGATAAACGATCTTGCTTGTACTTAATATGCTTAAATCCCATTCTCAGTACAACTCAAATGATATCAGTATGTCAAGCTTTTATCGGTAGGGTCGAGGGTAGAAGCAATTAATTTGCTGGATGATGAAACAAATAATTCTGTGCACAAATGAAACTAAAATCAATGATTATTTTAAGAGTCAGTGATGATTTAGTTTGTTAGCTTAAACTGAGCAGGACACAGTAAAAATATATGGATTTTTTTTAATAGAACAAAATAAATATGTATTAAATATCAATAATAATGACCAGTTGCTGTAAAATTGTTTTTACATAGGTTAGTATTTTATGGATGGAAAGCACAATAGACCATATGATGAGAATTCACCCTCCCTCAGGATGACTTTTGAGAGAGAGATCTGGTCCAATTACCCAATTGGCCGATCCTCAATGTTACTTATATTGAATTTGTATTTCTTGGCTTTTCTCCATGAATATGTTATGTATATCTATATGCTGTAATTGACCATGATTAGTAATCAAGACATTATTGAATTCAACTTGGGACCAGGAATCAGCATATAGATGCCAGTTTAAGAAATGGGATCAGATTGCCCCACTGTCCTGTAATCTTACTTAGTTTCAATGGTATGTGGGACCTTCCAGCACAGGGAAGTAATTGGCCTTTCCCCTGCATGCTGCCATAGCCTTCAAGGCCATAGATCCATGGTAGAGAGGTTGATGTTGAAGTCTGTTGACATTTCCCTCGTATAACATGGTGTGAAGGAAAAAGAACTAAGATGGCAGACCTTCCCTCAGCATTTCAGGAGGTTTGAAAGTCTTCCTCTCCCTCTTGCCATGCCTGCTTCTTTGTTACTTTGGATAGTTCCTTGAAGTTATGAGATTATTGCAGGTCGACATCCACTTACCCTAAAGATTCCTCTGCAACAGAGCGACATTTTGTCACATAGTCCTCTCCCAGGAGCAGAGCAGGGTGGTACCTCTTTCCTTGGAGTTCAGCTCGCTCCCAACCATTGGTCAAGATGGCAGCAATGGACATATGAGGCTTCTTTTAATGACATGTTTAATGAGATGTACATATTGTTGTCTGTTTAATCTGTGTCACAAGCCTTTAGGCACCAAGTACACTAAAAATGATCTCCATGTTGAAGAAGCACTCTTGGGACACCTCTCAATCTGCTCTCCTACTACTCCCTCACTCTGCAATATTTAAGGAACTTTGCCAAAAGGTTTATTAAGAGCCCTGATATCAGCATGGATCAAGTGGGTATTTCCATGACAGCCTCAGCATGCCTCTAGTTAAAACACTGGAGACCTTATAACTTGTGGCTAGGTCATTAGAAACCATAGCTTTGCTTGCCATCCTCTTTTCAGCAACTATATTTTGATGGATAAATCTGTTGACAGCTGCTCTCAATATTAGTTGGAAGCAATGGTCAAGATAACTCTGCTTGCCCTGTCCATGTCTGATTGACCTTTGTCCATAATTGATGTTAGGAGTTTATGCCTACTTGACTGATGTATTTTTTGTCAGAAACAACACAGTATGCAGTTAGATTTTGTCTATGATTGTATATTATTTATTACGATTATTATTATTATTATTATTATTATTATTATTATTATTATTATTATTATTATTATTATTATTATTATTTGTAGGTAAATATGTTTACCTTGATTTGAGGTTATGACATTGGGTTTCAAGCAGCAGAGAGGGCGAACAACCTCTAATTGTTTCACTCGTTATTAGCAAAAATAAGCCTTCCTGGAAATCGTAAAAAAGGGATTGCAAACTGAGTGCCAAGTATGAAGCTTCACCCTCTCTGCTGCTATTAATTAATTTTTTTTATATCAAATAATGGTTCATCTGGAATCTTATACTGCTCGGTTAGCTCGAGAGCGATGGGAAGTAATTAAGAAATGTCTCTCTGTGAGAGATTCTTTCAGAGAAAACCTACAAGCGAGACAGCAAGCACAAGTTGAATATGCAGAAGGTGCAGAACAGTTATTTAAACCTTTCACAAAAGTTACTGAAAGAGTTGCAACAGCTACTGAAGGTCTTCTTCCACTTTCCAAACAAACCGCTGAGCAAACTGAAAAAATAGAGAGAACTAAGAAAACAAAAAAGGTTTTACGAGAACTCCCAACTGAAATAGCTGCAGCTCAGCCTCCACCTGTCGATGAAGAAATACTTGAAGGTATTGGCAAAATTCGTACTGAAGTCGCCGACGTGAGAAAATAACTTTAGCCTAAACCTAAACCAATAAAAGAAAATATTGAACTGATTGCAAAATGTAATGAAGGCGTTATTAAGCAGCATAAAGAAATTGAAGAAAATTATTTACCTGCTATGACACTGAAAAGTATAGCTCAAAAAGACAAAATTTTAAAACCAAAGTATGCTAACGTAAATGATGACACTTTCATCAGATAGATATATCGTGTGTATTTCAAGAAAAAAACAAGGCAGAAATGATGATTCAAAATTTACGAGTTTTGCAAAGGAAATGCAAAGGCTTTATAATGAAGAAGTAAAACAATACAAATTGCAACAACCACCGCCTCCCTATTTGCCACCTGTGCAAGAGCCTTCTTATCAACTTCATCCACCTCTGCAACAAATAGAACAACAAAACTCACAGTCCGAACCTCAACCTAAGTCTTCCATATTACCGTTGCAACCTGCAGTAATGTTTACCAATGAAGCTCTTAATACTTTTGCTGACCGGGACAAATTAATCAACACGATTCTAGAGCAAATTATTTAAAACCTGAATTTGCTAAAAAAAAGTAGAATCTAAAAATTATATTTTGCCTCCCTAAATTCGTGTGTTAATATAAAAGATCCAGGGTATATGAAATTTAGACAAGATGTAATCAAAGCAAGGAAACACCAAACTACTCGACCACAATCACCAGAAGAAGAGTTTCACGATGCGCCTGGTGCTACTGGTAATGGTTTGTGAAGTGGTTTTGCTTGTCCTAGCAATATTCTTTCCGACATATCACGATTAGAAGTTCTCGTGGGTGGAGCGCGGGCTGGAAATAACTCACCAGAAATAATTAATGAAGCAGCTGATATTTGTCATCAATTATTTCAAGGTGGTATCATGAATATTGGCGTTTACCGAGAACTCATTGATGAACTCGTTGATGACTATCACAGTGATTAGATGTATAGATAACAAATAATATGATCATGCACCAAGGACATCGTGGACCTGTAACGGTCAAAGCAGTGAATTCACGATTGCCTATTCATTAAGCAACTTACGGTGATGGTCTTGGTAACGTTATTCAAGGGTCATTTGCAAGAATGGCCTCAAAAATAGCTCCGATTGCAAAACAAATATCAATGAAAGCTATTAGTGCTATTGGTGATAAAGCTTCTGGTGCTATTGGTAAAGTTGCTAGTAAGGCCTTTACTGCGATCTAAGATAGACTTGCACGATTAATACGCAGACCACAAGTGGTCCGACCACCACCAGTAAAGTTACCCAGTACGGAAATCATGCCTGCTGATGTTAGTAAAGTAATAAATGAAGCCGCAAATAAGAAAATATGAATGGATCAAGGATCCGATGAAGTACAAAAAATATTACTGCAAATGTAATAGCAGGAAGTGGACTTCGTATTCCCATGATAAAGTCAACGCGGCGTTGATTTGAACCGAATGTATATAATAAAAAGTTTAGACGCATATCCGACCCAGCACTTTACATTAATGTGCCGGTCCTCAAAGATGAATCAAAACGTGATTATCAATTTTATTCCTATGTCGCAAGACAACCAAATAAACGCGGCCGCATCGAACTTCAAGTTCAGGATACAGGTGGATATTTCTTGCCCGCTGAAGCGTTTATTGAAGTAGAAGGTGAACTTGTAACGAATGTTGCGGCTAATACGGCATATGATGCCAATTTGCGAGTTGGTTTTGTCAACAATGGGGTCATGGCATTATTTGATAGCGATAAATATATGATTGATGGAAACAATATTGAATCAGTTCAGAAGGATGTCGATGTAGCTACAACAATAATTGGTCTAGCGAGATATTCTGATTATTATACAAGATCAGCCGGTCCATCAATGATGTTTGCTAAGGATGTTATCGACCAGGCTGATCATATTCAATATATTAAGTTACACACGCCACGAGGTACTGCAGCTGATCCACAACCAGCTGACCCTGGATACGAAGATAGACCAGCTGGTGCATTTGATATTATAAAAGTTATTAATGGTAATTACAACTTAGGATATGCAACACGTGCAGGAATGTTGTCAGGAGATAATAAATGTTTTTCATGTGCAATTCCGCTGTCTCACATCTTTAGATTTTGCAGAGATGTTAGAAAAGTCATCTTTGGAGCTAAACACACAGTTCTACTCGTAAGAAAAGGTGATGATAATGATGCAATCTGGCGAGGTGCTGGTGTTGCTGATAGTAAAGTAAACATAACAAAACTCTCATTGTGGATGCCTGTAATAGTTCTATCACTCGCAAAAGAACAGGAATTATTGTCATTTATGGATCAGGGCGGTAAATCATTGGTATCATGGTTAACAGTAACCACAGATTCTACTCAAAGTACTATTCGAGATATATTTACTTGGCATACAGCATCACAACAAGGTGTTTCTGCGCCACAACATACTTTTATTGTGCTGCAGCGTTCTAATCAGACAAATAGTCAAGAACGTTCTCATATGATATTTGATAAATTTGGGGTTACCGAGGTTTCGTTGAGAATAAACGGATAACAAGAACCATCCGAAGCTATATTATTAAGTTATACACACAATCGTGTAGCAAGTGCATATTACCGTTTGATGACATTTATGGGACGTGATCAAAACATAGATACTGGTTTGCAAATATCACAGTTAGATTTTACAAGATTATATCCAATATATTACTTTTCGCTGGAGCATCTTGATTTATCAAAACAATCTGTCGTTGACATAGATTTCAGAGCTCGCGTTGATGCCCCGCCAGGTGGTGGTGCCGCCTACAGAGCAATCGTGGTCATACTCAGCGACAAATCAATGTTACTTGAAGGTGGTAGTGGATGAATGAGAGTTGTTAAAGCACCAGTGGAAAATCTTTAATCCACGTTATTTAGAAACACGAGTATTTTATAAAAATGTCTTACCATCACGTCGGTGTCAGTTTGACTCCTGGTCAGATCAAGAAGCTACAATCCGCGTCAGCAAAATAATGTGGGATCACAATAACGCTAAAGCACAATCAAATCAGAGGCGGTGAAGATAAACTGTCATTGGCAGCGCGCCAACATAACCACCACAATGACGCTAAACAATCCAAGACTGGAATACGATTTAAACTTTCTGCTGGTGCTATTAACAACATGGTTAAAACGGGAGGAATATTCCCACTTCTCGCAGCAATACCAGCATTGATAGCTGCTGCTGTCCAAGCTGTTGCAAAAGCTGATGTGTCAGGTGCTGTTGGAACCGCTGCTGAAATGGCATTAAAAAAAGCAACGGGAAAGGCCTAAGAGTACCAGGGAGTCGTTTCACATACGGGAGAGTCCCAAGATTACCAGGAAGTCGTTTCACGTAAGGGCACTTAAGACTTCCAGAGATAGTTTAATAACACTGATGACAAATTTTGATTTACTGGATACCATCACCTGATGATGATAGCGCCGCAAAAGATCTCGGTAGAAGAATAATTGGCAAGTTTACTCAAGGTGGAGCATATGATCACCAACGGCATTATGCACGATTAATTCTAGATGATGCTGAATATGATTTTGTAATCACTGATGCAACAGTGAGAAATATGTTTGTAAGTTGAGAAAATGCTTATTTTTCTGATGGAACACGGTTGGGTACTATTGTTGGTTATATGAATGGCGAATTGCCTCAGGATACTCATTTAAGATCTTCATTGCTTGCTTATGTGTCTATAAATTTATTATCGATGATAAATATATTCCCTGACCCTGCAGTCAGAGTTGCAACGAATTCGTTTGATATCGATACAAAATGTACATCATTGGTAACTCGTTTTACAAACAATGATGCATCATGGGGTTCGTGGAGAATAAAACAAGAAATGTTATGTAATTATACTGAATCCGCAGATGTTACGATTAAACATATTTATCGCAGCAATCAGGTATTAGAATTATCGGCTGTGGCATCCGTGTGTGATCCAGCATCCAGACAAAAGACTGTTTATCTAAACAGGCCTGGCGGTTCTGGTAAGAAGACTCGGATGATCAAATTATTTTGAGAAAATTGCAATGACATGATTGTGCTAACACCAACACACATACTCGCTAGAGAGCTGAAACAACGAGGAGTACAATCATGTACTTATCACAGCTTTTCAGATACAACGGAGATACACGAACTCTTGACCGAATGGGAGAGAAATATATTCAAATATTATTATTGGGGATGAAATATGCACAGTATCTAACGATATATTAAAAATGTTTCTCGATTGGTTGTTATTGAAAAATACAGCTGTGATAATGTGCAGTGATCATGGTCAACCATCGCCGTTTGTTGGGCCATCTCCACATGATAAGCTAAAGAATTTTTGTAGATTATTACTCGGAGATAACTGATGATATCAGATCTCTTGATGCAGAATTAAATGAGTTCCAGAAATTAATGAGACTACAACCGAATAAAATTCTATGAACGATTTTCTGCAAATGTGGAGACCAAATGGTTTAATAGTGGCAAGTAGAAAGATAGTTCATGATACACTTCGACAGCGGTTATTTATGTTACACAAAGAAAAATTTCCGTAATTACCAGTGCCACTGTGTTATCGACCAGCAGATACGCGACGGCAAAATATTGACGTTGATATACCAGGACCGAGAAACAAAATCTTGTATTAAATATATTGTTTTAGTTAATGTCAATATTGTTGAAGATGCGACACAAATAAACAAATCTCCGTGAACGCTAGGATATGCAATGACAATTCAATCATCTCAGGGATTAACAATCTCTGATACTCGAGTGAGGATTGTAGATGATCGTGTCGAATGGTCAAACTTAGTTTATATCGCAGTGTCTCGAGTCAGACGAATATCTCAGCTGTGGAGAATTGTTACAGACGCTACAGAAATTAATGATGATGTAACCGACGATAGCACAATAATAAAAAAATATCTAGTTATAAACAAAGTGATAAAAAAATAATCGAGAATTTGATATCGATGCCTAATTTATCATGACACTGAAGCATCAGCAGAATAATCACTGTGCGAGATGTAATTGTGTAATGTTGTGGAAGAATTCGGAGAAACATCCAAAACAATTTACCATAGATAAAAAAAGATAACCGTTGTGGTCATACACGTGAAAATGTGATGTTGACCTGTCTTGAGTGTAATCGACGTCGAGGTGCTAGTTAAGTGATCGCGGTGGTAATTGCGTGTCTTCGGGAATTACTTGTAATTGTTCACTTGTAAATCCACGTTGAGGAGCAGTTTAATCTACTCTGTAGATTGCGGGTCTACCCGTGGATCTTGTTATACTAGATATCTTGTGCGTCGTAATACTCCAAATAGGATCAGTCGCTCTTTTTTTCCCACCTTCAAGTTCGCCAGGTTCATATAAATATCTTACAGTCACATTACCTAATCACGTCGTTGTAATGGTATATGTTTTATTTTTTGGAATTACATTAATAGGCTTCATGTTGGTTGTTCGAGTAATTTCATTATTTAACGCAGTTATCACACTTGGTAATCTTGCAACCCATTCGTGAGATCTTTTGTCTTGAATGAATTCCTTCGCATATTGATATCCAAATAACCGCTCAGCAAGTGTTAAATTAAATCGTTCAACGATCGCCTAATCGCGGTGAATTGCGGTATGTCCTCGTCGAATTTTGACGTTGTGTTGTTTCATCAGCGATGATACTGCACCCTGAAATTCTTTGCCAGGATCAACCTGTGACAGCTGTGGCCATCGTAGACTACATCTTTGATAAATTCGTTTAAACGCAGAAGCTACTTCAGCAGCTGTCTTTGTTGATAACGGCTCTGCTTCCTTGTATCTACTTTCAACATCAACGACAGTTAACGTGTATTTGTATGTTTTACACGTCTAGTGTCATGTGGTAGAAATAAAATATCAGCCCGATAAACTTCATTCATGATGCTGACATCAAATTGCGCGTACTGTATTGTTTTAGGCGGTGGTTGATAAATTTGCCATATTGCCTGTCGGGCTATCCATTTTTCAGCAGTAGAACGTCCGACACCTGCTGCTTCAGCGAGTTTACTAATCTCCGCTCTTCCTTCCAATATCCTCTTGGGGAATAATAAAATGACTTCATTATTTAAATAATCGGACAATTAATTACCGTTTCCCAATACAAGCTTACCTTTCACCGCAGATCTCACCAACCAATTAGCTAATGATTCTTTGAAAGATTTATTTTTTATGGAATTTTGCGCGTGAATTAATTTAACATCTGCGATATGCCTATCTTTGCTGATCTTTACTTTTATTAGAATTTATTGGAAACTCACCTGATTTTAGTTGACCTTGGCTGTCAAGTCTGATATCAAGTAGAGTTCCAGGTCCCCAGTAATTGTATCATAGAAGATGTTTTTCTCCTGTGTATTTTGCCCACGGAGTTCCTGGTAGTATGGCTAACTGGAGGGCAATATCACCTCCTCTTTTTTTAATGCTGACTTGTCAGCGGGAACAAACTTAAAATATTTGTGCCGCATCGTTCACACTTGCCTGTAACTGCTGACCTGTTATTTTTTGTTGTGATGGTTGTCAGTGTACTTGTGGGAGTACGCATCCTGCATTTCACACAATGTAAATCCATATTATTTATTATATTTCTATAACATGGAGGTCATTGACATTTTGGCGGTAAGAAAACGAGAACCGGTCAAGCATCATGCTGCGCAACCAAATTCTATTTGAATGATTATCATACGTCCTTCTGGATCTGGTAAAATGCAATTGTTACTGAATTTAATAATGAAGTGGATGACTTGGAACAAGTTGTATTTGGTAGCTCCATCTGTAGATGATCCACGTTGCTATGATGAACTTAAATACTTTAATGATGAAAAAGCAAAATTATTAAATGAAACCGGTGATAATGTTGTTGAATTCATTTTGATTTCGATGAAGCGCCATCTGTAGATGTGATGTTGGATAAGCAATCAAATCCAGCTAGAATATTTTCCCGAGGCATGCATAAAAACACAGATGCGATTTATGTAACCCACGGTATACACAGATACCAAAAGTGATTAGAGATAAATGTAATATTCTTGCTGTGTTCAACAGAATTGACATGTATACATTGCAAATTATTCATTGGACTTAGTGCAACGGTGACATGGATTGTAATGTTTTTAAAAGTGTATTTAGTCAGTCTCAGTCAACCCGGCATGGATTTATAACGATAAACTTGCATGACCCACGGTCACGATATCAAATCGGTCTTGATACAAATTTTAATTGATAGCAGCAGAGAGGGTGAAGCCTCATACTTGGCACTCAGTTTACAATCCCATTTTTACGATTTCCAGGAAGGCTTATTTTTGCGAATAACGAGTGAGTCAATTAGAGGTTTGTCACCCTGTCTGTCATGGTGTACCTGATGTTTGCCATGTTCTATATTAAACATTTAGTAATAGACCTGATCTTTATAACTTAAAATGATCTGGAAATGACTTTCTACCCTCATTCCGGTCCTCATATTGTTTCAGTTTTTATATTAACGATGTTTATGTCAGAATTATTTATTCCTATCTTAACATCTGAGGTGGAATTAGTGTTTTAGCTGTGTTCAGATTTAATTTTAGAGGATTTTTTTATTTAAATTATTCATTGGAATTTTGTTTAAAGTGCTTAGTAATGCTTTGGACTGAATCACTATTTTTGGATTATTGTGAGCTCTTTTAGAAACGTTTTGGATTATATTTTTATGTTACATCAAGGCTGTCATTACATCAACACTATTTTAGGTTATTGGTTCATGAGCACATTTAATATTGGAAGTTATCTTGAACACTGGAATTCATTTGGAATATTCTCTACTTTTCGACTTCCGATAGAACTTGAAGTTTATTTCGGATTTTAATTTACAATACTGTCAGCTCTTTTTAAATTTTCATTTTGTATTCTAGAGAAATAACATATTTTGTTGAATTTTACTAAAAGTATTGGTGTTCCCTCATTTCTGTTACTTGTTTAAGACTCTGGAGTTGTAACCAGTGAGCTATATGCCATTCTACAGAGAAGGCTTTCTAAACTTTAATGGAAATTTAAAATCAGTTTCTCTTCATTGTCAACGAGGTGAGATCCTAGTCTCAGTCATTTCTGTTTAGGGGATCATCTAGATAAGCTGTTATGCCCATATAGGGTTTTTCATGTTTATTTGGCAGCTTCTAAGGGAGAAGAAAGTATAGAAAGCATCCTTTCCTCCTTCAACATTGCCAAGTGGATTACAGTAACCAACAAGAGAGCTTAAAGAAGCAAATGTTCAAAAGTTTTACTTGTATTTGATCTAAAAGATTGTAAATTGCATTTAAAGATGGTCAAACTTTGATGTACATTGGGCTCTTCTTGTCTAACATTAGAGCTTGTCAACACATAATTTGATCATGTGACAAATGTGTAATCTAAGGCACAAATAACATGAGTGGATGTTTATATTTTTAGAATAATTTATGTGATAAGAAAAGAGTATCTTCTGTTGCTGGTCATGGAATGAAATTGGTTATATTCATAGTAATGTATTCTGGAACTAAAGCAGTTTTGATATGCAGGTTTAGAGCAGTCGATAAAGAAGTCAATTTCTCTTGTAATTCAACGTGGAGGTCATCTCAAAGTATGACTGATTGAAAGGAAATAGGTCAGTGTCTTTGCTTGTTTTTTACCTTATCCTTGGGTAGGAGAATATAACAGAATATACAAGACACTAACAAGTCTAGATATTTAGTAGGCTAAAGTTGTATGAAAATACCTGTATTGGTTCAAAGGTTATGCTTCTGCATGGATACAGATCATTAATTTATGTATTCCCTGGTTGTGACCTTAAGTTTGAGACTGAAGTCATGGCTATGGTATCTCTAACTATAATATACAACTGGATTAAGTTTCATTAAAATATGTTCAGCAGTTTAAAAGCTATCCTCAAGATCATGCACAAAATAAAAAAAGTAAAAAGTTACATTTTCCCTTGTTATTGATGTGTGTGGCTATTGCAATTTAAACCTTGCTGAGTCATACCAGTTGCCCCATGTTCTCTCCCTGTCTATCATGGCCTATTAATCAGAATATCTTAATATATAAGGGTTACTCATACATTTGTTTTTCAATATAATAATTTCTGTTTTAAATTCAGTGGCATTAGCTAGTATTTAAGTTTTCAATTTTGATTATTGATAATATTATAATAAATCATATCATGAAACATTTTGTTGGCAGTATTTTCCATCAATGTAATTTAGAATATACAGATATGTAATTGACAGTCATCACTAAAACTTGATTGTGAGATTTTCAGAACCTTTGAATCAAATAAGAATATACAGACTTGACAAAGCCAAATCAACATATTTTGTCAAATTGGATCTTAAAGAAGATGAATAAGCTTGATATATTTGTCAAATATGGATGCCTTAATCAAAAGCATAAAATAGCAAGATTTGTATTACTTCAGTAATTTGTAGTTATATGTGCTTATGGGAATTTAGCTTGAATGAAATTTTATATTCTTTATATATAATGTCTCTGTTGCCTTGCACAAGTTTTCTCTTTCAAACCACACCCACAGCTGTATGAATGTGTGAGAATAATGTTTCTCTGAAACTTTATAAGAACATTTGCTTTAATCTGCAACATTTATCCTCCGAGACATAATGCTTGTACTATCAGTATTTTACCCAAACTTAAAGTGCAGTTCCTACAATTTATTTAATACCATAATACCGTAAAGCCTGTCTTGAGTCTACCACTTCTGCCAACAAAAGGTGGTCTGTCATGACAAGTGGTCTGTCTCATCAGGTTTGTGTAAAATGATAAGGCGGAACCAGGTGGTCGAGTAGTCAAAGTCATTCACCTTAAAGTTTACAGATCACTGAGATATCACCATGTAATGGTTGTTCTTCCAGGTTTTGTTTGGTTTCCCCCTCTTCCAAATATACTGTCAACAATGTATAGTCTATCAAGTGGTGAAAAATGGCATTAAGCTAACAACAAAAGAATAAGATAACCAGTTTTATCAGTTAAAACTCAACATGATTTAAGAATGACAAATACTTTGAATTATTTTGTGTGCGCGTTGCTTTTTTACTCACATTTGTTGTTAATATATTGCATTCATTTCATCTCAAATTAATTCTGCATATCAGTAATGATTTATATCTATCATAACTTAGTCACGTTTATATTTGAAGATACCACATTTTTTTTAAAGGAGGCATTTTTAAAAAGTTCATCTATCTTCATTCTGCCAGTATTTAACTCCAAATGTATTATTATCACCATAAATTAGTATTATTTATTGAAATTATTTCTCACAGAAATATTATTTACGTTTTGCAAGAAAGTATTTCCATGTTGATCCAGACAGGAGACTACAAACTGTTGTGATTGATGGAATGTCTCAATCGATCTTTATTTTTAGCTTAGTACTATTCTGTCAGTGCCTCTAATAATGATTCCCATATATCCATAATGAAACCCACAACTTTTTTATGATGGCACATGAATTATGAAATCATTACATGTAACAATGTATATATAAGTTATTTTTAATATTTGGAAGTCACTTTTCAGGTCTTTAGAATGTCCAAATATGCTTCAAGAGCTTCCAAATGACATATTTTGGCTGCTGTCTTGATGTGACAAAAAGCTATCATAATCTCTTGAATTCTGATTTTTCCTCAGCAAGGTGTGATTATTTCATCTTGATTCAAAATTTGATTTGAATAGGGTAGACAATCTCCCCCTTTAATAGATTCTAGTATTTTAGGCAGTTCAATAGATTCAGGATCGATTATGATGATTAGTGATTTGAGCATCACCACATATGGTTGAACCAAAGACCAGTTTCTTGGGCTAATTATTTTTATTTTCTTCAAATTATTTGGATTCTACTGGTTTTGGAGCAAAACATTTTTGGAATTCAGAAATTATGAATGATCTGGACCAGAAACTTTCCCATTTGCAACAAGAAAGGAATGAACATAAACAGTTATTATTTGAATATGAGCACTTATTTCCAGATGTTCTTACAAGAACAAACAAAATTTTCCATAACATTGAAATTGTAAATTCCACACCTGTGAAGCAAAAACCCTATATGATGAACCCTCTCAAATAGGAATGCTTGACAAAAGAAATTCAGTATTTGCTGAAAAATGATTTCATAGAGCCCAGTAAAAGTGACTGGAGTTCACCGTATATAAGAGCAGATAAAGCTTTCCATATATGCATCCGATTATAGGAAGGTGAATAGTCTGACAAAAACTGATTCATTTCCATTACCAAGAATTGATGACTGCATTGGTAAAGTCGGAAATGCTACATATGTCACCTCATTTGACCTTCTGAAAGGATTTTGTCAAAATTACACTGACAGAAAGAGCAAAGGAAATTACAGCATTTGTGATTCCAGATGAACTTTACCAATATAAAGTGATGCTGTTTGGGATGAAGAGTTTGCTAAGTACTTTTCAATGTTTAAATTAATATGATTACCTCTGGTCTGGATAACTGTGATGCTTACATTGATGATGTCATCATCAATGACACTTGGAAAGAACATTTAGCGACAACTTGAAAATTCTATGACAGACTCACTGATCCAAGTTTGACAATTAATTTATCCCAAAAGTGAGTTCTGCTATGTTAGTGTAACATTTCTAGGACATATCATGGGACATGACAAGTTAAAGCTATAGATGCTAAGGACAAGGTTGTCTCTGAATTCCCAATGTCTGTTAGTAAAATGCAACTAATGCAATTTTTAGGTATGGCTGGATACTATCGGAAATGTTGTTCCAATTTTTCCATAATTGCTGAACCCTAATACATTTATAGAACAAGAAAGACAAGTTTCTTTGCACTGAAAATGTCAGGAGGCTTTTGATAAGTTAAAAGCCATACTTAAAAGTGTGCCAGCTCTTACAGCTCCAAATTTCAGACAATTATTTAAACTGTATGTTGATGCAAGTGATGTTGTTGTAAGATCAGTATTGATTCAAGAAGACGAAAATGGCCGTGATCACCCAATATGCTATTTTTCTATGAAATTAAATAAGTACTAAAGAAATTATTCTACAATTGAGATGGAATGTTTGACTTTGATATTGGCATTACAACATTTTGAAGTTTACATTTGTTCAGCTCCTTCTTCGATTAATGTTTAGTGATCACAACCCCTTACTGTCATCAGCAGGATGAAACATAAAAATCAAAGACTACTAAGGTAAAGTTTGTTGTTACAGGAATATAATAATGACGTCAGGCACATCAAGGGAAAAGATAATTTAATAGCAGATGCACTTTCCCGATGTATAGAAATATTATTTCATGTACACTATGTATAATTCCTAACTTCTTATGTTTTTATTTAAACCTTGTGTATAATTGATTAATCTATGGTAAAAAGAAAGCTTTATTATACAAGTCTTTGATTTTCGTTATGGGTTATGTATATTTAATTTATTTTAAATTTGATATTACTTAATTGTTTTAACTTTTTTATTCCATTACATGCTATTGTAATGTAACTTTATTTACTGGATTTGATATTGTCCAGAAATTCAGTTCAGTTCTGTTTGACCTGACCTTTTTTGTAAACAACTAATAATAGAAAATTTGTATCTAATGCTGACCTAGTTCCTGACCTTGATTCAGAATCAGTAAGAGCTCAAGTAAACAACATTTTTATGTATATATTTTTTAAAATTCGTTATCAAAGTAAGATTCATTAAGTAAAATCAAGGCCATACTTGGAGTACATGACAAACAACATGTATCAATTAGGTTTTTCCAGTGGACTGACCCACATCTGGGCATCTGTTTTGCATTATAGCTAGATTTATTATTGATGTTTTGAGAAAGAATAGTCATTACTTGCCTTTTACTTGAGAAGTTAAAGTGTTTTATGTTGTGACCAATTATTTTGGGCTAATTATTTTTATTTTTTAAAAATTATTTGGATTCCAAAAGATTGTTTTTCCTGGAAATACTTGTGCTCTAAATTAATTCTTGAACAGGGACAGTTATCAAAATGTACACAGAATTAAAAAACTGGAATATTATTTTCTGTGATTCAACAAAGAACTGTTGACACATCAGTATGACGCTGACCACAGCATACGTCATCGCCTTCCATTTTGGATTTCATTTTGATTCAAACTCAGTTTCATTAGGAATTTTTATTACTAGGACTTCAATTTTTTAATTCTTTGATTATTCTTGGATTATTTTTGGATTTGATTCATAAAACCATAAGTTCTTTTCTCATTTTTACCTTGTTCTTCTAGGGAAATAAATTATTTGTTAAATTTTATAAAGCTTGTTGTCTTCACTCTTTTTGTTTGCTTTTTGTAAGAGCCTAAATGTAAAATACTAACCATTGATCCATAACTAATTTGATGTGAAAATGAAGCATTTAAAATTTGGAGTATTTGTCCCACATCATTGGCTGAAACCATTAGGGTTGACATTTTTATACCAAATTTATGCCAATCTATTAAACACATGGCATACTGTGCAAATATAAAACTTTTCAAGCCATGTGAGCAATATCAGGCTTGCTCAAAGAGTCAGATGTGCCCTAAAAGCAGGATTTATTGTCCATATATCAAATGTTTAAAGTATAATGAATTGTGTGTTTTCTTCAGATATATTTGACCCACTATTGCTGAAAACAACATTTTTTTAACAATTGTTTGAGCTGTTTTTAAGAAGAAAAAAAAAACAATGTGTCACTGTCAGCCTGTTATGTACATGTATAATGATATTGTTTGTTTCAGTTTTGTCCATGATTATATATCGTAAGGGTCACTTGTAAACATATTACATGTAGGTAACTTTTTCTTTGACTGTGTATTGTATTTATGATAATATAAACATATTGACATGACCTTTTGACCTTAGAAGGGTCTTGAAGGCTACCTGCTTTTTATTGTGTTAGTACATTATAGATAAGTTATTTTTTTATATTTCAGCTGAGTCTAGCCTTAGAATGTTCTAGAAAAGAACTTGATGGGAACAGGACCCACAACCTAGTCATCTTATTATGTCTTGGGTTTTCATATATCTTTGAAGTAAACATAATTATTTCATTCCTACTTTAAGTTCCATCTCTAATATTATTGTTGTGTTTAGATAAAAGTTGAGAGGAATCATTCTACACAAAAATTATTCATTGGAATGACAGTGCTTATTGATGTTTTGGACTAAATCACTATTTTTTGATCATTGTGAATTCATGTAAGGAAATTATGGATTATATCATTGTGAAACACCATTGGCACACCAGCACAGTCTATAATGAAATTCATTCAAAACACTCATGATGTTTGGGCTTGTGATTGAATATTATTGAAAGTGTGGATTTAATTCACAATACTTAAGTTCATTATTAATTTTCACTTAGTGTTCTTGGGAAATAATTTTTTTGTTGAATTTTACAAAGCTTGATTCTGCTATTTATGTTATTTAGTTTAAAACCAAAGAGTCGTAACAGTCATGTGAACAGTTTACAGTCCACTTAGTATTTTTGCTAGCACTTTTCTTATGAAGTCACCTCCAGTTTTCATGATATTTTCCCCTTTAATTTCAGGACTTCCAGTTATCGGTGAAACACAGTCAACATGTATTGGAGAGACTAACAACTCAGCAAGTATAGAGATCCCTTTTTACAGTTATGTTTCTATAAAGACAATAAAGTTTACTAATGAACCTGATTCATTTGAAATTTTGAATACATCATATGTCTCCGTTTATACCTTATCTTCGAAGATCCATATGATGTTCTACAAGATCAATGTGTCCATACCTTGACATGTGGCAGTACTTCATTTCAGAAATCTGAAAGACACAGATTTTGGCAACTACACTCTTGACGTTTCCAATCAGCAGGGTACCATGCATATGCAGTTTGATTTGATTGCCTCAGGTATTTTATTGTTCTAGTTTTCTTTCTATCTAAGTAGATATAAATCCATCCATCTATCCATATCCCAAAGACATTATCTGAGTAGCACCAACCAGGACAAATTCAGTATGGTACTATGGTAAATCATTAGATGCCTGGTCAGTAATGATTCTTAAAATTATTTTGTCTAGAATAGGTTAGTTAATCTTGGAAATAATCTTGTAAAATCTTGATGTTAAAGAAAATATTTCAAATGAAACTACAAATTGTATTTCTTTGTTATGCATCAACACATTAGTGGTAGCAGGATATCTTATTATCCTTTCTAAATTCCTTATAGTTTTCTTAAGTACCGAATGGAGGAGAAGCTGTCTTTCACCATTTGACAGATGTGCACCTTTATCACATAGTTAATACAATGTTCAAAAGATTTTGAATACGAAGGTTTATCTTCAAATTGCTGGTTTCATCCATTAAATGTCCTTGAATTTGCTCAAAATGTCTAAAGTATTTTTATATATATATCCAAAAATAATTATTAAATAAATAAATAAAATGGAATAAAATCAGAGGGATCAAAAAAATGTCAAAAAACATGAGTAGCTACCTGATGGAAATGTGTCCATTTGCTGTTATATTGTAATCATTGTTTTCTTCGTTTCCACCTATCTTTGCAGTAATAAACCAAAGTAACATATGTACAAATTCAATGTCAATAAAATACAATACTCATTCAAGATGGGAAATCCTTATAAATGTCTTGAACAATCATTGAGGGACAACTGTACAGACCATGTATCATATAATCTAATCATGTTACATACACAAGATTTTCTTCCTGTTTAATATTTTGCAGCTCCACCATCAATGCCAAAGAAAATTTTTTTCAGCCACATTGAAGGCTCCTTTTTGTTGTTTAGGATAGAAAAGGAATTTAATGGAGGCCATGAACAAACATTTATTGTTGAATATCAGCCATTTGGAATGCCTGAAATAGCCTGGTCCATCGTATTCAAGATTAATGAAAATGACTTGGATGACCCATTCTCTAATGGAACGTATTACATTAAGATTCCAAAAATACACGATGGCCAGTACATATTTAGAGTCAATGCTGAAAATAAAAAAGGAATCACTTCCATCGCAGGTGCTGTGCATGTTGTGATAACAACAGGTTGGCATAGTGTTTAGATCATATTATTTTTGATTGAATATTTGATTGACCAGTAGAGCTCATGGGATTGACTTTTCATCATCTATCCATTGAGTAGCAGTAATTGTATGTGGGTACTGTGGGACAAGTGTAACACTTGGAAATTCATGTTAAACTGGTCCATAGGTTTCAAATGGGAATGAATTTATAGGGACAAATGTATGTATAGGGACAAGCGATGACAGTGTTACAATGGCTGACCTCAACAATTGTGACGTAGTAACAGTGTTGAGTTGACTTCAGTAGGCAGGATGTACGTTCTGTCCCTATAAACCCTTCTTCCCCCATAAACTCTTTTGTCCCTATAAACATTTTTGACCTGAGCTAGACACCTAGAGTTTTAACATGGGAGTGACACTTGGGGGTCAGGTCATAACGGTGTTAAAAGTGGCTGACGTCAGTTGTAGTGACATGGAAACATGGCTGACTTCAGATGGCACACATACTAACTGGCACTCCTGTGTATACTCGGTACCTGTTGCATAATGACTATATTCTTGTATCCAAGCTTTATAACTAAATCATTACCAAGACCTCAAATTATGCTGGCTGTGTTATTCAGTTTGCATCATTGTAATTGTAAATAGCTATAAACGAGGAAACCAACTCATAAAAAAGTCAAAATAGATATAACTAAAAAATTACAAAATTGCCCCAGAATTTAATGGACACTGAAAAATATCCCCGAACATTGAAATAAATTGGCTTAGAATTAAAGTAGCACTAAAATTCTGACATGAAACCAAAATTTAATGGAAACTGAAAATGATCCATATTTGTTTTTCTTTTTATAAATTGGCTAAGATGTAGCACTAACTTTCAAATCTATTTAAGACTTTAAAAAATATGTAATTTGTTTAAAAAATTTAGCCAAGGCTTAAAGTAGTAAAAAATTCCTAAACTCAAATTAGTATTAGCTGTTACTAAAATAGTTTCCATATTTTTTTAAAATAAGGTGGAGACAAAAAGTTAAACTACAGTTTTAATTCAGCACACTACATATGCAAGCCATCACCCGTTTGTTTTATGACTATCCAAGCTCACCACATACACCATCCAACACCAGCATTTTGAATAAAATCTAGCACCAATATTTTGATTACCATCCAAAATATCATATATACTATCCAGCATGAACTTTATGACTACTATCCAAACACTTATTGGTGTCAACATGAATTGAATCAGGGAATAGGTATCAACCATCCAGTACCCCATATACACTATCCAAAATGCCTTGTGTAGCATCCCCATACTTATTATCGGAAGAAAGGTATAGGGCTTAACGAAAAGAGATTAAATCACACAAACATACATTGATGAATCTAGCGATATTTATGCCTCTTTTCCTTTGTTGGTGCTAAATGACCTAATCAGTTTGCTGCAAGTCCCACTGAATTTTCGTCATTGATGCATGTGCATTAATATATTGCACATTATACATTACAGAAAGCATAAAGTTTCAAATGTGATCAGAACCAGGTCATACTAATACTTTGCTGCATGCAAAGAGGTTATTGAATGCCAAGTAGCCTGTGAGAATGCATTTTTTAAAATTTGTTGACATGCCCACGTTTTGTGCTTTTTACTTAGTTGTGAAATTGTATTAATATCTTGAGCATGCTATGTCAACAGAGAGTTTTCCTGACCTTATCCTTTGCTTTGGGAATAGAGACAACCACATTCCTTGTTAAAGATAATTTAAAATATGAGGTCACATACCATTCAGTTAATTAGGAAAGGGAGAAATAATGGACAGCTAAATGATATAACCTTCAAGAGGAGAAATTGAGAAAATATAATTATCACTGGAGAGTGTTCACAGGAAAATGAAAAGAATCAGAAGCTGTTCTGGCGATTGGTGTTTCCACTAGTTGTGAACCACAAAATGAAATAAAAATTTTACCATGTGTTCCAGCAAAAATGGATGCAACTTATCCGTGTTTGAAGATGACCAAATATAGAATAATATGTGACATCTGTTGTTGTCATTGACATTTGTTCAGTGTTCAAATTATAATGTCATGCTAGATTCTACGTAAACATTGTGTATTTTTAGCTTGATAAAAATCTTGTTACATTTGCAATTCAAATTCATTTTGTATTTTGCAGAAAACAAAAACCATACATTATTACACATAACTGACGGAAGTTACAAAAGTGCTCTGATAACATTCTTGCATAGAGACATTCACTGGAACTTATAGTGAATTCAAATCTGGAATTATATTATGGTGATTCAACAAAAGACTGTTGATACATCATCACTCTATAAGCTATCCCATGCACATCATTGTTTTCAGTTTGGATTTCAATGGGACTTTTACTGAATTTTATTCAGGACTTTAAACTACCAGGACTTGGTGCTGTAATTATTGAATTATCTTGGGGTTTTAATTCAAAATACATTAAGTTCTTTTTTCTCATTTTCACTTTGTATTCTACGGGAAAATAGTATTTGTTAAATTTTACAAAACTTGTTGTCTTTCACTCTTTTCTCTACTTGTTTTAAGACCATAGACTCATAACACATCAGATTCATTTAATCTTTGTTATGACAATCTAAGCTTTAATTATGATCATTTCAACCTAATTAACTGCAGTATTTAATGCATCACTGCAATATCCATTATTCCAGTTACTTTATTTAATTCACTTTTCAATTTATGTTGGTCTCTTTATATTTCAAAATCTATAGATTCTCACACTTAACTTTAGCAATACAAATTTTCAGTCATATCGCTACGATGTCTGCAATGTGGCAGTTTATAGTGATGTCTAGCACTGGGGCATCATGCCGCAGACATGTAGCATGATGTCCCACCCAGTCACATTATCCTGACACCAGGCTGACCAGTCCTAACACTAACCTCTTAATGCTTAGCGCCTAGCGAGGCAGCTGTTAGTATAATTTGGTATGACTCAGCCGGGGATCGAACCTGCAACCTCCCGCATCCAAGGCAGATGATCTAACCACTAGGCCACCGGAGAAGTATGCCAATAATGTATTACTAATCCTGACATTACTATTTATAATGCCGAGTTTAGTTGAATGGTTGCTTTTTCATTAAAAAGTACATTGAGGATAGTAGAATGGGTGGCATTGTTTGTGTTTTTATTATTTACATTGTGTAATTGATGAATTTGTAAAGAAAACATTTATATTGTGTGAGCCAGTTAGCACATTAATTTCCTTTAGTAAAAAAGTGAAGAAAAGGAATTGTGGGTGTGTGGCTCAACACATAGGTTTTATATAGGGTTAGGGTTAACCTTCTAAATTCTAAAGGTAGGATTCCAATCAGATTTGGTTATTTCATGATAAGCTTATAATATCATTATCATTATAGACAGGTTCAAGTGAAATCCATGCATAGTAATGACATCTTATTGTAACTGATCTGCTGAACGCGATCTGGAGACCATAATTGCACAGCCGTTTTCTTTAAGCTTAATAAATTGGGATTCAGTTTATATAGATTGCTTTCTTAAAATAGTACTAAGCAAACTTAGTGAAATGGCCAGCTCCTGAGTTAAATGTAAATCTGGTAAGTAATATGAGGCCCATTTAGGCCTTTTTATGACGGTAAATTTGTTTCACTTACTAGAATCCAATAGAACAAATTATATCATTGTTTTTCTTTCATGAGACAATTACGATACTGCAATTACTGGTATTACATTGCACCTGCTGGTAGGCTCCAAGATGTAGAACATGTCTGATGTCATATGAGGCAGCTAATGGAGGCAGCCTTTTGATTTGGGGTATGCCCTGTATTGTTGTTTATGCTGAAAAGGTCTTGGAGTTTTTAGGAGAGTTAGGTTTATATAAAAAATTATTTAATTTTGTATTTCATGAATTTTACATCAGTTTTCCTTTATTTTTGTGGTATAGGCCATTAAAATCACATACATACATACATACATACATACATACATACATACATACATACATACATACATACATACATACATACATACATGCATACAAACATACATACATACATACATACATACATGCATACATACATACATACATACATACAATTCAGAGTGAAAAATGCACAAAAGAACAGATAAATTCACTGATTTCTTAATATATTTACTGATTACACAATTGATTGATTTTCAGAGCAGCTTTCTGGTGGAAATTGGCCAGTTGCAGCTGTTACAGGGGGTATTATTGGACCAGCTATAATAGTGATTGCCATTGTTGTTGTAGCTATTATTGCAAAAAGACGGGTATAAAAGCCTAAAATGAAAGGTAGGTGTCTTCTTTGGAGTCATTTGCACTGTAATGTTGTTGTTGTTGTGGGGTTTAACGCCATTTGTCAGCACATGATAGGCTTTACATGACGGCCAGTATTATTGGTGGAGGAAGAACCCGGGGAAAACCCCGGAAAGAACCACCGACCCTCGAGAAGCTACTGGCTACTGGCAAGCTGTCTCACAACCCACATTGGCTGAATCTTAGACTCGAACCTCCGCAGACAGAGGTGAGATGGCAGTGATCCGTAACGAAGAGAGCTTTAGACAACTCGGCTACTCGGGGCCCCTGCACTGTAATGAATTGATGGGGTTATGAAGACTGAACATCAGTAGCATCCAACTGAAAAGTCTGTAACAATAAAACCATCCACTCCCCATTCAAAAAATGTTTGTTAATTTTCAAACAAGAAAAACATTACCAATTGTAATTCCACTTCTCAAAAGATTTACATAGCAGTCCATGAGGATTTATCAATTTGCCACTTATTGTTCCGAGGAAGTACCTTTTTAATGGTACAAACATTTAGGAAGCCATTGGTTTACTAATATGGAAAGGAAACAAGTTACATATATCTGATTAGACATTGCCAAGGTCAAGGTCACAGTAACCTTAATATAAACCAGTTTATTTCTTGATCATTGCTAGCCAGAGTTAGCTAAGCCCGCTAATACCTACACACAGGACTTTGCTGATGCAAGTAATATGATCCTTCCACTGTGTACAAAGGTTACTGTGGAATATATGTGATAAAAAGGACTGGTCAGATCAGGACAAAGCAGGAGATTTTTTAAAATTCGGTCAGGAGATTAGACCTCAAAAGAGGGAGGATTTTCATCAACCCTAATTAAGCAGTGAAATGTACAAAAATTATAAGTATTGACTGCTTCCAAGCTTTATAGATAATTCCTTCCCATGGTCTAATGGGAACCTCAGTATACAGTATAGTGACAACATTTGTCTTGAAATCTTTTATTGATGCTGCTATTGAATGGATGGATGATCATATTGATATGTGCTTTTCACAAAACGACTTCTTATGTTTAGTTGGTCGAAAGGAAAATTGTGCATCTGATATACAATATCGCAGCCACTATGGCTATCATGCAAATTTTTTATTGTAATACCTTCTAAACAGATGATTATATTGAAATGGGGGTTTTCACTACAATTTTTATGTTGTCTACATGGTTCTAAATTAAAATGGTGTCCTTCAGAAAATCCAATATGTTCTCCAAGGTGTACATGTTGAAAATCTTGTCATCACTAATCCTACTGAATGGATAGTTGTATCTGCTTTGGGTTTTTGGTAAAATGATTTTTGTATTCCTTTGAAATTCCTTTAATTGTATAGGTCGGCTTCAAAACTCTATGAAACATGAAAATGAATGTTGTATTTATCCTTAGAAAGTCCTTAAATTTATTAAATAACTCCTTACAAGTTTTGTCTGAACCCCTTCAGTTTATAAGAGGAGATACATAATGTAAAAACTGAATAAGATATAACATGTCAATGAAAAACCGATATTATAAATTTATTGCTACAGTAATAATTTCAATATCAAATGCTCCAAGGAAAAAGATGAGGACCAGGCATTGATACAAATGCTGTTTAGAAATTATCTGTCTCAGTTTACTTTAAACTGTGGTATGTATCTAAATATATGTATTGGAATTTTGAGACGAAACACAGTGACATAATTCCATTGCAAGAAATGCATGGGCCAGATATATGCTTCAAGCTCGGGTGAAATGTTTGGTGGAATGATGATAATGATAATGCTGATATCACAGTGGGAAACTTGCAAACAATATTATCACTACTTCGGAACAGAAAGTCATATCATCATGGGGTTGATACAAGACTACTTCTGATGACATCTAGTTAGATCTAAATAAAAATGGTGATGATCTGATCTGCAAATATGGCTGCCATCATGGCCATTTTAAAAATCTTGTTATTGCTATTCCTAATGGATGGTCATGGTGTTTCACAAAAAGACATTTAATGATGTCTTGTTAGTCTATGGTAAAATGTTTGCCTATCTTACATCAAATAGGATTGCCATATTGACTAATTTTACAATCTTTTTATTGCTGAGAAATTTCAGGCATAGTTTCAACACTCAGCAGTTAAGCAATAGTGCATAAATTCCTTCATGGAACTATTGTTACCATCAGCCTTTCTTATTGTGAGTCCTGTGACCAAGTACAATTTGTAGCTTGAGTGGTCCCTTGTACAGGGATCTCGAGACCAAACCACTGTAGATTTTCATTCCAAAGAAGACACATGCATATCCTGCAAAGGCATATGAAAGTCATATCTGGGTCATTCCATCCAGCCAATGAGGTTTAGCTGTCAGGTTTAACTGGGTCATTTGAACAACTAATAAAGGTTAGCTATCAGGTTTACAAAAGTAGTTAGTGCATATTTTTCCTTTCATTTTTCTTCTTCTAGCTATTTGCAGTTTCTTTGTCATCTTGATTAATTAAGTTTGTGATGGTTCAGAACATTTGGAATCATTTATTTTGTTTCATTGCAGAACTTGGTGTGCATACATAACTATTATATTTATATTGTTGCAATCAGTATTTCTTCAATCCCTTCATGGGACTAGTGTTACAATCCATATAATAGGTCTATTGTCAGACTTTCTTATTGTATTTTTATATTTTGTATGAGCCTTTAAAATTTGTAAGTAAATCTGCAAGTTCTTATTTCATAGTTTCAAAAGATGCATTTTATACCTGGGAATTTTTAATGTTTAATATAAATCATATATTTTGTATGAGACTATTTTTAATTATTATTAGACATAAACAGTTTTAGCTTTTCTTGCTTTCTATATTCTTACACATTTTCTGTCTTCTGTTGTTTTCATCATCTTCAGCCTAATCCCACATTCCAGTATTCAATGAAATTGTTATATCATATGCTGCTTATCATACAGTTATTCAGTAGATTTAAAGAAACATAACAACCCCTTTGTCTCAACTACAGTTTCTGGTAATTTAATTATTTTTGTACTATACAGATGTTGAAGTTTATACACTTTCAGGCAAGTGGATATCTATCCTGGTTTCAGTGATATTAACTTGTGTTCAAGTTAAAAGATTTCACTTCAGATTGGTATAGGTTAGTCGACACAAAAAATTATATCGATTTTGTATTCATCAGCTCCAAGATCAGTGTAACTGTTGCTAAAATAGAATTAGCCTGTACATTTAATTTTTGGACAATACACTAGTAGACGTAGGTACTTATGGGCAATCTTTAGAAGCAATTTAAACAGTTTTTCCTACCAATACTTTTGAGTGTGGGCAGGATTGGTAAATCTCCATCAAAATGGTGACTCCTTTGGGTTATAAACTCAGTTCACTGGAAGTTTATTAAAATCAAACATCTTTGGAGATCTTCTTTAAACTAAAATGTGTGATGTGTTGCAAGAGTTCTTCTATAGTATATGTCACATGGGTCATGTATGCACATTTACTCATTTTAAATGTAACCAAAGTATATTCAATGCTGATTATTGAATGCTCAGCACCTTAACTGTCACAAAGAAACTTCCAGATGAATATTATCTATTGTTATAGACTTTTATAATGGTGGCTATGTAATAAACTTGGGTCAGAAAAAGAGCACATTGAGTGGAATCATCACAATCGAGAGTAGTACGAATATTTGTATCAATATGCGTAGCTTTCATTGTGACACAACATTTTGCATGATTCAATACGGATTGTATTGGATGATACATTTACGTTCATTTCGTGCAAAATTGTCCACATACTTAAAAGTGATTTTGCATTATGCACCTCTCAGAACATCTAAATAATGACCTTATAAATTCAGATGAAGTGAATACATGCCACTTAAAGGTATGAAGAATCTAATTCTAAAAAATGACACCCATTACTGAAATAGTGTTGAATGCCTACATGACCCATGTGACTTATACTATAAACATTACATGCGATGACTTTGGAAGATAAACTTTATGCTTACTAAACGTGCCCTAAGTAAGTGTTTTATAGTTAATATTTTTCTGGTGGGCTGAGCAAAATCGTTATACATGTTGAGAAGATGGAAAGGCTGTAAATCGAGCTAATTGAAGGCATGTCCACAACATAAGTGTGGTAAAATCATACCTGTATTTGGAAAGTAACTGATCCATCATATTTTCAGTAGTTCTAACCCTGATATATTATCTTGTGGTTCTGAATGTTCATAAAAATACTTGTGGATTTTATAAAACATGTTTGTAATGTTTTAGATTTAAAATATGTATATCTCTATTAATGTACCATCCGATAATAGGAGAGTAAATGCAAACAACTATTTAGCAGTTTTATAAAACTTTATCCACACATCAACCTTGAGACCTTAAGTGTCTTGGAAATCATATTTAACTATTGGGAGGATTCTCAAAACAAAACATATACATATTCAAACTGAAGTCCAGTTATTCTTTATTTTTAATACTTATTTATTACTTTGTGTAATTAAATATTTACAGTGTATCAAATATGACTTAATCATAGAGAATAAATAAAAATGATGTCATGTATGCAAATTTATATTTTCATTACAGAAAACATGAGGATGGTGGTGAGTATTATGCATTCATTATCTTATTTCATCAAAATCAAGTTTGTTGACAGTTTTTCATAAACCCATTTTCCTGTGAGATTAGTAAATTACTGTAATTTTGTATGATGTGTTTTATAAGCATTAACCAATCATATTAATAATGAGAAAATGTTCCTCAAAATATCATGTAACACCCAACATTCTTAAACCATAACTCAGTTCATCAAACGTATTGGAATATTCATCCAGTGAAATAAAAATAACATGTACTAAGTCGATACTGTATGTTCTCATAGCATGCCATTAGTCACCTGTTGACCATAGTGGATTTGGGTTTGTTAGGTGTCACAAATCTATGGTCTTAAAAAAAGTAACAGAAAAGATTGAAAAGCAACAAGCTTTGTAAAATGTAACAAATAATCTTTTTTCTCTGGAATACAAAGTTAAAATGAAAATGAAAGAACATTTTTTAATTGTGAATTAAATATCAAAATAATCATAGAATGGCAGACACAAGTCCTAATAATTTAAAGTTCTGAATAAAATTTAGTTGAAATCCAAATTAAGTCCAACAATAAACGTTTTGATGAGCCTGTGATAGCTTATAAGGTGTTGATGTGTCATTAACATAATTCTTGTTTTGAATTGACTGTATATCCTAATGAATGTCTCTGTCCAAGAATATTATTTTTTATGTGTACTCTGCAGTTCCACAAGAAAAAAATCACTGAACTAAATAATTCGAAGAAATAAATTGCAGCTCAAATAAACTTCTTGATACAACAATAATAGAACTGATTCTTTTAGCTCTTACAACATGAATGAATATTTTTTTCAAAGAACAAGATTATTTAGTCTTCTACTTTACTTCAGGTCACAATTAGCATTTTCTAAGCAAACTCATTAGCTAATGGAAAATAACCATCTAGAAGTTTCATAGTTATATTTAGAAATCTATTACTAAATTATAATATATAACCTGGAATATGTCAGGTACGCCATGTAAATTATGAGAGAATTTAAATAACGTAGACCCAGATGCAAACAATCACGTTTGTATATATTAATAATGATCCTGCTATCAAATGCATACACATGTAGAATATTTTAGCTGTGTATTGGTTGTTTACAGAATATATAAAAAATCAATAATTCAGGTAATGTAGTAAATAAGCATAATTTTGGATAAGTTTAAGTCCAACATAAAATGTTACACTACATTAGCTTACAATGAGATCAAAAAAGTAAAAAGACTACAAAAAATATTAAATATACATAAGATAGGAAAATATTAAGAATCCATACAACAAAGCTTAAGGATGCAGTAACAAAGTGACAACTTCAATTCTGACTACAAAAATTGACTGAAGTGAAAGGAGGTAATTTAAAAGTAATATATTTTATCAACTTGTGTTATGTATGATATTTAGTTCCTCTAGTTTGGAGCGACTTTGCTGAGTAAGTTTCTCTTAAGGATTAGTGTAACTCATTGTGAGGTTGGGCACATTATTGTTATATTGCTAAACTCTGTGTTCATAATTATAACCAAGTTCAACAAAGTTTTTGGAGTATTCACAGGTTTTAATTTATAATGACCTAAAACGTGTTTACCAATTGAAATTAATTTTAGAAAAACAGAAACTCAGGTATGGCTTGTAATATAAAAGGAATTAAAAAGAAATGAAGAAAAACAACTAACACTAAATCATTCTGAGTGATGGCATTTTTCCAAACTGTTACCTTTGGTATGAATATTAGCTGCCTAGAAGTGAATTATCACAAACTGGGTTGAAAGATCTTTGAAATGTTGATAAGGATTCTTTTTTATATTAAATATTTTAGGTTCAACATTGTAAACATTACTTTAAATAAACTGACTTAAAAATTTACAAATATGGATTATCATCTAATTATCAAAAACCACTAGGATATACTTGTGCAAATAACAAAACCCACTAGGATATACTTGTGCAAATAACAAAACCCACTAGGAGATACTTGTGCAAATAACAAAACCCGCTAGGATATACTTGTGCAAATAACAAAAACCACTAAGATATACTTGTGCAAATAACAAAATCCATTAGGATATACTTGTGCAAATAACTAAAAACCACTTGGATATAATTGTGCAAATAACTAAAAACCACTAGAATATATTTGTGCAAATAACTAAAACCACTAGGATATACTTGTTCAAATAACAGTTTGCTTATGTCAAGCAATGTAGATCATCATTTAAAAAATATTGGTGTGGTTAGCTCTCCGTGGAACATGAGCAATGTGGGACACAATAGCCTCTTGGGAATTTAAAATTTACAAATCCTAATTTAAAAAACGGGTTCTTCTGTCCCACATTGATAAAGTTCCACTGAGAAACTAAGCACACCCATAAAAAAATAAATCCATTCACATACAAAACTATAGTTTCCTCAGTAATGTTAAATTCTGATTTGGGGCAATAGTGTCCCAAAATGTTGAGGTTCTATTGAAGGCTTTACCAGCCATCACAAATACTGAATGGCTTTTACACAGACGAATATTTTAACTGCAGTAAATTTTATTTAATTTAATTAGTTTGATATCTTGACTTCGGTAAGGTGAGTCAACCCAGTTAATGCATAAAATTTAAATCAAATATGTTAATTCTCACCTTTGTTATGAGCTATCTAATGGTACAAAAATCACCCATACAACATGCTTGATAAAGTGTCTTTAACATCAACAAAGTGGAAATCCATTAATTGCTGGATATTTTTAATTTATTTTTCGCAATTTGCAATGTTTCAAACATATGTACGATTTCAGATGGATCTCAAATTTTGTAAATTACTAAAATTTTACCAGATCTTGAAGATGTACTGTACATTTAACCAATATTTGTATATTTATGCACATCAAATACTTAATTCATTTCTTCTTCAAGCACATGATTTGTTCTTTATTTATATGCACAATTTATACCTTCTTCAAATGCATGATTTGTTTCTTATATGCACAAATTATGCCTTCAAATACACAATATATTTCGTCTTAAAATGTATGATGTATTCTTTCTTCAAATACAGGATTATTCATTTTTCGTTCCAACTGTTGTATTGCTATTGTGATCAATATTTATGATGCTTAACTGTGTATTATCATCACTGAATGTAATCAGAAGAAATGAAAAAATATCCCGATTTTCTGAATCACTGCACAATATCTTTTATGTGCTTGCACATAATTTTAAATTTTATTCCATTGAATGTTATTTTGTAACAAAAATAACTTTCAATATTGCTTTGTCTCATCCAAATGTGTAAACTAAATTACTATCTCTTGTCAATGAGATTGTTGCTTCTGTGTTAAACCACCGATGAAGTACCATAATGTGGCTTTGTGTCATTATTTATTTTTTTTTTGTATTATTTTATGGTGTCATTAGCAACATTTGTTGGAGTGGTCAGGGGGCTCAATCTGATTTTAGTCTACTCATTAATATGGAAAACACTCACCCATTGAATTAATTAGTTTTTAATAGAGTGGTTGAGAAATGCAAACCCGAAATGGTAAAGAAACTCACTTTATATGTACTTTCATCACTGAATATAATACAAGTTTAATTGGATCAGCTAGAAAAGGCATACCATCAAATTTATTAATAATTTTTAGGAGAGCAAGAAAAGACACTTTTTTTAGTTTCATTTGATTAAGCCAGAAAAAAACAGTAACAAGTGAGCCAATACAAGCCTTACCTTTTTACTGAGGATATGTTCATATTCAACCTTGTTATATTTTTAATTTATTATTGGCAATGATTTCCAAAAGTTTTGTCTTTTATTTATTTTGGCCCTTGACAAGAATGACCATGAGTATGTCAACACTGCCTTCAGGAATGATATCAACGCCACTGAATATGAAACTCTGCAATCCAATGGAACAGGGGCAAGTCAGTACGAATCACTTAATGGTAATGCCTTTTCTAACTATTACATTAACATAACTGCGGAGAGTCATATTTGCCATGACCGCTCAAGTGGCCTAATTGTTTAAAGTATCCACCTTGGATGACGGAGGTTGTGGGTTCGAATTCCAGCTGAGTCATTCCAAAGACTTAAAAAAATAGTACTAGCAACTGTCTCGCTTGGCACTCAGCATTAAGATGTTAGTGTTAGCACTAGTCTGCCTGGTGTCAGGATAATGTGACTGAGTTGGACATGATGCTACTTGTCTGTAGCATAATGCTGCAGTGCAGACATCACTATAAACTGCCACACAGCGGACATCAAAGCGATGTGACTAAAAAATTGTTAAAACTACACTAAAAAACCAGATCACACACTCACATATATTTGCCTTAGTGGGTTCTATTATCATATTAACATAACTGTGTCGGGTCATGTTTGACTTAAGCATCTTTATTATTACATTAAAATGACTGCACATGGTCATATTAGACTTAGTGTCTTTGATTATTGAGTTATTATGACCTTAGAGTGACATAATTTTGGCCTGGTGTCTTTACTCTTATAACTTTTCCCCAAAAGGCCTCCATATATCGTTTACATTTTTGTATACATTTGAGAACATCGTAGGAATCAATGTTACTGTAATATGTTTAAATAATAATCATCATATTTATAATGTTTTCTTACTCAATTCCATACCGTTACTAACCAAAATCATTATTGAGCTAAATTTTAAAATAATTATGTAATTAAACAATCTGTTATACCATAATTTATTATACATATGTCCAGAGAAAAACATATCTGAATATCATGCAATATTTCACATTAATAATTAAATGACAAGTATGTATATCTTATCCTGCAATGTCTGTATTTATTCAGGTGTGATCATTGTAATGATACAATAGAACATAGAATAAAGCAAATTCAGGACAGAAAATAACATTTAAAACTCTAATAAAATTAAAGCATCTACATTTTCTCACAGTTGAATTCCAAGTCTTTTTCAGATGTGAACTCTACTGATGGCAGGTGAATAGTCACAATCATATCTATCTATCTATCTATCTATCTATCTATCTATCTATCTATCTATCTATCTATCTATCTATCTATCTATCTATCTATCTATCTATCTATCTATCTATCTGTCTGTCTGTCTGTCTGTCTGTCTGTCAGTCTATCTATCTATCTATCTATCTATCTATCTATCATAAAGTTGTCATATATCTCGGAATGACTATGACACATTGTTATGTACATTTAATTAAATTGTTTTTATTCTGTCAGTTTTATATTTTGTTATTTCGTTACACGTAATGTAATATTGTTTACTGGACATGACCATGTCCAAAATTGAGTTCATTTCTGCTTGACCTGATTGACTTTTGTAAAAATAATTTATTTTATTTATGTAAACAACTAAGAATAGCTTCATGAAAAATGATGTTAAACCTTATAGCAACAACAAGAGAAAGAGAGCTATTTAATAGGTGGTGCTTTTTCAAGAATGTTGTCCAAGATTACAAGACTCTCAGACAACTCATTGTCATTCAAGTGTTCAAGAATTGTGCCCATAGTAACAGTAAGATTACCTTGATGAACTTTAGAAAATACTCCTTGTACAGCTGATTAGTATGCTCATAAAATTTATTTTCCAATCAGCAGTAGTCTGGTAAAATAATATTTCAGTCTAAATTTCAAACCGGCCAAACTTTCAGAAATCAGGTTTTTCATAAGATAGGTCTGAAGTTCTTATTTCTTCCTACATGTGACTGTTGCAAAAAGAAAGGGTACATTATTTCTGATTGCTATAAATTGAAAAATTAGCATCAGAATCAAGACAGACATATTCTAGATGCTCTTATTTCTAAGAGGTGAAGGTCATGGTCATGTATTGAAAGCAATACATTTTTGGAGTCAAACAAACTCCAGTTTGACTATATTATTTGAGAATCATGAATTATTCATGTCGATGGGTTCTATATCACTTGTGGGTGATTCTGCCAATCCTATCCCTATTACTATTTTAAGGAACACAGAAGCTACTCAGAGTCTTTTATTATCAGGTACTTTGCCTTTTTCTGAGAAGTCTTCTTCAAATTTAATTATTCTTATTCCGGGGGTAGAGTGCAAATTAGTTAATGTTCCTCTCCATTGTGTAAATTTGTCATCAGACTTAGTTTCAGGAACTGTGACAGTTGGAACAGTGTCATCTTTACCAATCAAGGGTATTCATTTATTGCTAGGCAATGGCCTAGCTGGATATAAGATAGTGGTTAATCCACTTGTAAATAACAAGCCTTGTTTGGATGAAAAAGGAATCTCTGATTTATACCTCACTTATACAGCTACTAGAACTATGGCAAAGAAAGATGTTAATGAGAAAGTATTCCTTTAGCTGACACATGTATTATTTGATGAGGATACTTTTCATCAGCACATTAACACAAAGTGACAGAGCTTGTAAACTGCACACACCCAAACCATTCCATATATGGTAGCTTAACCCAGCTGCATGTTCATCATATAGGATACATTCCAGATGTGTTCCATGTGTATAATGAGGTACTTTACTCATCATTTAACAGCCACCTTTACATGAAGTTTCTACATTGAACTGTATCTTGTCTATTTTGGTCTATTTCAAAGCTACATTAACGGTGTCAGAAAGTGAAATATGTTACAATGATTTATCATTGGTAGTTATTGCTTGTTCTGGTCCAGGTTAAATAATAACCACCAATCAGGAATTAGTGTAACTTATTCCCTGCATGTGAAACAGGAGGTACTGACAAAGCAACTGAGAAACTTTGCGCAAAAATCATCAATAATGATATTTAAAGTACTGAAACAGAGATGCTCTCAGTGTATGTATTGCATGAACCATGCAAAATTTGTAAGAATTCGCACACTTGGAGAACAGTGATGCATGAGAACTGCAAGTTGAAAGACCCACATATCAAATGTACCCAGCAAAGCATACAATTTTTATTTAACCTTGTCACAACATCTGTTTTTCAGGTAGGCAACTGTTTACACATCTGGGTCCTTCAAGCATGATATTAATTGTTGTTTAACTAAATTTATCTGGCACACTGTACCCTGGAATAAATACTATGACGTGGTTTAAACCATCCAAGAGGGAAGTTTTACAAATGCGTGTTTAAAATACTGGCTACCTGGAAAACACAAAATGTGTAATTCCTATCATGGTTTATTAAGTTTTCATTCGGCAAATACTGACTGATGATGGTAATGATGATAATAACTTTTAAAGTTATGAAGTATATCGAATTACTGGAGGTGGGACATTGTAAATTGATACCAGTGAGTGATTTTGAGCCCAAAAATGGTATTAAATACGAAGCAGATTTATATGTTAGATAGACAAAAATAGATGACACAATCGTCATTTCGAAATTAAATGTATATAGGGTAGAATAATGAGCCTAAATAAAATGCAAACAATTTGAAAGTAGAATGCATATGTCATTTTGTTTTATCAGGCAATTTAGCCCTGTGGATCATATGCTACAAAACCATCTATCCATATTAAGTTAAGATAACTGAATAAACAAGAATAAGAAATGAAATTAACGGTAAGAAGTAAGGATATTTGTTTGAATACCTCTGTCTGCACAAGCAGACTATGTCATTGGTTGACTAAAAACCCTAATACAGCATTACAGATAAGAAATCTGACATAGTAGTTGGTAAACTACTGATTCAAGAAATTATGTTTATCTTAGTGAACATTTTTATTTTGAAGCAGATGTATCCAGAAAGATAATACATGTTAACTCTTGTAAATTGTACATAACAGCCACAAAGATGAGTTTCATACATTTTCAAGCTAACAAAGCTAACTACTCATATGGCCCTTTAGAACAATAATCATACTTAAATAAGGAACAGAGTATACTCAGAAACAATTAAAAGAGTAATGCTTATACAACCAGATGTGGCACCTTTAAAGAGTTTGATTCCATTACAGTTCTAAGAAAGTGGAGCAGGAAGAAAGAGATATTGAAGTGTTAGGCAAATATTGAATTATGAACATTTCCTCCCCCACTTCCTTCTTTTCTACTCACCACTTCTTTATTGCAGTGACAAAGGGTGAAGTCCCCCTTAAAATAAAATCATGGTGGTATCTCTCCTTAAATAGTACATGGGGAACAAATTTGGAATTTCTCTTCTTATGCAGAGGTATTTGACTAGTGATTCAAGGTGCCAATGGAATAAATAAAATTAGCACATAATCAGTAAAGGGGCAAATTTCAAACGACTTTAGTTTATCACCTTGTGTAAATTTTAAAAAAGAAATCATAGAATAGGACTAGGAATTGTCAATAGTTTTCCTTCTTCACTGACAAATACAAGTACCTGTAGCGAAAGCTGTCTTTTGAATCTGCAAGGAAGAATAGCACGTTAGATTTTGTCAGTACTCATCCTCATTCCCATGCCTGGATTTGCTCTAGATGAGATTTTCTTTGCACAAGGAATTTGATTTATTTCTTCTGTTTTGAAGATAAGATCATAATGTCTTCCAAGTTTAAATGAGACCTGAAATTGGTAATAAGATGTTTTCAAAGCATACATCATGTGCAAAACAGAGAGCTCTGTGGCTATAATGGAGCCACCAATAAATGGCCTAACACATTGAATAAAACTCAATGACATCCAAGAAGTAGTCTGTTTTAAAAGTGTTTTTGTTATCTTGTCATTAATGAGAATTGCATATAAATTTATGATAACTATATTTCAATCTGTAATCTGCATACTGGAAATACAACCAGGATGTCTGCTTGCATAAACGGGCAACACCCACCTTCCAAATATGGAAAGACCATCAAGTTCATATGTGTATTGTTATGGATCATATCGCAGGTTGTATATCGCGAATCATATTGATACATGGCACAGGTTTATTATTTCACCCGTACTACTCAGTCAAATGAGTTTCTATGCATACTTACTAAATGTGCCTTAAGGAGGTGTTTTAGGTCATATTGTTAATATCTTTCTGGTGGGTGGAGCAACATCGTTATACTTGTTGAGAAGATGGAAAAGCTGTAAATCAAGCTAATTGAAGGCATGTCCATAGCATAAATGTGGCGAAATTATACCTATATTGGGAAATTAGCTGATCCTGGTCCTGCATATATAAAATTGTTCTAACACAGACATAGTATTTTAGGGTTTTGAATGTTTATAAAAATACTTGCGGATTTTATAAAACATGTTTGTAATGTTTTAGATTTCAAGTATGTATATCTCTATAGACGTACCATCCGATAATAGGAAAGTAAATGCAAACAACTGTTTAGCAGTTTTATAAAACTTTATCCACACATCAACCATGAGACCTTAAGTGTCTTGGAAATCATGTCTAACTATTGGGAGGATTCTCAAAACAAAATATGTACATATTAAACCTGAAATCCAGTTATTCTTTATTTTTAATTCTTATTTATTACTTTGTGTAATTAAATTTTTACGGTTTAACAGATAAGACCTAATCATAGAGAACAAATAAAAAAAGATTTCATGTATGCAAATTTATATTTTCATTACAGAAAACATGAGGATGGTGGTGAGTATTATGCATTCATTATCTTATTCATCAAAATCAAGTTTGTTGACAGATTTTCATAAACCCATTTTCCTGTGATAATAGTAAATTATTGTAATTTTGTATCATGTATTTTATAAGGCATTAACCAATCATATTAATAATGAGAAAATGCTCCCCAAAATATCATGTAACACCCAACATTTTAAAATCATGACTCAGTTCATCAAACGTGTTGGAATATTCATCCAGTGAAATGGAAATAACGTGTACTAATATGATACTGCATATTATCATAGCATGCCATTAGTCATCTCTTGACCAAAGTGGATTTGGGTTTGCTAGGTGTTACAAGTTTATGCTCTTACAAAATATTGAAAAGCAACAAGCTTTGTAAAATGTAACAAATAATCTTTTTCTCTAGAATACAAAGTTAAAATGAAAATGAAAGAACATTTTTTAATTGTGAATTAAATATCAAAATAATCATAGAATGGCAGACACAAGTCCTAATAATTTAAGTTCTGAATAAAATTTAGTTGAAATCCAAATTAAGTCCAACAATAAAAGTTTTGATGAGCCTGTGATAGCTCATAAGGTGTTGATGTGTCATTAATATAATTCTTGTTTTGGATTGACTGTATATCCTAATGAATGTCTCTGTCCAAGAATATTATTTTTTCTGTGTACTCTGCATTTCCACAAGAACAAAATCACTGGACTAAATAATTCGAAGAAATAAATTGCAGCTCAAATAAACTTCTTGATACAACAATAATAGAACTGATTCTTTTAGCTCTTATAGTAAGAATGAATATTTTTTCAAAGAACAAGATTATTTAGTCTTCTGCTTTACCTCAGTTCACAATTAGCATTTTCTAAGCAAACTCATTAGCTAATGGAAAATAACCATCTAGAAGTTTCATAGTTATATTTACAAATCTATTACTAAATTTTAATATATAACCTGGAATATGTCAGGTACGCCATGTAAATTGTAATAGAATTTCAATAACGTAGACCCAGACGCAAATAAGCACGTTTGTATATATTAATAATGATCCTGCTATCAAATGCATACACATGTAGAATATTTTAGCTGTGTATTAGTTGTTTACAGAATATATAAAAAATTAATAATTCGGGTAAAGTAGAAAATAAACTTAATTTTGGAGAAGGTTAAGTCCGACATAAAATGTTGCACTACAGTAGCTTATAATGACATCAAAAAAATAAAAAGACTACAAAAAGAATATTAAAGGTACATAAGATAGGAAAATATTAAGAATCCAGACAACACAGATTTAGGATGCAGAAACAAAGTGACAACTTGAATTCTGACCACAAAAAATTGACTGAAGTTAAAGGAGGTAATTTAGAAGTAATATATTTTACCAACTTGTGCTATGTATGATATTTAGTTCCTCTAGTTTGGAGCGACTTTGCTGAATGAGGTTCTCTTAAGGATTAGTGTTACTCAGTGTGAGGTTGGATACATTATTGTTATATTGCATTTTTGATATGCTAATCTCTGTGTTCATAATTATGACCAAGTGCAACAAAGTTTTTGGAGTGTTCACAGCTTTTAATTTATAATGACCTAAAAAGTGTTTACAAATTGAAATTAATTTTAGAAAAACAGAAACTCGGGTATGGCTTGTAATATAAAAGGAATTAAAAAGAAACGGAGAAAAACAACTAACACTAAACCATTCTTAGTGACGGCATTATTCCAAACTGTTACCTTTGGTATGAATATTAGCTGCCTAGAAGTGAATTATCACAAATTGGGTTGAAAGATCTTTGAAATGTTGATAAGGATTCTTTTTAATATTAAATATTTTAGGTTCAACATTGTAAACATTACTTAAAATAAACTGACTTAAAATTTACAAATATGGATTATCATCTAATCATCAAAAACCAATCGGATATACTTGTGCAAATAACAAAACCCACTAGGATATACTTGTGCAAATGACAAAACCCACTAGGAGATACTTGTGCAAATAACAAAACCCGCTAGGAGATACTTGTGCAAATAACAAAACCCACTAGGATATACTTGTGCAAATAACAAAAGCCACTAGGATATACTTGTGCAAATAACAAAACCCATTAGGATATACTTGTGCAAATAACAAAACACACTAGGATATACTTGTGCAAATAACTAAAACCACTAGGATATACTTGTGCAAATAACAAAACCCATTAGGATATACTTGTGCAAATAACAAAAACCACTAAGATATACTTGTGCAAATAACAGTTTGCTTATGTCAGGCAATGTAGATCATCAGTTAAAAAATATTGGTGTGGTTAGCTCTCCGTGGAACATGAGCAATATAGGACACAAGTGGCTTTTGGGAATTTAAAATTTACAAATCCTAATTTAAAAATAGGGGTTCTTCTGTCCCACATTGATAACGTTCCACAGAGAAACTAAGCACACCCATAAAAAACAAATCCATTCACATACACAACTATATTGACCTCAGTAATGTCAAATTCTGATTTGGGACAATAGTGTCCCAAAATGTTTAGGTTCTATTGAAGGCTTTACCAGCCATCGCAAATACTGAATGGCTTTTACACAGACGAATATTTTCACTGCAGCAAACTTTATCTAATTTAATTAGCTTGATATATTGATTTCATTAAGGTGAGTCAACCCAGTTAATGCATAAAATTTAAATCAAATATGTTAATTCTCACCTTTGCTATAAGCTAACAAATGGCATACAAATCACACATACAACATGCTTCATAAAGTGTCTTTAACATCAACAAAGTGGAAATCCATTAAGTGCTGGATATTTTTAATTTATTTTTCGCAATTTGCAATGTTTCTTTAATACTTTCAAACATATGTACGATTTCAGATGGATCTCAAACTTTGTAAATTACTAAAATTTTACCAGATCTTGAAGATGTACTGTACATTTAACCAATATTTGTATATTTATGCACATCAAATACTTAATTCATTTCTTCTTCAAGCACATGATTTGTTCTTTATTTATATGCACAATTTATACCTTCTTCAAATGCATGATTTGTTTCTTATATGCACAAATTATGCCTTCAAATACACAATATATTTCGTCTTAAAATGTATGATGTATTCTTTCTTCAAATACAGGATTATTCATTTTTCGTTCCAACTGTTGTATTGCTATTGTGATCAATATTGATGATGCTTAACTGTGTATTATCATCACTGAATGTAATCAGAAGAAATGAAAAAATATCCCGATTTTCTGAATCACTGCACAATATCTTTTATGTGCTTGCACATAATTTTAAATTTTATTCCATTGAATGTTATTTTGTAACAAAAATAACTTTCAATATTGCTTTGTCTCATCCAAATGTGTAAACTAAATTACTATCTCTTGTCACTGAGGTTGATGCTTCTGTGTTAAACTTGTGAAGGATTTATATCATCTGTCAGACCACTGATGAAGTACCATAATGTGGCCTTGTGTCATTATTTATTTTTTAATCATGTTGTGGTTTAATCATGTTGTGGTGTCATTAGCAATATTTGTTGGAGTGGTCAAAGGGCTCAATTTGATTTTAGTCTACTCATTAATATGGAAAACACTCACCCATTGAATTAATTAGTTTTTAATAGAGTGGTTGAGAAATGCAAACCCGACATGGTAGAGAAACTCACTTTCTATGTACTTTCATCACTGAATATAATACGTTTTATTGGACGAGTTAGAAATGTCATACCATCAAATTTATTAATATTTTTTAGGCGAGCCAGAAAAGACATAACCATCAAACTTGTTTAGTTTCATTTGATTACGCCAGAAAAAAACAGTAACAAGTGAGCCAATACCAGCCTTACCTTTTTACTGAAGATATGTTCATATTCAACCTTGTTATATTGTTAATTTATTGTTAGCATTGAATTGTATGAATCTTTCCAAAGTTTTGTCTTCTATTTATTTAGCCCCTTGACAAAAATGGCCATGAGTATGTCAACACTGCCTTCAGGAATGATATCATCGCCACTGAATATGAAACTCTGGAATCCAATCGAACAGGGTCACGTCAGTACGAATCACTTAATGGTAACGCCTTTTTTAATTATTGCATTAACATGACTGCAGAGAGTCATATTTGCCATGACCGCTCAAGTGGCCTAATTGTTAAGAGTATCCACCTTGGATGACGGAGGTTGTGGGTTCGAATTCCAGCTGAGTCATTTCAAAGACTTATAAAAATGGTACTAGCAACTGTCTCGCTTGGCACTCAGCATTAAGATTTTAGTGTTAGGACTGGTCTGCCTGGTGTCAGGATAATGTGCCTGAGTTGGGCATGATACTACCTGTCTGCGGCATAAAGCTGCAGTGCCAGACATCACTATAAACTGCCACACAGCGGATATCAAAGCGATGTGACTAAACAATTTTTAAAACTACACTAAAAAACCAAATCACACACTCACATATATTTGCCTTAGTGGGTTATATTATTATATTAACATAACTGTGTCGGGTCATGTTTGACTTAAGCTTCTTTATTATTACATTAAAATGACTGCACATGTTCATATTTAACTTAGTGTTTTGATTATTGAGTTATTATGACCTTAGAGTGTTATAATTTTGGCCTGTTGTCTTTACTCTTATAAGTTTTCCCTCAAAAGGCCTCCATGATATCATTTCCATTTTTGTATATATTTGAGAACATCGTAGAAACCAATGCTACTGTACCATGTTTAAATAATAATCATCATATTTATAATGTTTTCTTACTGAATTCCATACCATTACTAACCAAAATCATTACTGAGCCAATTTTTAAATAATTATGTAACGAAACAATCTGCTATACCATAATTTATTATACATATGTCCAGAAAAAAACATATCAGAATATCATGCAATATTTCAACAAGAGACTGGTGACACATCAGCACTCCACAGGATATAACAGACACATGATCGCCTTCAATTTTGTATCTGTTCTATCTGTGAACTTGGTTTTATTTGGGACTTTGTATTATTAGGACTTTCAATTCCTAAAATATTTGTTAATTTAATTTGCACTACTGTAAGTTCTTTTTGCTCATTTTTCACTTTTGTATTCAAGGGAATTAAATTATTTGTTAAATTTTACAAAGCTGGTAGTCTTTCCTTTTTTCTGTTACTTATTTTAAGAGCATAGACTCATAACACACATTAAAATCCATCCATCCTTACATACATACCTACATACATACATACATACATACATACATACATACATACATACATACATACATACATACATACATACATACATGCATGCATGCATGCATGCATGCATACATGCATACATACATACATACATACATACATACATACATACATACATACATGTATGCATGCATGCATTCATGCATACATACATACACACACACATACATACATGCATGCATGAATGCATGCACACAAACTTATGTCTGTAGAGAAACAAATAAAACTGAAACTTGTCTTTCTGAAACATATTTAAGATTTTTATCTGTTTCAGAATTTCGTCAGATCCAGGACCATCTAGTGGTGCGATATACTACAATCAAGTCCATATGCACGTCAATCTGAGTTCATCAAGATGATGATGGTAAAACCGAATTAATTCTTTGAATTATATTCGGCAGTTCTAGTATTTTTTATTTATTTCGTGAGTTCTAATTTGAACTGTTGTGACTATAATTTATTTTATAAGTGAGTGAAAGAAAGCGAAATAAGTAATGTAAGTTAAACCAGCAAGCAATATATTTCCCTACAAATCGAAATGAAAATTCAACTGACACCGTATTGTAAATTAAATCCTAAATGTCCTGTCACAAGTCCACAAATGGAGAATGTTCAAAATGAAATCCATTAGTGTTGAATATCTGATATTACATAGTGATGCAATGCAGAATGTCTGATATAACACTGTGATGCAATGCAGAATGTCTGATATAACAAAGTGATTCTATCCAGAATGTCTGATATAACACAGTGATTCTATCCAGAATGTCTTTGAATGAGTTCACAAAGATCCAAAGTAACGAGTTAATCCAAATATGAATAAACACTTTAGTAATTTCAATGATTTTTTTTTTTTAAATTCCTGTCGAATTATATCAGATTTCAGCAACAAAAGAACTTGAAACTATGGTCACACTTAAATTCTTAAGATTGCCTAATGTATAAATGAAGTATTTTTTTTTATCAGGTCCTTATTTATACACATTTTCACATGGCCTACATCATAATAGAATGTGTGACCTACATATGAAGAATGTGAATATTTCCAATAGAAAAACATAGTCTGGCTGTAAAAAAGGCAGGCCTTTAATTCAAATACTACATGAACACTGTTAATTACAACAATGGACAAAAGTTAGACACATAAACCAAATATCCTAAAGAAAACTTTATCAAAATCCAGAACATGTTAGGTGCTTCGAATTAAAAGTCAAGCAAAAGAATTGATTTATTGTGATTCTTGAGAAATGCAGGTAAACCAACGAAATTGCACTATTTCACCACACCATGTGATTAGTTAGAATTTAACTATTCAGTTTGATATTGAAGGTATGCTTTGTTGGAGTTTTAAGGCAGGTACTTTATGAATTAAGAATTCTGTCAATCACACGTACATAATGATGCTATATTTTCTTCCCAGTTTTAAAAATGAATCATGAAATTTTCTTCCTAGTATATAGCAATAAATAAATAAGCTTTCTTTTCTGGCATGGCTTGATTAATATAATAACTTGAGAACTGGGCTGAGTGGAAGAGCCTGGAAAATACAACTTCACAGCAAGACCCATTGATACAGATACACACACTCAAACACATGCACACACACATGTATAAAATATGCACATACAATTTAGAAATACTTGCATTAATTATGAAAGTTTATAGGAATGAAAGATAAAAATTGGAAAACACCAAACAATCTACACCCTTAATTTATAGTTATAATACTGCATGAAAAGGACAAAATTCAGAGTTTGGTGTTTAAATGAGTTTTACAATTTAGTAGAATGTTTCAATGTATGTTTTTTTTGTTTGTAATTAACTCATATGACAGGAAATGTATTATGCATAGCATATTTCTTTTTTGCAAGTCAACACAGAACCTATGAAAATACTGTAACAGGCAACTAAATGAATTAATGAAAAACACATGGAACCAGCTTGTAGACACAGGTTAATATATATATTTAGAGAGAGAGAAAGTTTATTACATTTATTACTGAATATCTAAATCTTAGATATTTAGAATATTTAGGTATTGTTGTTTTATTGACTGTTTTATAGTTCATATAATGGATAGCTTGCTGTATTCTGTAACATTTCTAATTGTTGTATTGCCAGCCTGTCTTCCGTTGACATGTTGCATAACTTATTTTTCTCAGATCATGACATTAACTTGATGGCATATGAATTGAGGGCGAAGTAGAAGTAGTAAAGCATATTAGGGTTAATGATGTGAAATTGACTGCATACATACATATTCCATACTTACCCAAGCCAGCTATGAAATTCCTTTGTTAAGTAACTGAAAGAAAGGTATGGAAATGTGACCTTATGGTGTAACTAAATAACCGGGCGGGATTTCAGATTTAAAACAACACTTTTGATGGTGCAATATTTAATGACCAATGAATTTGAAGAGAAAAGAATTATGATTAAAACGTGTGCATAATATCCAAATATTGGATCAATTAACATAATCCGAGAGAGCTAAATAATGAAAATACAAATACATGACCTTACACAGTACAAAGACAAGAGATAAATGATTCACAGTGATTTCACAACGAAAGAATGTATTTTACTTAAATAGTAAAACTGTGGTATTTTACTCAAATAGTAAAAATGTATTCACTCAAATAGTGAAAATGATGAGAACAAAGGGACAGATGTATAAAATATATTTACACACTGGATATTACAAACCCCAAGGATTAGCCCATGGCTGAAAGATTAGATATATGGAGCTACACACTCCGTCACCAGCACACTCGGCTACCAGTCACACTGGTCAATCAAGCAGTCAGTATTCCAGGTTGGTTAATCAAGCAACCAGTGCCCGCCAATCTCTGTCAGCTATGCCCAATTACCTGATACTTGATCAGCAACACTGTTTACACAGCTGTATGGCTGCTATGGTTCAGCTTCACAGCTGTTATGGCTAACTTATGTGGTAAGCTCTACAGCTGGTACCAGGTCGACTGCGATCACTCCGATTACTCTGATCACTCTGGTCAGCTGTAAAGCTGCAACTCTGATCACTCTGGTCAGCTTTACAGCTGTGACTCCAATCACTCTGGTCAGCTCTACAGGCGAAGATGTGTAAGTCCTTAAAGTAGACCTCTCACTGACAAGACAAACAAGCAAATCCAGCAAGGATATTCTCTCGTGGACGCCATAAAATACAGACGTTATTTATGTAACTCAGCGGTAAACACTGATACCAAAAGTTATCAGGGATAATTGTAATATTTTAGCGGTATTTAACGGCGTTGACACGCATACACTTAGAAATATTCATCAAACTTGGTGCAACGGTGACATGGATATTGTTACGTTTAAAAATCTATTTAGCCGTGCTCAGTTAACTCCACATGGATTCATAACGATAAATTTGCATGATCCACGATCACGATATCGGATCGGTCTTGATCAAATATTTTTAAAAAATAATTCATGTACAGCAGCAGGGAGGGCGAATACCTATGGGATGTCCTATAGGTGCGCTCTATCAAAAATAACACCCCGTAGCAGCCTTTGGAATTGAAAATAAAGGTTTCTACGGAGAATTATTTCGTAGGAGCCTTCATTTGTGGAAATAAACTTGGTCTTTTCGCCATCCCTGCTGCTATCATCAAATAAAATTTGTCCTTAAATTCATTTTTTGCAACATTATGACTTTATTTAACTTTTGATATATAGCATTAATATTGGATAATTTTATTTCCAGTTGTTTACTTGTAGCATATAATTCATCATGTAAATTTGTTTTATCCTTCAATTTATTTCTTGCGGCATTAGTATCCTCATTAAGCATTTGATTTTCTCCATACCTTTGGTTGTTCCAGCGCTACCGGCGGGAAACCTTTTATATTTATATGATCTTTCCTAAATCTTATACAGACGATTTAAACCAATATGATACATTTTGGCAAAATTTGTTGGTAATTCATTTCCAAGTAAACATATTTTTTTTTTCATCATTCATAGACAAATATGAAGGAGCTCGAGGCATATATTTATCGAAAAAATAAATATGAATAAATATGGAAAAATAAATATTGAAAAATAAATATGGAACGGTAAAAGTATGTGAAAATATGGATGGTAAAAGTGGAAAAAAATGAAGAAAGCACTGAACAATTACCTAATTGAGGCTTCTATGAAGAATACAAATATAAGATAATTTATATTATTACCGTCAATTATTACTGTTCAATTTTTACTTTTATATAGTTAGTTTTCACTTTTACTTTCTATTTTACCATTCCACTTTTATTTTTCCATATTTTGCTGAAATTTCATTAAGATTTCACACACAGATTTATGTTCTAAATTTACTTCACAAATGAAGTAAATTTCCGACTAGGTCAGTAAGCTTGAAATGCATCCGTGATAATAACAGATTATGAAATCGCAGATAAACTGGATTAATGGATGTAGAGAAATTCACAAGAGGAAAGTGAAAAAGGTCAAGAAACCCGTCAAATTTCTTTGAATCAAGTTTGCGTTCATCCGATTATTCCGCTTTAGACCGTTTACTTTAGAAAATATTATTGATATTCTTGACCTTTACCCTGAATGACAGTGGTCAGAAATTACTCACTATGTCCATTAATTTCGCTCTAGGAGAATAATTTAAATAAAATAATACTGACTGACATGATCATGGATACTTTACAAGAGAACATTCGTGGTTTGCCTGTGGAGTGGAGAGAACGCATTTACCGAGAGCTGGTCAAAGTACAAGTGAAACGCAAAGAACAACTGCAACCGTCACGTCACCGATGTTTAATCCACTGGTACCTGAATGCTATAAGAGGACTGATTCATTTGAAAACGTTCCAATGGTCCGACATTGTTCAACTGGACGAGGACCAGAAGGCTTTGGTGTCTACTCATCCTACTTGTTGCATGTTGACCATACTACAACGAGTACCAGAGGGAGAGGTAGTGGATTACCAAAATCGTTTACGTTATCGAATTGTGTCTCTAGAGAAAAATTCTATGCGATGTGTAATGTGTGAACTAGTGACTAAACAATTTGGTTTGGCTACTGGAGTACAATCAGTTTTGTGCAGAAAGTACACTTATTACCTCCGACAAAAGAGGGTAAATAACGGTCTACCATGCCACGACCTTTATCAGATGTGACACAACAGGTTGCATGGAAGGAAACGAATTACACTATTCAAACAGTGGATGATTACCAACACTTATCACAAAAATTGTGTCCATTGAATTGGGGTCAACATGTGATGTTTGTCTTAGTGACTTGCTTTCTGGGATTTCGTTACCAGCCGATTCCTTGTGGATTATTTACGAACAGTACTTGCCACCAAATAAAACATGGTAGTGGTCCCTTTAAATGAGCACGAGAGACTCATTTTGTTCAAAGCCTTGCGTTTGCATCTGGATACTTCTCGACCTCTGCGGGAAAAAAAGATTCGTCAACTTTTAGGTAACGAAGATGTGTATGACGATGTGTGTGTAGCTTGTGACTTACACCCTCATTGGACAGATGTACGTGACTGGAAAAATTGGGGTTTTGAGGCTTAGACCAAAGAAGTGACCCATTATGCTCAATAGTTGTGATCCTCAATTTGAACGTCCAAGGAAAAAGTCACTTATAAACCTGTGTTAGTGACAGTGCTAGAAGAACCCATCACCGAGGAAACCACTCCCTTTAGGACAGGACTGTCATGGACATTCCCGAAAGACCTTTCTGAGAGGACTCCTGTGTGACATTACCCCATGTAGAGACCGTAAGAACATTGCACACTGTCCCTAGGACACATTGGTTTACTGAATCGTGTTGTACAGAGACTGGTTTATATTACACTTTGATCGTTTTGATGTGTTACTTACTGCTGTACTTAACCATTTGGCTTTTATGTATTTTTGTCTTTCGTGTTGTTCCATTTTAACTTGCAATCAACGTGGCCTGAAAAAAGTATAAAACTCTTGTCTTGTTTGTCTTCGTGTCAAAAGTGACATTCTTTGCACTATGGCTACTGCTGCTGTCTCTGCTCCCTCTTCTTCCACTTTCAAAGTCATCGACGAACACTTAAATCGTGCCAGTTGGAGGACTTTTATCTTTGTCATCACTTTAACATGTTAATTGCCGGACCTAGTGGTTCAGGCAAAACCGAATTTGTCAAACGTTTGATCGAACATAAACATCATTTGATCTATCGTCCACCTCAACGGATCGTGTGGTGATACAAAGAGTTGCAATCGGCATACAGCCTCTTGCGAGAAAGTCAAAGCGATTCCATCGTATTTGTGGAAAGCATTCCTGGCGAAGAAGACAGGATCGTATCTGATGCAAGTGAAACCAATTTGGTCATTTTCGACATGTTAGGAGAGGACGAAGAAGAAATTAAGCTGTGGTTTACGTGCAAAGAGTATCATTGTACTGCCGGTGTCATTTACATCACTCAAAATTTGTTTCAACAAAGTAAAGCCCATAGCACCATCAGTCTCAATACCCATTACGTGGTCTTGTTTAAAAGCTCTAGAGATAAATCGTAAGTGCAAGTCTTAGCCAAACAGGAACGCCTTGGCTGACTCATGCGTACGATGATGACACTCAAACCCCATACGCCTATTTACTCGTGAATTTAAAATCCACTATCCCTGATTATCTACCATTTCGTACCCATCTATTCCACCACTGGTGCCAAGACGTGTACACGTCCCATTCGTCGACTTAACAAAAATATATATAAACCTCGGTAACTTTGGGTCTGTCTAATGCAGCGTCAAATTGATTCGTGCCTTGTACGGCATCAGTCACGGAAAAAAATCCACAAATACATGCTCGTGTCTTAGAAGCCAGTCTCAAAAAAGTCTTACGATGGTTTACGGTGACAGCACGTCAATTACTGCAAGGCATCATTCACATACCTCATCAAACCAAACGCTCATTTGACAGAAACAAAGCAGCCTTGACGCAACTGGCTGATCGCCGCAGCGACAATCAGTCCAAAAAGCAAATCATTTTGAAACCTGGTGGTAGCATTCTCTAGGAGGTGTCATCATTCGCTTCCTCTTAAAATGGGATCCTAATGCCCATAAAGTTCTCCCAAAGAAAACAGCTACTCGCAAAAATGCCCAACGAGCCAAAAAGAAGAAAAAGTTCAACGGTGTCAAGACAAGGTCTCAATCCCAGAAAACGAACAGCCCACAGAAAAAGAAAAACAAAAGTCCCCAGTAAAAGAAAAGCCACAGAAAACAGCTTTAATTTACAAGATAGACACTTCAGCCAGGACGCAACCTTACATTCGCAAACCACGACATGCAGAGATGGTGAACCACGTCTCCAGTAACCTCAGGTTATTCCACTTCTCCCTTGCCGGTGATGCCAGCTCAACCCAATTTGACACCCGTTCTTCCTCATTTGATGAAACGTTGGAAATCCGCGTTACCAAAAACTTCTCCTCCAGCTGTGAGACTTTCCTCCTCTTTAGCTGCATTAGCAGCTGCTCACAAACTACCTGCTCCCAAAATCAAAGTTCAAGAGAGGTCGGGCATGTTACAGAGTTTACTGGATTTTTCCAATCAAGAACTGTCCCGATTTAGTCAGCTGCGAACCCATTCACGATGTGAGATGCCTGTCATCAGTTCGATACGACGTAAAGACTATCAGTGGCGACGCGTTCCAGTATAAAAAAGACCTGAGGCAAAGAATGGGAATCAGTGTTGATGTGCTCATGAACACCCAAAGATGTCACCCTCCAGAAGCCATCCCTCTTCTAACACCAAAAGAAAGAAAAGGAAAGGTCTTCCTCCTCGTTTAGTCAAACATGGGGACATGTTGTCCGTCCTGTCAAAAGCTACTCCAACCATGCGAAGAAAGCCTCAAAATACGTCATGAATACCTTGTGAGAATATTGTTTGAACGTCTTGAACGGCGCGATAACTTTGTCTAAACACCAGCAAAAATACTTAGCCAAACATCGTCACGTTCTTCGCCATATGGTTCAAAAGAAAATGCCCATTTGTCAAAAGAAAAAGATGTTGTTTCAACCCTAAGGAATTTTCCCCATGTTGTTAGGACTCTTGCTGAAGAAGTATTGGGAACAATGCTAAGGAAACTCATGGGAGCAAGAAAAAATGGACCAAGAAGATAAAAGGGACTTTTTGGGTCCAAAAATCTCAGACGTGACCATTGAAATCCGATGGAAGGACGCAAACTGGCTTTAGTGCCTTACAAACGATGGATGGAATACCATCATTGGGAAGAATAAAGGACCTCCCAATCCTCATCTGACCTAGATGTCCCAGTTACAACAAGAATTGCAGTCGTTGGTTGATCGCAATGATTTGTCGGGAACAGAAAAAGCACAAAAGTACAGTCAGCTATTGCAACGACTACACCTCTTTCACCAGAAAGCTTTAGACTAAACAGCTCTTCCAACTCTGAAAGATTTTAAAACCCTGATGAAAAGTCCATCACCACAACCTGACCCAGCGGTCAAGACAAACGTAGCGCCACGAATGCCTGAGGAAGAAGAGGTACGAGAAGTCTTTCAAACACTGTCAGCAGCTCCCATTCATCGTAAGATTGCAGCCTCCTTGTTGACCCATTTTCCTTGCTCCCCACCGAGAAGAACTTAAAGACTGATTAAAAAGATGTTGTTCACTTTTCCTTCGACAGATGTCAAAACGAAAGAAGGGAAACCAGAAGTGAAAAAAGAAGTGAAAAAAGAAAAGAAGACGAAAGCCATCCCATTACCACCTCCACCACCGTCATTACCCTCGACTTCAACTCCAGTGGCAAATCTGGCAAGTAAAGCCGTTTCCAAACCACCATCGCGCATCGTCCAAAGCAGCATCAGCGAAGAGTGGGTGAATTATTAAAAATGGAGGTGTTAGCCAGCACTTACTACAATCCATCGCATCCTGCAGGGTATGGAGTTCAGAAATTGTATCGTGCTGCCAAAACTCGACTGAAAAGTCTCCGTTTACCTCAAGTAGAACGACGATCACATGAACAAGCCACGCACACCTTACACAAACCCATTCGACGAAAATGTTCCAGAAGTCGCACACGAGTGGGGGGCATCGATCATCAATGGCAAGCCGATTCAGCTGATGTCTCTCATTTGGCCATCTAAATCGTGGCTACAAATATTTGTTTTGTGTCTTTGACGTCTTTACCAGATTTGCCTGGGTCGTGCCGTTGACTTTCAAATCAAGCAGTGAATTAGTGCGAGTCCTCAAAATGGTGTTGAAACAAAGCGGTCTTCACCCTCTTCAATGGCAAACCGACAAAGGAACCGAATTTCGGAACCAAGCTTTCCAAAAAGAATTAAAGAAACGTGACATTCATTTTTTCACCACCGAGAATCCCGAAATCAAAACCAGCATCGTGGAACATTTTCAACGCACCTTTAATGAACGCATGTTTTGCGCATCAACACATGGACGTCTTACTGCACTTAGTTCAAGCGTACAACCAATCTTACCATCGAATCATCGGACGTGCACCTCCCACCCCCCCCAAGAAGTGACTCCCGACAACGAAGTGATCATTTTTGACCGCCTGTTTGGTACGTCCCTGACGGTGACCGTCCCACAAAATAGTGGAGTGTTGGCAGCAGGAGACTGGGTGAGCCGTTGGCAAAAGCAAACACACTTTCGATAAAGGTTACTTATCCAACTGGACTACCGAATTGTTTCGTGTCACTGAACTAGTGAGTGGCTGTCATCCTGAAGTCTATGAATTGGAAGACATGAACTGGGAAGTGTTAAAAGGAACATTTTACTTGCCAGAGTTACAACGCGTGACCAAAATAGTTGACGAAGTGTACGACATCGAAAGCATTCTTGAACGAAGAACCCGTACAGTGGGGAAAGGCCGTGTCAAAGAAATCAAAGTGCGTTGGAAAGGATATCCTCCCAGTTTTGATTCTTGGATCGACGCTTCGCAAGTCATCGCCTATAAAGAGAAGTGACCATCAATCCCTTCCACACAGCTTCAGCTACCGTTACCATCACAGTGACCACTCCTTCACCGAGTTCCTCTTTGCAAGATCTACAAAGCAGCCCTTGTGGGTGTGGTGTGGTGTGGTGTGGTGTGGTGTGGAGAACGTATGCCTAAGACGCAAACCGCATTGTTCTGCCAACTCTTTGTGGTGTATTGTGTCATCGGTGCTGCCTTTGCCAATTTGAGTTTGCAACAAGGATACAAACAATTGTGGACCATTTTACTGAGCAGTTTCATGGGTTACCTTCTTCCCAATCCTTCCATGAAATGCTCCTCGAACGGCAACTTCGGGAGCCTTGTGCCCAATGTCAGTCACCACTCCAACAATAACTCTTTCCTGTTACTTATTTTAAGAGCATATACTTGCAACATAAAATTGGGCACATCTCCTTGGGGTGAAGATTTCTCTAAAACATGTCAGAAATCTTTATTTTTTAAATTTAAATTCACCTTGATTTGGATATTTCTAAGTGCCAGGAATTTTTTCACATTTTAGAAATCTTCAGTATAACCAACAAGCTTTTACGATGTCATCTAAAGTGGAGATCTTTATTTGAAATCCTACCCAGGAACAGTTAAACTCCTTGAAAAAGGATGAATTACTCCAGCTTGCCAAAAAATATTATCTTTCTAAGGCAAAAGCGTCTTTAACTAAACAAGAAATACAAAATAGTTTGGTACAGTATTTGATGGAAAATAATTTTTGGGATAAAAGTGCTTTGGATTTGGTTAGTAAGTCTCCATCTGACTTGAACTTACAAGTTACAAGTTATGGAATTTAAATTAAAATACAAGAATGAAATACAGTTAAGAAAGCTTGATCAAGTGAAATGCAATTAGTTAAAGAGGAAACAGAGTAAACTTCAGTTCTAGAGAGAGAGAGAAAGTTTATTACATTTATTACTGAATATCTAAATATTAGATATTTAGAATATTTAGGTATTGTTGTTTTATTGACATTTTTATATTTCATATAGTGGATAGCTTTCTGTATTCTATAACATTTCTAGTTGTATTGCCAGTCTGTCTTCCGTTGACATGTTGCATAACTTATTTTTCTCACATCATGACATTAACTTGATAGCATATGAATTGAGGTTGAAGTAGAAGTAGTACAGCATATTAGAGTTAATGATGTGAACATGACTGCATACATATATGCATATTCCATACTTACCCAAGCCAGGTATGAAATTCCTTTGTTAAGTAACTGAAAGATGTGTATGGAAATGTAACATTATGGGGTAACTAAATAACCGGGCGGGATTTCAGATTTACAACAGAACACTTTTGATGGTGCAATATTTAATGACTAATGAATTTGATGAGAAAATAATTATAATTAATACATGCGTATGATATCCAAATATTGGATCAATTAACATAATCTGCATGAACTAAATAATGAAAATACAAATAAATGACCTTACACAGTACAAAGACAAGAGATAAATGATTCACAGTGATTTTACAATGAAAGAATGTGTTTTACTCAAATAGTAAAACTGTGGTATTTTACTCAAATAGTAAAAATGTATTCACTCAAATAGTGAAAATGATGAAAACAAAGGGACAGATGTATAAAATATATTTGCAGTCCCCAGAACACACTGGATATTACAAACCCCAAAGATTAGCCCATGGCTAAAAGAATAGATGTATGGAGCTACACACTCCGTCACCAGCACACTCAGCTACCAGTCACACTGGTCAATCAAGCAATCAGTATTCCAGGTTGGTTAATCAAGCAATCAGTGCCCTCCAATCTCTGTTAGCAACGCCCAATCACCTGATACTCGATCAGCAACACTGTTTACACAGCTATATGGCTGCTATGGTTCAGCTTCACAGCTGTTATGGTTAACTTCTGTGGTAAGCTCTACAGCTGGTACTACGTCGACTCCGATCACTCCGATAAATCAGATTACTCCAATCACTCTGGTCAGCTCTACAGGTGAAGATGTGCAAATCTTTAAAGTAGACCTCTCACTGACAAGATGTTCTGTAATGTAAAGGTTTTGACCTATGGTGAGGTATTTATACACAGACGATGCCGCAACACATTGTCTTTGTGCTGGAAGTATTTGGTTCTTCCCATCGATTGCACTTTGCACGTGCGCATAGGATGAACCAAACTCATTATTTTGAACTTTTTGTAAAATATACATAAATAACCGTCGAGTATCGTTGTACACGAAAAACGTACATGTATTTAATAAATAAAAAGGATTTATACAATTCCATGACATATCGATCGACTGGAAAACTTAATATTGCTTTAGTTCATTTTGCATTTCAAATATATGCAAAATAATATTTCAATCCTAAAGTAATTGTTTTATAATAGGATTGAACATCTTGCTTTATAAATTATTTTTGGAAGAAGTGAATGCAATGCTTGAAAAGCAGTAAGAATAAATAATAAAATGCATATCAGCAATTATGTTTCCTCTCTGAAGCCATGTTGAATTTGACCCTTAAAACTGGTCATATTGTACAAAACATGTTATCTCTTTCTAGAATCAAGCTCTGAATTTGTGCATTGTCCAGGAGCGTGTTGTTATCGATATGTTAATGGATTTCATACATTCCAGAATATCACTATGGTTTTGGCAGTATGTGCCAATAATGAAAAAGATTTATCAAACAATGACAGAAAATAAAAGAATGAAATAATTAATGGAAAACATGACTCTATGGAGAAGTACGTGAACAAATATATTGAGGTTAATAGTCTATTTCTTAAGTAAAAAAGGAAGGGAGCAAACAGAGCATCACAAGTTACAACAGGCTGTTAAACTAAATATGCCTTGATTTTGTCTAAATTTATCTTGAAAGTGGCAACAAAAACAGAATCAGAAGCACCAATGAGAAAAATAAGTGTTGATCCATGAGCAGCAGAGATGGTGAACAGACCAATGAACCCTAAAAATAAGCCTTCCTACGAACGATCGAAAAATAAAAAGCGTCAACAGATTTTAAAAAAGCGTCGACATTTTACTGAGAAATTCTCATCGGAATTTGTCTAATTAATATTCTCCATTGTCGTTGGTGATCTTTTCTATTTTATTATGCACGCGTTTTACGCAAATTACGTCCTCGCCGAGGCCCCACTCACCTTCTCTGCTGCTATAATTAAATCATTATGTTATATTAAAATAATGGTACATCCGGAATCTCATACTGCAAGGATAGCTCGAGAACGATTAGAAGCAATCACAAAATTTCTTCCTGTCAGAGACTCATTTAGAGAAAACTTGCAAGTGCAGCAACAATCACAAGTTGAGTACGAAGAGGACACTAACAAACTGTTTAAACCCGTCACTGCAGCTACTAAGAAAGCTGCAGCGGTTGTTGAAAAAGCTATATGGGGAGATATTGCGGAGGAAGGTGAGAAGAGGAAAAAGGATATTTTTCCGGTATTAGAAAAAACTGCAGCGCAGACTGAAAAAAATAGCAAGAAGAACTAAACAGACAAAGAAGATTTTACCAGATGTTCCAAATGATATAGCTGCGGCTCAACCTACACCCGTTGGTGACGAAATACTTGAAGATATTGGAAAACTTCGTACTGAAGTCGCCGACGTGAGAAAAGAACATACACCTGAACGCGAACCAATAGAAGAAAACTTAGAATTGATTGCAAGATTTATGGAAGGGTTTGTCGAAGATATTAGAAATACTAAAAGAAAAAGTTACCCGAAACAATATTATTTGGTATATTTAATAAATCTAATATTTTAAAACCCCGTCATGAAAAAGTAATTGATGATAATCTTATTAAATGGATATATCGCGTATATAGAAACAAAAGACAAGCTAGAGATGATGATTTAGAATATAGAAATTTTTATGAAGAAGTAAAAAGACTTTCTAGAGAGAAAATAAAACAACTAGAACAAGAACAACTCTTTCAGCAGAAACCTTCATATCAACTTCCTCCACCTCTGCAACAAATAGAACAACAACAATCTTCTTCACCGCAAAAAGACATGATGTTGAAACCATCTAGAGAGAAAAGGAAACAGATGGCAAAAGAAATGAAGAGAAAAACAGAAGAAGAATGGAAACAAAGAGAAGAAATATTCAGAGATATAGAAACTAAACAACGGGAGAAATTACGTTCACTGCGTAAAGAAAGAGATCCTGGCGATGATTCTTTTGACGCTACTGGAAGTGGTCTTTCTTCCCTGAATACAGTGGGAAATAATATTATTTGTCCCGATAATATCCTCAATGATGTGTCACGGTTAGAAGTTCTCAAAGAAGGAAAACGTAATAGGGAATAATTCACCAGAAATAACCAATGAAGCAGTTGATATTTGTCCGAGATTATTTCAAGGTGGTATCATGGATATCGGCGTATACCGAGAACTTATCGATGAACTTGTTGATGATTACAGTGGCTAGTTATTAGATAAATGGTAAATAAAATAAGATGATAGTACACAATAATCATCGTAAATCCGTACAGGTCAGAGCGGTAAACGCACGATTACCAATCTACAGAGCTATTTACGGAGATAGACTTGGTGATGTTGTACGGGGATTATTCACAAGGATAGCTCCAAAAGTATCACCTGTTGCAAAACAATTATTGATATTGTTCGTGAAAAAGCTCCTGGTGCAATTGTCAATGTTGCTGGAAGGCGTTCTCGGCGATCAAAGATAGACTAGCACGATTAATGCGACGAAGATCACAACCAGTAAAATTACCAAGTACTGAAATTATTCCCGCAGACGTAAGTAAAATAACAAATCGAGCTGCAAATCAAAACCTGGCAGCGTTAGCAGATCAAGGACTTGGTGAACCAAGGAATAATGTTTCAAGTTTGATATCAGGAAGTGAAACTTCCCGAAGTGGAACTTTCCGAACGCGGTAATCAACGTGTTAAATGGAAATAATTATAATAAAATGTACAAGCGTGTATCCGACGAAGCATTTGATATGGAAGCACCTGTCATTAAAGATGAATCGGTACGTGATTATCAGTTTTATTCTTATGAAGCACGAACACCAGATCAACGTGGAGGAAGAATTGAACTTCAAGTTCATGACAGAAGTAGATACTTTTTACCCGCTGAGGATTTTCTTGAGGTAGAAGATACAATTGTAAAAACGGATAATACTAATTATGGAGATGCAGTTAAAGTTGGTTTTGTCAACAATGGGATCATGGCATTATTTGATGGCGCCACATACATGATCGATGGAAAAAATATTGAATCAATTCAGAATAATGTCGACCTTGCTACAACAATAATAGGATTAGCATGATATTCTGATGATTATACAAGATCAGCAGATCCCACAATGATGTTTGTAAAAGATAATTCTAATCACCCTGAAAGCGATCAGTATAATATGAGACGACCAAGAAATTTTGCCGATAACGTTGATGCTGATGTGTGGCCGGTGGTTCATGGTTCTAATGAAAATTTCAACTTGGGATTTGCAGTGCGTAGAAATATGTTCCTAGAAGCCAATAAATTTTCATGTACAATTCCACTATCGCATATTTTTGGATTTTGTAGAAATGTTAGAAAGGTTATTTTTGGAGCTAGACACACGGTTGTTCTTGTAAAAAAAGGTTGATGATAGCGATGCTCTGTGGAGACCTCTTGGTGATGCTGGTAAAGTAGCATTATCGAAACCTTCACTGTGGATGCCGGTAATGACTCCAACGATCGCAGAAGAACAAAAATTGATTTCTTTCATGGACACTGGTGGGAAATCCTTGTTGTCATGGTTAACAACAAGACGGATAGTATGCAAACTAACGTTAACGGTCAGTTTACATGGCATATAGCATCACAACAAGGTGTTTCTGCACCACGGCATATTTTTTTTTTGAATTTCAGCGCCATGATCGATTAGGCTCACAAGTTCACTCTCATATGATATTTGATAAACTAGGTATCACATATTTCTTTACGAATAAAGGGACAACAAGAACCAACAGAGAATATACAACTAAATTATGAACAAAATAGTATAGGACGTGTATATCATCGTTTAATGTCATTCATGGGACGTGATCAAAATGTAGATACTGGGTTGCAAATATCACAACATGATTTCAGAACTTTGTATCCGATTTATTATTTTTCACTGGAGCATCTTGTTCTATCAAAACAATCTGTCGTTGATATACATCTTAAAGCAACATTAAATACAGGTGGTGTTGATTATAGAGCAATCGCGGTTATACTCAACGATAAAGCCATGTTACTTGAAGGTGATAGTGGTCGAATGAGAGTCGTTGATGCACCAGTGGAAAATCTTTAATCATCTTATTTAAAAACACGTGTATTATCATAAAATGCCATATCATCACGTTAGTGTCAGTTTGACTCCTGGTCAGATTAAAAACCATCAATCAAATTCAACAAAAAACTGTGGAATGAAAATATCACTAAAGCGAGATCAGATCACGGGTGGTCAAAATAAACTATCATTATCAGAACGTCAACTTAAACATTTCAACGACGCTAAACAATCAAAAACAGGCGTCAAACTTAATCTCTCTGCGGGTGCGATTAAGGACTCAATTAAAATCGGTGGTATTTTTCCACTTCTCGCGCGTATTCCAGCGTTAATAGTTGCTCCCGCTCCAGCAGTAGCAAAAGCAGCAGCATTAGGTGCTGTTGGAACAGCTGCTGGAATGACTCTAAAAAAAGCAACAGGAAAGGGATACAAAAAAAGGGACGCGGCCTAAGATTACCGGGATCTCTTTGGGGAAGAGGTCTGAGGCTTCCAGGATCACTTCGTTAGATGTTTCAGCATCAAATTTTGATATACTTGATGCTGCTAAACGATTAAAAATAAAAAACTTCAGAGGTGTTTTTATGCGAGATCAATTACCGAAAAACCAAACAGTGTTGAAACAGGTATTATTAATCTCGACTCGAATTCAGGACCCGGTACTCATTGGGTATCATACGCGGTTGATCCACGTGGAATCGTTTATTTTGATTCCTACTGGTTAGCTCCACCCGTTGAATTTATCAAATATGTTGCATCACTTCACGCGCAAGTTTGGTATTCAACGCTACCCACACAAGCAATGACAGATCCGCCAATATGCGGCCGTGAGGCAATTAATGTACTTACCGCTATTTCAAAATCATCCAAACCGCCACATAAAGCCGTGCATGATTAGACAAGCAACCGATTCGTTTTAAAGAGATCTTAGATCTTAAAATATAATGGTTGATATTTACGGAATAAGATCTTCACTCGTTAAGAAAAAGTCCGGTGACGTTCATCTGACAAAGTATGCGACTAAAGATGAACTCGCTGATATCATGAATCTTTCTGGAGTTGACCCAGGTGAGGTTGTTATTTTTCAGGATTGATATGGTAAACTAAAAACGAGCAACATCAGATGGAATGATATAATTTGACGAGTACTCAGTGCAGTTACGGATAATATCCCTGTGTTTGCTGACAGCGGAAAAAGCAGGGATTCAAGTATATCGTTTACAACCATCAGAGATGAAATTGCAAAAAGTGTTGCTAATCGCGTGAAAAACACCGGCGACACAATGACGGGTGAACTCAGTATTAACGGAAATAAGATAGTAGTTTTAAGAGATCCAACATCCGACGAAGACGCAGCAACAAAAAAGTACATTGACGTGAACTACAACACCGTAAATGGTAAATTAGCCACGTTGCGGGCCGAATATTATGTGCACCTAGGCGCGTTTGGAAGATTTCGAAGCAATTCTCAAAACACAGATGAATAAATAGATAAATTCTTCGGCACTCCGCACGCCGTTGACATAAAACCTTCTGATATCAAGACGAACATCGGCACGATCAAACACAGCAAGAGATCGTAGCGGGGTTTCCCGAGATCGTTAAAAAACCAATTTGATTAAAATTCCAGCCGGAATAACACCCGGGCATATTACAAACATCGTATACACAGTATCATCGGGATTTGCAACCTGGTCGCAGCAAAATAAAACTATCAAATATACCGCAACAGTCACTGGCGTGTACAGGCTGTCTGTGTTCAGTGCTGCAAAATTTGAAATATTTATAACGTATCCATGGAGTCATTCAATTGATAAGTTTTCAGGGGTTGTATCTGTTACATTAAATAGCGGAAGCGAAGAAATTTTTATTCTGGAAGCAGCTGATAAGAAATTAACCGTAACATCTTACTGGTGGTGTTTGGGATTTGTAGCTGAAACACCTCAATTATTTACTGCATAAAATATAATGAGTACCTCAGTCGACGGTCCATCTCAATACAGGTACAGTCAAGCGCGTGAATGGCAGGCAGCATTAAAAGAATGAGTGGAACAATACACGGTAAAAGTAAAAACAAATATTGACGACGACTAGTTATCGTCGACGTAATCGTTTATACACTGTTGTCAAGTGAACCGGTGTGATATTATCAACAATGGCAATGATGACACCAGTAGCTGTAACTATTTGTATTTCAGCTACAACAACGATTGCAGGTGTACTCAATATCATTGCAAAAAAAATATGTACTTCCACAAATTAAAAATTATCCAATTACATGATAAGGTTACATAAAGCGACGGTCGCATACTCGAAGTTATCGTCGTTGTTATCAGGGAGTCTCAGTGATGGAATTATATCTGATTTTTCAGAAATGATTAAAATATATAACAGTGCTGTGAAAGGTACAAGTATTAATAATGACGGAATTACTGCAGCAGATCGTGACAAACACAACTCCGCACAAGACCACGATGATCTCGGTAAGCTCGATTAATCCTGAACTTAGTATCAATTTTCCTACTGCGATTCGCGCAAATGAAATTGCACTAGCGCAATTACGAGTATACCATAGTTGACCAAACATCAGATCGAAATCATTTAATGGTACACAAGCAAATAATTCACTTGTGTTTGCTAATAAGAATAAACCCGATGGAACACCTGACTGGATTGTTGTTGGAATACCAACTGGTAGTTATGAGATTGAAGAAATCAATGGAATTTCAACGTAGAATAAAATCAATAACCGGAAAAGAAGCAAAAATATCAATTAACGTTCATGAACCGACGTTTTCTTCACGGTTGAGATACATTCTGCTAATTACGTCGTTGATATTTATCAGTCCACGATAAGATCCTTACTAGGTTCCCCGGATGTTCCCCCAGTGCATGAAGGACCACCAGAACCAACGAGGGGTGATTTTACGTCGAAGAATAGTTTTTGTCATAATATTAAAATGAATTCAGATTGGTCAGATTATATAGAAGTAAAACCAGAGGTGATAAGGGGAGAACTTTATTATGATTCTGCATCTATTTTTATAATCTTAATAGACGTGTTATTGCTTTAAATATTGATTCTATATTTTCTTCAATAAACTCAGACCATAAAATACAGTTAAATAGTTTACGTGATAGTTTTCAGGAATATTTATTTGATTTGATATCTGCGCGCGATAATATCATTAGGTACATAGAAGTTTTAAATTGTATAGTTGATTCTTCTGAAATTATCTATAATAGAATTATAGATATGGTTCTTAAGTCATCAAGCGATTATAAAAAATCCTTCGCAGCCAAATACAAAATACCCGAAGCTGATGTTGCAACGTTTAAGTACCCTGATTAAAGTCCAGATAAATTATGAAAATCTCTTAATGATGTCATTGATGAGAACTTTTCTAAAATACTCGATGCATGGAGAAAAATAGCCCCACCTTCGCTTGTTCTCAGACATAATAATGATCCACACGGCGGTGGTAGACACGTCTTTCCGGGAATCATTAATATAACTTCAACGGTCGCGGTTAAACTAGTTTGTGACGTAATCGATAGTACCTATCAAATAGATCTCGGAAAATCAAATCAGGCAAGGATACATTTTATACACGTTCACACCATAAGTTCCCCCTGGGGATTTGATCGTGCAAGTACCAACCAATCCTGTTTATCTACGTACACATAATCAGTATTTGTCACGAATAAATTTCAAACTTACAGACCACATAGGACGATTAATTGATTTGTGTGGAGAGGAACTGATTGTCAATCTGTATGTGAAATCTTAAAATTTATGTCGTAAGACTTTTATCGTAGATTTATCAGAAATATTGTATTTATTCTGAAATATTTTATTTTATCAGAAATGTTTTGATTTTTTAAGAAATATTTTATTTTATCAAAAATATCGTATTTATTCTGAAATATTTCATTTTATCAGAAATATTTTATTTTATCAGAAATATTTTATTTATTCTGAAATATTTTATTTTATGAGAAATATTTTATTTTATCAAAAAATATTGCATTTATTCTGAAATTGACATGGTGGTTGATACTCAAAATTGTGCAAATCGATCAGTTTGTTAATTCTGATGGGTATTTAGGTACTCAAAATCATGCAAATCTATCAGTTTTGCAAAAAATACTACAAAAAATATCCTATTATTGTGAAATATTTTTTTATTCTAAAATTTGATATGGTGATTGGTACTCAAAATTAAAAAAATCAATCAGTTTTGCATAAAATACTACAAAAAATATATTATTGTGAAATATTTTTTATCAGAAATTGATATGGTGATTGGTACTCAAAATCATGCAAATCAATCAGTTTGTTAATTTTGACTAGTAAATGGGTACTCAAAGTCATGCAAATCAATCAGTTTGTTATTTTTGACCGGTAAATGGGTACTCAAAATCGTGCAAATCAATCAGTTTTGCAAAAAATACTACAAAAATTATTTTTATTTTTTCTGATATATTTTTATTTATTCTGAAATATTTTTTTATTTTATCAGAAATATTTTGTTTTATCAGAAATATCTTAAATTGGTATGGTAGTTTAGAACTCAAAACCATGCATATCAATCAGTTTGTTAATTTTGACTAGTAAATGGGTATTCAAAATCATGCAAATCACTCAGTTTGTTAATTTTGACTAGTAAATGGGTACTCAAAATCATGCAAATCAATCAGTTTGTTATTTTTGACTGGTAAATGGGTACTCAAAATTAACAAAATCGATCAGATTTATGAAAAAATAAAATATTTCAGAATAAATAAAAATATTTCAGAATAAATAAAAATATTACACCTGTTCGGTCATTTCACGATCCAACATAATCTTCTTTAATTGTGTTAAACGAGTACTAATCGTTTTATTTGCCTCGTATTCGTGGGATAACTCGGATCTAATTTTTTCTACTGCGGCAGAGAGAGGAACGAAGTCCTTGACCTCATCATCTTTTACTGCAGCTAGTGACCAGATCATCGCTGCCTGAATTCGTTTTATGAACTTGTATTCAGACGACAGTGTAAAACCACCATCATTTTTACGTCCTTGTAAGATTTCAAAATCAGAAATAATCTTTTCAGGATTCAGTTTATTAGATATATTAATACTGTCTTTTTCTATTTTTTAATAGCAACAATTACACCATTGATATTTTTATAGTTCATTATTTAGTATGTATATATATTTAAAAGAAAAAATATCCCCTATGAACCCCTAGCCGAGTGTTCTAGCGAGTTCAAGAAGGGGCACAGCACAACATATAGTATTTACATATTTACAACCCAGAACTCGTAGCTTGCCACCGCATTCTACCAACGTTCAACGGGCACATGAAACACTACCCCTATGAGATCCCCTAACCCGTCAAACAACGGTCAAGAGGCCCAAGAGGGTGCATTTGGTGAAGACAGCACAACATATAATCCCCATTAAACTCGTAGCTTGCCACCGCATTCTCCTAAGTTTAGAGGATACACGGAACATATAATCTTAATTAAGGACAGCACAACACGTAGTATTTATAATATATACAATGAATGAGTATATACAGTGAATGAATGACTGCACAAACATACAATGAATGAGTATATACAATGAATGAATGACGGCACAAACATATATGAGATCATTTTCTTCGCTCAACAACCCCCCAATATTCAGCCCGTGGGTGATACAAAACATGTATCAACTACCAGTGACGTGGTTGGAGGAGTTCTCTTGAGCTGAGGGGGGCTGGCGGTGCCCAATTAATTATACAAATCGCTAATATGCGTACCACAGACAGTTGTCAGCCATGAGGATTCGATCGCCGGACCACAAGTATTACGGTCCGATACGTTATCAACTGAGCTATCGATTCATCTAACAATATACGTTCCAGAAATTATTATATAGCTACGGTTTCTGAATAGATTGTAAGTTATACATATTTCTACATTAAAACAGCGGTTTCTGAATATATCTGCATTAAAACAGTGGTTTCTTAATAGACTGTAAATGCATAAACAGCGTGTTCTGTCAAGATTTTTCGTAACAGATTGTGAATATATAAACAGCGTGTTCTGCCCTGATAAAATATATATACATGCTACCACTGCATTATCAAACGTTTTTTTTATGCAGGTCGGTTCAAATATTTATGCATTATAGTAGCGGTTTCTAAACAGATTGCAAATATATAAACTACGTGTTCTGCCTCGATTTCTCATAACAGATCTAAAAATAACTTGCTACATTGCATGATGGGAAATACGTTTATATATTTATTTTGTAAGCTATAAAACATAAATATCCTTCTACGAGTATAAGTATTGATATTAATTACGACGTAGATAGTTAATTGACCAATTACGACCATAATAATCTGAAATCTACGGATAAATATATACATACAGAAGTAATCTCCCTTTCGCATGAGTCAAAAAATAAGTAGTATATGGGGCAAATACTGCTACCCAAAATAATAAATGGTTAAAAAAATAGTTAATAAATATAATTCGAGGTAGTGATGATAGTTTATCTCATTAGCAATATTAGAAGATGGTTCTTTGTTTATATTTACTGGAAAAAGTGGATTTATATATATTTTCCGCCACAAATTGTACCCAGCGCCGGCAGATATCAAAATATTTGCCAGCTGAATTCATTGATTGAAATATAATCTCTTCGCCAGTTTCTGTGTTTATAGATTTTACCGCCCTCTTTCAGGTTGTTTTACATCTTCTAGTATTACCACGTGTATTATTCTAGCTCTGTGTAACAGTTTGAAGATTGGATACATTATTATTTTGAGGATTCCTGTCAATATGATCGATCACAAGACCATCTTTGATCAACCCCTTTTGACATTCATACACGAATCGACGACAGAGACAAGGTTTCTTCCCAACAGCAAACAATAGATAACCATGATTATTAATATAACCAATCATAATTTGTCTCAAAAATAAGATAATCCTCCACGGATTTTATAGCGTTGTTATTGACTCTGTTAGGGTCGTTATTTTTTTGGTCATAATATCTTTTAAGCTCTCTGTATCGTTTACCACCACAACACGCATACAATTGTGTTTTTCTTCGTACTCCAGCAAAACATCGCAGACATGGTATTGGTCCTAAGCTTCCACGGTGAACGTTTTGCATGTGTTGTCCGCAGAATTCCTTCCTGCAGGGTTTATTACAACGAGTTAATGATCCAATCATTAACCATTTGCATTGAGACATTGCATATATAATATTTTTTATTTAATTACTAGTCTGAAATATAATATGGATGAGTTTGAAAGATTATCCCGAATCAAGTCTTGGAAAACAAGGAAATTCAACCTCGACAGGATATCTCCTGACGTGCCAATACGAGATCTGGTTGATCGGAAAAATAAAGGTTTGATCAATAAAATTCACTACGCCAAGAAAGAATTTCAAGTAGATGGTGCATCTCAAGTCTGGTCAACGTTCAAGATTATTCGCAATGACAAGGTCAACGCCAAAGGTGTCGACGCTATGATGAATGACAGAAGAGCAGCAGCTATTATTAAACAGCTCTATGATAGAAGTTATCTTTTCAGAATAAAATTTGTCATACTTGCAGAAACAGGTAACTGGATTATCCGTGGCAAATATGATCCCGTCCACGGTAAAAAAAACCTGTCATACTAAGTAGAAATCCCAAACCAGGTCTCTTGACAAACCGTATTATGAGCGAGCATATCCTGTAACAGCAGTTATTTATGGAATCTATGTGATAAATGAAAAACATAGCGTTGATAAATTGGCGCCAATGAAATTTTCAAAAATAAACTGTGTAGCCGAGCGACTAATACGACATTTTACAAATGCGGCCCGTGGAAACGGTTTAACAGATAAAAGACGTAAAATAATAAACGAGTGGGGCGAAACAGTTAAAGATACCGGAGCGTCTATCAAAGATGTCACTGAGTTAGGAATAAGATTAAAATTTCCAATAACCGTAGCGACGATAACAGGAGAAATATTATATGAATCAAAGTGTAAATCAAAAGGAGCTTCGATCGAAATTATTGATCATAACGCGCATGCATGGACTAGCGCAGTAACAATATTTCCACGAGATCGAACTGTTAAATTTTATGATGATAACATGTTTGATTTTATTAACAAAGTAAGTAAAAACGATCCTGTGTCAGTGTGGTTATTTAAGAGCACAGATGATGAAAAATATGATCAATTTGTGCGACCAAAGGGTAAAATATATCGTAAAGAATCCCTCATTGAAGAAATGAAAAATCTTGCTCAAAGATATTGAGAAAACATTGATGAGTTGCTCAGCAATTGTTTTACTATTCCATCTGTTGCAGCTCATGTTGCTAGAGAGAAAAATTCTTGGAAACCAAACCGAAATGAATTTCTTTCGGATATACAATCAAGTTGTGTCGAGTATGGCCACGGCGGATTGTGGAATACCAAATATAATTACAACGATATGATATCTGTTGATATGGTTGCGTGTTATCCAGGAAGTTTTCTCGGATAAAGTATTTTGCAAGGTTCGGTCATCCAACACATGAAATGACGCAAGTATCGATAAATGGACCATTGCCAGATTTTGATCTAACTGGATTTGCTTGTGTTGAATCATTCGAGTTTGCTATGGATCTTCATACGATATGTTATGTTTGGTTTGGTAGACATTTCTCAGAAAAAACGCTGGGCACCAATAGTTTTATTACGATATATGCTTGATTGTGCGATATTGGTATAGTTGGTGGTTAGTGAGGCAATTATATCAGATAAGAAACAAACCGAGGTTTGGTTACCACCGAGGGAAAATACCAGTCTCGATGAGGTCATTAAGGAATTTAGAGAAAAATGTCCTGATGCTTCTCCCGATTATATCATCGAAGAAGCTCCTAGAATCCTCGAGATTAAACTCAATAATAGCGATAAAACAGCAAAGGATCTTGGAAGAAAAATAATAAGAAAGTTTACTCAAGGTGGTGCATATGATCATAAACAATGTCATGCACGATTAATACTGGATGATACCGAATACGATTTTATAGTTGCTGATGCAGCAGCGAGAAATATATTTATAAACCGCGAAGATGTTTATTTATCAAATGAAACACGATTAGGTACGATTGTAAGCTATATGGATGGAGAATCGCCTCAGTATACGCAATTAAGATCATGGATGTTGGCCTACGTGAGCATAAACTTGCTATCTATGATAAATAATTTTTCTGATACCGCAGTTAGGGTTGCAACAGATTCGTACTATATCGATAAAAAATATGCAACGTTGTTGGATGATTTTACGGATGATAATGCACCGTGGGGTTCATGGAGAATAAAGAAAGAAAATATACTGGATTATTCAGAATCAGCAGATGTTACAATCAAAAATGATTATTATAAAAATCAACGATCAAATATATCATCGACAACTTCGTTGTTACCATCGGTATATGATCCAATAGCTAGATATAAAACGATATACATAAACGGACCGGGTGGCTCTGGTAATACCACTCGAATGATCGAACTATTTCAAAACTCAGATATGATCGTGCTGACACCAACACATAGACTCGCGCGTGAAATGAAACAACGAAGAGTACAATCATGTACTTATCACAGCTTTTTCCGATGGAAGCGTGATACATGGACATCTTTAAGGATGGGTGAGAAATACATTCCAAGGATCATCATTTGGGACGAAATATGCACGGTGCCGTTAGAAACATTAAAAACATTTCTAGATTAGTTGTTAACAAGAAATACTGCTGTAATAATGTGTGGCGATCATGGTCAACCACCACCGTTTGTTGGACCATCTCCACATGGATGGCTAAATAACTTTGTTGATTATTACGAAGAAATGAATGATGATCATAGAGCACTTGATACAACGTTGAAACAGCTTAAAAAATTAATCAGACTACAACCGAATAAAATTCAGTGTGAAGTAATGCGTGGAATAATTTCAGAAACACCCATGAATGACTTTCTACATACGTGGCGACCAAATGATCTGATAGTTGCAAGTAGAAAGATAGTTCGTGATACACTTCAACTAAAGTTGTTTCAATTGCATAAAGAAAAATATCCAACATTGCCAGTTCCGTTATGTTATCGACCAGCAGATACACGGCGGCAGAATATTGACGTTGATATACCAGGACAGTCAAGGAAACAGAATCTTGTGCTGAATGATATTGTCGCAGTTGATGTTGATGTTGTTGAAGATGCTCTACGTGCTGATAAATCCCCGTGGACGCTTGGGTACGCAATGACGATTCATTCTTCTCAGGGATTAACTATTACTGATACAGTTGTTCGGATCGTCGATGATCACATCGAATGGTCGAACATAATTTATCTTGCAGTGTCTCGAGTTAGAAAAATATCTCAGTTGAGACGAATCGTCATGGACTCGTCAGTGATTAGTGATGATATTGACAATGATATGATAAGATAAAAATTAGCTGGTTATAAACAATGTGATAAAAAAAAATAATCGAGAATTTGATCTCGATGTCGAATTTATCAGCACGTTGAAACAACAACAGAATAATCATTGTGCAAGTTGTAATTGTATAATGTTATGGCGGTATCTAAAAAATGACCCAAGACAATTTACCATGGACAGAAATGATAACAGTCGCGGTCATACACGAGAAAATATCATGTTGACCTGTCTTGAATGTAATCGACAAAGAGGTGCTAGTTAAGTGAACGTGGTGGTAATTGTGTATCCTCGGGAATTACTTGTAATTGTTCACGTACAAATCCACGTTGAGGTGCAGTTGAATCCAGCCTGTAGATTGCGGGTCTACTTGAGGATCTTGTCACGGTGGATATTTTATGTGTGGTAACACTCCAAATAGGATCAGTCGCTCCTATTTACCACCTTCGAGTTCACCGGGCTCGTATAAATACCTGACAGTGATATTACCTAACGCTGGCTGTGCTGAAAGATCACATCGTTGTGTACTCATATTTTTTCTGGTAATTGCATTAATAGGTTTCATGTTGGTTGTTCGAGTGATCTCATTATTTAATGCAGTTATCAAACTTGGTAATCTTGCAACCCATTCACGAGATCTCGTATCCTGAATAAATTCATTCGTGTATTGATATCCAAATAACCGCTCAGCGAGCGTTCGATTAAATCGTTCAACAATTGCCTCATCACGATGAATTGTATTATGTCCTGGTCTCATTTTGGTATTATGTTGTTTCATCAACGATGATACTAGACCAACAAATTCCTTGCCAGGATCAACCTGTTGCAGCTTCAGATGCTGTCTTCGTAGATAGTGGTTCTGCATCTTTATATCTACTTGCAACATCAACAACGGTTAGCGCGTATTTGTACGTTTTTCTACGTACAGTATCATGTGGTAAAAACAGACTATCAGCTTGATGAACTTCATTAGGAACACTAACATCGAAATGTGCGAATCGAATTTGCGTAGGTGGTGGTAGGTAAATTTGCCATATTGCCTGTTTGGACAACCACGCTTAAGCAATATAATGTTTAACCGCTGCTGCATCAGCAAGTTTACTAATTGCTGCTTTACCTTTCCAGTATCCAATTGGTGAATAATAAATCGAGTCCATTTTTATATATTACCAGCCCCTAGCGCTAATTTACCTTTCTTACTAACCAATTAGCTAATTTTTCTTTGATATTTTTATTTTTTATAGAATCTAGTGCATGCATTAATTTCACATCTGCAATATGCCTATGTTGTAGATCATTGCTTTTATACGCAACATCATGAGCATGACATGCTTTATCAATAGCGTTTATTGGTTCCTCGCCTGGTTTTGGTTGATCCTGATTATCAAGCCTGATATCGAGTCGAGTCCCAGGACCGCAATAATTATATCCTGGTTGATGTTTTTTCTCCTGGGTATTTAGCCCACGGAGTTCCCTGTAACTTTGTTAATTTTGCTGCAATATCACCTTCGCGTTGCGTTTTTTTTATCCTTGATTTTGGTTTTGGTTTTGCACTTGACTGCACTGACTTGTCAGTAGAGATAAATTTGAATTTCTTTGTACCACAACGCGTACACTTTCCCGTAACTGCTGATCTATTATTTTTTGTGTTAATAGTTGTTAGTGTATCCGTCGGGGTACGCGTCCTGCACTTCACACAATATAAATCCATAGATATTTTATACAGCATGGTTATAATTGATTTCTCAGCGACAAGAAGACGACAACCTGTCAAGCACCATCCTGTGATACCGAATTTCATCAGAATTATAATAATAGGACCATCTGGAAGTGGAAAGACACAGTTGTTACTTAATCTTATAATGAGATGGTTAAAGTGGGATACATTGTATTTGGCAGCCCCGTCAGTTGATGATCAACGATGTTATGGTGTGCTCAAGGATTTTAATGAAATCGCGCGATTGCTGGATGACGATGTTATCAAGATTATAACCGATATTGATGAAGCACCATCAGTAGATTCCATAGACGGATTTATTAATAATTTGGTTGTATACGACGATGTGATGCTGGATAAACAAACAAACCCAGCTAGAATATTTTCTCGAGGTAGACATAAAAACACTGATGTCATTTATGTTACTCAACGATATACACAAATACCAAAAGTGATCAGAGATAACAGTAATATTTTAGTTGTGTTTAATGGAATTGATGCACACACGATGAGAAATATTCATCAAACTTGGTGCAACGGTGACATGGATATAATTAAATTAAAAATTTTTCACTAGCGCAAGCTACTCCGCATGGATTTATAACAATAAATTTGCACGATCCTAGAACAAGATATCGTGTAGGTCTTGATAAAATATTTGGATGAATAGCAGCAGAGAGGGTGTAAATTTAATTAAACAGATATCATTAATATATGCATAATTGTGCGTGGCTGATTCAAGGAACAACATATAAATGGAACAAAAGATGCCATGGAGAATATTGCAGGAGACATACTTATATTTTATCAAAAAATCCTCATGCTGGTTTACGAGGCTGTGTTGGATGTAACAACGGCGTTAGGGGATTATATCAGATTTATGCAAATGGCGGTGGAGATCGATATAGAAGTCTGATGGCGTATTACAGAAAAATAAAAAAATAAATCCAAAAATAGAAAAATCACCAATAGAAATGGAATATTATTTAACATTTAAAGATCCTCAAGATTACTCTGATAATTTCCAGGATTACTCTGATGAAGATTCCCAGGATCATTGAGAATAACGATAGCAGCAGAGAGGGTACGACCGCAATCCTTGTTTGTTTGGGTCAAACAATGAACGCGGTATGGTAGTTACCTCTATGAACGGTCACTATTTTTGTTTTGGTCTAAAAAACGTACGTGACGAATTAAGTGGTCTGTTCACCCTCTCTGCTGCTCCATGAATACTAGAAAAAAATATTTGCAAGCAATTAACCTCTCCATTAAAAAGACCACTATGAACAAAAGCAACTAATGTGGCTGAAGATACACAAACAAAACCAGAAATTGGAATAAGAAAAAGTAACGAGAAAAGGATTAGAACTAGACAAAGTACAATACAGATGTTGAAATTTAATTTCCAAAAATCATATAAATTAACAAATAGGTCGTATTTTGAAAAATCAAAATTGACACCACAACATTATTGCCATTACATCTTGATGCTTATGATAAATGCAAGCTACTTTTATCTTACAAATAATTGTTACTTTACTGGTTTAATAACAAAATGTTTTAACAATAAAAAGCATAGTGGTTGTTAACAACAAAATGTTATAACACTAAAAATGTATAGTATTACTTAAATCAGCACTTTAAAAAAGTAACTGGACAGTTGGATAATAAATGTTCAAAATGTGTGCATGATGTGGATTGATAACGTAGCTTTAACAATTTTAGTCATATCGCTATGGCGTCTGCAGTAAAGCAGTTTATAGTGACGTCGAGCACTGGGCATCGTGCTGCAGACACGTATCATCATATCCCACCTATTCACATTATCCTGACACCAGCCCAACCAGTCCTAACGCTAGCCTCTTAATCATGAATGCCAAGTGAGACAGCTGCAACTACCATTATTATTAGTACCATTGTGCTAAATTACACCACATTTAGATGAAATATTGCACCAAGAACTGTATATATGGTTGATTTTACAATATTAAATAACATGGGTAATACTAGAATTGATTAATATTTGAATCAGATCCATACATATAACCGAGAATAAATCACCACTGGTACAGGGTACTAATCTAACTGGAAGCTATATCAATGTCAATAGTTCAGATTCAATTTCGTTTTGTATGCCAACTTGTCAGACCTCAACACAAATCAAATAATTTATGATCCATCAAATATCATATACGATCATGATGATAATATTGAGAAAAAAATATAGAGATAGATTTAAATAACTAGAGAGTTCCATATTCTCAATAAAGGAACATTTATTAAAAAAGATGAACTGCACTTGAAGATGTTATAATGGTGTTAAAATATAAATAATGTTGATGAACCCAAAAGCCATGTGAGAGAAATTAACAAACATATTAAAATGATATCAGATGATGATCAACAAAACCGTCACCACAACCAGCCCCACAACATTGATATAAAAAACCAATGAATGATGAATGATACAATAACTAAGGTGTTAATATAGTAAACACTAGTTATGCAATTTCTTTTTTAAAGGCTATTGAATCTCAAATACAAAAACAGTCTCAAAGTAAAAATCAATTAAATTGATAAGGGAAGGCAATTCCAAAGTCAAGAACAATTAAATAAACAGAAAACCAAATCCATTCCCACAGTCAAGAACAATTACAAAAAAGAAAACAGAGACAAATCCCAAAGTCAGTAAAAATGAAACAAATAGGAAAACAGTCCAGTCTCAAAGTCAAGAACATTTAAACACTAGAAAACAAATACCAGTCCCAAAGTCAAGAATAATTAATACAAATCAAAAGTAAATTCCATTCCCAAAGTTAATAAAAATTTAACATATAGGAAACAAACGGCAGTCCCAAAGTGAAAGCAATTAAACAATAGAAAACAAAAACCATTTCCAAAGTCAAGAATAATTTAACAAATTGAAAACAAAAACCCAGTCCAATAGTCAAAAACAATTAAACACATTCAAAAAGAAATATCAGTCCCAAAGTCAAGAACAATTAAACATACAGAATACAAAATCCAGTCCTAAAAGTCAAGAACAATTACAAAAATAGAAAGAAAAAAAGAGTCCAAAAGTCAAAAACTTTTAAAAGCATTATAAACATTATATAATGAATGTATGCAAGTTCTTATAAATATGTATCTTCAGAATCGTTCAAATCTGTGTGATTGCACTTTAAAACTTAATGGGCATGCTGGATTCCATTTCATCCACTTTGTGTAACAAATATAAAATCCTCCCAAATCGACCGATTTAAAGTCATTTTAATACTTTCTTTTTTGACTGAACGTTGTATGGACGATTTTAAAACTACATTTTGAACATTTTGCTCAGTACAAATGCAGTAAGAGAAGTAAGTAAATTTGAGAAAGGAGAAAGATATAGAAAGGCTAGAGAGTGGCCAAAATAGGGAAATGTAAGAAAAAAGGAAGAATGAGATAAAGTAAGAAAAGAGGACAGAAACTGAAATGCAGAAGGACCAAATGCAAGAGAGACAGAATAAGAACGAATGGGAAATACAGAAGATACAATGAGAAATGCAAGACAGAGTTAAAGATATGGAGTGTATGTCAAAGGGGAACTGACCAATAAAGGGCACTCTAATGGAAATGCAGATTCATATTTTGATCTAACCATACATATTAGACACATACTCTTTTTGGAGAAAAGGATGAAGCCAAATAATTTGTCAGTTTTGAGAAAACAGCTGAGAATTTTGAATGGCCCAAAGATTATTGGATTTCATTGCAGAGTGTGTTTACTCACAAAGCGTACATGTCACTCTCTTTTGAACAAACAGTTGATTTTGGTGTGGTCACGTAATATGTTGTGAAGCTCATGTGATGTTGCCAGAGTCAAATCATGAAGGGTTTAGAAATTGTGAAAAAGAAACAAACACATACACATCTTGAATTTGCATGGGAAATAGAATGTTTGTTTAATAGATGGTGTACAGCCAAGATGGTTCTGATAGTCTTTAAGACAACTCGCATTAATTGAAGAGTGCAGAATTGTGTCAGACATTAGAATATTAATTGATGAGAAACGGATTGAAAATTTTAGAGAAGGCACTTAATACAGCTGATCATTAATGTGTGATTCACAAAGTTCCATTTGTAACAAAATCATCATCTCAACAGGTTGCAGCTAAGAAACCATTTCAGTCTTGTTTGACTACTTGCAAACTGCACACTGGTATACCTTTGAAGAATCCAATTTCGATAAGATGGATCAGAACTCCTTATATCTTCCCTTGTTAACTTATTGTAAGAGAAAAGGGCATGTTATTTCAGATTGTTATGGCATAAAAAAGGCATTAAAATTCTAACAGAGTAGTCCCAAATGTTCTTGTTTCTAAGAAGTCAAGCTCATGATAATGAAATGAAAGAAATTCAAGAGTGGGGATTGCACAGCAGTCTGATTTTGTTATGTCGTTTCTCAAATCATTCAGTTCGACAGGTTCTATATCACTTGTTGGTGATTTAGATAAGGCTACTCCTATTAAAATATTTAGAGACAGCAGGAGATTTTCAGAGTCTCTTGTTAGAAAGTTTTTTTCCCTTTTCTGAGAAGTCTTCTCCTAGTGAAAAATGCTTACAGTTAGTAGACTGTGGATATGTTAATGTCCCTCTCCATTATGTTACTTTGTCATCAGACCTAGTTTGGGACCAGTGAAAATGTGACTTCTTTGCCTATCCAGGGTGTTCATTTTTTGCTAGGTAATGACTCAGATGTAGATAAGGTGGTGACTAATCTATTTATAACTAACATGCATTGTATGGATCGAATAATTTATCCTATCGAAGCAGAAATCTCTGGTTTAGATCCAGCTTGTGCAGTTCCTAGAGTTCTAGAGAGATGACACGTTTTTGGGTCCGGTTTTCAATGAGACCACTTTTACTCCTAGTTATGGTTAAGCAGGAAGTATTGATTTATATGATACTCATTTGGTTCCTAAACCTAATCAGGGTGATAAAAGACAATCACTAATTGCCTTACAGGAATCAGATCAAGTGATCTCATGTTTGTTTCAGAGGGTGGTTAGTGAAACTGATGCCAAAAAGAAGGGACTATTTCAGAGTTCCTTGTGAATATCAGTAAGAAGCAACCGACACAATGTTTAGGATTGGCCGGTTATTTTTGGCATTTCTTTAATTTTTCCATTATTGCTGAACCCCTGTCCAATTTATTAAGTAAAACGACCAAGTTTCACTGGTAAGACAAATAATCAAGAACCTCTTGATAAGTTAAAGGCAATGGTCACAAGTGTACCAGTTGTTTCAGCTCATGATTTCACTAAATCATTTGAAATGTATGTAGATGCAAGTGACGTAAGGTTGGTCGAGTACTATTACTGGAACACAATAATAGTGTGGATCATGCAGTGTGCTATTTTTTTAAAAGGAAATTGAATAAGCACCATAGACATTATTTCACAAAAGAGGAGTGTTTGGCTGATGGCCTTGTAACACTTTGCAATGAATGTTAGTGCAGTTCTTTCTCCAACTGTTGTCTTCACACACCCCTCAGTTTCATTAATAAAATGAAGAATAAGAATGAAAGACTATTATGATGGAGCCTGGTGCTACAATCATACAAGATCGATATCAGGAACATCGAAGGAAAATACAATCTGACTGAAAACGCACTTTTCCCATATAATTATATGGTTGTAGAATTCATGTTCCAATGCAATATGAATTACATGTATGCCTGACGTTCGGTACACAACATGTTTTTGCATAAATCATTCTTCTCTTTAAGGAGGAAGGTGTTACGGATATCTGTATTATGTATTAATTATTAATATAGGTTTTTTTATATAAGAAAACCATTGGGTTTATGATATTTATATTTGAATTATATAAGTCAGTGGCTGGCCTGTGTTATACCAGAAGGATATGTAAATTTATAAATCAAGGCCGATTACCAAGGTCATATCAACAACTATTAAGTCAAATTTGAATGGAAGTCACGATAAGATCACGTGATCTTAAGAGGAGTGCACTTGGTGTCTAGAAATATGATGCACATCCTAGTAATTGATTGGCTTAATAATTAGAGAAGGTCAAAACATGGCTGTTAAGTACTTCGCAATATAATGTTTCAAAGACTTGAACATTTAAATAATTATGTCTGATTATGTGAAAGATTAAGATACGTTGTGATATTCCGCTTTCGTGAAACGTATCTTGAAGTAAAATCGTTTGGATTTATAACTGTGATTATTCAGTGGTACTACCACTTTTGCACGTAATCACATTATAATATCCATTCAGAATGCCATGGGACAGGTTCCTGACAATTTAGGATAATACTCTAGGAATTAATACACTGTAGGTTATTTTTTATTATTTCACTCTGATTTTATATTTTAGGGTAGAAAATATATATACAGATCATTCATAAATATTCTCTAATTGTGGGAAGGTGGTGATATTGTGGCTAGATTTAAAATGTTGGCAATGAATAGATGATGAAGGTGAAAGAAAGAATTACACTTTTTTACATTTGAGTTCTATCGTTGTTACTAGTATCATTGCTTTAATTTACTTTTCAAGAAAGCTTTCATACCGTCTTAACTGATTACTTTTATGTTTATTTTAGTATCATATTTCTAAATATACAAAACGTGATGGAATATCTTTGATTTTTTCATTTAGTAAAATGGAGGAAACAGGCAACTTGTGCCATTCATGGTTTTGCAAAACAACTTGGCTGAGATATATTATCAATATCCCAAATAATTCGATTATTGTATTTTTATTGTATTTTCATATTTTAAAATTGTTTTTGCAGTCATTATGGACTTAATAGTTTTTAAAAATTGTCCTTCTTAACAGAAAGAGTGTTTTTAAACGCGAGGAACTACAATTTTATTAAGGTGAACAGATGTTTCTTATTTTGATTTTCCTCGTACACCATACTTATGTGCCTCGCAAACATCCTGCTTGACTCGGGAGGCACTTGGTACTGACTTAAAAATAAAGGTATGTGTTTTAATTTTTAAGATAAATATATGTCATTATCCGTTGATATGTAGTAATACATATGCGTGAATTGTATCTTTGTTTTAAAACAAATCAAATTGAACTAGAATTATTGCTTGTCGCATGCAATGGAACTTATGTGTGATTTACGAGTAGCGACAAACCGTTACGATGTTCTATGTCAGAAGCTAGGAAATCAACACAGCTATTTTAATATAGATATAACAGTTTAACACTACACATGTCGTGCGAATGTCGTGTAAATTCTCATCATAAAGCCATATAGATATTAAATTAAAGTAATATGCTGAAATCTCTGTAAGTAAATTAGTCGTATTTAGTTGTAAATAGTTGACCTTTTAAGTATTATATCCCATGCATACCTTGTATATGCACAACAGTGAGAATACTGCAGCATTTGATAAATATGTATTGACCGCATTTCCGCGCTCACTGCGTGACATTCTCTTGGCATCCGTCAGTCTACGGGGGACGATGGCATAGCTCCAAAGTACGCTTTTGCTTATCCTTCTTTTTAGCTCTCTCTTCAGGTTGCTTTATTCTTCTCTTTTCCTCTGCGTTTTGAACTCCCTGCCTGACAGCTAGACGCCAGCTGGAACGGTTGTTTGCACAGCTCTCCCAGTCGTTGACATTGATGTTTGCTGTCTTCATATCCTTCTTGCAAACATTTTTGTAGCGCAGATGTGGTCGCCCAGTTGGTCGTGCACCTTCTGCTAACTCCCCATATAACAGGTCCTTGGGAATGCGACCTGGGTCCATTCTCTTGACATGGCCAAGCCAGCGAAGGCGCCTCTCGCTGAGTATGGAGAACATGCTGTTCATGTTGGCGCGTTCTAGAACCTCTGTGTTGGGTACTTTGTCCTGCCACTGGATGTGCAGAATGCGCCGCAGACATCTCAGGTGGAAGCTGTTGAGTTTCCTCTCGTGTCTTGCATAGGTGGTCCATGTTTCGCTGCTGTAGAGAAGTGAGCTGAGCACGCACGCTTGGTAGACACTCAGTTTGGTCTTCTCTGTGAGGTTGGGGTTGTTCCAGACCCTCTGGTTAAGTCTGGCCATCATTGCTGCTGCCTTGGCAATCCTGCCACCCACCTCAGAATCAATGGAGAGTGAGCTGGAGATGTTAGACCCTAGGTATGTGAAGTTCTCGACAACTTCCAAATTGTACCCATCGATGGAGACAGAGGGAGGGGAGTCTGTGTCCTGTGCCATGACATTCGTTTTCTTCAAACTGCTGGTCAGTCCAAATTCCTTACATGCATCGGAGAGGCAGCATACCAGCTGCTGAAGTCCATCTTCCGTGTGTGATGTCAAGGCTGCATCGTCGGCAAAGAGCAATTCACGGATGAGTACCTCTGTGACTTTAGTCTTAGCACGGAGACGGGCGATGTTGAACAGCTTGCCGTCAGCCCTGGTATGGATGTACACTCCCTCGCTGCAGTCCTTGAATGCGTACTGGAGAAGCATGGGGAAGAAGATGGCAAAGAGAGTCGGTGCAAGGACACAGCCTTGTTTGACTCCGCAAATGACTGGTAATGTTTCAGATGTTGCGCCATTGAAGCACACTGTGCTGTGCATGTTCTCGTGGAACGACATAATGATAGCAAGCAGACGTGGGGGGCAGCCGATCTTCTGCAGGAGTCTGAAGAGTCCACTCCGACTAACCATGTCAAACGCCTTCGTCAGGTCTATGAAGGCAATGTAGAGGGGCATCCGCTGCTCGCGACACTTCTCCTGCAGCTGACGTAGTGAGAAGATCATGTCTACAGTTGACCTGCCGGCTCGAAATCCACACTGGGACTCTGGGTAGACGCGGGAGGCTAGGATCTGCAAGCGCGCCAAGGCAACACGGGCGAAGGCCTTTCCGACGATGCTGAGGAGGGAGATGCCCCGATAGTTGTTGCAGTCGCTACGGTCTCCTTTGTTTTTGTACAAAGTGACGATGTTGGCGTCACGCATGTCCTGTGGGATGTATCCCTGTTCCTAGCAAAGGCAGAGGAGTGTGTGTAGTGGGCTGGAGCAGTACTGGTTTTCCGCTCTTGAGGACTTCAGGCGGAATGCCGTCGCTTCCAGGAGCCTTCCCACAGGCAAGGCAATCGATGGCTTTTCCGAGCTCTTCCAGGGTGGGCTGTGTGTCTAGCTCCTCCATGACAGGCAGGTCTGGAATGGCGTCCAGGGCAGTTCCAGTGACATTGTTTTGGGTTGCATATAGATATAGATAGTGCTCAACCCATCGCTGCAGTTGTTCCCCTGGTCTGTGATGACTTCGCCCGTCTTGGACTTGGGGGGGGGGGGCGGTCTTGTAGCTGGGGGGGGCTGTCGCCTTTTTGATACCTCATACATTCCTCTTGTATCCCCGGTGTCAGCAGCTGTCTGTATACTGTTGCAAAGGTTCAGCCAGTAGGTGTTGGCACAGCGGCGGTCGGTCTTCTGGGCATTATTCCTTGCAATCCTGAGGGCTTGTAGTGTTATGGGGCTAGGTGCAGCCTTGTATGCCAGGAGGGCTTTCCTCTTTGCCTCAGTCACGGGCTCCATCTCCTCCCAATTTGCCTCATACCAGTCGACATTCTTTCGCTCCCTCTTCCCGTAAGCTGTGATGGCTGAATTGTACACAGAGTCACGGATATGCGACCACTTGGAATCAATTGTGTCATCAGGTGTCACCTTGGTGAGGGCTTCTTTCAATTTGCTGATGAACTGCTGTGTTTTCTCTGGGTTGCTTGCACAGCAGGTGTTGATACATGGGTGACCCTTCTTCTTGGCGTGGTGCAGCTTCTTGGGTAATATTCGCACCTTGCTGGCCACGAGGGAATGGTCCGTGTCACAATCAGAACTGTGGTAGCTGCGAGTAAGGAGGACACTGGCCAGTTCTGCACGCCTGGTGATGACGAGGTCTAGCTGGTGTCAGTGGCGTGAACGTGGGTGTCTCCACGACACCTGGTGGATCTCCTTGCATTTGAAGAAAGTGTTGGTCACACATAGGCTGTGGGAGCAGCACATCTCCAGCAGTCGCTGACCATTCTCGTTGATCTTGCCCCTTCCGTAAAAGCCGAGACAGGTGGACCAGGCCTCATGGTCAGCTCCCACTCTAGCATTGAAGTCTCCTAGTAAGTAAAGGCTTTCATTGTTGGGTATACTGGATATTGCCTGATCCAGAGCCTCATAAAACTTGTCTTTCTCCTCGTAGGTGGAGTAGAGGGTTGGGGCGTACACACTGAAGATGTTGACCGGGCCTAAGGATGTTGACAGCCGGAGGGCAAGGATTCTCTCAGTACCTGATGATGAAGGTTCAATGAAGGCGATTAGCGTGTTCTTGACGGCAAAGCCTACACCATGCTGCCTAGGTTCATGCAAGGGCTTCCCCTGCCAAAAGAATGTGTAATTGGCTTTCTTGATGGTGCCGCTGTAAGCCAGTCGGGTCTCCTGGAGGCAGGCAATGTCGATGTTCAGTCGGGAGAGTTCTCTGTCAATGACGGCAGTCTTTCGTGCATCGTCGATCTGCTGTAGGTCAGTGGTCAATCCAGGACACATGGTCCTGATGTTCCAAGTTGCAAAACGAAGAGTTGGAGTCTTTTTATTTCTTCTTTTTGTCTTTCCTGGTGCAGAGTTTTGTGGCCCACTTGTCGAGATGGTTCTCTAAGCTCCACGCACCCAGTGAAGCAGGCAGGCCATGGCGGGCAGCACCTTACTGACTGGGGGCTGCCCAGCTTGAGGCGGGCGGTAGCTGTCCAGTGAGACCTGATGATTTCTCCCACCGTCAGAAGTAACCCCTGGCGCCAAGCTCTACGCCAATCGAGCTTTGACTTAGAACCGGTAAACTGCTACTTCTCGTGTTGTGCCGACTCCGTACGACGACGCTGGAGTGTCCTCTCCAGTTGAGCTATGAAGCCTGGGCAGGGTGGTAGGGAGAATCAGCTGTTGCCCATGTAGCAGATCCCCCCTCTCCACGCAGCTGGTGTGCCCAAGGGAACGACGAATGAATGCCGATACAGCTTGGCACCAACGGCGTCGCAGGAGTTGCCGGAATGACGTTGAAGTCAATGTCATATGGCCTTAGGGACTCCATCTCCGGATTTTCTGTCGGGGTTTACTCCCTTAGCCTTTCCCATGAATGGGTATAGCCACAAGGCAGCAGAGGTTTGGAATCGGAGTTTTCCTTCTCCTAGATGAGCTACCATCCAAGGTTTACGAGTCCCATCCACCCGAAGCAATTGGTTTTAAGGCGCCAGTGGGCCGCCTTCACCCCTTCTCCTGTTAGTAGAAAACATGGTTTGCCGGCTTCAAATCTAAGCCACTCGCGAAGGCCAGGAGCTGGATTTTAGTTGACAGAGGCAGCAAGAGATGCAGGCCGTATGGGGCATTTTGGAGGATTGGGGCGCTTGTCTCCCACTCCCACCCCGGGCAATGTCAACCTTAGACCACAACAGTGAGAATACTGCAGCATTTGATAAATATGTATTGACCGCATTTCCGCGCTCACTGCGTGACATTCTATAGCGATTGTATTGTTTAGTACAGGTTAGAACTCCCTATCCGATCTGTAAACTGAATGTAGCTGATTCGTCAATACAAAATATCTGTGCCAAACATGTTGAAATAGGTATATAGGAAATTTATTTGCATTTAGCTGATTGGCCATCTGCAAGTATATACATGTAAATTTGTTACAAACATTGATGGTGACATGTTTAACGCATAGGGAAAAACAAATAAACATTCAGTAAATACTAAGGATATGTACTTACATATACATATCCACATAAATAGCTCAAAAATTGTTGTTTCAATTGGGGCGGGGGAACATCCAATTACTGTAACTATAATAATAGTTCATTATATTAACAAGATGTATAGCGCTGGATACTCAGTGGAAGCATAATTGTATCACTCTAAGTGCATAAACGTGACTGAAATTAAATTTACATGATGTTGTGTTTCTTATTATTTAGCAGCAGAGAGGGTGAACATAACACTTGCTGGAAAGTCCATTTTTGAAACATAAAGCTTTCTAAAAACTGAAGATATAAGGTCAATAACGTCAAACCGAAGCCTCTATGTTACCAAGAGTTTCTTTAATTGATTTTATTTTTGTTTTGTTGCTTAATTTATGTCGTTTGTGGTTTTCAAAATTGTATCTGTGTTCGTTTACTCGCCGGACGTTTCGATGAGTTCGCACCCTCTCTGCAGCTATAAATGTGCGAGTTATTAAATCATTGTTATATCAGTAATGGAATCTTACAATAGTAGATTATCTAGAGAAAGATTAGAAGCAATCAGAAGATATATTCTTCTGCGTGTTTCTTTCAAACAAAAACTGCAAGAACGACAAGAAACACAAGTTGAATATGCAGACAATAATGATTTTTTAGACCTGTTACAAAGGTAACTGAAAGAGAATCAGAACCTAATGAAGGTATTCATCCAACGTTAAAACAAACGGCCGCCGGGCAAACTGAAATATATCAGGAAGAAAAAACAGACAAAACCGATTTTGAAAGATCTTCCAGCCGGAATAGTTGCCGCTCAACCTCCTAGCAAGGACGAAGAAGAGATACTTGATGGTATCGGTGAAATACAAAAGACATTGAACCAAGAATAAAAGTTAAAGCAAGAAAATAAAATAATTAATTGATTAAAAAATGTAGAGACGGTGTGTTGAAGAACTTAGAAATGTGAAGGGGAAATATTTATCTAATGCTGCAATTGTAGGTTTTCTTCAAAACAAATATGCTTTTAAGACCTGATTATGCTGGTATAAATGTTGATATTTTGTTAATGGGTACATCGCATATATTACAACAGAGCATGGGTTAGAGATCATGACATAATATATCATAGATATATTGAAAGATAAATAGATTTTATGCAGAGTCACACAAACAACAAACTTCTCAACCTTCTAAACCAAAAACAACAAACACAAAACAACAAAACACTAAATTTGCTCTTCAAAATAAATTGACGATTCAATGTTTTAATTTTATCGCGAATGCAAGAGCTGAACAAGTTTATGATATTGCTGCAAATTATGATAATACAGGGAAAGATGTAAGAACTAAACATGTTAAAAGATGATTGGGTTAAAGATGCATATCTCATCATTGCTAAACAAAGTTCTCTCAAAACTGATGATCCTGATTTTCAAACATTTAAAGAATTTAAAAAAAAAAATAGAATAACCTCAATCACAAATTGTATCTGAAGCTAAACTACAACAGCAATATCTAGAACAAGAACAAATTTGAAAACTAAAAAGACACCAGCGATTACCTGAAGCTAGAAGTAAATTTACACCTAAGGGCTTAGAAATTGTTAGAAAAGAGAGATTTAATGATAAACTAGTAGATATTGTGGCAAACTGTGATGAAAGATATAAATATTTAAACATGAATATATTGGATCTTTGTCAGAAAATGATTGGATTAAAAATGTATTTACCGCCAATACTGGTATTTATATTGTTGATGAAGAGGGTAAAGATAAACTATTTTGTATTAATGTTTTATGAAAGAAAACAAGAAATACAAGAAGATATACTTGCTGAAATGCTTAAAAAGACACAAAGCTCTGAACCGAAAACCGGAAATGGATAAGGAATTTGTCCTGACAGTGTTCTTGCCGATGAACGATTAGAAGTTCTGATTGGAGGGAAACGCGCAGGAAATAATTATCCAGAAATTATTAATGAAATATCCAATATTTGTCAAAGATTATTTACAGACGGTGTTATGGACCGTAATGTGTATCACTCTCTAATTAATGAAATTGTTGATGATTCTTACAGCGACTGAAAACAATTAATTAATCGACATGTAACTTAAAATATGATTATACACAATGCTCAACGTGGACCTTTAATAGTTTGGGTAGTAAACTCACGATTACCAACGTACAAAGCGATTAACGGAGATGGACCTGATGATGTTGTTCAAGGATTATTTAGGAGAATAGCTTCAAAAGCAGAACCCATTGAAAAGAAACATTTAGAAATGAAAGCCTTTGCTGTTGGTAATGTTACCGGTAAAGTATTTTCAGCAGTCAAAGAAAGATTAGCTCGATTAGTACGAAGCAAACCACAACCAGTAAAATTACCCATCACTGAAGTTTTGCCTGCAAATATAAGTAAAATAATAAATCAAGCTGCAAATCAAAAACTAATAATGTTGGCTGTTAATGAAGTCTTACCTGCAGACTTGACTAATTATGCCTGTAGTTATGCCAAAAGACAAAGAAAAAATATAATAGCAAGTTTAATCGCAGGAATTGGTCTTCGTGTTAGACGACGATAATCATAATAAGATGTTCAAACGTATATCCGATCCGATTCTTATCAATAGTATTCTTATGACGCACGTATACCACCAGATCAGCGCAGTCGAATTAAAGTACACGTTCAAGATACAACCAGATATGTCTTACCTGTTGAAGCATGTATTGAAGTAGAAGGAAAACATGTGCAGGATGTTGGTGGAGTACTTGGATTAGGTGAAACTCCTGGCTTTGTTAACAATGGTATTATGGCGGTTTTTGATAGCGCTGCGTACATAATTAGTGGGAGAAATATTGAAACATCCAAAAAGACACTGATGTTACTACAAGATTACTTAGTCTTGCAAGTTATTCAGATGATTATACAAGATCAGCTGGCCCATCAATGATGTTTGCTAAAGACACATCTAATCATCACTGAGGGTAATGTAAGATCCTCTTGAGGACCAGCAATTGTATCAACCAACGCAAATTACAACATAGGCTTTGCTACACGTCGATTAATGTTAAATGATTAAGAAGCTTTTTCATGAGCAATTCCACTATTTCATACTTTCGGATTTTATTGGAATGTTATTTTTGGAGGTAAACATACAGTTATTCTTGTAAGTAAAGTTAATACAATGATGCAATCAGGCGTCCTGCTGCCGGAGATAATACATGGTAAGACAAGCACAACTTTCACTGTGGATGCCAATAATGGCCCCAACAATTGCTGAAGAACAAAACATAATTAGTTTTAGGAATTAAGGTGGCAAATCAGTGTTATCATGGTTGACAATGACCACAGATAGTGTTCAACGTAATGTTGCTGGGTTATTCACATGCATTACAACAATAAGTTTATGCGCCAAGACATATATCTACGGATAAATGGACATCAAGAACCAGCTGAAGATACAATGTTAAATTGTGACAGAAATCATGTAGCCAGTACATATAATCGTTTAATGACATTTATGGGGCACGATCAAAATATAGATACTGGTTTACAAATATCACAGCGAGATTTTACAACACTATATCCGAAATATTTTTTTCATTGGAGCATATATAATTATTTAAAGAATATCTCATTGATATTCATTTTCGAACTCGATTAGGTGTATTGATGGTCTTAGTTTTAGAGCATTTGCAGTTATACTCAGCGATTAAGCGATGTTGCTTGAAGGTACTGGGGGACGAATGCGAATTACTGACGCACCAGTAGAAAATATGTAACATTTTCAGTTGAAAATAACTTATTACCTGTAAAAAAATGGTATTTCCTATTCTTGCAGCTATACCAGTGTTAATAGCCGCTACAGTCCCAATTGTTGCAAAACCAGCTGCACTTGGTGCTGTTGGAATTGATGCCGAGATGACATTAAAGAAAGCAACAAGAGAAGGATATAAAAATGGGGAATGGGTCTGAGATTACCAGGAGCCCCTTATCGATACGGAAAAGGTCTGAGACTGCCAGGAACATATTGTTAATCTTTGCAATGTCAAACTTGGATTTACTTGATGCTGCCAATTTTTAGAAAAATATAAATCATTTCAGAGGTGTATTGATGCGTGATCAATTACCAAAGCAAGCAAATAATATTGAAACCGGTAACAGTATATCGATAATAGTTCTGGTCCTGGTACTCATTGGTTGGCATATGCGATTCATCCACGTGGAATTATTTGTTTTGATTCGTATGGGTTAGCTCTAATAAGCAATTTTTAAATTACGGCAACACAATAACATATCCATTGTGCTATTCAACATTACCAACACAAACAATAACTGATCCAATAATATGCGAGCGTGAATAAATTGCTGTACTCCACGCTATATCTTCATCAACATTGCCACCTCATACAGTCGTATGCGAGTATACAAGTAGCTGATGATGGTTTTAAACAGATATTAAAGTATATTGGTAGAACTTCTTCTATGAAAGACAAGACAATAAGATGATATTGATTTGTAACATTACGGGCCTAAAGATGAAAGTGCCAATATTATGAACTTCTCTGGAGTCGACCGAGATGGAGTTGATACTTTTCAGGATCAATACGGTGTTTTAAAAGACGAATGATATTAAATGGAATGACATAGTTCGTAGACTTCTCGGTGCTACTACGGATAGCATTCCTGTGTTTACTAAAGGTGGTAGAATCAGAGACTCAAACATATCAATCGCAACTATTAGAAATAAAATTACAAAAACTAGTGCTAATCGTTTACGATCTACCGCTGATACAGTGATAGGTGACTTCAGCATGAATGGGAAAAAATATAGTTGCTTTAAGAGATCCAATATCTGATGAAGATTCCGTAACAAAACGTTATGTAGACAATACCTATGATACAGTAGATACTAAATTAACTACGCTGCGAGCTGAGATGATGTTCACGTAAATATG